>OZ010797.1:42770729-43400729 GCA_963932465.1 Maratus speciosus | reverse complement strand
GTTTAGGGGGGGTGGGGTATCTCCATACAGAAGTACCATACAGTAACAAGCTTTAAAGTTTTGGCACTTGTTTACTTTCTCGTCTAACATTTACAATCAATAAAATCTGTTGTCAAGTAATGGGATTAAAAGTCAATGCTACATTCACTGGTGGTTAACTGTGGCGGTGCATGTAAGAATGCAGTGCACTGTTGTCCAAAGAAAAAACCCATGCGTTTTAATCACCAAATTGTCCCAGGCAAAACAGAAATAGGGGCTGTTTACTTTTTCCACGACTGTATTTTAGAGCAAATGGGTGGAGAAGGAATTAAACAATAACTTTGTCAAAATTAACTATAAAGAATAAAAAAAAAAAACTTTTGAAAAAAAATAATGCAGCTCTGGCATCTTTGCCTGAATTTTATCTTATTTGTTTAAAATGAATACACACATATATATATATATATATAACCGATGTCTGTATTTGTATAATAATTACTAACTACTCAACTGATTTCAACTGAAAAAATATAACTTTTGTTTTAAAATTTCATTAGCAAAATGTTTAATAAGAATCGAAAGAATTTTCCCCCAAAGAATAGCATTCATTTTAGCATAATGTTCTAACACTAATATAGGGGAGACTGGGGAGGGTTGACCATAGGAGAGGCTTGGCCCACTCTTTAGTTTTCATATTTACAAGAATTTCAGAGTTTGAAAATAGGTGGTAATCAAAGCTACTGAAATACTCAAACAACAGTCTTTGTTTCGAGAAGATAATTGAAAAAGATGTGGAAAAATCAACTGTGAAGAGTTTCAGCTTAAAATGTGTATTTTTTAGAAACGATTTATTAGATTTTCTCAGATAAAATATATCATAGAAATTTAAGTAAATAGGTTTTAAGTAACAGAGACATATTGACCTTTTATTCCAGGCATAAAGATCGTACAGTAAATTAGGCTAAGCATAATCATGTTCTATATTTTAAAAAGTGGCAATGTGGGGAGGCTTGGCACAATCAACAAGGGTGGGGGGGGGGGGGTGACCAGATTGTCAAAACTCCTTAATTAAGTGTTTTCGGAGATCTTTTTATTACACGCTGTACATAACGAAAGATTAATAGTTATATATTTAAAATAATGTAAGGTTACAGTAAAATGGGGTGATAGGACGGAAATTTTAAAAACAGATTAAAGATGAAAAAAATTAATGAAATATGAATTTGAAAGTTGATAGGAACTTTTATTTCATTTAAATAGTACCCATTGTAGGTAAATAGAAAGAATGAAAAACATTAAAAAGGATGAAAGCAGCAGCCTTAAGAAATGTAAGATTTTCATTCCTCTGCAAAAACAGAGCATTGGTCGAAACACTTTAGGAATATATGTAGACAAATTTTATCCAGATAAACACAATGTGATGAAGCCAAAATATGTGGCAACAAGTGTCGTCAAGTCGGGTGTCACAAAAAGTGGGTGTTTAAAAAGGAATTTTTCTCCTGTGCCTTAAATTGCGTCTAAGCAGGTTTCACATATTCTCAAATATTTTTAATAATAACTAAACTTTGTTGCATAAAGTTATTCTGCTTTTTAAAAACTGATTTTATTTCCCTTAAAAAATATTTCAATGTAAAATAAAGTGAGTCAAGCCTCCCATATGTGGGGAGCATTAACCCCTTTTCTCAGATGTTTAAAATCAATCAATGTCGCAATTTTATTTTGATAACTAATTGTATAAAGAATAAAATGATATATGAAACTTTATTCTAGGTTCGATATTTAAAAAATAAAAAATCATTTTGTAAAAAAAAAGGTTAACTGTCCCCAGCTCAGTCTCCCCTAAATAATAATTGAATATAAAAAAAAACTTTCTTCAGTGCAGGTGCTATAAAGTGGCACTAAAGAATTGAAATAAAATAACACTTAAACAAAATATTACTTAGTACTATTATACAATGAAATTGGTAAAGTTTATTATCTCACTATCCCAAAGTTTAACATTATTTTCAGAGGTGCAAAATAACTTATTAAAAATTTTTTTGATTTATGGTCATGTTAGTTGTTATTTTTTGATTGAAAAATCACACATCATTTTCAGTACATTGAAGTCTTATTTTTATACTTATGTAACTTTAAAAATTACAAATAAAATAAGCATAAATCAAAACTTTAATAAATGTCATGTGAAATTGGTAGAAATATTTGTTAATTATCTTTCATTTCATATAAGTAAATTTTTGTCAGGGGTAAGATTCCTTCTGATTACATTTTTTTCTTTTACATACAGCATATGAAATGTATTTAATAATTTTTTGATGAAATTTGATTTATTAATATTAATAAATTCAAACATATATGAACACATTTTGTGTAAAAGTATTATAAGAATGTCGTTCATTCTTAAAGTGTGTTTTATTACAATATAAGGATAGTTCCAGAGAAATAGTCTGGGAGAGGTAAATACATGGAATTTATGGAATGGTGAATTCGTTTTAAATGATTTATATCAGTATTCAGAAGCGTTATTTGTGAAGATGTTTTAAATTTGTCCGGTGACGTCTTTTTAATTTTTTTACGGTCCGCTCAAGAACGTCCGAAAAAATGTGGGGAACTCTGATAGGCATGCGGAACACTGAGCCAGGACAGAAAAATGACAAATTTATCTAAACGTTTGATTTAGTCATGCTAAAGAAAAGTCATAAACTAAGCCATAAGTCTGCATAAATCCTTTGGTGATGATACTTTCTATCCGCTGTGTGTAAATAATTTGAGATAAATATTTTCAATAGAGTCTAACACTTCGTAAGTACGTTTTTCTGCTTCTTATAATGCTGTACTTTTAGATAACTAGCAATTTCAGTACAGAAGCCTCAAGTGACATTATAAGGTACTTCTAGAAAGAAGGGCAAAGTCTCAACTGCTAAATGTGAAATCATATGAGAAATTCCTTATGAAAAGCATTCTCAGCTACTTTTCTTTTGAGTTATTAAAAATTGAACATAATTGCTCATTTAATGTTGAAATGGAACAATTTAAAAAACACAGATAGCAATGATTTAAAGAAACGTTTTGAGAAAATTATACGAAAAGAAATTATGTTCATGAAAGTACAAGGCATATTTATTTATGATATCAAAAGTGCAAAATTATACTTAATATGCAGGTGTAAGATATCATGATTTAACTGTATACATAAATTTATTCTTTAAACACAAGACATCAGCTGGCAATATTAAATTGTAAATGAAATTTCCACGTAACGTACTGTAATTATAAATTTTAATATAAATTATTTACAGACGAAATATTAATAATTACTTATGTAATTATTATTACTGTTAAGTTTTTTTTCTCAGCATGTAAAAATTGTATATGTAATAAAAAATATTTAAAAAAATCCTATTTATTTGCACAGAGCTACAAATAAATTAGATTTTTTTGTGTGTGTTTCTGACGAGCTGTAAAACAATTGTATACTGTAGCAGAGTTTACTAAAAAAATAATTTGTGAAGGTAATTGTTAGCGCTGACTCTAGAACAAAAGGGCCATCAGAGGGGGATGGGGGAGGGAGGGTGCTTCATTTTTCCTAAGATTTGATTTTCATATGGCTTTGCTTGCGCCTCGAGTCTAAGTGATATAAAAGATGTATATGCCAAATTTCAAGAAGATTGAATAATATTTAGAGGTTGTACACTTTGATCACTTTTATCTTAAACTAGTGAAATTTCTAACATTGAAATATTTCGTACTAATGGGCTTCTCATGTGTTTCTTTCATCTTTTGAAGGTAATTGAACTTTAAAATGGGAGCCATAAGAGGAATTTCGCGACTAGGAATGGTGCCTAGTGATGAATTTTTATTAGCTCGAATAATGTGAAATTGAGAAACACGGATAAAGCAAATGTGAAAAAGCAGATTTGGAAAGGTGATCTCGTCAATTTATTTGGCAAAATGTGATGGGCAGGACTAGCATATCGCAAGAAGACAAAGAATTTCTTGGGTCACAAAGAGAAGATGATATGTGTTCGTCAGTTAGTGGAGTTGACAAGGTTTTCACCCCAAAAGAAAGAACTAAGTGTACAAACGTGTTAACTATCTAAGTCATCTAAGAGACGATTACAAAGAGTTATTACAATTCTTACTCCTGTACCTAGAAGGTTGGTTTAAAACGACTTCAGTTTCAGGATCCCAGAGGCTCTGGATCAAGCAAGGTGGATGGAAGAGACAGTATATGCACTTTAAATTGTACTCTTCTTTAAACAGTTGAATATTCCTCAACGAGAATTGAAAGGAATGAAGAGTTGCGCATTGTGTCAGCATCATGTATGTTCACTTTTGGCTTGAGGCAAATGTAAGTCGATAAGCTTCAAAGAAGGATTTGGATATGCTACAGCTTCTGAACACTTACCCAGATGCAGATGTAAAAAAAATGTGCTCTCACAGTTGCCATTTGATACAGATACCTTTGGTTTCTTTTAGAAACAAACATAGAATTGGCTTTTTTGGACGTATGTATTACTCCAATAAGGGAAATATGACTCTAAATTTAGAAACCAAACCTGTAAAGAAAAAGGAAATGAAACTATTTGAGGTAAAAACCTAGTTTTTAAAGGGAAAAACCTGAATCATTTTGTTACTAATAAAACAAAGACTTTCTTTGAATAGTTGGGATCCACGATGTGACAGGATACTGCAGCGATTCTCTTCAGAAGCCATGTGAACGCTCTTATTGTAGTCAATGATACAGCAGAAAGAGGAATTGATCTGATTAAACGAATTGCTCAGGCACAAACAACAAAAACAATTCTTGTCGAGAGTAGTCGAGCATAACAGAAAAGTCGTTACCAAATGAACAAAGAAGAGGTTGCATTGTTCAAAGTCGATTAATATAACACATGTTTTGCGTATTATGCTATCTATTAATCTTGGTGTCCAGTTTCAGTATTATTTGGAGTTTGTGATTTCTAGTTTTCCCAATAAAAGTAATTAACATTAAAAAATCGTATTTTTTGCTTACATTTACAAAACTGATCAAAGTGTGCAACCCCTAAATATTATCCGATCTTTAGGAAATTCGGCATATATAAGTTTTATATCACATAGACTCGGGGCGTAAGCAAAGTCTGCAAAAAAATTACATTTTATTTTTTGCCTTACAAAGTGAAACACCCTGGGGAGGGGGGGGGAGAGGTAAATAAAAAGGGCACTCTGGTGTCCAGTTCAAAAACATAATTTGAACTAATTTTTCCTCTTCTATCAGTAATATATGTACACAAAAACAAACCAGTTTGATATCATCTTCACAAAATAACTTTTAGCCAAACCATCCTTCTTTAAAATGTATGGTATAAGTGAATTCCTATTCACAATGTACTGTGACATTTATCCTTTGGTTTCACGAGAAAACTGTACATGCAGAGACAACGGGAACAAGGAAAATTAGTTAACAATCAGTTTTGCCCTAAAAACTCTGTGATTAAATAAAGATCCCGACTCAGTTTTGGAATAAAAATATAGGAGTTTTTCGGAGTACTTCAAAATTACAAAAA
This sequence comes from Maratus speciosus, assembly GCA_963932465.1. Lineage (NCBI taxonomy): Eukaryota > Metazoa > Arthropoda > Arachnida > Araneae > Salticidae > Maratus > Maratus speciosus. Next base: position 43,395,201 of record OZ010797.1, on the reverse strand, counting down.
AAAAATCAATCAATTTTTGAATTAATATGAAAAAATAATCATTAATTTTTTATGTACCAAAAAAATTGGGATCAATGAAATTTTATTGATTGATTGATAAATTTTATGTTTTTTCTCTACGACTTAAGGCAAATTTCGAGATTTTTTCCGTGACCAAATGGTGAATTTTTTTTCAGGACCATTTGATTGAATTTAAAAATTTATTTTAATGATCGCTTGATTACTTTCCAAAATGACATGCGAAAAATAAAATTAAGAGCTGCCTGGCAGTTTGCTTTAGTAAATTGGCTTGAATTCAATAGCAATTGTGCCCATTCAACTACTAAAAAAAATCTGAAAATAGAATGGTATTTTAATCTATGTATCAACAATATAAAAAGCAATATTACTAATGAAAAAAGAAGATGATTTCTATGTTCATCAGTGACTTTACTTTTAATAATGTATACCACTAAGAAACAGAACTCGACAAATATTTAAAAGATAAAATCTTTATTTTAAAACAAAAATTTGACAAATCAAGGTACTGTTACAAAATGTGTTCAGCTTTAGCAATAAACAAAATTACTGACAATGATTCAAATCATTTACAAAAATACATCATTTAATTCAACATATCACCAAAAATAGAACTCATTGCAGAATTCTGCATCAAAAGCATTTAATTAGAAAAATATAGGAAATGATATCGAAGCCACAAAAAAAAAAAAAAAAAAAAAAAAAAAAATGTTAAAAAAAGAGAGAAAAAATGCTACAACTCTATTTAGTAAATCTAGCAAAATTTTCTCTAAAAAAATCATCCATGTGGCTTTGCATATAATTGAAGATCTAAAATAGGGAAAATAAAAATACTTTTTAAAATCTCCTGTATCTTTTATATATTAAAGAAAAAAACCCCCATCTTAGGCCATAAGTCAGTGCAGCTCCATAAAGATAAGTAAATTACTTACAAATCTGATCTAATTACACTGATCGGCAAAAACAAAATCCTCCCTGTAAAACAAATATGTAAACTTTATGGATCTAAATTCTCCTAAATTTAAATATAATATCCAACTTGTCACAGCATGCATCATTTTACAGAGAAACAGTTTTACAATAATAATAAATGGTGAAGAATTATCATATTAGTTTGAAAAGTTTGATAAATCGGAAATCACGAAAAAAGTATTTTTTCTGTCTTAAATAACAAATTGATAAAGCATCATTGACACTTGTATCATGCATTTCCTTTTAGGTTCCCCCTTCCTTTTCATATCCGAATTTACTATTTGCTATCCATTAACATATTTTCATTCCTTATGCCGCAGTAATTTGGGTAATGTTTTTCATACGTTTAACATATAGGAAAAATATAAATAGTTATATAATTTTATTATTTACACTATTTCCTGCTTTGTTTTTGTGACACATAAAATACCTTAATTTTTAAAGCAAGCCTTCCTACTTAAGAAATGGTACAGTAATATCATTGCCATACTTGATTCAATATCATGAAGTATTTAAGAATAAACCATTATTTCTATAGGGAGGATTTTGGTACTGACCAAAAAATATCATTAAATTCTATAAAAGTTATTACCTGAAGCTGATATTAGCATAAAAACCTTTAATTAATATTTCTACTAAATCTCCATGTCTTAATTATTATTTCAATGTCTTACTCATGGATTTTGTGCTTTTAAAAACAGCTATTATGAAAACATCAATTATAAACTGGTCATGGAATTAAAAAAAAAAGTACATAAATTACCTTTGTATATACTGCAATATATTACAAACTTAAATTAGAGTGATAATCGATAAGGGGTATCAACACAGAACAATTAAACAAAAAATACGTATAAAAGAATTATCTATAGTCAATCATACATATTTTGAAATATGAGCAACCTAATTACACATGTAAAAACAAACTGAAAACAATGGTATACTAAGTAAACAGAAAAATGTAAAATAAAAGGTTCATTTCACATACTTAAATTATAAAAAGAATTAACTAAGAGAACTAGAAAGTTAAAAGTACATTAATAAATTGTCTGTTTAAAGTTTACACTCAAAAGCTGCTTTACTAGCTATGAATTTAAAATTCTTTTATGCAGAATTTGTTTCTTTAACATGGATAGTATACTATTTTGTAATATAATTTTGTGTGTTTAAGTTCCCATCCATATATTTTTTCTCTGTGAGCCAATAGCAAAATAATTTAATGAAGAATATTACTTATAGAAAATATTAAGGGTAACCATAAATAATGTCACTTATTTTGAGAGAAAATGTGCTTTTATCGTATATTTTTAGAGCAGCATTCAATCAGGTTAGTTAATATAGAATTCTACGATATCTGCATCTTTTGATTACGGTTTCTATACTTGTCTTAGCAATTCTAAAGAAATATATAAATAATATTAAAAAAAGAAGAGAAAGAAAGAGACATTATTATTAGGTTGAGCAAAAAGTTCTGGGAAATTTTTAATCTAATACTTACCAGAATTTGTATCGTATGTAGGAGTACTAGTGGTATATTTATAGGAATTCAGGAACTATGGCTCCAAAATGCCTACTGATGCGTGTGCATGATTTGCGTGTGTTGACCCGTCATTATTAGAGAAAAGGCCTAACGATTCTGAAGGCTGTCGATGAGATTAATGAGGATGAAGGTGCTGGTAACGGCGAAAAACTTAGCCAGCAAATCCGGAATATGGCAGAACGGTGGCAGAAAGTCGTGGACTATGATGGTCTCTACTTTAAAGAATAGTCCTTGTTGCTTTTGTTGTTAATTTGTGCATAACAACGCAACTTTCACAAATTTCCCAGAACTTTTTGCTCAACCTAGTATTTATTGATAACCTTAATATCAGGAAAAATAAAACAATTAACTATACAGCATCGGAAAATTATCAGAGATGGCAAATCAATATTTCTTTGACTTTTCAGCTAATACAATGTGCAAAGAATTTAAGAACTCATTCAGTTAATTTAAAATAGTGTTTCACTTTTGTTAAGGTCTCAAATACATTTGAGATCTTTTAAGGCTTATTATATGATGTACAATTACAACAAGATAAAAAACAAAAGACAAAATAAAATGATTTCTCAGTTATTTGACATATGGTTATGAAAATAAAAAATAGAATGATTAAAAATAAAAATACTTTAGACAAAAGAAATTTTAAAGGCGCAGAACAATATAAAACAAAGGGCAACTAAATGATGCAACCAGTTTCAAACGGCAACAAAAAAAAAAAAAAAACTGTATCTGTGAATGTAAAATTTTCCTTAGGATTGTTATAAATTCTCAAAATAGCCCTATGATTAATTGCTCACATGGTTATAGAGTTAAAACGGCCTTATAAACTTTTAATATCTTCTTTTTTTTGTTCACAAAATTCGCCTCCTGAAAACAGATAAATAATTTTTAATGCCATATATCTTAAGTATTTAAACTTTATTTCAATTCTATGCTTATTCTTGCTTTCCTTCTCCCAAATTCATATAATTATGAAATTACAAACAAATGAAAGTAAGCAAGAGGTACTTTAAGGCATGAAGTATCTGAATTTTAGTCTTATATTTACTATATTAAGTTGACATATGCAATATGTTTTTCTTTAGAAAAAAATTCTACAATTTTTTTCAAAATTCATAGATTAAAGGCACATTTTAACAATAGCTTATGAATGAAATACAGCCCTTTAATAAAAGCACTTTGACGAATCTCTAGAAATATACAAAATCATAAATGTTAGATAAGATGTTTCTTAGTGGCTTCTAAAAATATTTTACTAAAAATGAGAATATTCCTTTGAAATGAAATTTCAGACAAAAATCCTTCATTTTAAACATATTAATCAAAAGGATTTTCCCTGACATAATTTGAAGATATTTGTTCCTTTGTTGTTGTTTTTTTTGCACATCTGACATATGAAAAACCGTGTAAAGTACTGAACAAGTACTTAAATTAAGATGTTCTTTAAGTAAGCTTTCTGGAAAATTCATCATTAATACGTCACAAATTAGGAATTACAGTTTCTTTAATAAAACAAGTCATTTATTATTGTGTTCCAAAATACTTCTCCTGGATGATGATGATTTTTTAAATTAGAATTTTGAGAAATCTTATTGTATATCTAAAAAATATAGGGGTTTTTCATTAAATTTAGCAAATAAATGACATTTAATGTTGATTTTTGAGCAAATATTTTCTTGCCTATTTTACAAACCAAAGATTTCACTTCAGTGTGAATAATGAAATGTCTATTTAAGTAAAATTCAATTAAAAAATCCTTTACTGCACGCATCAGAAATGGAGAGTTTCTGTTCTCCACTATGAAGTAGAAAAGTTTAATCTTTTAAAAAATCATCTTTACAACTCACAGTTGAATTGCTTCTCTCCAGTATAGAAAATCCTTTACTGCATATCTCACAAATGTGAAATTTCTCCTCTGTCTGAACAACGGGGTGATTATCTAGGTGATATTAACTGGAAATTTTTTTATTGCATACAACAGAAATAACAGGCTCTCCATTGTATGAATAGAGAAATGCTTATTTAAATGTGAACTGTTAGAAAATCCCATTCTGCAAACCTCACAAATGTGAAGCTTTTCCTCAGTATGTACAAGTAAGTGTCTAGTAAGTTACTAGAAAATCCTTTACTGCATAAACCACAAAAATTACGCTTATTCACAGTATGAATGTGGGTGTGCCCTTTTAATTCGATTTTATTTGAAAATCTTTTATTACATACCCTACAAGCACAAGATTTCTTTCCCTAAATGTACAAAAATTTGCTTATCTAAATCATATTTTCAAGAAAATATTTTACATTAAGTCTTTTCCTTAGCATGAACAAAGGTGTGCTTATGTAAATTATCCTTCCTAGAAAATCCTTTATTGCATACTTCACAAATGTGAGGCTTTTCGCCAGTATGAACATAGGTGTGCTTATCTAAATCATATTTTCTAGAAAATCTTTTACTGCATACTTCACAAATGTGAGGTTTCTCCCCAGTATGGACAAAGATGTGCTGTTTTAAATGATCTTTCCTAGAAAATCCTTTATTGCATATTTTACAAAGGTAAGGCTTCTTCCTGGTATGAACAATGGTGTGCTGTTTTAAACAATTTTTCCTAGAAAATCCTTTATTGCAAATTTCACAAATGTGAGGCTTCTCCTCAGTATGAACAAAGCTATGCTGATTTAAATAATCTTTCCTAGTAAATCCTTTATTACATACTTCACAAATGTAAGGCTTATTCTCAGTATGAACAAAAGTATTATCAGTATGCTTATCTAGGTTATATCTACTAGAAAAGCTTTTATTGCATCTGTTAGAGATGACAGAGTTTGTTTTTGTGTCAATCACTTGAACATCCATACTTTGAGATTTTTAAAAATGCATGTATCATTTAAAATTAAGAATATATCGATATTTCTTTATACCATACAAACTACTTCTTGAGAAGAAAGTAATTCAAATTATTTTCCAGCACTTGAAAATAAAATAAAATAAAAAAATATGCACAGATACTAAGGGATTATTTTTTTCACCTTTCAGTTAGAACGATATCATTTGTGGTTAAAAATGAATATCCCATAACATTTCAATTGTAACCCCATTTTTTTCAAAAGCAAAAACAGTTAAATTTGGGAGGATCCTTGCACTTATGCATTAATAATTTTTATGAATGTCATCAGCAATAATTTAGTTTCTAAACTGTCAGTTTTCAAACACCAAATAATTAATGTAAAAATAATTTCTTTTATTCAAATCTTTCTTTATTTTTATTGTTCTGCAGATCTTTTATACTGACATTCATAAAAAAGAATGCAAGAAATAAAATTATGCAAGATTAAAAAAAAAATATTTTTACGAGTTTGTTTAGGTAAATGGCCAAACACAATATTTTGATATCCGGCCTAAAAGAATATTCGGTAATACACTCGAATACCAAATGCTTACTTCATATTCGAATGATACCTAGCAGTAAAACTGCATAGTGCATATAGACAGGGTATGAATTGTAGTACAGTAGGAATTTTTTTTAAGTCATTCTATCCTCATTTCTTAGTTTTATTCGCTACTTACCATTAAAACCCTTGTACACTCCCTAGCATAGAAAAGTTGCAAATACACAATATGGCCAAAGATGACCGGTCACTTGCAATTTTAGACGTTTTGTCAAATATCTAGAAAAATACATGAGGAATTAACCTGAAACTCCAGGTGTGTAAACAGTATAGTATACGTCATATATTTCGGCGAAGATTTTTTCCCGAAACCCCATAGGGGACCGTCAACATATTGAAAAAGAACGAATATCTTTTGGATAACTCTGTAAAAAGTAATGTAGCAAAAGCGTTTAAACTCGAGATTATTAATAAGTGGCTTATTGTAATATACTGAGTTCATTTTTATGAGGATAGCATGTATACTCGTAGAGAAATTAGGGTTTTTATAAAAACAGTCCCAAATTTCGCCAAGTTTTTTGCTTATAATTTGCAGAGTTCTTAATATAAAAAAAAGTTCTTTTCAAAAAATATGACAAACAACATTGTACACAATACCCTGCAATCAGAATGAAAAAATAATTAAAATTGTATGAAAAATGAGCAGGTTTACTAAATAACGATTCACTGCGCACGCTCGAACATAATCAAAATATAATTTGCATAATATGTTAGCTAAATGTATAGAGCAACTTTTGTGAAAATCTCATAGTTTGAAAAGTCTGACAATAATCGTTTATAGAATGAGTTCAAAATCCGTTATTCCTAAAAGAAAGCAAAAAGATCAGGGGCTGTATCCAAATACAGTAGTACGTGCAATATTGTGTATGCTATATTGGCACTAATCAATGGATATATGAATACAACCCCTGATCTTTTTGCTTCATTTAGGGAACAACGGATTTTGAGATTATTCTATAAACGATTATTATCAGATTTTTCAAACTGTTTTTGAGACTAAGTTGCTCTATACATTTAGCTAACACATTATGCACATTATATTTTGATTGCATTCGCGCATGCGCAGTAAAACATTTTTTTAGGAAACCTGCTCATTTTTCATCCAATTTTTATTATTTTTTAATTCTGATTGCAGAGTATTGTGTACAATGTTGTTCGTATTATTTTCTGAAAAGAACTTATTTTTATATTAATAACTCTGCAAACTATAAGCAAAAAACTTGGCGAAATTTGGGACTGTTTTTATAAAAACCTTAATTTCTCTACGAGTATACATGCTATCCTCATAAAAAAGAACACAGTATCTTACAATAAGCCACTTATTAATAATCTCGAGTTTGAACGCTTTTGCTACTTTAGTTTTTACAGGGTTATCCAAATGATATTCGTTCTTTTTCAATTTGTTGACGGTCCCCTATGGGGTTCGGGAAAAAATCTTCGCAGAAATATATGATTTATACTATATTGTTTACACACCTGCAGTTTCAGGTTAATTCCTTATGTATTTTTCTAGATATTTAAGAAAACGTCTAAAATCGCAAGTGACCGGTCACCTTTGGCCATATAGTGTAGAACAGATGGCGGGCTACACGGCAATTATCATGTAGCCCTCTACTTTTCTTTACATCAGTTTTATCAATTATAATTCATTTATAATTTTACGACACATTCCAGTCATAGAGAGATTTCATGGTAGTAGACTTTTTCAAATTCAATAAATAATGAACATTTTTCTAAAACAAATGGTTTCTCAAACTTTTACTCTGGCATAGCACTAAATTGAAATTTATACTTTTGTCCTACCACCAGGACATGGAAGTAATGTTAACAAGGTCTGATTTTTACAGAAGAGTCTCTAAAATTTGGAATCATTTCAGACAGCTCAATTCTCGATTTTAGAGATGATAGTATCCTAAGGCTGCTAGTCACTCAGATTCCGGATTCCCCTCAGTAATGTTAAGTCTATGGGCGTTTGATGGATCCGTATATGTAAAACATCTCCTTGGGAAATTAATATTTTGAACTCCTTTTTTTCTGAGTACTCTTCTTAAAGGATGTCCCTTTTTTCTTAGTTTTCAAAATATTTCTAATGTATCTGCTTAATTTTATATGAAGTGTTAAAATCTTACTCACAGTTCGCCAGCTTTTAACACATAAAATATGAAATTAAGCACAGGTTTTAGAAATATTTTGAGAACTAAGAAAAAGAGAGACCCCCTTTAAGAAGAGTACACAGAAAAAAGGGAGTTCAAAATATGAATCTCCCGAGGAGATATTTTAAATATACGGGTGCATCAAACGCCCATAGACTTAACATTACTGAGGGGAAATCGGAATCTGAGTGACTAGCAACCATAAGTTGAATTTAAGAGAGCAATTACCATATTCAGTTTAAAAATATACAAGTCTAATAGTACAAACTATAAATTAAATAGAAAAATTATTATTCTTATTAAAAACATTTATTTAACCACATTGAATAGGGGGTGGGGTTGTTGTAATTATGGTTTATGTACAATAATATTTTCTTCAACTCTTCCACAATTATTAAAGGCTTTGAAAAAATTGTCCTGAGTTATAAGTTTTTTATTGCCATTATTAATTTAAGTACTTATTTATTTCCAGTGTCACTTCTCAACGTTAATTTAACACTGTAAAACCTATGGACTTAAAAAAAATTTTGACTTCGTCCCTGATGACACAAAGTTTTCGTTTTTTGCTAATAAATTATAAATTTAAAGTGTGAAAATGTTTGCCTGTCTTCGGGGTCAAAACGGATGAGAAAATGACTTTGCATATGAATGAATTATCAGCCGGAAAATAACATAGGCGAAGTTTAATTTACGTTATTCAAATATTTTACTTAATAATTCTAAATTTCGCTATTTTCATCGAGAATCAGTGGACAATTTTCCTATCAAATTTAATGTATTTTCTTTATCATTGCAAAACATTCAAAAGCCGTAATAATAATTTGTTTACAGTAATCAATTTTCTGTTGAAATATTTCCATGCTACAAATGAAATTGAAATAGTTTTTTTTAAGAATCAAAAAGAATATGAATATAGCGTCATAGAGGAAATAAAAATAACATTTTCAAATATATGTTCATACACTCTATGGCCAATGATGGAGACCTGCGATTTTAGACGTTTTGTTAAATATCTAGAAAAATACAAGAGGAATTATCCTGAAACTCCAGGTGTGTAAACAGAATAGTATAGGTCATATATTTCCGCGATTTTTTTTCCCCTAAACCCCATAGGGGACTATCAACAAATTGAAAAAGAACTAATATCTTTTGGATAACCCTGTAAAAATAATTGTAGCAAAAGCGTTTTGCAAAGTTCTTAATATAAAAAAAAATGTTCTTTTCAGAAAATATGACAAACAACATTGTACACAACACCCTGCAATCAGAATTTAAAAAAAATAATAAAAATTGGAGGAAAAATGAGCAGGTTTACTAAAAAAAAGTTTCACTGCACATGCGCGAATGCAATCAAAATATAATGTGTATAATGTATTAGCTAAGTGTATAGAGCAACTTTTATGAAAGTCTCAAAAACATAGCTTGAAAATTCTGAAAATTATCGTCGATAGAATCAGCTCGAAATCCGTTGTTCCCAAAAGGAAGCAAAAAGATTAGGGGTTGTATCCAAATATAGTAGTACGTGCAATATTGTGTACGCTATCTTGGCACTAGTCAACAGATATTTGGACACAGCTCCTCATCTTTTTGCTTCCAACAAACTTTATTTCCAAGATTGCTTAAGCCCGAGAAGGAACTGACATTAAGATAATTCGTTTTATTAGTTTTATATTTAATGTTACATTTTTGCAAGAAATCAGTTAAACCAATTGAACATTAAAAAATAAAAATGATACAATATGACACTTAAAACAGCCTAAAAAAATCGGATTCCATTCAAATGAAATCGAAATAATTCTCTGACTTTTTCATTTTTCATTTACAAATATCTGCATTGCAGATTTTGTATTATGTTTGTGGTAGGTGTATACAAAAGGATAAGATACATGCAAAATGCAAACCTTTAAAAAAAGGTCTAAGATTCGATTTCATTTGAATGGAATCATTTGAAGTTTTCAGCGTGCTGTAAGTATCATATTGTTTGAATTTTATTTTATTTTTAAAGTTCATATTATTTAACTTATTTGTAACAAAAATTTAACATTAAATGTAGAACTAACTGAATGAAATGTTTTAATATCTGTCTCTTCTTGAGCTTAAGCAATCTTGGAAATAAATTTTGTTTTTAATTTGTCTACAAATTATGGTTTTCTTTAATATATATTTTACCATCAACATATAGTGCCAAGTAATTATAAGGTAATAGTTTTCAAAATTTCTGAATTAATTATACTTTAGCCAATAACTGAACATCAGATTACATCCTTAATAATGAAAGATCTGACAAATTCTAATCTAAGTGTCACTAATTCAGTATTTAGACAAAAGTACTAAGATGCATCAGGGCCGGGGCAATGTCGTGAGACATCCAATGTATGCTACAATTTTGGACTAATATTATTTTTTAAAATAGTATAAGTATATCATAGAATAATATACAAAACAGATAATAAAATGTATGAAAAATACCATTAATTTCACATTTAATGTACAAACATTATTCTTAACTTCATAAAATCTTCTATATAATTTACGATATTTTAAATACTATTATTTATTCTTATGCGTTCATGGCTACTTTTAGAATCACAATATCTATACAGTCGAGCCATGTACAATAATATGAATTTCGCCTGCAAGAAATAAAGTTAATACCCACTTGTTTCTCACAAAGAAACATTTAAAAACAAATCTAGAATAAAAGAACAGTAAAAGTTCAAATAACAGGCGTGCTTGAGAAGCACCGATTGCCGGATACTTGAAAAGTGTGGATAGTTGAGTGGTACAAAATTTGTAATGAAAGAAGAAGCTGGAGGGGGGAGGGGTGCATCGATGTAACAGTGAAACAGGAAAATTATTTTTTGGCTTATTTTACTGTTATTGGGAGGTATATCAAAAAATTATTTTATAATTCCTAAATTTGCATTTGGTAAAATTATTTTTGCTGAATTAAAAATAAAAGTAAGCAATATTTTGTTTTATGATGTAATTTCTAAATTTATTTATTAATCTTTTGTACCAAATTTTGAATATATATTTATAATTTATTTATTTATAATTAGACATCTCATAAAGATTTTAATTTAAGACTAAGATAAATAACAGATGCTGCTCTTATTTAATGTGCTAATAAAGTTAACTTCACCATGGAGAATAACAAAACTAATAAAGTAACTAACGAACTAATGCTACTGTTAAACGTTGTTCAAAGTTCCTTTTTAAAAGTGTAAAAAAGAGCCCTGCCCCTTTCCTAAAACATCTATTTTGTGCCCCATAAATTAAACAAAAAAAAGTTGCCCCCTCTTGTAGCTCCTTTCAAGAAAAAGTGTGTGGGTGATTACAAAATTAAGTTTTGCATGATTCACTTGTCTTGCCTCAATTATATCTACCCAATTATACCTGATGACATAAACATATATAACACATTTCACGTCAAGTGAATTCAATTATGACATTAATTCCTGTAGCTTGGCGATCTTGTTTTAATGGAAAGGAGTCTATGTGATAATGGAGAATTATCAATCTACTCAATAGTTATCATAAAAGAATGTATATGAAGAAAAGATAATTAATATTGAAATGTTATGCATAACTAGAGCTACATCAGTAGCAACTGACAGAAAGTTTCCTATTTTCAAAACTCCATACAGCAAATAAAGAAATGAGATAGAAAACGGTGCAACACATTTTTTTTTACAGTTCAAAACACTAAATGCTAATATTGCTCACAGTGTGGGTAATAATGTTAATATTTATTTTTTGATAAATTAATGTGGACTGCAGATATGACTATCACTAACGGCATTCTATTAACTCTTGATAGACTCTATTGTGCCGGTTAAGTCATTTAACCGACAGTGCAGATTGCGGTCGGATCGTGTGCCAAAAGATATGTGTTTGTTGGGGTTTGATGAAATTCACGATCCTATGTCGAATTTCGCGTTTCAACCTTGATCCTTTGACAAAATTCACGTTTTAACTGCGATTGTTTGACGAAATTCCCGTTTTTTCGAGATCCGATTACGGAATTTGCGTTTTTGCTTTATCCCTTGACAAATTTCGCGATCCTTTGACGGATTTCGTGCTTTCACCGCGATCCTTCAATTAAAATGTTAATCGCGATCTTTTGCGCTTATTCTGCGCTCATTTGACGAAATTCGCGTTTTTTCTGCTGCTCATTGACGAAATTCGCAGTTTCTTCGCGATCCTATGACGAATTTCGCGCTTTAAGCCTGATCCTTTGACGAAATTCTCGTTTTAACCGCGATCCTTTGACGAAATTTGAATTTTGTTGCGATCCGATGAAGAAATTCGCGTTTTTTCATTAATCCTTTGACTTATTTTGCGATCCTTTGACGAAATTAGCAAATTTTTCTGCGAATGATTGACAAAAACTAATTCTTGTTGTCGACCGTTTATCGAAATTCGCGATATTTTTTTATGTCTGAGCTTCCGGACCGATTTTTAAAAGTCTTTGGAAACCGAATGACTTAAAATTTCTGAAACTTCGGAACAAAACCATCCCTTCAACAGATGTCGCTGCAGGAAAAGAAATCACCGTATCCGCCATACCAGCAGAAGCGCCACACTAAGGATATATTTAACTGTTAAACTCATATGCGCCACGGCGCTTGTTTCCGAAATTACAGCGGTAATATGTATCCTTACATCTGTACCAATTTCGCACTCTATATGATTTTCTGTGAATGTTCCAGGGATGAACTGTGTTATATGGGTTGAGATGAAGAGTTTGCTGGTCTTTTAGTCTCATGTCTCAAATTTGAGACATAAGATTGGAAAAGTTTACGAAAAATGCTTTCCAGTATTTTCAACCACTTTTAGAGTAGTACAGAACGTATCTTTCACAGAGGCAACCAAGTTCTATTCGCTTCCCTTCTTGAAGGCATTCAAAAGTCATCCACTATTTCTAATTAGCCTTAATCAAAATACAGCTAATTTATCTATTATATTGTATAATTTTTAGAAGAAATATATAATAAATAACACTATGCGGATATTTTGCACAGTTATTTTTAAATAAGAATTGAATCTGTGTACCAAATTTTATTAAAATCGGCTACTGTGTGGCAACAACTTTTTAAAGTATTTGCTTCATTTTATATGGAATGACCCAAATAAGGTCTTTCCATTTGTATCGTAAGATAATGTTTATTTAAATTGAGATTTATTAAAGATCGTTTTGAACATAGTTCATAAGCAGGAAGTTTTTTTTAAAGATGCGCAAGTCTTTATAGATGACTACTTTGCAAAAATCTTTTGAAACATATTTCACAAACAAAAGGTTTTTCGTTTTTATGGGTAAGTAAATGTTTTTTCAGATGATCACTTACTGAAAAATCTTTGGAACATATTTCACAAACGATTTTCTTTTGTATGGGTGTGCACATGGTCCTCCAGATCACTACTTAGTGAAAATGCTTTGGACCACATTTCAAAATCAAAAGGTTTCTAATTTATATGGGTGCCCAAGTGTTTTTTGAAACTACGCCTTACTGAAAATCCTTTGGAACATGTTTCACAAACAAAACGTTTTTCCTTTGTATGGACACGCATGTGTTGTTTTAGATTACCGCTTTCTGAAAATCCTTTGAAACACATTTCACAAACAAAAGGTTTTTCGTTTGTATGGATACGCAAGTGTTTTTTCAGATCACCACCACGTGAAAATCCTTTGGAACACATTTCACAAACGAAAGGTTTTTTCTTCTCATGGACATGCAAGTGTTTTCTCAGGTCACCACTGTGCGAAAATCCTTTGGAACAAATTTCACAAACAAAAGGTTTTTCCTTTGTATGGACACGCATGTGTTGTTTTAGATTACCGCTTTCTGAAAATCCTTTGAAACACATTTCACAAACAAAAGGTTTTTCGTTTGTATGGATACGCAAGTGTTTTTTCAGATCACCACTACGTGAAAATCCTTTGGAACACATTTCACAAACAAATGGTTTTTCTTTTGTATGGGTTCGCAAGTGCTCCTTTAGATGACCACTCTGCGAAAATCCTTTGGAACATATTTCACAAACAAATGGTTTTTCTTTTGTATGGGTGCATAAGTGTCTTTTCAGACTGGTAGTTTGTGAAAATCTTTTGGAACATATTTCACAAACAAAAGGTTTTTCCTTTGTATGGGTGTGTAAATGTATTTTCAGACTACTATTTTGTGAAAATCCTTTGGAACATATTTTACAAATAAAAGGTTTCTCATTTGTATGGATACGCAAGTGTTTATTCAGATAACTACTTTGTGAAAATCCTTTGAAACATATTTCACAGGAAAAGTCTTTATCAGTTGCTTGAGAGTAAATCTGAGGCACTGACATTTTCTTTAGAGAAAATATTTCTTTTCATAGAACATATCTGCATAAAAAGTAAAGCAACTTTTTTGAAAATCTCCAAGAAAATGCTTTAAATAATTTTAAAACAAGTATATCAGTTGTCTACTTTTAAATGTAAAAAAATAATAATAATAATATTTTTTTTTTTTATCTGCACAGTTAAATGCATAAGAAAGGGGATTTGCATATAGAAGGCTGAAAAAAGTGTATCTTAGCATTTTTTTCGTGAAATAGACATAAAGGTTTTTGCTCAGTGTTTTTTGCGTTTTATTTATTATCACATGAAGAACATTTAAGAAAATGTTTAATAAAAAATTGATGTTGTAGATCGAGTTGTGTGGGTAGACGTCCTAGCATGCACACCATGCACTTCTAATCGGACAGGGTCCGTTAGATTGCCAAAGTTATTTGGAATACATTTCCCAGAAAGATTATGAAAGTAGATCTTGTCTGCAGCTTCAAGCTCTCCGAGGGCAAAAAATTGAAAATCAATAAAGTGGCAGCCATTTGATAAAAAGGTCTTTTCTGACCCCTTTTTTACATCTTTGGCGTTCTTCAAAAATACTTATTTTTTACTAAAAAGGCTGAAAGTGGTCCAAGCTCTAATAAATTATTTTCGTTTTGTACAATTTAACGGGCCCGGTCAACATCGGCTAGGTCAGCTAATATAAGATAGTGTTGAAATTAATTAAAAAAAATAAACGGTCAAGTGGAAGTATTACTCGCGCTCAGAGGGTTCCGTAGAATAAATATATGAATTATTAACTTTATTAATAAAGAAATCGTTACTAAAAGAAAAATAAGACTTTGTAAAGAACTATACTACGTCGTGTTTGCTATAGGTGTACACACATACTAGAAAAGTATGAATGGGTATACCGTAAAAGTTCAAAGAGATATGAAGCCTAAATAACATAAAATATTGCTATTCTGTTAAAACTCTTTTTTTAAATCCTATCTCATTCTGTTTACGATGAACTTAATTCGGCACTGACAATAAAAGTAGTGCATATTTAATCTTTATTTGGTATTTCATAAAACTAAATTCAGCGTCGCAATAATCTTTTCTTTTTACAGTGTAGCTAAAACAAAACCCTTGTTCAAAGTTTAAACTTGGCACTTTGCTAAGCGGCTTCGAAAGGAGGTCACAAAAAGCAATGCCGCCTTGGTCCATGCCCGGTTTTCCAGAAAGGTTTTTAATTAACTTTTAAAGACACTGGAGGCGTATTGAGATATCTACTCAATGCAAACTAGTGCCGAATTCCAAAGTATTTATGTGATTAATTCTAATTAGTCTGTTTTTAACAATTTGAGGTTTATTGCTTTTATACTGCTACTAGACATTATATTACACATATGTATCATTAAAAGTTGTTATCTAAGCTTTAAAAGCCGATGGTAGATAGAGTACGCCGCCCATGTCACCATGTATGTCCAAACTGTCCGTGTCTTTAAGGGTTAATATCTCGGCTAATTCTGACGATTATTTTCAAAAATCATTATCAACAATGCTTTTATACTTCTGCTACGATATGTACATCCAGCGCTCCTCAACACCTTTGCTGAATGCCTGCAAATCGAAATTTGTGTGCAACGGAAAAATGCGTTTTTCTCAAAAAGTATGTTATCGAGGTTAATCGCTATAATTTTCCTGCAAGGTTTACATTAATGTCTCCTACCTCTAATTTTTTTCATCATTTTAATTTCAGTAGATACCGAATTGAAAGGGGGGGGAATATTTTTGCACTACATTTTCGACGATATCTCTGAAAATATAATACCTGAAATTGAAGGAAATGTATGTTTGAGTTCAGCGTAACGAAAGCTTTCACACGATACCCCGCACGATATGCAGAGAAAAGATTTCTTTTCAAGTAACATAATAAGCCCCCTTACATTTTCCCTAAAAAATCTGTAATTGTTCAATAATCTGTAAATATGTGGGTTAATAGTCTTTATCACTTCCCCCCAATTTGAACTTTCCACGTCCTCTAGCTTACGAGTAAATGACTGTGACAGACAGACACGGGAGTGATTTTATAATGGTTCCGATTTTACTTTTTAAGTACGGAACCCTAAAAATAACAAGATCAGTTTAATAGTTTTTTCGTTTTGATCTTGCCCCGTTTGAAAAAAAGTCATTTTGCTTAAAATGCATTTACAGTCCATTCCCTCCAATCTGCGACTCTATAATTCGCAAATACCTGTAATTCGCACTATATTTCAGATATAAAAAATAATTAAAATCTTTTTTAGGCAAGATAATGTACGGTCGTGGGGGAGAAAAGTAAAAACCCTCCTAACTCTGCAAAAATTTATTGTAGATGAAAGTTACTGCTACCAAACGATTGTAAATAAAGTCTACTTTTAAATGATGTGTAGAAAATGTGCTTAGGGGGTCATCTACATATCAAAACCAATCCAATTTTTTTTTTCTATAGCAATACCCAAGTTTGACTCCATAAAAATTGTGCACCCTTCAATTATTCTAAATATAAATTTTCAGGAAATTCGTAGAATTAGTTTAAGAGAAATTAATTATTTTAGATGAGCATATTTTAGGGGCTGTATCCAAATTGAAGTCTGATACACGATTGTTGAAATACTATAGAATGAATATGTCAGTTCTATTAACATATTATTCCTTGCCAATATGATAATTTCATTCGCTTAATATTTTTCGAAAATTGCCTGCCCAGATGTTTCAATAAAATGAGTAAAATACAATTTTTTCAAATTATGCTTTTCTGCAAATCATAGACGGTTCCTTAAACCATCATTTTGGCGTCTTTTAATCATAATTTGAAAACTACTTGGAAGAAAACATTGAAATTGAGAATTCGCAAAAAGCATGGTAGTGATGGGCGATTTCGATTTTTTTAATCGATTTAATCGATACTATGGCCAACTCGATTTAATCGATACTATAAATTTTTTAATCGATGTCTCTAAAAGTCATATCATTTTCATTTTCCTTCAAAAATTTAAGGTCAAGTAGTTCGATGTCCAATCCCAAAACTTTCTTCTGTTTCATAAATTTTAAAACTTCAAAATTCGCTATCACAGTGTCAAATTTAAATAACCTATACCCATCATGAGGATCCAAAAGTATAGGCTCGTTGAAATATGTGTATTTAAAAAATATATATAAGAATCCCATTTTCCTATCAAATCATTGAATTTCGGCCCACACCCTCTTAGATGTCCGCAACGGAAAATCCCAGTTCAAAGGGCATAAAAGCGACACCTGCTGGGTAGTATACACCCAAGACTAATAAGGATCTATTTATACGACAGTGTAACAGAATATGAAGTTTGATTAAATTCCGTGCATTAGTTTTGAGATATGGCTATCATGAATATCATGAAAAAAGCAGTATAGCAACGCAGCCTATTACATGATTAACACGAAAAACTCAGAAACAACTTACGTCAATGACTAACAGAATATTAAGTTTGATGAAATTCCGTTCATTATTTCTTGGGATGTTATCGTAAAGATTGTGTAAACCCTGAAAAACAGTGTTGAATTCAGGGGCTGGTACGGGTGGACCTCCCCCCCCCCTCCCCGGAACATTGAAATGTCCCTTAGGGAGATTTGAGATTTTATGCTTAATGGACGAAAGTCCAATCCCCCCCCCCCCTCGTAACTCTAGAATGTTCCTCGCCAGAACCATAGAAATCCCCCCCCCCGGAGAAAAATGTCTGAATTCAACACTGTTGATAAAAGCAGCATGGCAGCACAATTTGTTATATCATTTACACAAAAACCTAATCATGGATAACTTATGGCATTGTCTAACAGAATATTAAGTTTGATGAAATTTCGTTCATTAGTTCTTGCGATGTTATCCCTAAAATTGTTTAAATCCTGAAAAACGTGTTGAATTCAGGGGATGTCCCGGGAGGGTAACATTCCTCCCCCCCCCCCGCAACATTAAAATGCCCCCCAGAAAGTTTGAGATTTTATGCTTTTTGTGCATTAAAATGTACAAAAGTCCAATCCCCTCCCTCTCTGAACTGTCTTTCCCGGAGAAAAATGTCTGAATTCAACTCTGCTGATAAAATCAGCATAGCAACGCCCCCTGTTGGGCGATTTACACCGAAACCTAATAAGCAGCAATTTATGCCAACGTCTAACTGAATGTGGTTTTATGAAAATCCGTGTATTAGTTCTTGAGATAGAGCTATTGCGAAACTCGGGAAAAATGCAGCATAGCAGCGCCACCTGCCGGTAGATTTACATCAAAACCTAATCCTCAACAACTTATGTCAACGTCAAACTGAATCTGAAGTTTGGTGAATATTCGCGCATTAGTTCTTGAGATAGCAATCTTGCGGAAATCATGAAAAATGCAGCATAGCAGCGCCACCTGTTGAGCGATTTTCACCAAAAAGTAATCAGCACCAATTTATATGAAGGTCTAACTGAATCTAAAGTTTCAACAGATTCCATGCATTAGTTCTTGAAATAGACCGCTCACAATTTTTTTGTCAGAGACAAACAAATAGACAGACTGACAGACAAAAAATTTATAAAAATAGTCAAATCGTATTCCAGACAAGAAGTTCTAACACTATAAATCCTTAGAAACCGGAAGTCGACAATTTTCACGAAAACAACACTTTATTTTTCTAAAGACAAAAGAAAGCAAGAAAAGATGGACGAATCGATTCTGCCCTTGGATCAGAAACGGCGAATCGATTCAGTTCAGATTCGATGCCGATGTCGATCTTCAGATGCGATCTTCAGAATCGTTACTTTTTTGATTTACTTCAATTCTTTAGATGCAATGTCGAATCGTTATGCTTTGATTTACTTCAATTCAAATCGCATCGCGGTCGATCCACGATTCGGGTTGAATCAATTCTTCCAATTTTGCTGTTTTAGTGCCAGAATTGCTGTAAAATTTTTGTATAAGAGCCTTTTTTTTACTTTCTAGCGTAAATCAGTGTTGAATGCAGGTATTTTTCTCAGGGAGGGATTTATGCGACTCCGGTCGGGATTGGGGGGAAGGGGGTATTTCAGAGTTCCGTAATGGGGGAGGGGTGCATATTTGTCCATTAAAAAGCATAAAACCTCAAAACTTACGGGAGGGACATTTCAATGTCCTGGGAGGGATGTCCTCCCGGGCTACCCCCTGAATTCAACACTAGGTTAAATCGTTATACTTTTGTTTAGAAGCCTAGTTATTCAGGTTACTAGTTTATTATATTGTATTTTTCAAGTTCGTCCCTTCTAATCTCTCCACCCCTCTCTCCCCTTTTCCTCGCTAATCTTAATTTACAGGGCCGTTCAAAATTTGCATGCAATTTTTAAAATGTCCAATTCTTGTTCTATTTTATTATAAAGCCACATTTTGAACCTTGACCAAAGATACTTTTGAGGTCGCTCCTCCGACCGTTTGGGGCTTACCTGCTCCCTCGGGGGGGGGGGGGGAGGGGGGGTATTTTTTGTTTCTTCCAAACCATATCGTATAACATATCGTTGGAAAGCTTTTAATGTGATCTTTTATTTTCTGTCTCTAGCCTTCCTTCTTTTTGGTAAGGGTCAATCGTGCTCCAACTTATGTATTGATATTTTTGACAGTAATTTCAAAGGAATATATATTTATTCTTTCGGATTTACTGTGTTAAAGGCAGAACTGCTGTCAAATTTCGCATAAGAGCCTTTTTCTTTCTAGGTTAAATTGTAATATTTTTAGTTTAGGAGCCAAGTTATTTGGGTTACTAGTTTATTAAGCTGTACTTTTCCAGTTCGTCACCTATACATTCCCCCCCCCCCCCTGATCCCAATTTTCTTAATTATGGTCCAATTTCAATGGGACCTTTTTTGACATTCTTCCCGAGTCATTTGTTTACCAACTAAACACTGATATTATACCTGCAGCTCTTGGTGAGCACTATTTATGAATGGTAATAACAAATTTCGTCTCTTTTCCATTTTAAACTTATCATTCTTGGTTTAAAGCCACGTGACTCAAGGTTCTCGTTAGTTAAGCCGTATTTTCACCCGTAAGTTTGTCAAAGTGTTTGTGTAAGTTGTATTATAAAAAATTCAGTCGTTTACAACCAAACTTACTGATTTATGATACTTTGAATTTTATGAAATTTCGGAGCTTTCCGAAACTAAAGGATCCCCTGTATGTTATTAATTTTTTTCAAGGGTGTAGGTATGAAAATACGTGCTAAAATGCTTTAAAACCTTTTTTTTCAAATAATATATTTAACAATTTAAACAAAGTGATTCCCGAGAATTTTGTACTGTTTTAAAAGGGGACCACATCTTAGAATGTAAGGGGCGTAAAAATTCGAAACTTGGACAGGGCGATGCAAAAAAAAAAAATTCTCCTTTCAGAAATTCGAAAAAATATTATCTTAATTACAAGCTGAGATATTAATTATTATTTCACTAATTGGTTTATTTCTATTAAATGCTTTTTTTTTAAAGGCAGTCACGTGATTTTTTATAACAGCATTAACGTTTTCTACCGTTTAGCGTGCGGTTCTTTGACGGCAGGCTGAGATAATTACTACTTTTTCAATATCAAAAATTTTATAAGTGTTCATACCACTATTTTCGAATAGTAATTCCACAAATATCTTGAATTCTTGCTTAAGACTACCACCCCCTAGACTAATGTATCTTCGGATAGGTTGTATAAAGGAGTTTCGTTTAGATACACTTTTGTTTTGAATAGACTGCGCTCCCTGGTGGTGGAATATAGAACTAACAGACCGCGATTTCATTTAAAGTAGAAAATCTAACAAGGCGATCTGTTCGAAACTTGAAGATAGTTTATAACACATAAGAAAAAGTTTAAAAAAGAATGGTGCGAAAATTTTGGAAGGAGGGGGGGGGGGGCAAGGCCGCTAGAATTTTTTTTAAGCCTTAGCGTTCCTTACCATTTTAGGTGGGCTGTTTCGACGGAGTCCTGAGATAAATGCTACTTATTAAATATAAAAAAGTCAAAAGTTTAGTTACCACTAATTCCGAATAGTAATTTCGGCAAATAGCTTAAATTTTTGATCAAGATTGCCACACTCTTGAGTAATATATCTACTGATAGGTTGTTTAACGGAGTTTCGTTCACAGTTTTGTTAGGAATAAAGTGCGCACCCTGGTGGTGGAATCTGGAACCAACATAACGCGATTTTGTTAAAATTAGGAAATCTAACAATGCGATCTGTTTTAAGCTTTAAGATTGTTTATAATACATGATAAAAAATTATAAAAAAGAATGGCGCGTCACATTTCGGGGGGGGGGCGGGATAGAGAGGAGGGGCAGAACAAAATTAGAAAATATAACAGGGCGATTTGTTTGAAATTTTAAGATAGTTTATAACACATAATAAAAAATTTTTAAATGATGAATGTCAAAAATTGGTGGTGGTGGTGGGGGGGGGGGGAGGTGAGCGCGTTTTTCCGACCCGGTGGGCAAAGTGGGGGGGGGTACACCTATACGGTGCTGTAGGCAGCGGGAACCCGGTTTGCGGTTCGTTCGCTTCGAGATTTCATATTAGGCGGAACCCGCAGGTTACTAGCTATAATGTTAAAGATTTCTAAGCAATATACATGTGCGTCCACTATCCTTCTAAGACAGTAAAATTAATTGATTTTTATTTCTTCTGAGAAAACTAAATTTTCACGATTTTTTTTTTTTTTTTTTTTTTTTTTAAATAAAAGAACTTTAATAAACTTTGCTAGTTACATTATTAAACTCAAATTGTAAGAATACTAAATCGGTTCTTATGGCAACGTGAATTATGTCCCTGAAAATTTAAATTTTAATTCAGGCTGGAAGAAAATCACAATGATTTAATTACAGGAGAGTCAAAAGTTTTCCGTTACATTACGGTCAATGGAAAAAATTATTTCAAGTGCATTTTAAGGATGTTACAGACTTTCGAACAGAATGAAATTGATATGCACTTATGAAGTGCACTGTTATAGTACGAGCGCACCACATTTGCCACGTTTGACGCTCAATTTCCAACTTGTATTTAACCGAGACCTTTCTTAAAAAATAAATTTAAATAAAATCTAAATTACAATATTAGTAAAATTACATCTTAAAACTAATAATTTAAAAATTAAAAACTTTATTATTTGACTCAAAGGTCTGTAATAGCTTACGACTGGGCCCCTGACTTTGTCTACCCTCTAAATGTGAGGTATGGGAGGTGGTCGCTACGGCTCTGCTGATTCGCTAAGTTTTGAAATTAATATTTTTGAGCTTATCTGTGCGAATCTGTGACTATCGAAATATCGATTCAAGTATCGATTCTAGAATTTGGGAATCGATTCTTATTGTGATCGATTCAGTTTTAAACGATGTCGATTTTAATCGATTCCTGAATTTTCCAGAATCGCCCATCACTAAAGCATGGCATAATAAATATAAATTTATCAAAAAAATTGCAGGTTGCAATTAATATTTTATTTTCGAATATTAATTTCGTAATTCATATTATAAAATTTCTAAAATTACAAATTCAATGTATTTATGTTTGGGTATTTTATTATTATAACCACACAAAATATTATCCCATTAGGATTATAATTTCAAGAGATATTAATAAAAATATGAAAATGTAACTTAACATTAGAAGCTCTAAATTTTGAATGTCTATAATTCAAAAACTTATCATGCAAATGACTTCAAATTTCGTTTCTAGGCATAGCTTGATCTGAATATTTAAAATATATTATCAAAATTGTCTGTTACTATTAGAAAAAACAACGTTCGGTCTGGTTTTGATCTGTAGATGACCCCCCCCCCCCATTAAACAAATTTTATATACATCATTTAAAAGTTGACTTTATTTTTCCAATCACTTGGTACCAGTAACTTTCTTCTATTATAATTAGTTACAGAGTTAGTAAGGGTTGTTTACTTTTTTCCACGAATGTACACTTTGACCGAAATAAAATTTGACTGATTTGATGAAATTATTAGAAAAAATGTTCTGTGTACGTTGTAAATAACTATCAGACTGCTATATTCTTAACACATTTGTTCGTTATATAAAAGATAGAAATGCTTTCAAAAAGAGGTTAGATCGAGGATAGATATCTTAGTTTTTTATGTAAACAAACTTTTGTTACTGATCGAGAAATCAAGACTCTCAAGCAATTTGGCTCTTAAAAGGCTTCAAATTTAAATTAAGGCGCCTAAATTAAAAGCTATAAAACCAACCACTATCACTGCGATGTATGATAGATTTAAAAATAAGTAGAAATGTTCTCTATTACTTTTGTATTATTTGTATTTTCTATTACAGTTAAATATATTTCTAATATTGAATATATATATATCTTTTATTTAAAAAAAAACATTTTCTTTCATTTCTGTGTTATTTATTTCCAGTGTGATTGCTCTATTTGCTGATAAATTCCAAACAGTATGAAATTTAAACAAAAAATTGACCTCTAATCTGGAAAATTCTTTAATCTACAAAACTCTTGTTTCCGACCTGTGCGAATTAGAGGGAGTGTACTGCATAGTGCTCCAAAGAAGTATAAGCTTACACACATGCTAAAGAGAAAAGCAAAATAACTGCAAAAGGGCTTAAAATCTGGCCGAATTGTTTTGCAGGTTTAATCTACAGATTATAGGAAATAGGAAAATGTAAAAAAAAAAAGTAAGAAAAAAAAATCCCGTACCCATTTAGTTATAAACTTTCAAAGAATTCAATAACTGAAACAACCACAAAATGAAAATAAGCAATATCTGTAAAGACTACATTTTTCACATTAAGCTTTAAAAACTAGGACAGTTTGTAGTAGCAAAAGAACATCAGCACCCACCTCTGTAAACCAATGCATTTTGAAATAAAAAATATCACTTTTTTAATTCTATTTGTGATTAATATAAAGTCAAGTACATAGTAGTATAAATGTAATAAACATAAAATTGAAAACATTAATTTGAGTATCAATAATGTAACGAAATACTGTAAAAAATATGGTTGGCGGTTTGTAACAATTTTTTTTTTTGAAACAAACAAATAAATTCAAAATGGCAAAAAGAATTTCTGTCGCTCGGATATATTGAGTAATTATGGTTGATCTTACAGATGTGATTAGGTATTTTCATATGTGCTTTGCATATCAAACTGGAAAAATCTGGTGAAATATTCTGCCCTCGTGCTGGCTTTTAAATAGTAATAATGAAAGTTAGTGAAAAATATTTTTAAATTTAAACACTGGTTTAATACTGAAGAGTTATTGGGAAGGAGCTAAATAACATGCAGGTATTAAACACATGATTATTCTCAAATTTGCAGCTGCTTTTCACCAAGCAGAATAAACAATGCGCCGTGCATATTACAAAAAGTTAAACAAATACATTATTGACAGGTCTTGAAATTCATTTTCTAAGAGTTTCCCTATCAGCATTTGTACAAAGTAGAACTATTCAGGGAAGAGATAAAATTATTTTTTATCCCTGCATTTGCTTTAACATGATTAAATGAACTATAAGTATTAATACATAGTGAACAGGCAAAACATCATTAAAAAAATGTATATTAAAAATTTTAGAAAAATTAATCTTTGTAATACTACACTGCTCAAAACAATTAAAGGATATTGCAGTTTTAGGTGGATTTTGTATCTGGTAAACTGTTTAGCTGATTGATACATGGTCGACAGACATAGTAGGTTATATAAGAATAAATTACACATGTTTGGCAGAAAAAAATGCATTTTATTGCGCATTTGTGTACTAAAGGGAAAAAACACAATTTGTGCATATGAGAAAAAAAGAATAAGAAAAGGTGTTTTCTTCAAAGAAAATCCTTTTCAGTAGGGGGTATGGTTTCCACGGGCGGCCAGCAACGTTGAACACCTTTGAGGCATGGACTCAATGAGGCTATTAATGACATGTTGGGGTATTTTCTGCCCCACTCTTCCAGAAGAGCTCTTTCCAGTTCTTGGAGAGTTTGTGGGGGTTGTTGGCGGTCAGAAACTCGTCTTCCTAGAGCGTCCCAAACGTGCTCGATTGGATTCATGTCTGGAGAACACGCTGGCCATTCCATTCGAACGATTCCTTCCTCGAAAAGGAAATCCTCCACCAGGTTTGCACGATGTGGCCTGCAGTTATCGTCCATTAAAATGAAGTTATCTCCTATTGCTGCAGCGTAAGGGACTACAATAGGTCTGAGGATCTCATCCCTATATCGGCGACCAGTCAGAGCTCCATCTCGAATGATGTAGAGGTCAGTGCGCCCGTCAATGGAGATGCCACCATACACCAACACTCCTCCACCGCCAAATCTGACACTTTCGTGCACGAACGCAGGATTATTCCTACTGCCACGGTCCTTCCAGATGAAAATACGCCTATTATCCGGATGCACAGAAAAACGGGACTCGTCAGAAAACAGAATATTGCTCCATTCATTTCTCCTCCAGTTGACATGCTCGGTTGCCCACTCCCTGCGGTCGCGACGATGCCTTGATGTTAATCTAACACATACCATCGGTCGGCGAGCATACAGACCTACAGCATGGAGCCGGTTTCGGACAGTCTGAGTTGAAATCGTGGTGCCTGTAGCCGAGCGAAGGTGTTGTTGGAGAAGAGTAGCGTTCATGGTTCGGTGTCTCCGAGCTGTTAACGATAAATACCGATCTTCATTGGGCGTTGTTGCCCGTCTACGACCTTGCCCTGGTCTTCGGCCTGCACATCCACCCTCCAAAAAACGGTTCCAGATCCTGGAAATGACACTTTGTGACACTCCAATGGCTTGCGCTACTTCGGCTTGAGTTTGGCCCCCTTCTAACCTACCAACAATTCTCAAAGCTTCTGAATCTGTCAAATGACTTCGCTGAGACATCGTACTCATCGAAACAAAGCAATCACTGAATGCCGATCATCCTTGTCTTCATTCTCTTTTATCCAGTTGAAAGTCAAATTTCATTCGCTGCCGCTGAAGCGACGTTTTTGACGTCGAACTCAAAATTTGCATACTCCACAGTTTGAAAACCAGAAAAATTTGCATTTGTGATTCTCTTCTTCTATTTTCGGCAAAAAAAATTTCGTTTATATCTTTATTTTATATAAAACTTCAAATATCCTTTAATTGTTTTGAGCAGTGTATTACATGATTTTATAATTTATTTTCGTATTTTTAGTTGTCTTAATTTCACAGCACTCACTGCATTGCTTCTTTAACTTAGTTGTTTAAAAAAAAAAAAAAATTACCAATTTTTTGAAAAGGAGGGTGGTGAAATTTTGACAATTTTCCAAGACAGTCCAACATTCCAAGCTTTGATTACTGTAAAAAAACATTTCATGAGTAAAACCAAATTTACAGAAGCTTTTTACGTCCACAACTTTATTTTATATATATTTTTTCCCCTGAATATTAAATGTTTATTACAACCATCTGTCAGAATAAAAGAAAAAATTTAGTTTTAACAAACTCCCACTCCATCCCTCCACACACAATTTTATCATTTGCCCCGTTTAAAAATATCAAAATAAATTGACCAAATGACTACAGACGCAGTTTCAAATAGACTGTATTTCTAAACATTATATGCAACATAATCCTTATGTACTTAAATTTGAATAACAGTTTTATTTGTCTAACTCCATAAAATAAATTTATGATATGTCCTAATAAAATAAATGCAACCTCTTTTATTGCATTTCCATTTAGTAAAATACGTAAAAACTATCAGAAAGTAATGATTCCATGTCAATTCAACCAAGAAACATAAATTTTAATATCCACAGATACAGATTTTCAAGAAACTTGATTTGTTTATTCGCCTGATGTAGAAAGGTAACCAAATAACTTTTTTTCTCTCTATATCATCTAGCTTTCCAAAGAGTAAAAATTTCAATTTTTTGCTTTTTTCAAAATTCAGACAGCTCTGATTTCATGGATTCTGATTCTCGAGTTTCATGATTGTCTAATATTTGTTAAATAAATTACATCCGTATATAGGTGAACATATTTCAAGATAATTTTTTAAGCTATACTAAAAGATCAAAGTTTTTTAACAGTGTTCTTATGATGTTGGTAAATGTTTCATAATCTATGTGTGATGCATCATTTTCCTTTCATGTTTAAAGATCAAAAGACATTCAGGCACCAAACCGGTTGTTAAATTATTTGAATACCACCACTGCAGTGGCGCCATTTGAGGGGGTTGGGGGGGGGCAACAGCCCGCCCCCAAGGAATTTGATTTTTCGGAAAATTTTCATCAATTGTCAAACTCAAACAAAACTTTTAAAAAATGCTCAAACGCTATAATAATTTATCAGATTTGATTGCAATAAAAACACATGCATTAAATGAATGTTTTTTGCATAGAAATTAATAATTATCAAAAACATTTCCTATTTGAACTTTCTTAAGGTAAGACATATATCGTACTTTGGCTAATTTTAAAAATACATGAGAGAAATTTTCTTTTATCAATTGCCTCTCAGCTGTGTACAGCTTGATCATAGGAAAACTAGTCCCCTCATGGCTAAAAATTCAGGGGTGGAGTTTTTTCAGATAGTTTTCTTTTTGGAGGGGGGAGGAGCGGGTATAATTCGAATTCTTAACTATCCGACTTTTTGACTTTTTTGAATTATTAGTGTCACATTATATTTACTGCAATCATTGCAATGTTATCTAATTGTTTAATTATTTGCTTTATTAAATCATATTATATACGGTACACTCTAAAAATTTTTCAACGTCTTGGAATGAAGTCTGCGAGCACCCAACAAAACAATTTCTTCAACAACAAAAACCGACAGACTTCCACTAAATCCCAAAGTAAATGAAAATTGCTCCATATTTTAACACTCTTAAAGTAGTCTATAATTTTATCCCACAGAAACGAACACATGGGTTATTACTGTGAGCCACCATTAATAGTCAAATCTATAGTTTTTCATTTGAAAAATATTCAGGACTTTCTTGTTAAAAACCGGGTCATACCGACTCCGACCAAAAGAGATAAAACACAATCCGAAAAAATTAAAGTGTACCTCACTCGCAACGAAGAAAATACGTCAACCTATCCTAACGCAGGACTGTAATTTCATGTAAATACGAAAACCGCCAAAATGATTTCCATTGAAAGACAACCCGACCCGAAATGAAAGAAAATGAATCCATATTTTAGTACAATTATTGTAAAAGAAGTCTACAATTATATCTTTAATATAAACTTTACCTGTTATATAGAAAAATGAAGATATAGTATTCATTAATGTTCAAATATGTAGCTTTTTCATCTTTTAAAACACCTTTCACAATTTTCTCACCATAAAACATAAGACACATACGAAAAAAAATCTCGAAAAACAGACATTTCAAAAAATTTTTCAATCTTCAAGCTGAATCCATCACAAGTGTAATGATTGAAAGAAAAATCATGTCACATAAATCACTAATGAATCTGTTATCTAATTGTATGCATGCACGAAAGACCTTTATAAAAATGCCTAAATTGAAACCTAAATATTAACGATAATTTCAGTTGACAAAATTCCAATTACATTTTTTACATATATATATACAAAAGTTGCCAATTTCACAAACACAGGATAGTGTAAAAAGAATCTAAACAGATCCCTGGTAAGATTATTCAATGCAACGTCTCATTCATGAGCAAAATTATTTCAATGAAATACCAATTAAGGGATTTGATAAAAACAAAAATTTAATATAAAATTTGAAACACAGATTTATTTTTATTCCCATAACTCCAATTAATCATGTAGTTAAATGGTAACACATAGAAATATTTAAGTAATTAGAAAAAAATTCTTTTTTAATAACATGCAGTTAAAATTAATTACTCCTTTCTTTCTCTTCTTTCTAAGATGAAAAGTTTTTTTACGATATAAATGTATGCAATTTTCTGTGCAAAATTTTGTTGAAAGTAAATTTCCTGCCTATTAAAATACATCATGTTTTATATTTTTCATAAAGAAAATTATTACTTCTATATGAAAAAAAAAGAACCTTTTTAGTTTCCAATTTCTGAAACTTAATACAAAATTTATACGTAATTTTAATAAATTATCTATTCTGAGTAGGAAACTAAACTAAGTTGATTCTTCAGTAGGCCTGGGCAATAAATCTATTCAAGCTAACATTAGAAATCTGATTAGCCATTGGTTTTAAATAGATTCAAGACAAAAAATCGATTAAGGATAATATCAGAAAAATGATTTATCTTTTGACTTTAAATCGATTTAAAACAAAATACCGATTCAGAGCTAATATCGGAAAATTGATTTATCTATATTGATGTATCTACTATATGTGTGGCAAATTGGTGTTAAATCGATTTAACAAGATCTAATTTAACCATACTTCACAAACCTCAATGCTCTTTGATTTCAGAAAAAGCTGATTTATGAAAAATATCACTTTAATTAAAAGACAATGTAAGTAAAAATTAAAAGATAATTTAAGTAAAAATTAATATATATATATATATATTGGGGAGGGGGGGGGGGCAAGATACAGACTTTGTGAGATTGGAATGTGTACTTTTTCACAATTAAGCGCTCATATAGTTGAAAGTTGAAAAGAAAAGTAAAGTTTAACACTTAAAATCCAAATTCATCATGTTTCCGTCTATATGCTAATGCAGTCCTTTGATGAAAAATTAAGTTGTCATATGTATAAGTAATATTTTAATATACCGTATTTTCGGGAATACCCTCCGCACCCACCGTAAGCGCCGCACCAATGAAAATCTGTTAAAAAAAGTTTATCGACGTAAGCGCCGCACCCAAGGAACTGATATTTGTACAATCTAAATTCCGGAATCGTTTCGAATGCCGCTTTTCCAGATTTTAGAGGTCTTGAAATAGCGTATAGAGACACTTAGAGGTTTGTACGAGCCGAAATTTCTGGGCCCGGCCTAAAATTTCTAGGTCGGGACTGCCCGACTCGTAGAAAAAAATTCGGCCGGGACTGTCCGACTCGCAGAAAAAATTCGGCACGGACCAGCCCGATACGAAAATTAAAAGTTTGGTTTGGTCCGTACAAAAGAAATATTGGCCCGACCCAGTAAAAAATTTAAAAGTTCAGCCCGAGACTGGCTCGGAAAAGTTAAAATCTCGGCCCAGCCCGACTGAATTTCTACAAAACATTGATGATGAAGTGCCGCAGGCTGTGATATTTATATTTTTAATGAATCTCTATTTCTTGTATGTAAATGTTCAAGTTATCATTACTTTTGTTAATCCATATTCCATGTATTGAAGTGTTAAAAATCTGAAAAATGTTATACAGTAAAATCTGCTAAGACGGAATTGTATAAAAAAGAAAAAAAAGCGTTATAGACAAGATCTTCAACACGTTGTTCACTCGTTTTACTATATTTTAATTTAGCTATATTTTAATAAGCGCATGAAATCTACTACTCTTTAAAAAGAATATAAATTTTAATCTACTACTCTTTAAAAAGAATATAAATTTTAATGTTTAATTGTAGAATAATGGCGATTTAAAAATGTATGCATTATTTGCAAACATTTTTGATCCAAGCCTAATTTTACTGACCTTTGAACGGACCAGGCCACGACGAGACAATTATTTACATACGGTCTTTGTCAAAACTAGGACTGAAAATTTTGGATCGTGAAAACTAGGAATGAAACCAGTCCAGGGCGTCTATTCTGGTATAATCGAGTAAATACCGGGAATCGGGATCGGGATCGCCACCTCATAGCGACCGCGGGGCGAAGAGCTATTCTGGTCTCACCTCGTTATACCACAGTGGAGGATGAAACGCAGAATATCCCCTGCGTGCGATCGGACACAGTTGTAGCCAATCAGATGAAAGCGCTCACGTGTTTTTATTTGTTTGGGAGAGGGAAACAGCTGTCTTGCTTTGTCAAGTGTTATTGTTATTTACGTGAAAGGAAAAGAATGTTTGGGTTATCTATATAAAAGAAAAAAGAGTTGAAGGAATGAATGCCATTGTTTTACATCAGCGTGTGCGTGCCTGTAACCTGTTTAAAATTTCCTAGCCTAAGAAAAAAAGTCCATTTGTATTTTAATTATGCATAAAATACTATTTGTTATTATTATTGAATCAATTTTTTGAAAGAAACTTTGTTCTATTTTAATATCAGAAAATGATTAGTAAATGTTATGGTGAAATAGACAATTTTTTTTCAGACTTCAAAATATTTTTGAAAAATAAAGGGGGGGGGGCGGGTTTGTAGGTTCTACCAAGCTCTACATATATATTTGAAGCCGAATATATAATGGATTAAAAAAAAATAATAAACATTAAATAACTTTTTATTTATTTGCATCTTTAGACCACTTTTATTTTAAATTAATTATATTTATCACACCAGTACGGAAAAACATATATAAATTAGGCCGAATATTTAAATATACTTTAGTTTTACCTTTATTTTAAAAAAATCTAGGTTTGCTTATAATTGTTCTTAATCTCAAATCTACAATAAACTTAAAGAATATATGCATATATAATAAGTATATTAATTTAGCTTTGTACTTAAATGTCTCCTACCTTCCTTTTTAAATTAATTTATAAATTCACCACAATTTAATTATTTTCGTGACAGTAAAAATATTCTAAGGAATGTCTCT
This sequence comes from Maratus speciosus, assembly GCA_963932465.1. Lineage (NCBI taxonomy): Eukaryota > Metazoa > Arthropoda > Arachnida > Araneae > Salticidae > Maratus > Maratus speciosus. The sequence goes on along the minus strand of OZ010797.1, from coordinate 43,363,112 downwards.
CAAATTTTATTTTCCCTTAATTTTATTTATTAATATTTTAAATACTTACAGAGATCATCAATTAGTTTAATTACTTATTTAAAAAAAAAGAAAAAAAAACTAAATATGCTAATGAAAAATTATTGTTGTATCTTTATCAATTCACTGAAAATCTTGGTTCTTTGTGAAAAATATAATTAGAATCAATTAAATCATTAAATGTAAAAACAAATAATAAAATGTTTTTTAAATTATTATTATTATTATTATTGTGAAACGGATCTAAAATATGTTTTCTCCGCTCAACAACGCAAAATTTTGGAACACAAACACAGGGGCTGATTAAAAAACCCTTCCAACTGGGCCGTGGCACTGAACCTCTTTGATTTTAGGGGGTGCCAAACTTGGTGAACAAATTTTACAGAGATAATATTTAAAATCTAATTCGATCTTGTACAAATTATACTGCATATTTTTTGCTATTGGAGTCGGGAAAGATTAAACACAAGTAATATATTTATCTAAATATGTATTTATATATCCATATCTCTATTTTAAGACATAGAACACGTTTAATTTTTTGTGATAGCATAGGAAGGGGCATTGAATGAATACCAGGCCTTCGTCCTCTCCTCTTTTGTTTCACCAGGCCCTGTACATACACAGACTAATTTTAAAACATAAAAGCATGAAATTAGCAGATATGACAATTGAAGTGATTAGGAATTGAAAAGCGCCTTTATTTATTTTTATTTTTGAAGTATATAAATGTATTATCTTGAGTTATAAGCAATTGTTATCTTTTGACGACCTTTAACGGGAGTCACTTTCATAATTTCGGTTCAAAATGCCTAATTTGACCGCATTTTCTGAAGAATCCTTTACCTTTATCGAAAAATGGTATATGCTATTCGAGTTTGCAGTTTCTGAATAACAACATCGAGCAATTTTCTGTGTTTTCGAATAAAAATTATTCCGGGAATGTGTCAGAAAATAGGGAGTTTTAATTTGAGAACAGCTTTAATATTATACAGAAAAAAATGTGAACTGTCTTGGCTTTTTGCCGAAACTTTTGGTTTGTTTAAAAAGGCCGAAATAAAAGCTTTTATTTCAGAAATTTTTCCATGTTTAAACTTTAAACCTTTCCATGTAAAATGAAAGTATTTTTTTTTTCGGTCTGAATTAAATTTGTAAGTAAATTAGTTGACATTTTTTGCAAGAAAAAAAGAATACACAGATTTCCGAGTCAAAGAACTTTTAAAGAATCTGTAAAAGAGCTTTAAGTAAGAAAATAGTATTTTGTAATTAACAAGGCTCGGTGATATATATATATATATATATATATATCAGTGAGTATATATATTTATATGGGTATATTTAGAAATCGAATAGCTTATCCTTGAGATATATCATGATATATATCCGATATTTCTTTCAAAATGTCAAGACGTTTGATACTTTCGATATTTTATATTTTATTTCAAAATTTGATATTTTCAGTGAAAACAAGTGTAAATGAATTTTTCGACTGTTATTAACGGTGTCGTTCTGTAGATATAGAACTTTTGTTCTGATAGTGACTTTTGACCCCCCCCCACCCCCCACCCTCTCTCTAAAAAGAAACTTTACGTTTGAAGCTGAATTTTTAGATGACAATAATTACGTCAGACAATATTTCTTACGACACCCATCTAATTTAGATAAGTTATTTACATCTTCATTTAAAATGATCTTTTCTAATTTTGGTTTACCTCAATTTAAAATGCACAACACATTATGAGATTGAAAAAGCAACAAAATTACAATTATGTTCATTTTTTTTTTAATTAAAACAAATTATTTTGTATTTCAAATTGTGTTTTATACAACGAAATTTTCTTAATACTAAATCTTACAGCTTTTTTTTTTTTTTTTTTTAAACAAATTGGGTCTGTTTTCAATTAGCTGATCTACTATTTTGTTACTTAAGAGAAGCAAAAAAGAAAAAAACACACATTTAGAATAATATTTTATTAAGTTATCATGCTAACTGCAATATATTTTAATTTCTTATTTATATTAAGTCTGAAAATATTTATAATTATCAATAAGTTGACTATTTTGAAAATATCTGATAAATATAAAAAGCATTGGATATTTTTGATATGTTGGATATGTTTGAAGAAATCATGATATTTACGACCCCTGGTAATTGAAAAACTATGCCTTCTTTCTATTTTTTAATATTAAACAAGTGCCCAAACCCTCCAAACAGAGCAAAAATTCTTTCCGAACCCTACCCACTGCGATCTCGACCACAAGGTAGCAGTCGGAAAAAAAGCAACCCACTCCGACCGGCGAAATTTCGACTCTACTACACCAGAATAGCAAATAATCGCCAAGGCGGCTCTTCCCGACCGGTTTCAGCATTCCTACCACACCAGAATAGATCCCTAGGCTCTGTACAGAAAAAATAAGTTAGGTCCGGCAAAGCCCGATCTTTCAGGAAAAAAGTAATGCCCTAACCCGGCCCGGACAGAACCTTTAGAAAAGAGTATGGCCCGGGCCGAAAAGCCGGCCCGTGCAGATCTCACACTGCCGAAAACACTTTAGGATAACTAGAAATGCTCCCTTTTTCTTTCTTTCTTTTTTTTTAGCAGTTCACCTATTGATAACTGTTTCATTGATTCTGTTTGTGGCAGATTTTATTTTTTATTTGCTACATACGCATCTTTCTTGTTCATTTTTAAAAATAATTTTATAAGTTTTAAAAATATTTCTTGCTCAGAATTTAGACTTTCCTTTTCATCATAAGTTATTATGATGATAATTATTATGAAGATATATGTCATAAGTCTAAGGAAAGAGAAGAAAATTCACGAATCCACTTTGCATTAAAAAAAATCTCTTATCTCGTTACCTCTTTTTTCTACTGCATTCAAAGTTCTTTTCAAAGAAACGAAACAAACTATTAGCCAACTACATGTCAAGGTCATAGGGTAATGTGTCAGAACGTTCGGTCGGAGGAGCGAGGAGATGGAGTGAATTTGAAATCAAGTGTGTTTATCTTTTAGTTGAGTTTAGTTTAGAGATAACAAAATTACGTTTGTTTTTTAGTTATAAATCAGTACTTGAGTGATTTTATTAGGCACTTCTTTTAAAATAAAGATTATAAACATTTAAAAAAAAGATAAAATAAGTATTTTTGTTGAGAACTCTTTGTACAAAACAATTTTTAACCATATCAGCGTAAAAATCAATGTTTTGAAGAAATTCAGTCGAGTCAGACCGAGATTTTAAATGTTTTCCGGGCCAGGCCAAACTTTTAGCTTTTATGCTGGGCCATTAATTAATTAATTTATTTATTGTTTGTACGGGCCGATTTTTTCCCCATATGGATCGGCTACTTCTCTCAAGGGGGGGGCGGGGGGCGTTCGCTAATGTTAATCCTATGGAAGATTTTTTTTTTTTAAATACATGGTTCGCATTTCAATATGCTTAAATGATTTTTTTTTTTTGCGTCGAATAGCTGAGGTCAATCTCGATCCTTTTTCGATTTTGTTTACAGATATTTTTTCGCAGTATACTTTGATTTTCGGAATCAGTTTCGTAAGTGAAAATATTCTAGTAAAAAAAAAAAAAAAAAAAAAAAAAAAAAAACTATAAACACAATCTAAAAAGTAAAAATGACTCTTTGTAGAGACCAACCTCAGCTATCCAATGCAAAAAATATCATTTAAAAATAATGGAATGTGAACGACATATTTTTAAAAAAATATCTTTCTTACGATTTACATTAATGAGCCGGTGTTTTTGAGTGAGCAAAATGGCCCAATATTTATGTCGCAGAAGTCGTCCCACTTAATTTGTTGTTTATATTTACTTTCTTGCGATTGAGAGTATTTTGATGAAATACATTCACTATTTATGACTGAAAATGAATAAATAAATAAAGTCCTTGGGTTAAAATTGAAATCCATCTAATTCTGGTTTATATTTTTATGCATTATCTTCAGTGTTGAATTTAGACACTTTTCTCCGGGAGGGATTTCTGTGGCTCCGGGGGGGGTGGGGGACATTATAGAGTTCCGGGGGGAAATTGCACTTTTTGACCATTGAAAACACAAAATCTCAAATCTTCCGGGGGGGACATCTCACTGCTCCGGGGGGAATGTCCCCCCCCCCGGGCCACCCCCTGAAAACAACACTGATTATCTTAATGAAAAAAAACCATATGTTTGTTTAATGCTGCAATTAAAATTAATTTTAATTTAATAATAATTTTTTTATCTAATACACAAAATAAGAATGAAATGTATTACAAGGAAAACATAAAACATAGATGTGTCCACAGTGTATATTTATTTATTTACTCTCCCACTCATCTCCCTTTATTTTTTGGTCAAAATTTCTTCTTTTTTTTGCACCAAACTCAAACTCTCACCATATCTTTTTAAAAAGGCAATTTCAGTGGTAATACTGAAATCTTTCATGCCTGAATTCACTGCCAAACTGAAGTTTGAATTATTCTACCTGAAATTAATTTTAACAATAATGAAAGGAATTTAGAAAACTTTTCAACAGACTTACCATACTATGAAGGCATTACAAGAAGAGCTTAAAGTGGTCACCATCCATGTCTAAACACTGAGCTTGATTGTCTAATGGAACGTAGTTTACAGCATCTATACTAACTTGCCATAAACAAATCTAGAAATAGTCAAGAAATTTTAATGCAATTCATTAATTTAGAAATTATTGTGAACAGGGTCATGTTATATATTGCTTCAGAGAAAAAAAAAGTTTGTACAGAAGCATAAAAAAGTACGTAATCACAATTATCAGAAATACATAGTCAAGTTCACAAAAGTGATTGGATGTTCTATTTCAAGTTTCCTGATAAAGATTACATGATTGATGTATCCTAAGTTGAAGCTGTCTTTTCTGATGCCCCATTGAACCACAATCCAGACTATTTCTTACTTTAAATCTGTTGTTTAATATTTTCAGCAATCTAAAGAACCATTTGATTATATTTATGTTCAATCACAGTAACCTGCAAAAATTGGGTTGTGTCATGGTTTTTAAGCTTTTGATAATTGCTTCTTATGTATATTTTATCATCATTTAAGAATTTTTTTCAGGGTTGGCAAGTTTTTGACAGTCTGGCGGTTTTAACCATAATTTTAACCCTCATGTCAAAAAACCCTTTTTGACAACAACTATGAAAAACCTATAATTGTGTCCAAAAACTGTTTAAAGTTATTTTTACAACAGCATTATATTTACAATTTGAATATTAAGCTAAAATAAAAAGAAATAGGGACTATTCTATAATGTATAGAAATAAAATTTAACAAAAACAAATTGTTCTAAATAATTAAACTGAAACTAACATAATAAAATGAAGACATATTATGTATGTGTAAATAGTGAAAATAACAAACCATCTTCTTTGAAGTTTAATTAACAGTAAGTTTAGTAACATTTAATTATATTGATTTCATATTATAAATAATTTATTCAGAGAACATTTGTGTTGAAATAGTGATTTTTATCTAATGTTTATGTACAAAGAGAAACATTTAGAATCATTAAAAATCTAAATAACTTATGATCAGTCATTGAATAGTGTCCACTTTAGCTTTTTTTCTAACATAAATTAGATTGCTAAATTTTTTTTATAATAAACTGAACACTTAATAGTAATAAAGATACAAATAATACTTTGAAAAACGAAATTAATAGTAGTTTCAACATTTTTTCCTAGCATGACAATAGACAAATAATTTGAATTACAATGATTTATAATTTTATTACAATTTAATTATAGTAATATCTACATAAAGGTTATTTATATAACATATAAATTATTACTTAATCAATTTTTAGCTTGATTTAATATAAAATTTCTCTAATGATTGCTAAAAAAATGTCTAGAAGACTTATGACACTTTGCAATTCTTGACATCTCATGTCAAAAACCCAACACTGACTTTTTGCAAATCATAAATTTAAAAGTTAAAACTTAAAAAAATAGTGAACATCCAATTCTATAAAACACATGTGATTGCTGTGTTTTTAAACTTTTGATAGTTGATTTTTATGTATTTTTTACCGCTGAATCCGAAAAAAATTTTATTTTTAATTTTTCATGTCAGGATTTTGGCAAATCATAAATTTCAAAGTTAAAATTAACCTCTCCCCTACCTCATTGGACAACTCTGCAGTTTAGCTCTAAGAATATCCAATAAAATCCAAATAATTGAATAATTTATTGAATTAAATAAAATCAAATTGAATGAAAAAGTTTGACATCTATTTTAGAGTATCAGAATTTCGCTACTTTTTAACTTTGAAATTTAAGACTTGCAAAAGAAAATTTCTGATACGATGTTTAAAAATAAAGGTCATTTTTCAGATTCAGTGCGTAAAAACACACAAAAATTAATTATAAAAAATTAAAAAACACATCCATCACAGGCTTGTGTTATTTATTTAATTTGAAGAAATGAAAAGACTTAAATAAGTATACATATTTTACCTCATAGCATGGGATGAAATAGTTAATTGATAATGTGTTTTAAAATTTCATTATCAGTAATAATTTGCAATTTTATTGTTGAAATTTTCCTTGAAATGTTGAAAACATAGTTTATTTGCATGTTCTATGTAATTTTTTTCACAGATTATAATAATACAGTAGACTTCCTAAAATCCGCGAATGCTTAAAATCAGCGTATTTTTTCGGATGTAAACAATGAAATTTACAGTTAAGTTGCAGGAACAAAATTCAAGATGGCGCCGAAATCAGCGACTACCGCAATTTTTTTTTTACTAAATTTTTTGTTAATCATTCTCTTTTGGTTATCACAGCTGATTTATTACTAAATAAATTTACATTACCGTAATTTCCGGCCTATAATACGCGGCGGCGTATAATCCGCAATCGCAATTTTTAGCCCTTATAAAAAAATTTCTACAGATAATCCGCATCGGCGTATAATCCGCGGATTATACGCGAATTACTCATTGTTTTCAACATTCCAAAGTACTACTAATGAACCACCTCCCTATTTATTTAGTTGCTCTATTTAAATGATAATTGTAATAAAATAATAAAAAAAAACAATTACAAGTTAAAAAATACAAATAATTTTTTTCATTGAATCTTATATGTAAAACGTTGAAGGTCTTGTGAATACAGATAATTCTGTAATAATTGCTGTTTTTAAATCTTCTTCTGCTTTTTAAATAATGTTCGTTTTCAATTCTGCAGTGTTATATAACAGGTTTTCTCTTAGACATTATTATAACTTTCAACTTGATATACCATCAAATACGTTTTGGTTTTTAATATAAATTACAAGGACATAATTGTATTTTATTATTGTATCCATAGAGGGCAGCAGTAAAACCATGAAACTACGATACGATAACGATTCATTCGATTAATGTGTGATGGATACCCATTGGTTGCATCGTAATATCAATCATCGTAATCAGTAAAACTGCTGTAATTTTGGGAGGAGCTATTTCATAAATGATTGATATTGCAGATTTTTGAAAGGAATGAGTCGAGAAACTCTTTGTTCTTCATAGAAACATGCTTCCAAAAGGCTAAAAAAATAAAATCATAATCGGAAGCCACTCCCACTAGCACGTAAACGTCACATGTGAACCAATCACAAGCAAGTCCACGAACGGTCGATAGCAGAAGCAGACAATCGTTTGATAACTGTTTATTTTTATTTTATGACTGCTTGTAGAAACTAGATGTCTGCCGTGAACTTCAGCTTAAAAAAAATTTCAGCAGATAATCCGCACTTAAAAATTTTGAGGTTTTTTAACAGATAATCCGCGGATTATAGGCCTGAAATTACGGTACTTGTGATTTTGATATAAATTAGTATATCTATATCAAAAATTCCAGGATTCGAAATGGAAAAATCCACGAACCAGTTCGTCTATTCTGGTGTAATCGAGTAAATACCGCGAATCGGGATCGGGATCGCCGTCTCATAGCGACCGCCGGCCGATGAGCTATTCTGGTCTCCCCTCGTTATCCCAGAGTGGAGGATGAAACGCACAATATCCCCTGCGTGCGATCGGACACAGTTGTAGCCAATCAGATGAAAGCGCTCACGTGTTTTTATTTGTTTGGGAGAGGGAAACAGCTGTCTTGCTTTGTCCAGTGATATTGTTATTTACTTGAAAGGAAAAGAATGTTTGGGTTACCTATATATAAAAAAAAGAGTTGAAGGAATGAATGCCATTGTTTTACATCAGCGTGTGCGTGCCTGTAACCTGCTTAAAATTTCCTGGCCTAAGAAAAAATGTCCATTTGTATTTTTAATTATGCATAAAATACTATTTGTTATTATTATTGAATCAATTTTTTGAAAGAAACTTTGTTCTATTTTAATATCAGAAAATGATTAGTAAATGTTATGGTGAAATAGACAGATTTTTTTTTCAGACTTCAAAATATTTTTGAAAAATAAAGGGGGGGGGGTTGTATGTTCTACCAAGCTCTACATATATATTTGAAGCCGAATATATAATCGATTAAAAAAATAAATAAATAAACATTAAATAGCATTTTATATATTTGTATCTTTAGACCACTTTTATTTTAAAATAATTATATTTATCACACCAGTACTGAAAGAAAAATATAAATTAGGCCGAATAATTAAATATACTTTAGTTTTACCTTTATTAAAAAAAATCTAGGTTTGCTTATAATTATTCTTAATCTCAAATCTACAATAAACTTAAAGAATATATGCATATATAATAAGTATATTAATTTAGCTTTGTACTTAAATGTCTCCCACCTTCCTTTTTAAATTAATTTATAAATTCACCACGATTTAATTATTTTCGTGACAGTAAAAATATTCTAAGGAATGTCTCTCAAATTTTATTTTCCCTTTATTTTATTTGTTAATATTTTAAATACTTACAGAGATCATCAATAAGTTTTATTACTTATTAAAAAAAAAAAAAACTAAATATGCTAATGAAAAATTATTGTTGTATCTTTATCAATTCACTGAAAATCTCGGTTCTTTGTGAAAAATATAATTAGAATCAATTAAATCATTAAATGTAAAAACAAATAATAAAATGTTTTTTTTAAATTATTATTATTATTATTGTAAAACGGATCTAAAATATATTGTTTTCTCCGCTCAACAACGCAAAATTTTCGAACACAAACACAGTGTCTGATTAAAAATCCCCATCCAACTGGGCCGTGGCACTGAACCTCTTTGATTTTAGGGGGGTGCCGAACTTGGTGAACAAATTTTACAGAGATAATATATTTAAAATCTAATTTGAACTTGTACAAATTATACTGCATATTTTGTGCTATTGGAGTCGGGAAAGATCAAACACAAATAATATATTTATCTAAATATGTATTTATATATCCATATCTGTATTTTAAGACATAGAACACGTTTAATTTTTTTGTGACAGCATAGGAAAGGGCATTGAATGAATACCAGGCCTTCGTCCTCTCCTCTTTTGTTTCACCAGGCTCTGTACCTTCACAGACTCATTTTAAAACATAAAAGCATGAAATTAGCAGATATGACAATTGAAGTGATTAGGAATTAAAAAGCGCCTTTATTTATTTTTATTTTTGAAGTATATAAATGTAATATCTTGAGTTATAAGCAATTGTTGTATTTTGACGACCTTTACCGGGAGTCACTTTTGTAATTTCGGTTCAAAATGCCTACTTTGCCCGCATTTTCTGAAGAATCCTTTGCCTTTATCGAAAAATGGTATATGCTATTCGAGTTCGCAGTTTCTGAATAACAACATCGAGCAATTTTCTGCGTTTTCGAATAAAAATTATTTCAGGAATGTGTCAGAAAATAGGGAGTTTTAATTTGAGAACAGCTTTAATATTATACAGAAAAAAATGTGAACTGTCTTGTCTTTTTGCCGAAACTTTTGGTTTGTTTAAAAGGCCGAAATAAAAGCTTTTATTTCAGAAATTTTTCCACCTTTAAACTTTAAACCTTTCCATGTAAAATGAAAGTATTTTTTTTCGGTCTGAATTAAATTTGTAAGTAAATTAGTTGACATTTTTTGCAAGAAAAAAAGAATACACAGATTTCCAAGTCAAAGAACTTTTAAAGAATCTGTAAAAGAGCTTTAAGTAAGAAAATAGTATTTTGTAATTAACAGGGCTCGGTGATATATATATATATATCAGTGAGTATATATATTTATATGGGCATATTTAGAAATCGAATAGCTTATCCTTGAGATATACCATGATATATATCCGATATTTCTTTCAAAATGTCAAGACGTTTGATACTTTCGATATTTTATATTTTATTTCAAAATTTGATATTTTCAGTGAAAACAAGTGTAAATGAATTTTTCAACTGTTATTAACGGTGTTGTTCTGTAGATATAGAACTTTTGCTCTGATAGTGACTTTTGCCCCCCACCCCCACCCCCTCTCTAAAAAGAAACTTTACGTTTGAAGCTGAATTTTTAGATGACAATAATTACGTCAGACAGTATTTCTTACGACACCCATTGAAAGATAAACTATCTAATTTAGATAAGTTATTTACATCTTCATTTAAAATGATCTTTTCTAATTTTGGTTTACCTCAATTTAAAATGCACAACACATTATGAGATTGAAAAAGCAACAAAATTACAATTATGTTCATTTTTTTTTTTTAATTAAAAGAAATTATTTTGTATTTCAAATTGTGTTTTATACAACAAAATTTTCTTAATACTAAATCTTACAGCTTTTTTTTTTTCCTTTTAAGCAAATTGGGTCTGTTTTCATTTAGTTGATCTACTATTTTGTTACTTAAGAGAAGCAAAAAAGAAAAAACACACATTTAGAATAATATTTTATTAATTTTTCATGCTAACTGCAATATATTTTAATTTCTTATTTATATTAAGTCTGAAAATATTTATAATTATCAATAAGTTGACTATTTTGAAAATATCTGATAAATATAAAAAAACATTGGATATTTTTTATATTTTTGAAGAAATCATGATATTTACGACCCCTGGTAATTGAAAAACTATGCCCTCTTTCTATTTTTTAATATTAAACAAGCGCCCAAACCCTCCAAACGGAGCAAAAATTCTTTCAGACAGGTCTGTGAAGTTGGCCCCCTAACTTTATGGAATTTAAAAACTGAAAACACCCTTCGTTTGAGCGGCGTATGAGCGACAAAAATTTTCGTTTGAGCGACAAACTGTAAAGTTATAAACAAATTAAAATTCAGGAACATCGTTTTGTGAAGTTGGCCCCCCGACTTTATGAGATTTGAAAACTGAAAGCACCATTCGTTTGAGCGACAAACATTTTCGTTTGAGCGACAAAATGAAAAAAGTTATAAGCAAAAGAAAAATCGGAGGGGGTCCACATTTTGTGAAGTTGGCCCCCCGACCTTTTCGGATTTAAAATCTGAATACAGCATACGTTTGAGCGTCGTTTGAGCGACAAAAATTTTCGTTTGAGCGACAAACTGAAAAAAGTTATAAGCAAAAGAAAAATCAGAGGGGCCTGCATTTTGTGAAGTTGGCCCCCGACCTTTTCGGATTTAAAAACCGAATACAGCATACGTTTGAGCGTCGTTTGAGCGCGTTTGAGCGACAAAAATTTTCGTTTGAGCGACAAACTGAAAAAAGTTATAAACAAAAGAAAAATCGGAGGGGTCCACATTTTGTGAAGTTGGCCCCCCGACCTTTTCGGATTTAAAATCTGAATACAGCATACGTTTGAGCGTCGTTTCAGTGCGTTTGAGCGACAAAAATTTTCGTTTGAGCGACAAACTGAAAAAAGTTATAAGCAAAAGAAAAATCAGAGGGGCCTGCATTTTGTGAAGTTGGCCCCCCGACCTTTTCGGATTTAAAATCTGAATACAGCATACGTTTGAGCGTCATTTGAGCGACAAAAATTTTCGTTTGAGCGACAAACTGAAAAAAGTTATAAGCAAAAGAAAAATCGGGGGGGCCTGCATTTTGTGAAGTTGGCCCCCTGACCTTTTCAGATTTAAAAACTGAAGACAGCATACGTTTGAGCGTTGTTTGAGCGACAATCTGGAAAAAGTTAGAATTAAAGTAAAATATGGGGCCAACAAAGCGTGAAGTTGGCCCCTCGGCCTTATGAGATGAAAAAAATTGAAAAACACACAGGTTTGAACGTCGTTTGAGCAATAAAGATTTCCACTTTTGCGATAAACCAAAAAAAGTTATAATAAAAAACAACCTCCGGAGGGCTATTTACACGTGAAGTTGGCCTCTCGACTTTAAGTAAATGAGAAACGAAAAACAGCATAGGTTTGAGCGTCGTTTGAGCAAATTTGAGCGACAAAAATTTTTGAATGAGCGACAATGCTTTCAGAGTTATAGAGCTTTATTTATTTCCATACGACGCAAATGAGAGTTTGCAGCCAGCAGAAAAAGCTAACTATATTAAATATATATATATATATATATATAATACCATAGATTTGAGCATTCGAAGTAATTGTTTACGCAATAAAGATTTCTCTTTCAGCAGCAATATTTTCGCAGCTAAAAAAAATATTTTAGGACAGGGATACAGTTAAAAAGCATTATTTTAGGACACAATTTGTGCACAGCCCCCATAAATTAATTATTTTGAAATACTAAAGAAACCATACGTTTGATAGTCCAAAGCTCTTGTTTCATCGATAAAAATTTCTGCCTTCTTTAAGATGAGAATTATTATTACGCATTATTATTATTATTAAACATATATTTTTCTAGTTCTCTTCAGACATATTAATATTTTTTAAATAATCTCTTTAATTTGACAACAGATTTAAATAAAAATAATGATTGGTTTATGCTCATGTAATTAAAAAAAAAAAAGAAGATTAAAAAGTGAACATAAACAGTAAATCATATTTCTAGCGTAGATTATAGACTCTTTCTAACACATTCGGAATACTGCTACAACACTTTTAAACGCGTAGCAAAAATTCTACTATAGCAATTTATTTCAATGCACAGAAATGTACTCAAGACTGTATAGAGTTCTAGAACTTATGCTTACCAAGTAATATGAAAAAAAGTAATTACATTTAACAACTCATATCTCAGCAGAGAACTTACTTGTAGCTACTATTGCTCATATCTCTTCTTTAACCGAGTTCTTTTGTGTGCACCTGTAAATGAACGTTAAGTGCAATGCACACTATATTGTATAATAAACTGCATATTCTCTTTTAAGGGCCCCTCGTGATGTATATTATTTTAAATACGTTTGAAGTTTTGTAACATTATTAAAATACACTAAGAACTGACGTTTTCCCATACACCGTAATGTAATGAATTTTTTTTAGTATCTGTGTAGCTGAAATGGAATTTTAAACACACACTTCATTTTCGGAACATGCCACCATAAACTTCAGTAACATACATCCACTGTATGATAAGGGTAATACCAGTATATTTACGCAAGTTAGAGCTCAAATCGACAGACTGATGGCAGATAGACAAACAGTATTCATAAATTATATCAAGTTTTTTTAGAAAGTGTTAAAAATGAAAAAAAAAATATCAATGGAAAAGAACTGTAAGTGATTTAACCTTAATTTGTACTACCATTGCTTTTCTGGATTTTAAAATGTTGACTTATTAATGCAGACTGAGAAAACACATTTTATGATTGAAATTTTAGAAGTCATAAGACGGATACAAGTGTTTTTTGTATACTCAAATGATACTAAATGATGAAATAGGCAATAAAACCATTAATATGTCAACGCAAATGCCCGCAAAGTTCAGTCAATCTATAAAAACCTATTCTACTCCCCCCCCCTCCCCTCACCTCTTAAATTTAAGAACATAATATCAATGGAAAAGGAGTTAAACTTTTGTTTTCATAGTCGAAATTTAGAACTAAAGTTGACACCCTGCTAAATTTCATACATCCCCTTTTAACTTCCCCCTTTCGGTTTCTACCAAAGATGAGTAAAATATACTATAGTTTGACATAGAAAGTAATGAACCAAGTGGGTAGCGGTTCCTGCATGAGCCATAAATTTAGTCACACAGCTCTTATTTCAGGAAACACCGGACATTTTTAAAAATCATGCCGAAAACGATAGCTGATACTCGCTTTTGCAGGTGTTTGTAACAGGGCTTATAGATAAGACACTTACTCTATAGTCCTGAATGTTGAGTATAATAGTATGAAGAAAAAACGATATTATTGTTTTCCTATCATTTTTTTCCCCAATCTCATTAGATTTCATACACGTTTTCTTTAAATATGACATTATTTTCATGAGCCGCAGCATTTAGTTCTTTTGAGATTAATATCCAGATATTAGTGCCAGTGGATTAAAAAATTATTGGAAACTACAATCATTTTGCACAATCGTATTAGAATGTCAAAGTTTGTAATTTCTGAATACTTTGTGTATTATTTAATCTGTTTATTAATAAATTTCAATTTCCAGTTCATCATTAAATTATAATAAACTCATTAGTGTACAAAAAACATACACAATTGGCGATCAAATATTTTATTAACAATATTATAGCAAATAAGATCAAACTGAATTTCTAACATAGCTTTTTAATGTAAAAATGCAAAAGACCTTTTTTCTTTTTTCTCTTTCGTTTTACTAAACATAATACGAATACAATGGTGCATTTTAAATTTCTATATAAAGAAATTATTTATGTTAATTTTTTTTCCAGGTCTTCTTTAAATTGGAGCCCTCGGGCATCTATCTCGGACGACTTATTTCAAATCAGATAGAAATAGTAACACAATTTCACTAAATCTTAAACTGCAATTGAAGAGATTAATAATAATAATAATAATAATTACAGTAGTTTTACATAAAATTTGAAGTAATAGTAAAAAAATTTCAACAGTATAAAAAATGATTTTTAAATACATATGTTTTATATATTATTCCGAAATGTATTTCTAAAAGAAAAAGAGTGATTTTAAATAAACTTTTAAAACATGATTCAAAATCATTATCATTTGAATTTAACAAATTAAAACTGTATGGTCATAATTATATCAGAATTTTTAATACTTTATAGTATTCCGTTTAAATTTATTAAGAAAGAAGTAAGAACGAATAAAATTAAGTGGTTAAATGTTATGAATATATTGAAAACTATACATAGCTGATACAATTAATTAATTTAAAAATATAAATTAATCATCATATATACTAAAATATATATTATTTAAATATTATTGTTAATCAAACAACAAAAATTATACATTTTATATTAAACACTACAAATAAATGTAAAACTTTTTTAATAAAAAAAAAAATAAAAAAATTTATAAAATATTCAACTAATTCAAAATATCTTTTAAAATAAGTATTTCAAAAGTATTGATTTTTTTATAAATATACACAGTTATTTATAAAATTTTATAAATAAAAACAAGTATAAACTTCATTAAACTGTCTAGTACACAAATATGTATTACACGGTCCAATCTTAATATTGATGTTATTAAGACAAATGTCAGACGAACGACTTTTTGAACGCTTGTGGTTTCAACAAGAAAAATAAACACCTGCGCTATCCCGGTCAGACGAGCGATCTATGAAACGTTCCCGCCACACAGAGCAGACGACATTATTCGCCGCAACAGAATGATTTCCATTTGATGTTTTCAATAAGCAAAATGGATCTTCTGCATGAAATAAATGATTTTGTAATTTTATATTAGTTATTCGAGAAATTAGAAAAAAGAAATATACACAGACGGTACTAGGTTCATCCTATTTTAAGTAATCGGTAGAAAATTAACTTTGCTGTACACAAAATTTAAAAAAAAAAAAAAAAAGAAAGGAAAGAAAACGGAACGGCCATTTTACCAAACTTAACTATATTTGCTTCAAAAATAGCAAAGAAGATAGATTTCCTTTTAACGAGGTTTATCAGATTTGAACCGGTATATCAGATTTGAATCAAATCGAATAATTCTGCATGAAAAACCCATTTATCTACATTAAAGGGGAACTATCCCCCGTTACCCCCCTTTATATTTAACCAATAAACCTCCCAACCTAATCAAGGTAGTTCCTTCACATAATAAACTGGTGTACTAAATTTGGAGCAAATCGAATAATTCTGCATGAAAAACATATTTATCTAATTTAAAGGGGGCGGGGGACTAGCCCTCTTTTCCCGATTTATACTTAACTAATGAACCTCCAACTCTAATCAGGGAAGCTCCTTAACATAATAAACCGGTATACCAAATTTGGAGCAAATCGAATAATTCTGCATGAAAAACCCATTTATCTAAATTAAAGGGGAGTCTAGACCCCCTCCCCCCTCTTTTCCAACTTTATAATTAACCAATGAACCCCCCAAGCTCCCAGAGGAGAGCTTTATCGGAATGAACGTAGACAAATTTTTTCAAGCAAATCGGATAAATCTGCATAAAAAAAAACATTTATCTAAATTAAAGTTGGAATTAGCCCCCCGTTGTCTCCCTTTATACTTAACCAATGAATCCCCAAAACTAATCAGGGAAGCGCCTTATCAGAATGAAACTAGAAAAAAAAATTGAAGCAAATCGGATATTTCCATCAAGAGTTATCGCGTTACGTACATACGTACGTATGTATGTACGTATGTACGTAACAGAACCGGCGGGCACATTAGTTCTCAAGCTTTGATAGCCTGTGAACTAAAAAAATAAAAAATAAATTACAGTATTTTTAAAACTACATGCTCGCAGTAAATAGAACCGGTACCGGATATGACCACAGAGGCTCTGTTTTGCTGTCTGCTTTCCCATACTGGATTTTCAAAACCAGATATAACTTGTAATGATTTTAATTTCAAAGAATTATTATTAAGAATTCATTATTATTAAGAAATGCAACATTTGCTGTCTATTTAGGTCCCCGTCACAAAAATCCATTTAATAAAACAGGCTTCTCAAAAATCGTAATTATAAAACAGGCCCTTTCACAAAATTATATTCCATAAAAACATGCTATTAATTAATTATTTTAACACTGTTAGGTTTAAAAATCTGTAATTTGTAAAAAAACAAGTTCCCCCGAAACGAAAACTTTAGCATTTACTTTTCGCAAAATGCCTCCTTCGCCCCCTACCCCGCAAAGAAAAACCCCTGCAATTATCCATGAATTTAATTTAGTATACATACTAGGACAAAATAGTATTATTATTAGTAGTATTTGATAAAGATTACATTCAGTTTTTCTTTATAACAATACTTTACTATTTAAATACTTTTCTTATAAAACGTTAACTTGCAACATTAGCATAATTTTAAATGATTTTTTAGGTGCGTTCGTAATTATATAAATACGTAGCACCTATAGTCGTCGTTCAGTCCGTCTGTCCGCATATAACAGAGCAAAAACAATAGCCTGAAATTTTGAATATATAATTGTTGCAAAAGTTTGTCGAGTCTTTTCAAATTTTATGAAAATCGGATGTATAGTTTAATGACAGGGATAGTCAAAAGTTTTTCGTCAGATTACGGCCAATGGGAAAAAATTATTGCAAGTGCATTTTAATGTTACAGCCTTCCGAATGGTCTGAAATTTTAAATGTATAATTTTTGCAAAATCTTGTCGAGTCGTTTCAAATTTTATGTAAATCGGATGTATAGATTAATGACAGAGACAGTCAAAATCTTCCATTACATTACGGCCAATGGGAAAAAAATTATTGCAAGTGTATTTTAATGATGTTACAGTCTTTCGAACAGAATGAAATTTATATGCACTTATAAAATGCACTCAAATATACAATCAGTACAATTCGGTGCAAAAAATATTTATAAAACTATTTATATTACGAATGCACCTCATTTACCACGTTTGACGAGCAATTTCCAACTTGTTTGTTTATATGAAACAAAATTAATTCATATAATTTATCGATAACTTCCTAATCTTCTTTAGATTTTTCTGATTTTTTTTTTTTTTTTTTTTTTTGTAAATCAGGGATGCCTTTAACCAAGTTATTATATTTTAATTTTTATCTTTATATAATGTAAGCATGAGGTGTCCAACTATATTGAACACTTTTGTATTTCAAAAATTAGTTAATCTACGTGTATTAAATCCATTTTAAATTCTAGCGAAAAAATTCGATACGCAACCAGAACCAACAACTTACGAATCACTGATAAAGAAACTTAAAGCCAGCGTCAAAACTTCGGTTCGTCTGGACAACATAGAAGAAACAAAAGACTTGAGCACGCCACCAGCTCCCAGCGAGTTGGGGGAAACGCCGAGCCTCGACGTGCAGCTTTTCGGAATCTTTACCGCAACGATTTGTGGGCGCTCGTCTGAACAGACCAGAAGATTCGTCTGCTCTCAAGAGAGAGCGTCGAAAATGCTGATTTTCAAAATCGCTCGTCTGACATCTGCCTAAGAAGAAATTTTTATTTAGTTGTAGGAAATAACACTCGAATTACAAAACCAATTTAAAAAAAAATCGTAACATATATACATATATAAATACTAGGGTGTCAACGATTTTAATCAAATGATTTAAATCAGCGATTAAATCCTGATTTTAATCAACTAATAAAAAAAAATCATTGATTAAAATCATAAATTTCCGCAATGTTTAAAATTACATAAAAATGTACTAAAATCTAAGATGAACGTAATTTGGAAAGTTTCTGTAAGTATGTATTTTGCCGTATGAAAAAATAAAAGAAAGCCTTAAATAATTTCTAAGCTTAAACTTTTCCTTAGACTTTTAAAAAATTAAGTACAGAAAGTTTGTAAAAAGAAAGTTTTTTTTTTTCTGGCATAAAAAGTATTTCATTTAAAAATTATATTCAACTTGTACATAAAGAAATTGGTTAGGGATTGAAAAGACAGCAAAACTTTTTTTCTTTTTCCGCTCAAACAGAAATCTTTATCGCTCAGAATAGGATTCAGGGCCGAAACTGGCCTTTTTGGAGCTCGGGCCGAGCATGGATTTTGGAGCCCTCCCCCTTCCGTTCTCCACCACAAAGTAAATTTACGAAAAGAATTTTTCTAAGTATCTAATAGAAAACTTATTTTTAAATTTTAAATGTATAAAACTGAACTACGTAATCAGTTTTGTTAAACATTGATTCATTAAAACTTTGAAAACGGAATCAAAAGAAACGAATTGCATTTTAATCTTTTTAAACATTTTTTTTTTGGTATAGGCTAAATGAGGTTGATATATGGGGGGGGGGGGGGGAAGGGTTCTACTAAGAATTTTACTTTATGCATTCCCCCTCCCGTTTCTTTTTATTGTCCCGAGCAGTCATCGCCCATGGCAAGACGGAAAAAAAAGAAAGGAAGGAAGCTCAACGCTGCTCAGCGGAAACAATCATCTTTCTTGGAATTTTTTTTATCTAATAGAAAAGTCACACTGAGGGGTCCTTCACATTTGGTAGTTATCCACAGTGGACAGTGTCTCACAATAGAGACTGACCTTGAAAAAAAGTAGTGATTCTCCTACACGGAAGTGATTTAAAAGATAGAAGGCAAAGGCATAGACATGCACATGATACTTTTGGAATGGGACACTGAGAAAAAAAATATACCGCCTTCAACTAGAATGAATAGGTAATCATTTTCTGTATTCCTAAACTAGAATATAGATTTCCGAACTATGCGAATAGGGTAAACAACTAAGCTGAATAGACGAAATTATCTAGAATTTCTAGGCTCTTGTTTTCTAGGTGACGAAACTATAATGAATCGTTTCAATAGCGAGAAATTATCGCTTAATTTCTGGAATGGTTTCATAAACAAGAATTATAGTTACTAAAACTAACCTATTGTATTCGCATCTATTTGCAGGGATTTTTAAATAAGTTTGACGATGAGAATATAGGAAAACGCTCTTGAATTCTAGTAGGAGACTTTAGAACTCTCTAGCAAAGGGAACTAGAATTTATAAGGATGACATGGAACTATTTTTTCTAGATCAACAATTTAGATTCTAGATGCCAGAACTATATTTTTTTCTCAGTGGAAGATGAAAAAAGCCTAAGAAAACAGTTCTTTTTTCTTATTCATTTGCAATTTCGTATTGTAGATGAATATTTTTATCTATTTGTAAACTTTAATGCATTTGGTTCAGTTTTCCTTTTAAATTTTTTATACAAATTTCGTATATATATATATATATATATATCACAAAATGTAGACCCCTCAGATTTTTCTTTTGCTTATAACTTTTTTCAGTTCGTCGCTCAAACGAAAATTTTTGTCGCTCAAACGACGCTCAAACGTATGCTGTCTTCAGTTTTTAAATCCGAACAGGTCAGGGGCCCACTTCACAAAATGCAGGCCCCTCCGATTTTTCTTTTGCTTATAACTTTTTTCAGTTTGTCGCTCAAACGAATATTTTTGTCGTTCAAACGCGCTCAAACGTATGCTGTATTCAGTTTTTAAATCCGAAAAGGTCGGGGGGGGGGCAACTTCACAAAATGTGGACCCTTCCGATTTTTCTTTTGCTTACAACTTATTTCAATTTGTCGCTCAAACGAAAATTTTTGTCGCTCAAACGTATGCTGTATTCGGTTTTTAAATCCGAAAAGGTCGGGGGGCCAACTTCACAAAATGCAGGCCCCTCTGATTTTTCTTTTGCTTATAACTTTTTTCAGTTTGTCGCGCAAACGAAAATTTTTGTCGCTCAAACGCGCTCAAACGTATGCTGTCTTCAGTTTTTAAATCCGAACAGGTCAGGGGGCGTACTTCACAAAATGCAGGCCCCTCCGATTTTTCTTTTGCTTATAAATTATTTCAGTTTGTCGCTCAAAAGAAAATTTTTGTCGCTCAAACGCGATCAAACGACGCTCAAACGTATGCTGTATTCAGTTTTTAAATCCGAAAAGGTCGAGGAGCCAACTTCACAAAATGCAGGCCCCTCTGATTTTTCTTTTGCTTATAACTTTTTTCAATTTGTCGCTCAAACGAAAATTTTTGTCGCTCAAACGCGCTCAAACGAATGCTGTATTCAGATTTTAAATCCGAAAAGGTCGGGGGGCCAAATTCACAAAATGTGGACCCCTCCGATTTTTCTTTTGCTTATAACTTTTTTCAGTTTGTCGCTCAAACGCGCTCAAACGACGCTCAAACGTATGCTGTATTCAGATTTTAAATCCGAAAAGGTCGGGGGGCCAACTTCACAAAATCTGGACCCTTCCGATTTTTCTTTTGCTTATAACTTATTTAAATTTGTCGCTCAAACGAAAATTTTTGTCGCTCAAACGTATGCTGTATTCGGTTTTTAAATCCGAAAAGGTCGGGGGGCCAACTTCACAAAATGCAGGCCCCTCTGATTTTTCTTTTGCATATAACTTTTTTCAGTTTGTCGCTCAAACGAAAATTTTTGTCGCTCAAACGCGCTCAAGCTTATGCTGTATTCAGATTTTAAATCCGAAAAGGTCGGGGGGCCAACTTCACAAAATGTGGACCCCTCCGATTTTTCTTTTGCTTATAACTTTTTTCAGTTTGTTGCTCAAACGAAAATTTTTGTCGCTCAAACGCGCTCAAACGAATGGTGCTTTCAGTTTTCAAATCCCATAAAGTCGGGGGGCCAACTTCACAAAACGATGTTCCTGAATTTTAATTTGTTTATAACTTTTTTCAGTTTGTCGCTCAAACGAAGGGTGTTTTCAGTTTTTAAATTCCATAAAGTCAGGGGGCCAACTTCACAGGCCTCGATTCCTACCCACTGCGAGCTCGACCACCTGGAAGCAGTCGGGAAAAAAGCAACCCACTCCGACCGGCGAAATTTCGACTCTACTACACCAGAATAGCAAATAATCGCCAAGGCGGTTCTTCCCGACCGGTTTCAGCGATCCTACCACACCAGAATAGATCCCCAGAACTCTATTTTTAAATTATTGTTTGCGGAATTTTTTCTTTTATTATAGACAAATTTAGTTCTAAACATACAAAACAGTATAATTAGCATTCAAGACTCTAAATAACAATGAAAAAAATTACAGAGAGCACAATAAGTTATATATACTGATAATAGCAAAATTATGTATTGATCTTATGATTGCTTTACTACTAGATGATAGCATAGGACTTTTGGAATTGAATTGAACCGATTTCATTGGTAATAATTTAGTATTTTTCTAAATTTTTATTTTAAATAATTATTTTAATAATTACTTACGTTTAAACAAGTACTAAATTATTTTAATATTTTACTTATTTTAATGTTTCACTTTATTGTAAGCATTTATTATAATTTCCCTTGCTTAGCTACCAATCAAATAATTATTTAAAAAATGTAAACAAATCAATGACCAGAAATCCACAAAATTCTAAAATCCGCACTACGTCTAGTCCCAAGCTGTGCGGATTTGAGGGAGTCTACTGTATATTTTCGTCAAACTGAGTCTGAAGAGAAAAAGCACCGTTTTTAAAACAACTATTTTATTCCAGCTGACCCTAATCAGGAAGTACTCAAAAGACATTAAATAATATTATATTATATTCATATTACAATTAATATATTGAATATTATCGAATATTATTGATTATATTATTGATTGATATGATATGATTGATATGATATTATTGATTGATATTATATATTGAATATTATTGAATATTATATATTGAATATTAATATATGAATTAATTATTATTAAATATATTAATAATAATTAATATATTTAATATAGACATTAAATAAGTTCAGTTAATTTGCAAAACACTCTACTACACATAGAAAATTAACAGTAGAAATAAAACCCCAATATAGCTCTATTAGAAAAGAAAATAGAGCACTTTTCAGTATAGGGGCCTTTACGAGATAGAGAAAATAGCTTTGGTGAGATAAAGAAATTTCATAACATATTTTATAGAAAACTATTCAGTTTCATTTTTATCTAAGCAGTTTTTTCAACATTTATACAATTTTACATAAAGAAGCCATTTTGTGATTTTTATATATAAACAGATGTAAACTGATTGTAAATAACAATAATAATATATATACATAAGTAAAATATCTTTATATATTAATATGTATACAGTAGACTCCCTTAAATCCACGAACGCCAGAAATCTGCGTATTTTTCAGATGTAAACAACGAAATTTACAGTTAAGCTGCAGGAACAAAATTCAAGATGGCGCCGAAATCAGCGACTACGAGAATGTTTTTTTACTAAATTTTTTGTTAATCATTCTGTTTTAGTTATTACAGCTGATTTATTACCTACTAAATAAATTTACATTACTTTTGGTATAAATTAGCATATCTATATAAAAAATTCCAGGATTCGAAATGGGAAAATCCACGAACCCGAACGCTATTTTTAAATTATTGTTCGCGGAATTTTTTTTTTTTAATTATAGACAAATTTATTTCTAAACATACAAAACAGTATGAAAAAAGCATTCAAGACTCTAAATAACAATGAAAAAAGTTACAGAGAGCGCAATAAGTTATATATACTGATAATAGCATAATTACATATCGATCTTACAATCGCTTTACCACTAGATGGCAGCATAAGACTTTTGGAATCGAATTGAATCGATTTCGTCAGTAATAATTTAATATTTTTATTTTACATAATTATTTTAATAATTACTAACGTTTAAACTTAATAAATTAATTTAATATTGTACTTATTTTAATGTTTCACTTTATTGTAAGCATTCATTATAATTTCCTTGCTTAACTACCAATCAAATTAATGTTTCAAAAATGTAAACAAATCAATGGCCAGAAATCCGCAAAATTCTAAAATTCGCACAACCTCTGGTCCCAAGCTGTGCGGATTTGACGGAGTCTACTATATAATCAAGCATAAAAGTTTAACAGGATTGTTTTCATGTTTGTTTATATCAATTTGGCAATAAACCTCACTTTCCGAAGCTTAAATTGTGCTAAGCTTTTTAAAAAACATCAAGACAGATATTGGAGATGTATCAAGGATAAAGAAGGTTAATATAAATTCATTGGTCAAAAGACATTTTTTTTTTTTTTTTTTTTTTTTTTTTTGAGAAAATAGAAGTGTTCGAAAAAAATCATTCATAAAAAAACACCAAAAGACAAGAAAATATACTGCAATTTTTTAAGCTGAGCATAAAACTTGAAGTGGTAAATAAAAATTTTAAAAAAGGGTGGCAACTCTAACTTCTTGCATTGAATTAAATGAAGATCATGATCCATAGAACCAGGACAGTAGTGGAGGGCCAAAGATGATATACACCATACACCTCATTAATTTTCTCAACACATTGAGGATGGGAAATTTTTTGAAAATGAGCACAAAATTTTACGTTTATGAATGTCACTATGAATTAAAACCTGCTTAAAAAAAATCAAAAATGAGCTTGTTTGGATTACATTTTTTTCTTTTTTCCTTATGAAATTTCTGGCACCAGTAATATTTTCTTCCTCCAATCCACAAAAACGTAAATTTACATGACTCATCTGTTAGGTGTTAAGAAAATCTGCACACTCAATGTTTGTCAAGTAAAGCAATAACATATACTAACCTGTTATCTTTATTATTTCTTTTTCTTTTAACGACTACAGAATTGCTTAAGGCTATTTTGCTAATCTACATTTCCCATAATCTAACAGTGAAGGAAAGATTTAGATTTTCAAGACCAAGAGTGAACTAAATTTTTCTTTGCATTGATACTTTCAGCTTAAAATATATGAAAACACAAAAATTGTTACTTTACGGTTTATTTTTCTGCAATTATAAATGTATCATTCCTCACAATTTATTTCTGTAAAACATTTTTAAAAAGCACTAAGCTACTCTACGCACAAAAATGTTTCCACTAAATGTAATCTAATCAGTTGGTTGGATGCAAATATTTTGTCTAAAAAATTCTTTCAAGATTCTAAGGCCACATTTATCTGTCCCTTAATAATAAGTAACTTATGTAATAAGTACCTTTTAAAAAAGACTTTTAATACTGAGTTAATTATTTAACATTTGTTAGGCATCTTTTAAAAAGGATTTTTAACACAGAAATAATTAATTTTCGTTTTAGTTCTAATAAATATTCTTCAGAAAAAATACAAATTTTTATACTCTGTTTTAAAAATTTCCCTCCAAGTTAACTTTTTTTTTCTTTCGAATACGAAATTATTGCCTTTATAACATTTTTGTATTATTCCGAAAAAAATATAAAAATAATAATTTTTTGTATCATAATAACAATACGGAAAAGACTGACGCCTATATTGTAACTTTTCGCTGCACTTATAAATTGCGATCATTAGATGTCTGAGTGCATATATGGTGTATAAATCAACCCCTGAATTTTCATTAGTTTGAAAATACAGTAAAGAAAGACGAAAAATGTAAATTTTATAAATCTAAGAATTCAGAATTAGGATTCTTTGTTAATTAATGCACTATTATCAGAGGCTGATTACCCACGGGGCAAATTCCTACCACTAAAAATAAACAGAAAATTTTGCCTCATTCAAAGCAGAAATTTTACATGAATACGGCGTTTAGATAAGTCGAACTTTACTTTTAAAATTTATTGGTGTAAGCGTGCCCGTTGGTAATCAGGCCCTGACTATTATACTACACTTAGAAATAAAGTTAACATTTAAGAACACAAACGGAAGTTATTTACACCTGTATGGGATAATATAAAAACAGCAACGCGTTTACCGTTTTTATTTTCAGTAAAATCTTTTTAAAAAGCCAAGCTAAGGCCTACAAACTTTTCAAAGTCGCCTTCGTTAGCCCTAAATTGGTTAGTTGCCAGTCAATACATTGAGACGATTTAAGAGTCATTCAAATTGAACCGTTCGTCTAACCTATTTTGTTTTTTATTTCAATTTGATATTTGGATGCAATTTTTTATCTAAAAAATGTTGAAAGATTTTCATATCAGATTTATCTGTCGTCAGAATCAGACTCTTTAAAAAAGGATTTTTAACACAATGTCAATAATTTAATTTTTTTTTTTTCATTTCTGCTACTGCTACACTGAAAATCCTTTGAATCATTGCATTAAGAACAATTCACGAGTCATTCAAATTGAGTCGTTCTTTTAGCGTATCTTAAAGGTTAAAGGTACCAACAAGTCTTTCAGGGCTAGAATCTCCTGCGAATTTTGTAGCGGAATTTAAGCAAATTTAATAGAATTAACTTAGCGTTAAAGATCTTTTTTATAAAGATTCTTGCTGTGTATACGAGTAAATCTGGTCTTAGAATCTTGCGACATTTTTAGATAAGAAAATTTGCATCTAAGATTCAACCAAATTAGGTTTAGGGAAAGCGTTTTTAAAAAGTACGATGTAGAATAGACCATAGCGTGTCTTTTCAAAAAGATTTACGAAAAAGTAAAGGTAATCATGTTGCTGTGTTTGGGTGTACCATGTAGATGTAAGTAACTTTATGGTTCCCTAAATTATAGCTTTTGTTTTATTGTGTAGCATAACACTATATAGTATAGCATGCATATATAGTAGTACTATGTTGACATTGATCGCTGTACTTAATAAAGAATCCTATCTCTAACTGCAGATTTATAAAATCTACATTTTTCATATTTATTTTTTGGTGTATGAGTCGACTTTTTAAAATTCAAGGAAATTTCAGCTGTCGACTTGTACATTTATATCTACAATCAGACACGGTTGATAATGATAATCAAGATTTATAACTGTAGCCATAGTTACGCGTTAAACGTCGATCTTTTCCATAGTTTTATGTCGATATACCTTGCACATTATTTAAAAATAATTATTGTTTCAAACAAAATTTCTTTTTATTAAAAAAAATAGCTGATTTAGAAGAAATTTTACAGTTATGAAATGAAGTAGACTATAAATTTTTGTATTTTCTGTAAAGAAATTGTAACAGGACTGGCACAAATCTTAAATAAGATTGCATCAAGCCAATTTCGATTTAGTGAAAGCATTTTTCTTTTTTTAGTGTGTAGAATAAAGCTTCGCTTAGTGCTTTTTAAAAAGATTTTACAGAAAAAATAAATTGTAATAGAAAATGCAGTTATATTTATATAAAAAGCATCACAAAGTATAACTTTGTATTTTCAAACACCTTAAGCAAAAAGTACCAATACAAACAGGGATTTATTTCTATGCTACCGTATTTTCTGAGAATAATGCCACACCGAGTATCACACCGCAGTTACTTAAAAAACAAAACAAAAACTAGTTTATGTTATGTACACCCAGTATAATGCTGCACTGTGTATAACGTTACGTACGTTTTAAAAAACATACAAAGTGCAATTAATTAAAATTATTAATTGGCGGACATAAAATTAAACATTTTGAAATTAAATAAATAATTTATCTTTTAATTAATTGAACAGTTAATTCCATTATCAACGTTATTTATTTTAACAAACGGAAAAAAATAATAATAAAGTAGCAACAAATAATTAATGTTATACATTTGAAAATCCATCGAAATCTTTGTCCTCAGTATCAATGTGGAATAATTTTTAAATTTCAGGTGAGAAACTTTGATCGGTGTCTATGAAATCATCTGCATCATTCGTGATTTTACCCTTGTGACGTCAGCTGCGGGTAAACAGAAGAAAAACACCAATAGGTGTGAAGAACATTTTAAAACTGCTTCCCATTCGTCCAATAAACAGTTCTTTTCTGAGGTTATCTACCTGCATAGGCGTGGCTGTTGCCATTCGAGGGTAAAGTCCATTATCAAAAAAGCGAGCTGACAGATCAGATCTCTCATGTTTTGGATTGGGCATGTACGCTCGATTGTGTTTAAGATTAATCGAGCTGTTGCCAAACATGAGTATACATATCTTTTTAATGCTGAAAATAATTACGAACACAGAGAGTTTTCCTATAGCTTTATCGGAGCTGGCGAAGAATGAACGAGGGAGAAAGTGGGAGGAGTTATTCCTTATACGGCATGCAAGATGCTAGGCACACGTGAGGCCATTGTGATTGGATGCGATGCCTGGAAAAGTGCAGTTTTTTGCTGATGAAAATTGCATTGTTTGTAAACACGTTGATACCTTTCTGCCATGCGAGACATTGTTTTTCTTTTTAGAAGTACGACATAAGATCATGGATTATTTTTTTTTTAACCAGATTTCCAAATTTTTAAATAAAGATTGGCTGTAAATTTGGTACTACAGTAGACTCCCTTAAATCCGCGACCCTAAAATCCGCGAACGCCTAAAATCCTCGTATTTTTTCAGGTGTAAACAATGAAATTTACAGTTAAGTTGCAGGAACAAAATTCAAGATGGCGATGAAATCAGCGACTACCACAATGTTTTTTTTACTAATTTTTTTGTTAATCATTCTCTTTTGGCTATTACAGCTGATTTATTACTAAATAAATTTACATTACTTTTGATTTTGATATAAATTAGTATATCTATATCAAAAATTCCAGGGTTCGAAATGGAAAAATCCACGAATCGGAACGCTATTTTAAAATTATTGTTCGCAGATTTTTTTTTTTTTTTTAATTATAGACAAATTTATTTCTAAACATACAGAGCAGTTTAAGAAAAGCATTCAAGACTCTAAATAATAATGAAAAAAGTTACAGTGAGTGCAATAAGCTATGTATACTGATAATAGCATTAACGCTGTCCTCCTTGCTACCACTAGATGGCAGCATAGGACTTTTGGAATCGAATTGAATCGATTTCTTTCATAATAATTTAACATTTTTCTAAATTTTTATTTTACATAGTTATTTTAATAATTACTTACTTTTAAACTAATAAATTATTTTAATATTTTACTTATTTTAATGTTTCACTTTATTGTAAGCATTCATTATAATTTCCCTTGCTTAACTATCAATCAAATTAATGTTTCAAAAACGTAAACAAATCAATGACCAGAAATCCGCAAAATTCTAAAATCTGCACAACCTCTTGTACCAAGCTGTGCGGATTTGAGGGAGTCTACTGTATTTACAAGCCGCACCTAGTTATTGGCCGCATTTTCTAGTTTAACGCTGCAGCATTATTCCCGGAAAATACGGTAATTGAAAATTATTCATCTAGAAAAATCTTAATATTCTTCATCACTAATAAATTTAAAAAATTCTGAGAATTTTACATTAAGATTGCTAATCTGTCAATTTCTGGATTCTCCTACCTATATGTTAAGTCTATGGGCGTGCAATGTATTTCTATGTTTAAAATATCTTCTCAGAAAATTAGTATTTTTATCTTCTTTTTTCTGTGTGTACTTTTCTTAAAGGATGTCCTTTTTTCTCTTAATTGTCAAGATGTTTCAAAAATCTATGTTTAATTTTATTTGAAGTTTTAAAATCTTCCACAAAGTTTGTCAGCTTTTAACACATAAAATATTAAATTAAGCATAGATTTTAGAAATATTTGAAATCTTAGAAAAAAATAACATCTTTTAAGAAGTATACAAAGAAAGAGAAGTTAAAAATATTAATTTCCTGAGAGGATATTTTAAATATACAAATGCATCCTATGGCCATAGACTTAACATTAGCGAGGGGGAATTCAGAAATTCACCCCTCCCCCCCACATACTTTTAACCCTTTAGCGGGCAGTGTCCACAAAAAAAGGACACCTAATTTTAATTCCAAAACTGACAAATGGTACCAGCAATATTTAATTAAAATTTTCCTTTTAAGAAGTACAGGAAAATAAGCAAGTTTTTATTTACTAATGCATTCATTTGTAAATTCTGGTGTCTGTCTATCATTTCATCATTTTACAAACAGACTTACTCTGTGCCGGAAAGGGTTAAGCAGATTTGATTTTCTTTCCATTCCCAAATATAAGTCCCCCGACTTTTCACAAACTTTTTTGGTGGAAAAATTGATTTCAAAGTCTAAGGGAGATAATTTTGAATCTGTTCACTTTTTTGGTGGATTTCTATGTGTTTTTACAAAACCTTAATAAAATCTGTCCTCCCCTCCCGTCCTGCATAAAATCTCCGCTTCCCTTCTTTGCCTTCCCTCTTCAGCACAAAAAGTTTAACATCTTGAAAATCTTAATTCTTTTTTGCTAATAACAATAAGTAAATTAGTCAATTGTATAAAATTACTCTTTTGTCTAAAAGTTTCTTTTCCCTCTGACCCCCACTCAGCAAAGTTTAAAATCTTTAAAATTGTTATTTTTTAATTTTGCAATATTTCTTATATTGTAGTAAGACTATTTTATCTACATAATTTCATTTAATCTCACTCATAAAAAATCTTCATCCTCTTTGAAATTTTTGCCCCAAAGGGAGGGGGAGGGGTATTTCTAAATCTGTAGTAGGAAAGTAAAAAAATTCTGTTTTGCAATTTGGTTATTCTCACCTGTGCATCACATGTAGGTACATTTTATGTTTAAATAGAACAAAAGGAAAAAAATATATACTGTGTGGTTTTTTTTTTTTTTTTTTTTTAAGGAGCGTGGGGGATGCTGGCAATGACAAAAAAAGATAACATTTTTTTCAGGGGAGGATCAGAAATAATTTAGGTGGTTATTTAAATATTTTTTACAAAGAAGTTACATATCAAACAAAAAAATGAAAGAAAAATAAAGATTTTAAACTGCATGAGATGCAGGTGTTCATGATACGAAGGTGGGGAGACAAGAGGAAAGAAGCAGAGAATTTGGGTGTAGGGGATAATTTAAGTGATGTATTATTCATTTGGTTGTTACTATAGTGTATTAATTAGGTCAGGAAAGAAATTTAAAATTAAATAGTTTTATAGATTAAATTATGCATGTTTGACACAATAGTGGGAGGGGGAAGCAGTTGTTTGGGGGGTGGGAAACTTAGATTATTGATTAAATGCTGTTGTAATAAATGAAATAAAAATGAAGAAGGAAATTTGAAAAAAAAAGTTTTAAAATTTTGCTTAGGGGTTTCTTTAGGGGGGGGGGGATTCAGATATTTCTTTTATCAATCGGACATCTGCCGAAATATGGATGATTTTCGCCTCTGTATTTTCCTTATTTACTTCAAAATTAATGGAAAAAGAAGACAATTTTTAATGGCTTTTTTTAAAAAGAAATCTCTGTTATAAGCCCCCCTCCCAAAGTTAACTTCTTTTGCTTTTGAAAAAAGGGGGGCTTACAATCAGGATTTAATGGTATAAAAATCACTTGAAAACATGAAAATAACTTAATACTTGCTGAAAGTGATAAAAATAAATTTAAAAGACTAAAAGTACCTTTATTTATTCAGATTCGACGTGTTTCATTGCTCTGATGACAACATTCTCAAGAATTAAATGACAGATATTTTTGCAAAAATATTATATTGAAAACTAGTAAACAAAAATCGCATGAACTCAAGCATAATAAAATTAACTGCAATATTAAAAATAGATATTTGTAAGCGTGAATTATTTTTAAATGGAACAATAAGACACAAGAAGATAGAACAGGGCAATTTTATATAGGAATGACAAACAGAAAGCTCAAAACTAGGATCAAAGAACATATAGCAGACATCAAACAACAAGAAAACTACAGCTTTAGTCAAACTGTATAACAAAGAACCTTTGAAAATAGATTTTAAAAATAGTAGAATAATTTATCCATCAAGATTTTATTTACCATCCATCATCAGAGAATCAATGGAGATCCTCTTACGGAATGGAAATATTTGCAATTATTCAGCATCCATGGAAGTCCCTAAAATTTGGAAAGAAATGCTATTCAGGATAATGAAATAATAAAAATAAATACACGTTCACAAATTTTCATTTTTACTATTGCAGTTAATTTCATTATGCTTCTGTTCACGTGATATTTGTTTTTGTTTACTAGATTTTCGATTTGAATTTTTGCGAAAATATTTTTATCATTTTATTTTCTTGAGAATGTTGCTGTCTGTGGCAATGAAACATGTCGAAATGTAAATAAGTAAAGGTATTTTGCAATTTTAAAATTTATGTTTATCACTTATAGCAATTAATGAGTACTTTGATATCCATTTGCTCTTTAACACACAGTTTCTGGAAATTCTGTCATATCATATTTTTTAAGGCTGTTCTCAACTGCTCTGTTTAAAGAGCGCAAAACATTTTGACACATTTACAAATTCATTTTTTTAATGGAAACATATAAAATTTGAAGGCAAGCGATTTGGAATCGGACTGTGTTTTCCATTTTTTAATAAATAAATTATCTCTTGAGTTATAAGCAATTTTGATCACGTGACAAAGACTTTTTCTCCCTTTGCTGACTGTTATTTCTGCTTTCTTCGGAAACTTCGGTTGAAAAAGTCGACTTTGATAATATTTTCTGAAAGATCTATTGTGTTTTCAAAAAAAAAAAAAAAAAAAAACGAAACAAAAAACCAGCTCGATTACATAGTTTCTGAACAACAACACCTTCTAGTTTCATGCATTTCTGACCAAAAGTAAATTTAAACTTATGTCATGAAGTTCCCCATTTGGATTTGAAAACAGCCTTAATATAAAATTTCATTTGTAAGGGCTATACTTATATAACGTTAACAACTGTTTGGTAATTTTAGACCCTCTCCCGCCCCCTTACGATTATAGCACAAAATTAGCACTCGCCACTCGCCAGGCGTCGAGTAAAACTTAGAACGTGGCGATTAACTTTATTGTCCTCACTCACCAAACTCAATGGGCACCACTCGACCAACGCGATGGTTGAAAGATCGATGCCAGGGAGGAAAGAGGTGAAATTCGTTCGGAATTTACGGCGTCCGAATCGGAGATTCTCCCGAACGAAAGAAAAGACAGTAGCAGGGGTGATTCTTTCTGTCTCGAATTTTCCGAAAATTTAAGGCATTCGGTTCCGAAAAAAAAAACGGTCATCAGTCCGAAAATTCGGACATAAAAATATCGATAATTTCGATATGGTCGCCGAAAAAATCAATTTCGTCAATCGTTCGTCGAAAAAAATGACCAATTCCCTCAAAGAATCGCGAAAAAACGTGAATTTCGCCCAAGAATTACGTCAAAAGATCGCGGAAAAAATGCAAATTTCGTGAAAAGATGGCAGAGAAAACGCAACTTTCATAACAAAATCGTGGAAAAACGCAAATTTCGTCAAAAAATCGCGGAAAAAACACAAATTTCGACAAAGAATCGCGAGAAAGAATCACAAAATTCCTCAAAGCATCGCGGGAAACCCAAATTTCGTGAAAAGATCGCGGATAAAACGCAAAATTCGTGAAAAGATCGCGGATAAAACGCAAAATTCGTGAAAAGATCGCGGATAAAACGCAAAATTCGTGAAAAGATCGCGGATAAAACGCAAAATTCGTGAAAAGATCGCGGATAAAACGCAAAATTCGTGAAAAGATTGCGTTAAAATCCAAATTTCGACAAAGAATCGCGAAAAGAATCACAAAATTCTTGAAAGTATCGCGAAAAAACACAAATTTCGTGAAAAGATCGCGGAAAAACGCAAATTTCGTGAAAAAAAAATCGCGGATAAAACGCAAAATTTGTGAAAAAATCGCGGAAAAAACGCAAAATTCGTGAAAAGATCGTGGAGAAAACACAACTTTCGTGATCAAAACCACGGAAAAAACGCAAATTTCGTCAAAAGATCGCGAAAAAGGATCACAAAATTCTTCAAAGTAACGCGGAAAAACGCAAATTTCGTGAAAAGATGGCGGAAAACAGAAATTTCGTGAAAAGATCGCGGAGTAAACGCGACTTTCGTGACAAAATCGCGGAAAAAACGCAAATTTCATCAAAAGATCGCGGAAAAACGCAAATTTCGTGAAAAGATCGTGGATAAAATGCAACTTTCGTGACCAAAACCGCGAAAAAAACGCAAATTTCGCCAAAACATCGCGAAAAGACACAAATTCCGACAAAGAATCACGAAAAAATCACACGAAACGCGATGGTTAAAAGATCGATGCCAGGGAGGAATGAGGTGAAATTCGTTCGGAATTTACGGCGTCCGAATCGGCGATTCTCCCGAACGTAAGAAAAGACAGTAGCAGGGATGATTCTGTCTCGAATTTTCCGAAAATTTAAGGCATTCGGTTCCGAAAAAAAAAACGGTCATGAGTCCAAAAATTCGAACATAAAAATATCGCTAATTGCGATATGGTCGCCGAAAAAAATCAATTTCGTCAATCGTTCGTAGAAAAAAAATCACCAATTCCCTCAAAGAATCGCGAAAAAACGTGAATGTCGCCCAAGAACCACGTAAAAAACGCGAATTTGGTTAAAACATCGCGGAAAAAATAGGAAAGATCGCGAAGAAAGCGCAACTTTCGACAAAGAATCGCGAAAAAGAATCACAAAATTCTTCAAAGTATCGCGGAAAAACGCAAATTTCGTGAAAAAATCGCGGAAAACGCTAATTTCGTGAAAAGTTCGTGGATAAAATGCAAAATTCGTGAAAAGATCGCGGAAAAAACGCAAATTTCGTCAAAGAATCGCGAAAAAGAATCCCAAAATTCTTCAAAGTATCGCGGAAAAACGCAAATTTCGTGAAAAGATCGCAGAAAAACGCAAATTTCGTGAAAAGATCGCGGATAAAAAGCAAATTTCGTGAAAAGTACTCGGATAAAATGCAAAATTCGTGAAAAAATCGCGGAAAAAACGCAAAATTCGTGAAAAGATCGCAAAAAAACGCAACTTTCGTGACAAAATCGCAAAAAAACGCAAATTTCGGCAAAAGATCACGGAAAAACACAAATTTCGAGAAAAGATCGCGTAGAAAACACAAATTTCGAGAAAAGATAGCGGATAAAACGTAAATTTCGTGAAAAGATCGCGGAAAAACGCAAATTTCGCCAAAAGATCGTGGAAAAAACGCAAATTTCGTGAAAAGATCGCGGAAAAAACGCAACTTTCGTCAAAAGATCGTGAAAAAAGACATAAATTTCATCAAAAGATCTTGGAAAAAACGCAAATTTCGTCAAAAGATCGCCTAAAATTGCAAACTTCGTCAAAAAATCTTGAAAAAAAATGCAAATGTTTTCAAAGAATGGCGATAACCCCCCAAAAATTCCGTTAAAAGATTACAAAAAAAAACGCAATTTTGTGAAAAGCTCGCGGAAAAATCGCAGATTTCGTCAAAAGATCGCGAAAAAAACGCGAAATTCGTTAAATGGTCACAGAAAAATGCATATTAGTTAGTGCCGAGGGGTGGTGGGGTCCCCCTCTGCTGTAACCTTTCTGAAAATTTCCTGTGAATTTATTTCATTGCAATTAATAGTAAAAATAAAATTTTTCAGTTGAGTGTAATCATATCGAATGGTAAGTAATACATATTAGTAAATTACAATGTTGATAGTTAGAAAAAACGCAATTTTGTATGGAGCGTACATAACTTTGTTACTGGCCAGTGAAAAAATTCAGTGTACTGGCCACTGGCCAGTGGATAAAAATTTTAATTTTGACCTATACTTACAATATCATACGTTATCATTCCTCAAACCCGCCCACCTTCCCTGCCCCAATGATATCGTTATCAATGTCTAAAGATTCTTTTGATTGTTGCTATTTATTTCTTTTTTATGCAGTGATATACAGATATGGTTATACATTTATTATTTGCATAATTTATTGATTCAAATAAAGAGAAATCAATAAAATATCACTATTATATATGAAATAATTTTATATCAAAGAAAACTTAAAAAAGGATTAGTTACTATTTAAAAACCACAAGGGGGGAGAGGTACTTCTTTTTTATAAAAAAAAACCAGGTGAACAACATTCTTTCTCTTTTATTTACTGGTAAACACAAGTATCATTTCAAACATACTTCACACATGATTTCTCGAACAGCGGATTATATATGATACACATATGACAAAAGAATAGTAATACCAATCATTGAGGTATTCCATATTTTGGAATTAAATAATTTTATAATCATTTTAATAATAACTTTGTATTTTTGTAAAAATAGATAACAGACTAAAAAAAAATTGCAGACGTTTTTGATGTAAAGAACAAGTAATAAATAAAAAGAGAAAATTTTGATGTAAAGAACAAGTGGCAAATAAAAAGAGAAAATTTTGATGCAAAGAACAAATTACAAATAAAAAGAGAAAATTTTGGTTGATCAAGAATACTAACAATATCAAAAGACACCCCTCCTCCCCCTAGAGATATCTTACGATATGCGCCAGACCTCCCCCCTCCCCCCTAAAGTAATAATGTTATATATGCATAGCCCCTAAGTTTGATACTTTTACACACTGTGTTTCGGGTCATTTCTTTGTTTGCATTTTTTTAAACAATAATTTGAATGTAATAATGCAATCAAACTTACAATGAATGCTTGCAATTAGTAAAGTATTCAAATGATTAAGTAAAGTAATAAACTATACTATTACTATTAGTAAAGTATTCAAATGATTAAGTAAAGTAATAAACTAAAACAATAAAATTTCAGATAGTTTTAAAAATGATTAAATTATTAAAAGGTAAAGGTCAAGTAAATAATTAATAGTGTATAATTAAATATGCATAATAAAGATGAGATATATTTTTCTTGAAATATTGAACGAAACTTGCCTCATAAAAGTACTGTACAAATTCACAGCAAAATCATAAAATAAGGAAGTTTTATTTCCGGTTTAGCCAGACTTAATAACGAAAAAAGCTTACATAAATTTGATAAAAAGATTGCAATTACCAGTGATATCAGCAATATCTTGATTTTTTTTTCAGAAAAAACTTTATATTTCCTTCATGAAAAAGCATGAGTACAGTCATATTACCTAGAATTACATATTGAAATACATATGGAATGATATAAAACTAAAATGTCTAGTTTTGTGCCTACATCTGGAATGAAAGTTTCACTGTTTACATCTACGATGATGTGCTTTTAGACATTTGCGGATTTAAGGAGTCTACTGATTTCATTAATACTTCTAAGTATAATACTTTTACACACTGTTTTCAGTACTGATATTCACATTCGAGTGCTGAAGAATAACATTTTTTATGTTTGAATATCCTATTTTCAATCGACTTAAAAATGACAAAATCATTTTTGACAACCTCTAATCTGCCCAGAGTCCTAACACAAGTTTAACAATTAAAATATATATATTACAAAATTTAAAATTTTTGCGCCAAGTTTAAAGTATTTTATGTAAATTTTCCTTTTTCAGTATATTCCGTATATTATACCGGCTTATTAAATTAAAACCCTGGTCTATTAATCTCTAAGATCTTAATTCATATTTATTCCAAATTGCGTAAATCTAAAAATGGCTCGATTATTTATATTTCTTTAATAAAACTTTTATTATTTAAATTCCTATTAAATTCTGCTATTAAATCCCGGTATATCATATTCCCCTTAAATCTTTATTTAACTGCTAAAATATTATTCTGTCTTAAAGAAAAAACCTACTTATTTCAATTTATTCTTTTATTTAAAATATCCAGGTGTAATTAAAATATTCCAATGATTAAAACTTCGCAGACATAAATTCATTTCTTTTATCGTCTGAAGAGGGAAAAAGGGATTATTTTAGCATAATCTCGACTACAGATTTTAACATTTGTTTATGCTTTAGATAGCTGGTGCGAGAATATAAGAAGTTTCTAGAACAATCTTTTCAGCAGAGTATAAATACGAATGGCGGGAACCAGACAGATGGCATAAAGCATATAGCATATAGGAGTAGATGGGCTGTGAGCTTAGAAGTTTTTCAGTTTTTAGCATGTAGAGGTGAACGTAGTGGATTGCAGTCATAGCAGACTGGATATTCAATGTGATTGCTCGATGGAGGTAGTAAAATGTTGGATGAATACTGTTTATTATGTGTGTAGAATGAGGAAGCAACGGTATCGTAATGGGTGATAGATGTTAGATATTAACGGATTAAAGACTAGAACGCAGTCAAGAGATGGAGTGTTTTTAAACTAATTGTGACAGGAAGAATAGACTTTATTCTTTTTACCATGGAAGGAGAGAGCATCTTCCCTAGATTTAATCGAGAGTGTGGAAATAAAGTGAATAATGTTCCAAGCGACTGCCTTATGTTAATTCTTCATTTTTCTTTATTATTTTAAACCCAGTCGGCTGCCACCTGTGTAGTGTAGGAATGGAAACCCTCATTTTTTTTCGACAATACAAACTACTTGCCGTCAAAACGTCACACATATATATATATATGTACAGTCCAGTAGAGGTCGTTAACAGCCTTACATAATTGTGATACATAAAAAACTTTAACTCGTTTAATTTAATAGCATTCTGTGAAAATCTTTGTGATAAGGATTATAAATTTATCTACACCTTGACGAAAATAATTTCTTTTCTTTTTCCTATTTTTGAAAAATTCCAGCTTTAAGTAAATCTGCTGCTGCAGTCATGAAAAAATTTACATCAGTACTTAAAAGTTTAAGTAGTATTTAAAGTTAAGTACCTATACATGAACTTTTCAAATATCCATTCAAATGAAGAAACCGTTTACTTTTACATCTCCTCAAAATTGTTATATACCTTTGAATATAATTAAAAATTATAAATAATCATAATATTATTTTATGTATGTACCTGAGTGATTAAAACAAATACAGTAGACTCCCTCAAATCCGCAAAGCTTGGGACCAGAGGTTGTGCGGATTTTAGAATTTTGAGGATTTCTGGTCATTGATTTGTTTACATTTTTGAAACATTAATTTGATTGGTAGTTAAAAAAGGGAAATTATAATGAATGCTTACAATAAAGTGAAACATTAAAATAAGTAAAATATTATAAGAATTTATTAGTTTAAAAGTAAGTAATTATTAAAATAATTATGTAAAATAAAAATTTAGAAAAATATTAAATTATTAGTGATGAAATCGATTCAGTTCGATTCTAAAAGTCCTATGATGCCATCTAGTGATAGCAAGAAGAACAGTGTTAATGCTGTTATCAGTATATATTGCTTATTGCGCTCACTGTAACTTTTTTTCATTGTTATTTAGAGTCTTGAATGCTTTTCTTATACTGCTTTGTATGTTTAGAAATAAATTTGTCTATAATTTAAAAAAAAATTCCGCGAAATATAATTTTTAAATAGCGTTCTGGTTCGTGGATTTTTCAATTTCGAACCCTGGAATTTTTGATATATATATGCTAATTTATATCAAAGTCAAAAGTAATGTAAATTTATTTAGTAATAAATCGGCTGTAATAGCCAAACGAGAATGATTAACAAAAAATTTAATAAAAAAAAAATTGCGGTAGTCGGTGATTTCGACGCCATCTTGAATTTTGTTCCTGCAACTTAACTGTAAATTTCATTGTTTACACCTGAAAAAATACGCGGATTTTAGGTGTTCGCGGATTTAAGGGAGTCTACTGTACATACTTTTTCATTTAAAAGGTCTATTTTATATTGTAATTTTAACTTTTTGAATTCACAGTAAAAAAGAAAAAAAAACAAGTTGGAAAATCACTAGTTTTATAAATATTCAGATCTTAGTGCAATAGCTGTTGCTCTCTTATGCAAAAATGCATGAATACAAAATTTATTATACGATTCTATAGATTAAATTCAGTAATATCGAAATAATAGGACTCCATCTTAAATAGGATGTCAACAACATGGCAACCTAGAATCATGACCTACCATGGGATATCATTGAAGTAATGACGTAAGATAGGATTTAATAGAATGAAGAAAATTTTTATTAATATCTTTTTAAGTTTTGATTCGAATTTCATAAAATTTTAAATGACTCGACAAAATTCTGCAACGATTCTATATATTAAATTTCAAACTACTCGGTTGGGTAGTTTTTGTAGAGTTATATGTGGACAGATGGAGGGGCCAGACGACGACTGTGGGTGCTACGTATTTATACAACAACTATCGCACCTAAAAAATGAATCTGAAGTACCTGTCATTGATGTGCTTTTAGATTTGTCATATGTACCCAGTGGTTGTAAACGTAGTAACAACAGTGCTACATTAAAGAAAAATTTTTTTTTTATAAGTTTCATAGTAATATTTATTAAGAAGTGCAGGATGGGAGGTAGCTCCTTGGTGAATTATTCCAACTGTCCTAGAAATGGACACGGGATGTTCAAATTTCTTGAAGATGATGTTAAATTTGGAAAGAGATTACAGCTGTAGTGGAGGGTATACGGAGGTATATACCATCTTGACTTCTGAACTTTGTATGCCCTCTGTTTCTCTAAAAAGCTATAGCGTACACTCTAGCCATAAATGTTTATAATACTATAGCATACCCTCTTTTTTTAGGACTACACCACCGATCAAGACAAATAGATTGCAAGAAAACATGCTTAATTTTGAAACATAAGGTTTGCTCTATATTATTTGAATTTTTCTATGTAAAAATTTTATTTACATGACTATTGAAATTCTAAATTATTGTCTCTTTCCGAGACCAATGTAATTATAATATGATTTTGGCGAAAGTAGTGTTTTCTTCTGCACCTTGTGATTTTGGTGAGATAATTAAAAAATAATATCAAAACGTATAAAAATGAGATAATGATTAAATTGCTTTAAATTTTAATATTTATTACTTTTATATTATTTACATAAGTGTATGTATATATCAAATAGCCATATTATTTATTTTTTTTTTTTTATTATTCATTGTGCACTTTAATGTTATTAATATTTATTAAATTTTGATCTGCATTTATAAAAGCACTATAGACCTAAAAAAAAAAAATCCCTCTGTGAAAAGTTTGGGATGAGTTACCGTACCACTCTCGATGTCATTCGTGTTTCTGCAGGGTATCACATTGGACACATATAACTGCGTTGAATTTATATTTTCAACTGTTTTTTTTTTTTTTTCCGATGAACAAGATGATTGTACTTTTTTTTTTGTTGTTGTTTTTGTTTAATAGCCACCCTATAAAGTTGGGATATTCATTTATAATCAACCTGTATTTCAATAACTCTTTATTTAAGCAAAAGTTGGAATAACTAAAAAAAAAAACATATATATAAAAAGATTCTTTGTGTTTAAAAAACACTGTTTCTAAAGATTTTCTGTTGCTTTCTACGGGATAATCAACAAAATACTTGCGTGATTTCTCTTTCATCAAATCTCTTTAAAATTATAATTTGAATAATTATCTAATTATATTGAACTTTAAAATGATCACTTTTAATAAAATTTTTGGTGAGACTGCTTTGGGTTTTGTGAGGGTAAATAATACCCTCTACTTATCGAAGTAATCTATAATTCCATATAAAGTGCAACACACAGAAAAAACAAGTTACTAAAATTTTGTTACCAGCCAATATATAGCAGGATGGCATATTATTAATCGAATGTGAATCAAAATGGTTTTTTTTTTTTTGGTAGTATCGCATCTGTCGCTAATTTAATCGTAAAATCAAAATGGCGTTACGTATTTCTTTATGTAATTCTCTGACCCCTTATTATAATGCGTCTTTCACTTATTGTTTCTTGTTCTAATGAAAAAGCGCGCCAAAAAATCACCAAATTCTCCAGCACACGATATGGAACTTGTCCCTTAACCCTCTACTGCCCACCACAAGAAATTACTATGGAAAAAATTATTTGTTTGCCTTATTTATGCCGTTATGAATCAAATAAAATAAAAATATTTAAAAAAATTTGAGATTTTGTTATATTCTAAAGGATTTCTGTATGGTATCATATAGGGATTGACCGAAGCAGCAATTTTGCCGAATACCGAATACTTGAAACTTTTTAATATGCATTTTTGCATATATTAGCTTTTTAAATAAGCTTTAATTAAAATTAAATTCTCAATAATTTAATTCAGTTACATTTTTATTCTTAAATCTAATTACTCAAAAAAATTTAATGACTCCTTTCCACTCACAAATTCCTTAACCCATCACTTATTTTTTATTATTTTATCACTAGTCAGTACCCAAAAGTAACCTATGAAAGTATTAAACTATACAGGGTATTATTAAGGATAAGGATTGTCAGAAAAACAAAAGTTCATTCAAATACAAAGAAACAATGTTGTCATTAAGCTGATTTACTTGATTGTCTAAGTCTAATTATAAACATATTGAATAGGAATGTTCTCAAAATACAAAAGGTATCATATCAATTTGTACATTTAATTATTTTCCATCAAATTATTGATAGAATATTTATATTTTAATAAATATTTTAACATTGTGGTGATGAAGAAAAGAAATTTGAGCGATTTTGATATAATGGTTATAAAAGCTATAGGATAGGCATAGGAGTATACTTATTTAATGTGTATATTAAAGAAAATACACATTAAATAAATTTAAATTAAAAAAAAAAACTAATGTAGAAGTAAATAAAATTAAATGTTAATGCACAGCTTCCTTACTTTTTTTCTCTCTGTTGTAGACAGTTGTTTTGATTTCACACCTATGTAGACTATTTTAGGAAGGAATTTTTTTTTTTTTTTTTATTAAAAATGGCCTTTGACTTTTTTTTTTTTTTTTTTTTTGTAGTGCAGCTGAACTCTGAACTCATGCACATAATATTGAAACTCATTGTTTAGCCTGTTCTACTGCTAAGTAACCGAGAATTCTTCCACTTCTAAGAAAATACTTATCTGCAATAAAGTATTCGGCCGAAGCCGAATATTCGGTTTTCATACCGAATACCGAATCAACTATTCGGTATTCGGTCAATTCCTAGTATCATATATGCTACCAT
Source organism: Maratus speciosus (assembly GCA_963932465.1). Classification (NCBI taxonomy): domain Eukaryota; kingdom Metazoa; phylum Arthropoda; class Arachnida; order Araneae; family Salticidae; genus Maratus; species Maratus speciosus. The sequence continues at coordinate 43,320,527 of OZ010797.1, read as the reverse complement.
GGGCAGATTAGGATGAAATATGAAGGATTTTACCACCTTTTAAAATTATTTTATTTTTGGAGAAAGCTGATATTTTTGCATGTGGTAGGACTTAAACAATTTCTTTCTTTGTTTCTACATAGGAATACGTCGCATTTTTGACATTGTATTGAAGAAAATATTCCCCTTGGACAAATATGGCATCTTTAGTATTTTGGCTCATGTGTAGGCCAATGATGCACGCCACCAGTCCTTGTTCCTGTAAGTTAATAAAATATATACTTCCAATATTCACATTTAAATTAAGATATACATATTATGAGCATATACATTTTAGATGTCAAAATATTTTTCAGTATGTAAATTTTACCTTTGATGGCTCCTCTTATCGAGCCTTTTTCTTAGGCTACTGAACTTTTGGACTATCGAGAAATGGTCTACCTGCCTTCTTCTTACCAAAAGGGATAAGGCTTGTTCAAAAAAGAATCCAAAACAAAAAAGAAAAGTAATGAAAAATCTACTAATGATATGCCTGTATAATTCATCTATTGTAGATACATTAATATAAGTAATTATATGAAAAACGAATTACGTTTAATATGCCGTTAAAGATCTAAGATAGAAATCTCTGTTGAAATTTTACTTAAAACTCATTTTCAGTTAATTGATTAGGTAAAATGAACTAGAATATAAAATTTAATGAAAAATAGATTAACTAAAGCCATATACAATGATCCACCTATTAAGTATATTAATGAATAAAAGTAATTAGTACTTAAAAAATTATATCAAAGATCCTGTCACTGCGGATGTGAGAGAAAATTCATTCAGAAAAGAACGAAGGTAAGGGTGTTTCATTTTGAGTTGGCTACAATGTCTCCGATAAAGACACCATGATCTGACGGTTGCCATTGTGACTGTGTGCCAAAATATGTAAAAGTACCATCTATTTGATTTCAACGGGTACTTATATCTAAATGACATCATATTATTCAGGTCAGACCCTCCCATATTTTAGTTGCACAAGGGAATGACTGCTGGGCAAGGTACTGGAACTTCTTTATTTTGATAATTTACTCTCCTTTTTACAGAAGGTAACGGATTAACTTCTACAGAATTCGATATTAAAGTACTGCATCTGTTGTCGAACTATTTCACTGCTTTAACATCAAAATTGTCTATCGACGCTACCGAGTAGTTAGTGGGTCCCCTTCCTTGTTTTTCCCTTCTTCCTCATTTCTTAATTTACACTTCATCAATATATTTTCCTTCACAGTCCCTATGAAGCTTATTCTTTGTTTCGGCAGCTTTCTTACCAGGTTAATTCCGGTGAAGAAATTGCCTGAAATTTGCAGTTTTCTCTGGGGTGCATAGTTGAAAACAACGCTTGCCCCTAATTCTAATTCGTAACCAGTTTGTCCCCTATAATGTCTTTTAGATTGTCCAGTATAGACGACAAAATCGTAGCAAATACCGGATTGTCCACATCGTGCCCATAATTTTAATACCCATTTACTACGAGACTTTTTTGGCATGTATTGTTTCATGTGGACTCTCACACGAAATGGGATCGTTATTTCATCAATTGACTTCTTACATTCTTCTGGTATTGACAGCTTGTTATTCCTCAACATAGATAATCATGGGCGTAATTTCCAACATTTATCAAGTCGCAGAGTATCATCAACACTTAAATTATCAACAAAATGTATATATCTTAAAATCTTTTCAAATCTGTTTCGAGACATGACTCCAGAAACTTGTTAATACCTTATTTCATCTTCCCAGTATCCTCTTATATGTGGTATTCGAACAAGTCTCATTCGAATGTACATACCTAGAAATTGCTCCATTTCATATTCCTTCAACATAATTTAATTCCCTGGTGCGTGAGCACTGTACAAATTTGTTTCTGTTACCAATAATTTGAGAACATCGGGTGATATAAACATTTTAAAATAATGTAATGGAGATGGAAGAGGCTTTATTGTATCTGGAAAGTCGTCATTATCGGCAAAAGTCAAAAGATTTAGTTCTTTTTTCTTGCATACGTTTCTTTTTTTAAGATTCTTATATTCTTTCTTTAGAGTACTTTCGTCAATATGCAACAAATTGAATTTGTATTGTATTTTTTTTTTTTTTTTTTTTTTTTTTTTTTATCATTTAAAATATTAACATCTTCAGATTTTTCATCATCTGATCTTTCCTCATAATCAACATCGTGTCTTTGAGGGATCAACTACTCATCGTCACTATTACTTTCAGATAATCTTGACAAGTCACTTTCCAATTCATCCACAAAAGTTATAGGTTATTCGACTTTGGTAAATATTTGTTTCTCTTTGCATCTTTGAAAAAGCTGACGTGTAGAAGATGGCTGCTAAAATTATAATTATATATAGCCAAATTTTACGTATAATTTTATATATAATAAACATAAATTTTTAAATTTCAATTAATTTATTTCGGATTCATTAAATAACATAACATGAGCATGTGAGTTAAAAGTAAAACAAGTAACTTAAGTACAAAGTTAACACTAAAAAATACAAATCTTCTGCGAAAATAACATGGTAGCAAAAATACTAATAAGGGCTCATGATCACTAACGCCCGTGGTAGCAAATCAGCTACCTTGATTTTAAGTACTCATTTTACCATTAAAAAACAAACCTACATTGAGCTTTTTTGTGCAGACAATAGCAGTAACTCTTTTTATAACTATATTTAAGTATTGCGCGGCTGTGCAATTCTTATTTATTTCCAGTGTCACTTCTCAATGTTAATTTAACATGGAAAAGCCTATGGAGATCATAACTTTTTCATTTTTTCTTCCCACCTTTTTGTCCCTGATGCCATTCATTTTTTATTCTTTACTAATTCTAATGATATTATAAATTTAAAGTGTAAAAACATTTGCCTGACGTCAGGGTCAAAACGAATGGTAAAATGCCTTTGCATATGGGTCAATTATAAACCAGAGAGAAACATGGGCCAATTTTTTTTTTTTTTTTTTTTTTTTTTTTTTTTGCATTATTCAAATATTTTTCTTAATAATTCCAATTTTCGCTTTTTTCATTGAAAATCAACGGACATTTCACCTTTCCACCTTTTTGTCCCTGATGCCACTCATTTTTTATTCTTTACTAATTCTAATGATATTATAAATTTAAAGTGTAAAAACATTTGCCTGACGTCAGGGTCAAAACGAATGGTAAAATGCCTTTGCATATGGGTCAATTATAAACCAGAGAGAAACAATGGCCAATTTTTTTTTTTTTTTTTTTTTTTTTTTTGCATTATTCAAATATTTTTCTTAATAATTCCAATTTTCGCTTTTTTCATTGAAAATCAACGGACATTTCACCTTTCCACCTTTTTGTCCCTGATGCCACTCATTTTTTATTCTTTACTAATTCTAATGATATTATAAATTTAAAGTGTAAAAACATTTGCCTGACGTCAGGGTCAAAACGAATGGTAAAATGCCTTTGCATATGGGTCAATTATAAACCAGAGAGAAACATGGGCCAATTTTTTTTTTTTTTTTTTTTTTTTTTTTTTTGCATTATTCAAATATTTTTCTTAATAATTCCAATTTTCGCTTTTTTCATTGAAAATCAACGGACATTTTTCATAGAAAATGTAATATTTTTACTTCATTGTTGCAAAAATTTCAAAAGTCGTAATAATAAGTTAATTCTTTTTAGTTGAGAGATTTTCATGTGAAATATTAAATTGAGCTAGTTTTTTTTTTTTTTTTTTTTTTTTTTCAAAAATTAAAAAGGTGAATATGACGTCAAAGTGGAAATAAAAAGGGTATTTTCAGAATAAGCTTTTGTCTTGGTCAAGTTTATATTTTAGTAAAAAGTTTCTAATGGATAGCTATTTTTACGCAGGTAGCGAACTTAGTGGGGAAATTGCATAACTTAAATTTTAAAATGTATTTTTTTTTTTCCGAGATGAGAACTATTTATACCCCAAGTTAAACTTAGGTAATAATTTTCTGATGTGTTTACATCACCCTTTGGGACAGAATAAGGTTTAAAAATTTAAGTAAAACTTTTATTTTTTACTGTATCACAGCTATAATATTGTTAAATATTTGCAGTAAGGATTCAACACCATTTATTTTTGCATTCAAAGTGTTCCTGAGTGGGAAATAGGGTATCTAAATTTAAGTGAAGTTAATTTTTTATGTTTTGATTATAGATTTTTTACGTTCAGATTGGAAGTTTTTGTCCAAACTACCGCAACCTGCATTACTACAGTGGTGAAACATTTTGAATTACACATTGGTAAACTGCATCCCACATTGTGATGCAATACCGCATACATCAAAGCCTGATGATGATACTCTCTATTAATTTTGAAATGCGTTCGTCTGAGTACTGTAGTTATTAAAAAACTTGACATATTAAACAAAAACATAATTTGAAGAACAAATTAAAAAAACAAAATTTATTTCCTACATTGTTTAACCCCGAGAAGGAACATATATTAAGTTATTTCATTCAATTAGTTCTACATTTAATGTTAAATTTTTGTAACAAATTAGTTAAGCCAATTGAAGATTAAAAAATAAAAATAAAATTCATACAATATGATACACCCTAAAAAATTAGATTCCAATGAAATCGAAATAAATCTTAGACTTTTTTTTTAAGTTTTGTATTTTGCATGCATATATCATTTTATGCACAATTGTCATAAACATAATACAAAATCTGCAATACAAATATTTTCAATTAAAAATGGAAGAAGTCTAAAATTTGTTTCGATTTGATTTGAACGGAATCTAATTTTTTAGGGTGTTTCAAATATCATATTGTATGAATTTTATTTTTATTTTTTAATCTTCAATTGGCTTAACTAATTTGTTACAAAAATATAACATTAAATGTAGAACTAATTGAATGAAATCACTTAATATCTGTTCCTTCTCGGGGTTAAACAATGTAGGAAATAATTTTTTTTTTTAGTTTGTTCTTCAAATTATGTTTTTGTTTAATATATTGTGTATTTAGTTTTATCTCAATAAAATATTTAAAAAAAATTAGCGAAAACTTACCACTGTAAACGCGATTTTACCATTTTTATCAGACATGTGCTTCTTCAAACTAATTTTTTTTTATTTAGTGCTGTCATCTGCATTCAAATGCATTGCCTAATATTACCTAAAGGTGCAATTATTGCTGTAATGACTTAAAATATACATTATTTATGAAATTTCGTGCTAAAAATTAAAGCTAAACTTATGGTAGCAAATATGCTACCATGGGCAGTAAAGGTTTAATGGGATCGCCAAATTCTCCGGCACAGGATATTGAACTTGTCCCGATTTATTTTATTTTTCTTTAGATTCCTAACATTAGCAGTGTAATATAAGTTTAAAGAAAGTGACCAGTTACTGTGTATTTGAGTTGGGCCTAATGATTATGATTTAAGCAACATTTCTTGTGAAGGTAATTTATTTAACGGTATGATATTGATGTTTAACTATTACATGTATATTCTTTTTACCATTTTAATGTCATTTTTGCAATAATTTATTAAATTTTTATATGCACAAAATGTATATTTCTTATTTCCTTTGTTATCTGTATATATTTGAAAGATGTTTTAGATGCATATACTGTATTTTGTTTTTGTTAATATTTTTAAAATTCTCTCCTTAAGATGTAAATTACTTGTCATTACAGTTTTTTACACTTTTTATTTATTTAAATTTAAATATTGATATTTAATATTTATTTCTTGATTATTGTTTATTATACACAATTCATTAAATTCACACAGTTTAAACAGGAAAGGGAATTCAGATCTGTAAAAATGTACCTCTTTTTTATACTATTACTTAACTCAAATTGTTTTTTGTTCATAAAGATAACATATATATGTGTATATATATATATATACATACATATATAAGCATTTATATAAATATATGTATGTATATATATAATATATGCATGTATATATAACACTGGCGCCCAGCTAACCGAAAAGTACCTTTTATTTATATAAATTCATTAGCTTGTGCTTTTTACCAAGAGTTAAAATATCGGGACATTTTCACAGTGTCTTGGCAAATAATGGTAATTTTTAGGGGGAAAACAAATTGCAGTCGTGCAATTGGACATTATTTTGGAGATAATATTGAACGCTTAGTAAAGATCTATCTCTAGAAACTATTTTTACTGTTATACTTATTTACAAAAAATTACTATTTGTCTGAGAAGGATGAGTTTACCATTCTTTCCTAATAATGATGGATACATTAGAAAATCTCGAACTCATTTATTATAGCACCCCCCTGTAATTATAATCCTCTCATGTTTGCCATTACATGAATTTGTTTGCCATGTTTGTGATATATTACACCATCATGTGCAACATATAACTGCCAAACATTCATATGTAATTCTCATTTAGATTATACAGTAGATTCCCTCTAATCCATACCCTAAAATCTTCAAACGCCTAACATCCGCACATCATCATAGATGTAAACAATGAAATTTTCAGTTCAGATGCAAGGAAAAAATTACAGAGTTTTTTAGTTTCATATTACCGTGTATGTAGTTCGATATATAATTCTTGAAAATATAACAACTTTCTGCATGGTTTTTCATGAAGAAAGTATAAATTTATTTTCTGAAAAAAAAAAAATCAAGATATTGTTGATATCACTGGTAATCACAATCTTTTTACCAGTTATATTTATTTATTAATCTAGCTTTTTTGGTAATTAAGACTTAATTAAACCTGAAATTAAACTTCTTTATTTTATGATTTTGGTATGAATTAATTAAGATGAATGTTTCAATGAATAATTCAAGAAAAATGTATCTCATCTTTATTATGCATAGGTATTTAATTATACATTATTTTAAATAAAGACACAATCTTGCTTAATGGTACACAACACACGATCTTTAATAAGCTAAAAGTTAACTTCTACATTTCGAGCTGTTTCTACAGCCGTCTTCAGGAAAATATGATGGTAAAAAGGCTCAAAGTTCAGATACGAAAACTTTCTTTGCAAGAGATAATCAGTCGAAACTTGATCAATGATTTGAATACAAAAATGTAGTGCTGCCATCTAGTGAAAATAAATAATTATTAATGAACTGAGATCAAATGAATCAAAAAGGTCGATTTAACCATAGAACTACCGAAAATTTTACTCAAGTTTTATAAAAATATTACACATCAGAATTCTTATTTAAAACTATTGAACTTATTTACTTAACTCATTATTGTCTGGTTTAGATATTTAGTTTATTTTAAAGAAATTTCTGGTTAGAATAAATATTTCGAATGTACCCATCGGGCCCATTGGACCCGTCTGGTAGACGGAGGGTTAAGAAACCTTAAGATGATGTCTGTGCCATTTTCATTATTGTACCATCAATAAGTGTATGAAGTTATGCATAGAATTGAACCAAATCTTTTGTGTATGTTTTTGGCTATGGCCAGCAGGTACTCCTTGAATTTGGAAATATTCTGCCAGAAATGGACACTGTGATAGCGATTTTTGTATAATTTTATCTGTTTTTTGTTTTTCTGTTGTCCATCGGCAGCTGGTGCAGCGACGTGACGTCGCGTCCTGCGTTTGCAAACAGCTGTTGCACAACAGAATAAGGAAAACTATTGATTTTAATAAATATCATGATCGAGATTAACTCGATTTTACTCCGATTAATTGATTGAAGCAGAAATTTAAGATGAAAATCAAAGTTGGTATAGTATTGAACTAATAATATTGCAGTATTAACATCTGTTACTACTTTTTGAAATATTAATATATAGTGGCTTGTTTTCTTCGAAAGTTTGGAAAAAAGGTATTTCGAGTTAGGAAAGTGAAATTAGAATTTTTTAGAGTAGAATATAAAGTTAAATTCTGTTCTATTATATTTTCACGAGTTCTTAATTTTATGGACTATAGTATTTGCTATTATTCTATGGATTTGACTGCAAGTTAAAACACAAAGAATATGTGAAAAATATAAATAAATAAATAGAAAAAAATATGTTAAAATGGGCATTTAATGCAAATACACTGAAATGCTTGTTTTAATAGTACTATTTATTTCTATACTCCGTGATTCAAAATAGATAGAATTCCCTGAACTGCTGGTAATTGAAATATACTTCCAATTGCAAAATGTATACAAATCAAGTACATCTTTCAGATATAGCATTTGTTTAAAAAGGGAATGCATGCACATTAAAATACGAAATTTAATATTCATACGATCTCTTTTTCGTATCTATACGAATATAATAAAAAGAACTTCTGACTGATTCACTGACGCAATAACTCAGACCTGAAACGACTAAAATCAAGATCACAAAATTTGGACTGAAGATTGATGTAATGACCTAGGCAAGCAAAGAGAAAGGATTTTTTAAATTTTCTTCCTCAAAGGGGTTAAATGGGAGGTCGAAAGTTTTAGGTAATTTCGCTATATCACAGCAGCAGTTTTAGGTAGGAAATTAAATTGCAGAATAACGAATCTAGTGAAAAAATAGTTAAATAGGTATTTCAGTGATTTTAGAAATCCATCCACTAAGGGGGTTAAATCGGGAGTAGGTATGTCAGCAATTATACTGCCAATGTCGGCTGTGAACCCGATTATGGAAGATTAGACTGACTAACTGCTGATATTTGATTTGATATTTTGCGTAAGATGTTTTTCTTAGGAAAAGTTTTTTTTCATAATATATGGATTGGGCCTTATGAAATAGAGTTTACATTCTCATTTATAAAGCCGACTTTTTTTAAGTAGGATTCTTAAGAAATACTACCTATTGCAGTCATTACCATGGTGTGACTTTTGAAAAATTCCTTCATAAGATTTCATTATATAACCCCAGGAACCCAAAACCTCCCCCACCTAAAATGCTTATATATATGTATATGTATGTATGTACTAAATATTGCCCGCACGATAAAAGTGACAATTATGCATTAAAAAAAACACAATAGAATTCTTACCACAACAATTACTTTTTTATTGCAAGATTTCCACGTTGAAAAATAAAAATCTATATATATTTTACGCTATCGTATCTCCATTCATATAAGGAGGGTTACCGTAGGGAGGATCCTGTTATGTCGCCAACTTGGCGATATATCGCCAAATTTAGCGACCAAAATTAGTCGTCAAAAGTGACGCCAACTTGTCGATATCTCTAATATTTTGCCAAATTCCCATAGACTTCCATTGTAAACCAGTAGGGTTTACTTGCTTACAGAAAATCAACAAATTGAGATATTTTAATGCAACAAAAACTAATATTGGTACTACTTGGTTATCCCGTCGACCAAAAAATTATCGCCAAATTGTGAGATTAAATACTAATAATGGTTGATCGTAAATGTCACATTCACTTGACTTTAAGCAAATTACGCGTGTTTACGTCATCAAGTTATTTTTATTTCGACTTTTTATTTATATTTTTATTAATGTTATACTAATTTATATGTTCTTTCGTTATTTAAAATAAAAATTTAACTTTTAACTTCGAAATCTACTTGCGCCTGTGGGCCGAGTCGGCAGGGATTTCTTTCTATGATATTGTCCAAATAACTTCATTTTTTCTTGATTGCCTTTTAAAGGTTTATGTGCGGGAATGTACAGAGCTCCATTATTATGATCGCCGTATTATTGCCTTTGTATTAATTTACCTATAAAGCCTTCATGATTAACATGGGCAAAGCCAGTTGGTTTTGCTAGTAACTTCTATTTAGAAAAAGAAGGACATTATAAAAAAATAATTTTACAGACAAAACATACCGAGTTATGATACTTTAAATTTTATAATTTTTAGTGTTTTCCGCTCATTTCAACCTTTTAAATTTTAATTTGTTTTTAAATAGTTCTTAGCGAGTATTATGCCTTAAAAGTAACCACTATACCCATTTTTAAGCTTCTATGCAAACTGTACCGTATAAATCGCAATTAATTTTATAGAACATTTTTTGCTCATGCACCCTTTTAAATTTTGAATTTTTCAAAAACTGTTCTGGGCGAGCATTTACGTCTTTAAAGAAACAACCATGCCAAATTTTAATTTTATAGCTCTAACAATTTCAACCAAATCATAATTTACAATGTTTTTAGGGCATTTTCCCGCTCATTTCCTTTTTTTAAATTCCGAACTTTTTAGAAACCGTTCATAGTAAGTATTTACATCTGGAAACTACCACCAGACCAAATTAAAAAAATTTAGCCCCAACTATTTCACAGAAATCGTATTTTTAGAACGTATTTTACTTCTGCACCCGGTTGTTGTACCGACATAAAATATAGCCTATATTGAAACAGAGATGGCCACTAGCATTTTGCCATCATTATTTTTATAGTCGGTTCAATAGTTTCAGATATTACCCTTTACAAACAAACAAACATTACTTCTTTATAACAAGATTAAAAATTAAAATCAGAGAATCAAATATTTTTATCCTGGTGTACGCCGGGATTCTTGTTCAAGCTTCACTGAAGACTGAAGAAGTGAGTTCTTCATACACGTGCTTGTCTATATACCTTATCTATATAAGTCAAACTGTCCACTTAAAAAATATCCTAAAAAATAATAATATTCTCCGCTCAACAACGTGATCTTTCTGACACATTCACAGAGTCACTTACATAAGTAAAAAGTATGAGATTTGTATGCACGACTTCTCAAGTGATTTTGAATCGAATAGTGTTTTTCATTTTTTTTTAATTTATTACATCATCAGTTAAAATTAATTGCTGTCTTATGACGACTGTTCTTAAGCTGACGCATGTTGAAAATTGTCTTAAAACGCTTTGGCAGCATTTTCTGAAAGATTCTTTAGACCTTCGGGGACGAGCGTCGCGTATACGTGCCGCATAAGATACTCAGAATCCACGAATATTCCCACCACTTATTTTTTATTATAAACTTTGCATTATTTAATCATAGCATTTCTGCAATTCCGTTAGGCGAAAATTTCTGTGTTTAAAAATCGTTGGTAAAAGCATAAAATTTCTGTAAAGGACGCTCGTCGCGAAGTGTTTAACCCAAAAATGGTAAAAAGAAAGCTCTGAATAATAACTGGCAATTTAGTGCACTTAAAAAGAAAAAATAAATCACGAATATGCAGGAGATTTCTCCTTTCTTAGAAAATTGATTGTACTTCTTTTAGGATGAAGGTGGGGAGGGTGTGTTTCGTTCAAATAAATAAATTTTGCGAACGTCAACTGAAGAATTTTTTTTCAGCGACTGAAAAATAAATAAGCATGAAAATATAATAATGAAAATTGGGTGCGCTGGGAGAGCAAATTATGAGGTGGGCCCAGTTTTGGGATTGGCACATCCAATTAATTTGAGTATGATTCAATATAAATTTGAATTTGTTTTTGAGAATTTTATTACTTTTATAAGCTGCTATGATAACAGCAATCGGATAAATACTTTATTTATTATTTTTTCAGTCATTTCGTTCCCACCGTATACATCTAAATATTTGTTTCTTTCATTGGCCATTTTATTCTAAGTAAACAAGTATTTAAAAAAATCATACATCAAGCATAGATTATGAATCACCTCCAGAAAAATCGCGATATGAGTCAAATGGGTTTCAAAGGAAGAATCGCGAAATACGTCATATGATCTTGAGATAAATAACGTAAAATTCGGCAAATGATCTCGAAAACAATCGCAAAATTTGTCAATTGTTTCTCAGAGGAAGGGAGAAATCGCGAAATTCGTAGAGCGATCATGCAAATACTAGCTAATTTTGCCGAGGGATCGCGGAAATAAATAGCGAATTTCGTCAATCGGTCTCAAAAAATATCGCGAATTTCGCCAAACAATTGCAGAAAGATAACGATTTTCATAAAATATCGCCATCAAAAAACGATAATTCTGTCAATGGCTTACATTAAAATGTCGCGAATTTCAACAATCGGTTGCATGAAAAATTAGCGAATTTTGTCAAATTATCTCAGGAAAAAATTCGCGACATTCGTGAAATGATCTAGGGGTAAATGCGAAACAAGGGATTGTGCTGGTCCTAAGTGACTTTCAAGACATACTTTTATCGATATTTTAGGACAATTTGAGGACACATTTACTCGGCACTCCATACTTTTTCTTTCATGATCGCTTGACGAAATTAGCGATTTTTCCCCGCTACAGATTGCCGAAATTTACGATTTTTTCCACGACCGACTATAAAAATTTCAATCTTTTTCAAAGATCGCTTACCGAAATACGCGATTTTTTCCGCGATTGTTTGCAGAAATTCGCGATATTTTTCAGGATCATTTGCCTATTTTCGCGATTTTTTCCGTGATCGTTTGATGAAATTCGCGATATTTTCCGCAATCGTTTGTCAAAATTTGCGATTTTGTTCAGAGATCGTACGCCGGAATTCGCGATTTTTTTCAGAGATTCATTGCTGAAATTCGCGATTTTTTTCTGAGTTCGTTTGCTGGAATCGCGATTTTTTCAGAGATCGTTTACTGAAATTCGTGATTTTTTTACGCTCGATATTTTGAAGAAATACGAGATTTTATTTCGCGATCATTTCACGAAATTCGCGATTAATTTCTGCTCTTGTTCGACGAAATTCGCTATTTTTTACGCGACCGCCTGACGAAAATACGAGATTTTTTCGCAATCGTTCGATGAAATTCGAGATTTTATTCCGCGATTGTTTGACGAAATTCATTATTAATTTCTGAAATCGTCTGACGAAATTCGCGATTTTCCCCCGTGACCGATTGATGAAATTCGCAACTTTTTATGGGACCTCTTGGCGAAATTCGCTAGTTTTTCCGCGATTGTTTTTACAAAAGTTACGAGTTTCTGCGAATTTCAAAGAGTGATTGACGACATTCCCGAGCATTTATTTCAACGATTGATTTAGCGAATTTCGCGATTTTCCTTCCTGTCCGACTGAAAAATTCACGATTTTTTTCTGCGATCATTTGACGAAATTCGTGAGGTTCTCATCATCAGACGACAAAATGTTTCCCTATTTTCTGGCTCATTTTTTTCTCTCCTATGCACCTATTATTTCCAAAATACTTATTTTAGGGAATTTTGAAAAAAATAAATGATTCTCGAATATGTATATTAGTGGAATATCATGACTGTTAGTGATATAGTACAAAACTCGCGAAATTTCAGGACAGGTTACCATATTTTAGGACATTTCAGAACGTTTTTTCATTTTTCAGGATAAGAACAATCCCTGCGAAATTCTTCAAGTGATCTCGTGGAAAAATAGTGAAATTCGACCAGCCCAATGTAATAAATTAAATGGATCAAAGTAAACCGATTAAAATCTGGACTTTATTGTTTCAAGGACATGTCATATAGGAAATTTGTTTTGCAAAAGCAATAATAGTGATAATAAACTTTTGATAATGGAATCTCTGGAAATATCACTTAATAAATTACAGAAAAATATTTTCAAAAATCTCTTTTTTTATATATTATATAACTTCAAATGCTATGATTTTAACCATCTTTTTTCTTTCATTTTGAAAGATATTAATTTTTTTCATGAACTTTTAATCGAATGTAAGAGACTAATGAGTGTTAAGATTATTAATGATGTAATTCTGTATGCTGTGGCTTGCAAACATAAATTAACCTAAAACTTATTGTTAAATTTTTCCATGAATATATATATGCAGTATCCTTGAAAAAACTTTAATTGTGTGTTAATAAAAATCGGAAATTTTTGTATAAATTGAGTTAAGTCTGATTGCATTGATTTTTGTTTAGGCCGTGTCAGTTTTCTCTCATTTTTCCATAAGCAAAGCCTGGCTGTGAACCACGAAATTACAAACGGCCTGGAATTTTAGATTTTACACTGGATTTGGCTTGAATAGGCCACCCAGATAGCTTTCATTCTAAATTAGCTCGTCCTGGAAATTTTAACCCCGGTGACTGTATCACAGGTAAATCGATTAATGAGATCCTTATTGTCTATTAATTTTTTACATATATGTAATTACTCAAAAATTTAGAAGACAAATATATAATACTAGAAAGGTAGCCCGTCAAAAATGACGGAAATTTAGATATAAAGATATATATAGCTCATGTGCAAGAATATGAGTTTTTCTCGCTTGTTCCGCAGTGATAGATGAAAATTACACATTTTAAGAACGAAACACATTTGTGAAAAACTGCGTACAGTAGACCACTAATCTGCACAGTTTGGTTCCAAGTAGTGTGCGGATTTGAGGCTTTTTGCGGTCATGTCTATTCAATCTTTGTTTACATTTTTTTTAATTCATATATTCGACAATTTAGATTGGTAATTCTTAAAAATAAATAAATTACATACTTGAAGTAAGGTAAAAACTATTAAACTATCGTATATGATTTAATGAAATGGTATTATGTGGTATTATACGCGCGTGCTTCACAATCTTGGTTACGACGTTGGCGAAATTGGCTGCAACTTGTCATAATCATAATTGTGTGGTCCGCTATGTAGCAAAGAAGAAACCAGTTTTTAATAAAATTTCTGATATAAAGTAGTTTTCAAAAACTTGTGTAAAATTGCCGGCCGTTCTGATGTTATGTCAGTCCTAGGAATAATATTCGTAACACTGAAGAGTTTCCATGTATATGTGGACTTTAGAAAAGCCTCTCCAAAAGAAAGGTCCTGAAATCACATTGTAATTCCTCTAAATTCAAAGTTTAATCGGGCCCTGATGTTGTTTACCGATATCTTATAAATACAGTTATTTTGAATATTACAAGAGAATTAAACAGTTAAACTTATTTAACATAAACCCGCTGTTTCATCAATGTTATTTTTTAGTATTAAGAAAGAAAGTTATTTAAATTTTTCAAATCATGCATTTATAATTTTTTTCATTATTTAATAACTATATAATGAAAAAATATGCTTTTGTTCTGAGTTCATAAATATGACAATAAAGTAATGTAACTAAGAGATATTGTAAAATAAAATCTTTGCGAATTGAAACCATAAACAAACGATACCGCCACCATTTTACCTACTATGACGTCATAAGAATATTGTACATTGATTGTTGTGGAACTTACTTTATGAATGATTACCTCAATGGTTTAATATTTTTTATGGTTCACGATGAATGAATCACTTGTGTTTGTTTAGGTTTTTGGAATAAGGTATTAAACTGTCAACCTAATTTCAACAGAAGTTATCCTAGGATATATATACTTTTTAATTGAAATTAAAAACAATGCTTTGATATTGAAATAAAATGTTTTAGTTTATATAATTGGTTATTTCTATTAATTAATTATTTAGGTACTTTTCCATGATAGCGCATTTTTAAAAAAAGCTTGGCGCAATTCGGGCTCCAAAAAATGAGATAGGTTGCCAAAATATATAAACAGCTATGAAAGCAAACCTGATGAATTTTTATTTTTGTTTATACATGTATCTATTAATTATATATTTAGGTACTTTTCCACTATAGGGCACTTTGCATTTTTAGAAAAAGCTTGGCGCAATTCGGGCGTCAGAAAGTGAGATATGTTGCCAAAATATAGGGAAGCGTTCCATATCCTATGCTGGTTTTTTGGCGAGCTTTTTTTTTTGGCATTAATTGACTCGATGTGGTTGCGATCTTCAGCCTTTGGGGTTGCTTTTTTTCTGGAATGGACTTTATTCATAATTTTTTTTGTGTAATTTTTTGCATTTATAGCATATTTTTTTCGGAAAAATTTATGACTTTTATTTTAATTTGACGTATATAATAAATACATAAAATTATACGGAGCACAAAATATTTATTTACAGGTGTATATATATTATGTATGTATAAGGTATATTTCTATATGTAATATATATACATAAAAATAAAACTATTTGTATAAACATTGTATTTTTTTTAACATGTGACATATATAACATTTATTAAATATATATATGTTTATAAATATTTAAAGACCATGTTTTTCAGCCATCTTGAAAATTTTTTATAAGATGCTAAAATGGCTTTTTGCCGCCATTTTGGATTCCTTCGCCAATTGCGTCAACCAGCACAGTACCAATTAGGGGCTCACTTAGAAAGAATTGTTTAAAATACACATGTGGGAGCCCAAAGGGTTAAATATACGACTTTTTCAAATTTTTATGGTTTGTCATTTGATGTGAGATGTTCAGCTATAAGTATGCAAAAATTTCACGCCTCCAACCCACTTAGAAAGAATTGTTTAAAATACACAGGTGGGAGCTCAAAAGGTTAAATGTACGGCTTTTTCAAAATTTTATGGATTTTCATTTGATGTGAGGTGTTCAGCTATAAGTATGCAAAATTTCACGCCTCCAACCTAATTAAGGGCTTACTTAGAAAGAAAGAATTGTTTAAAATACACATATGGGAGGCCAAAGCGTTAAATACACGACTTTTTCAAAATTGTATGCTTTTTCATTTGATGTGAGGTGTTCAGATATAACCATGCAAAATTTCACGCCTCCAACCTAATTAGGGCTCACTTAGAAAGAATTGTTTAAAATACACATGTGGGAGCCCAAAGGGTTAAATGTATGACTTTTTCAAAATTTTAAGGTTTGACATTTGATGTGAAGTGTTCAGCTATAAGTATGTAAAATTTCACGCCTCCAACCTAATTAGGGGCTCAGTTAGAAAGAATTGTTTAAAATACACATGTGGGAGCCCAAAGGGTTAAATGTACGGCTTTTTCAATATTTTATGGTTTGTCATTTGATGTGAGGTGTTCAGCTATAAGTATGCAAAATTTCACGCCTCCAACCTAATTACGGTCACTTAGAAAGAATTGTTTAAAATACACATGTGGAAGCACAAAGGGTTAAATGTATGACTTTTTCAAAATTTTAAGGTTTGCCATTTGATGTGAAGTGTTCAGCTATAAGTATGCAAAATTTCACGCCTCCAACCTAATTAGCGGCTCAGTTAGAAATAATTGTTTAAAATACACACGTGGGAGCCCAAAGGGTTAAATGTATGGCTTTTTCAATATTTTATGGTTTGTCTGTATGGTGAGTATAGATCATACTGTACTGGCCTTTGGGTGTTGCACAGAAATGAAGTTCAATTGATTGTGAACTTTCTGAAAAACAGTGCGTGTTAAGTTCTTTTTAGAGAAATTTTCAAACAGAAAATGTTGCAGATGATTTTTAATACCACTTTTTTATTTAGTAGATTTGTAAACAGTGGTCACCACTAATTTAAAGTTATTTTAGCTAAATATATTATAATTTATTCATATAACTTTGCCATTTATATATTTTAATGATTTTATTAATTCAATTTATGACATCAGGGGAGGGGGGGGGGGAGAAGCTTTTGTCTGAGTTTAAAAAATAAATAATGAAAACTTTACTCACAGTTATTTTCTATTAAAAAAGGTTTTAAAACCTACTAAGTTTCTTCTACTAGCTAATTCTCACAAATTAAGAACATTTCCAGTATAACTTAATCAGGAAGCAGTAGAAGAATACTCTGGAATTTCACACAAAATATATAAGAATACGAGATTATAGCAGCCAGTACATCGCATAAAACGAGCTACATCTCCAGTAGTTAGTAAGCAACCTGTGAAACCATGAATCATCAGTCATTCATAAAGATTTGTGTTCAGATGCAAATTAGATGATAGCACAATAAATTAGCCCACATGATATTAAATATACTTAAAAACTATTTGGATGTGCCAATCCCAAAACTTTCTTCTATCTCATATATTTTAAGATTTCAAAATGTTGTTACAGATGTCAATATTTCATTTTTATTTGTTCAATACTATACAACTTTCTATTTCATCTTAAATTTCTGTTTCTGTCAATTAATCGGAGGAAAAACGAGTTAATCTCGATCATGATACTTATTAAAATCATGAATAGTCGGCTTATCAGGATGGGAAGTTCCCGTCGATTCAGGAGCCGCTGGTGTACAATAGAACTACAAAAAATTAAGAAGATTACACAAAAATCACTATTACAGCTCCCCCTTCCGGCGGAATTTATTTACAATCAGGCTAGACCTTCTTGCCATAGCCAAAAACATAAAAAAAATTGGTTATATTCTATGCATAATTTCATACACATTTTGATGGTAATATGGCGACAGACAGACATTTTCTATAAACATGTTTTTGGGGGGATCTCTGACCCCCCCTAAAAAGGAAGTCGAAAAAAAATTCGATTACAATACTTTCTTCTATTGAAGACAGAAGAAAGTAAATATATTAGATTCACTTACAAATACTAACTCTGTAGTTTAAATAAAGTTTTACAAACATATACATACAAAATAAATCAATGTAGAATATAATGATAACTCTTACAAAGTCCTGAAGTTCACAACTTGTGAACTCAGCAGGTGAAACACTTACATATGGTGTTGATTTCAGCAAGTAAATAAATGCAAGTTTTATAAATAAAATAAGGGAAAATACCAGAAATAAAATGTAAAGAAGAAAATATAATCTATATAAGTGATTAAAATTCAATAAAATGAACAGAAACAATAGAAAATATGTAGCAAATTTAAATTAATAAATGTGTAATGAGGTTAATAATCATCATATGTTTAGATTATCATAATTAAAAGGAAAGTTTAACGAAGACGTGAAAACTTTTTTCTATACATAAATTGAAAAATGACGAATATTTGGGAAGCGATTATTGTATATTTATAGCGCGATTTAGTGTAATGTTCTTTCATTATCTGAAAGCGACTGTGTATATAAGTGTATGCTACCTTCTTGTTGACATTCTCAAATTTCTGATCACAGATCGTGACCTGGTGGCAGGAAATTTCACACCTTGATTTAGAGGGACTTGAAAATTAATATAAAGTTGTTTTCGTTTTAAATATTTTAAGAAATATCAGCTAAAACTAAGTTGTTTGAATTAGTGTGTACTCACATAATGTCCCATTTTATCATAGAACAGGATTAGATTGACCATGATTCAGAGTTTAGAAAAATGCCTATATTTTCTAAATTTTTACAACTTTGAAAATAACATTGATTTTAAAGTTTTGGGGAGTCAATACTTTATCAAAATAACTCAAGTATGCATCTCTAGATTTAAAACTTTTCGAGCCAGAAAATAAAAACGAAAAATCTCCCATTCCTATGTAGTCTCCGCTATAATCTTTAAGAATTTTTCGCCAGCATCAAAAAGCTTAATTTTAAAACTAAAATACACTATGGTAAAGCTGTATTTGGAGTAAAAGAGAAAAGAAATGCAATAGATATTACATTTAATAAATGTTTATCTTCAATATTTATACAGAAATAAATAATTTTTTCATATAAACTTTGTGTATATCCATAAAACTACAAAGGACATTTTATTTTTTAAACTATATTCAAAATAATTGGAATAACAAAAGTTAGGAAGAAAAAATACACTTATTACAGAAACTGGAAATATTGTTCGACTTTCTAAATATGTAATTACTGAAGTAAAAAGCACCCAGATTTATTTTTGTGGATGTGTTTATTGACAATGCGGTTTAGTAGTGTACTTTCTTGTAGTTTTTGTCTTCTACTAAATGGAGATGCAATAAAAAGGTTGCATTTATTTTTCTATGACATATAAAATATATTGAATTAAAACAAAATAAGTATTTTAAATAATATGAAAAAATTATTAGACAAATAAAACTTTTATTTAAAATTAAGCAGATAGGTAGAATGTTGCACATGATATTTAGAAATACAGTCTATTTTAAACTGCATCTATTATCATTTGAACAACTTAATTTGATATTTTTGAAAGGGTGAAATGGATATCTTTTTGAAGAGGGAATAGACTGCAAGTTTTCTTGCAAAAAAAAAAAAAAAAGTTTTTTAGGAGGGAATGTAGTAGAAGGATTAAACTAACGACATATTCTTTTTTCTAAGAGATTGTATTAATAAATGTTTAATTCTCATGCAAAAAATTGTAAAAGAATATATATGTACAAAGTTGTGAACATGAAAAGCTTCTGTAGAATCGGTTTCATCCATGTATGTAAAATGTCTTTTTGAAATGAAATGCTTGTAATTCGGGGCCAATTGGTGGAATAGCCAAATTTCTGGAATCCTCTTCCAGATAGTTTCACTGGTGGTAGCCTCCTGTCTAAGAAAGGTCGGTAATTTTTGGAAAAACAAGTAAGTTAGAGAAACAATTCAGTAAACACTATGAAATTAAGACTACGAAATAAAATTATGGAAATAACTTAATATTAAAAATTACAGTTTTATGAATTGTTGATATAATCTCTTTCAAAGATGCTTTGCCTGTTTTAAATGTATTAATACTTACAGTTCATTCAAGCATGTCAAACTAAGGGCAGGATTAAAGATAATTTTCTTTTTTCTCTTTTCCCTGAACAGTTCTACTCCGTAAAATGTTGGTAAGGAGACTCTCTTAAAAGAAAAAAGACTTTCAAGGCCTTGTAAATAGTGAATTTCTTTAATCTTTGACAACATTTATTGTGAATACTGCTTTCTGAAAAGCAGCTGTAAATTTGAGAATAATCACGTGTTTCTGGCATTTGCTTCTTATTTAGCCCCTTCCCAGTAACTCTTCAGTGTTAAACCAGTGTTTAAATTTGAAATATTCAATTATTTTTTACTATCTGTACTACTTAAAATTCAGCAGTAGTACAGAATATGTCACCAGATTATTCTAATTTTACATGCAAAACACATATGGAAATATCTAAGCACATCTCCAAGAGCAGCCACAATTGCTCAATTATTTCCAGTGGCAGATTCTTTTTGTAATTTTGAATTTATTTCTTTTTGTTTCAAATTTGTAATGCTACGAATTGTCAACCATATTTTTTATAGTATTTTGTTACATTATTCAAATTAGTGTTTACATTTTATGTTTTTTACTTTGATGCTACTATTTGACTTCACATTAATCACGAATGTAATTTAAAGATTTTACTTATGATCTGGTGGAAGAATGGACTCTTGACCGAAAAAAATGGAAAAAGACTGTGGTAGATTCTTCGGATGGCGCCATCTGACGCCATAAACCGAGTTTATGTATACATACTTATGATTTAAAAATGGTGTTAGCTCACAGAAGAACTACTATCTTTTACTACTACAAAGCATCCATGCTCTTAAAGGTTAATATGTAAACAAGTGGTTTCTACAAATATTACTTATTTTCGTTTTATGGCTATTTACATTGAATTTCTTGAAATTTCATTATTAATACAGTCAAACCTCGTTAACATCAACCTCAAGGGGAATTAAATTTTTGTTCATGTTATCCGTAGTTCATGCTATTTGTAACCAAAAATTCAGTGAATATATATTGAGAAAAATGCATAGGGTAGACTGGGGGCTAATGGAACATGGGAGCTAACAGGACAACAGGGTTTTCTCGTAAAATATAACAGTGAAAATGTATCAGTAAATGTCATTTTCAGTGTTACACAAGAAAGTGGATCACCTTTTTTTATTAGCTATTTGCAAAGCAAGAAACAAGATATATTTATGCTTCAAGATGAGTTTTTTTTTAATTTAATAAATATTTGTTTTGATCAGCTATGAAATCAGTTTTTAATAATAATACCTTTTATTATGAAGCTTTTATACAATGTTCATTTTTAATCATTATTTCGTACCAGAGTAAACTGTTAATTTACAATAAGCTTATATGAAGTGGTAAAGAATTCAGGGATAAATGTGCATCTCGCATAGTATTTAATGGGATTTAGTATTGAGACTTATTTCTATTTTAATAATTAAACTATTAGTGTTTTTATCCATTAATAGAAAAGTGTTAAAAGTAACTGTGTAAAAAAACCCATGAATTTTATAAATTGCACTTTTTACAGCATGAAATGTAAAATACGTCCCGTTATGTTCCCTCGACTCATTTTGAGCAACTATACTGTACATGTGAATGACCTTATAAATTCATACGGGCAAACGAAGTAAAAAAATCTAGAAAACAGGAATTCTGCTTTTTCAGAATTTAGTGTCGCCCCCGATGGAAGAAAAAAAAAATGTAAATATAAATAGTACAAAACGTATTTCAATTTTAAGCCTTAAATCACACGCTTTTATTTTATGTAAAATGACATTATTCGCATCCGCTTAAGAATTTCATATTTACGATCCACTCTTAAACATCTACAGTAAAGCATGCATAGAATGCCACTATTGCAAAATAATACACAAATGCAGCAAAAAGATGCCGTGATTTAAGAAACTCGCCAAAAATGGCTATCTAATGATTCATAGGCCTTCATTTGATTGTATCATTAATATAGATACTTAAAGTTAAATATAGTTTATAATAGTTCCATGTTTTAACAGAAATAATTCGTTTACATACAATACGTTTACATTCGTTTACATACATTCGTCAAATACATGCTGTTAAAATACGGGCTATTTTGAAAAAATAGCACGCATTTTAATTACATTTTCTTTCGGTTGTTATGAGACAATGGCAACAAAAATATACAATTAATATTTTAGAACTATTTTTCCTTTACTTTCTACAGAAATGAGGTACTTCCGTTGCCAATATTAAGCAAATGGCTCTAAAAACTACAAAAAAATTAATATTTCATAAATAAATTTGGATACAGTTTTCAAACAAAATGCATTTAAAAGTACTTTTTTTCCAATACGACGGTATAAAAATTGAAAATGTGCGATGCTTAGAAGTTCAAAAAATTGCAATAGAGTATTTAATTTTACAATGATACATGTGCTTTGTTTTACGGCTGCCGTATACAACGTAACGTTATTTTTTGGAGACGACACAAAATAAGCTGGGAGAAAGAAATAGCATTCCGGGTGCTAAAAAGAAAGGATAAAGGACTGAACACATGCTACCTTTTATATGAAAGCTGCAATACTAAACTGTAAAATTTTTTGTGTGTGAAGGTAGAAACAATGCATAAAAATACCCCCTTTAGGTAGCAACCCTCTCTAATCCTGGTTGCATGTAGTTGATGACACGCATTGTAGTCCAAAAGTGAGAGCATTCTAATGGCAATAGTACTCGTTTTCATCACTACTTTTCGTAAAGCTCTAATGAATAACCCATAGTTTCTTTGGGAGAAGGAAGCGTTCACACTTTTCTAGGAATTTTCGTTCACATTAAGTGTAAAATTCTGTAATGAGGACATCGAGAATTGTTCATATTAAGCGAAATTTCATGTTAAACGTGTTCATTTTAAAAGGGGAAAAAAACTAGAATCCATATTCATTTTGACAAGGACAGTGAGAACTGTTCATGTTAAAAGTAATACACGTTAAGCGTATATGCGTTGACGAGGTTCGACTGTATATATTAAAATTTGCAGATAAAAAATATATAATTTTTTTTCTCTTCAACTTTTTAGGTTTAAAGGTGTTGAGCTGATATACTTTTTTAAAAGTATTTAAAGCCTTTTTTAAAAAAATTTCAAAGTACATTTTTATGCGAATATTTTACCTTTTATGTTCCAAGAAAATAAATATTTTCTCTGAAGAAAATGTTAATCACTCAGAATTACTCCCAAACAACCGAAAATACTTTTATTTGTGAAATATGTTGCAAAAGATTTTCACAAAGTGTTGATCTGAAAAAACACTTGTGCACTCATACAAATGAAAAACCTTTTGTATGTGAAATATGTTCCAAATCATTTTCAGGAAGTAGTGCACTGATAAATCACTTACGTATCCATACAAATGAAAAACCCTTTGTTTGTGAAATATGTTCTAAAAGATTTTCACGACGTGGCCATGTTAAGGATCACTTGCGCACCCATACAAATGAAAAACCTTTTATTTGTGAAATATGCTCCAAAGGATTTTCACAAAGTGGTAATTTAACAAAACACTTGCGCACACATATAAAGGAAAAACCTTTTGTTTGTGAAATATGTTTCAGAGGATTTCCACAAAATAGTGACCTTAAAGTACACTTGCGCATCCATACAAAAGAAAAGCCTTTTGTTTGTGAAATATGTTCCAAAGGATTTTCACATAATTGCGATCTTCAAGTACACATGCGCATCCATACAAAGGAAAAACCTTTTGTTTGTGAAATATGTTCCAAGAGATTTTCTCAAAATGGTAGTCTGAAAGCACACTTGTATACACATACAAAGGAGAAACCTTTTGTATGTAAAATATGTTCTAAGGGATTTTCTAAAAATGGTGATCTAAAAGCACACCTTCGAACACATACAAAGGAAAAACCTTTTGTTTGTGATACATGTTTCAAAGAGTTTTCAGAAAGTGGTTCTCTGAGAAAACACCTACGCACACATACAAAAGAAAAACCTTTTGTTTGTGAAATATGTTCCAGAGGATTTTCAGAATGTAGTACTCTGAGAAAACACCTACGCACACATACAAAAGAAAAACCTTTTGTTTGTTCAATATGTTCCAAAGGATTTTCAGTAAAGTGTAATCTCAAACGACACTTGCTTACCCATACAATTTGCAAGCCTTCTGTTTATGAAATGTGTTTCGAAGGATTTCCACAGAGGGATCATCCAAAGCTATATATGTAGACTCATATAAATTGAAAAACCTATAATTTGTGATTTATACACAGATTTTCACAAACTGGTCACCTAAAGACAAATCTGTATGTTACCGAAATGAAAAATCATTCCTTTGTAAGCATAGAACAAACACATTATGCGAATTTTAATACATAAACTAAAATCTTTAGCATCGCTTTAACGCACAAATACGTACAATAACGTGAAACACAAAAAATCACATACGAGTGTTTCGAGAATACTTGAATCCACTTCCTCAGTGCAAAAAAGAAAATATATATATACATGTATATATATAATTAACATTAAAAGACTAAAATGGGTTCAAAGAAACCCTCGGTTTTAGCCCCGAGTACTGGCTAATGAATTGATTGAAGCTGTGAAAGCAAGAGTTTATGCATCCCAAAGAAGTGATGTAATTGACCGAGAAACAATGAAAAGTAAGAGCCACTGCGCAGGATCCCTTCCATACTAGCGAGAGAAAAGAGGTGCTGTCGTATCATTCACTAAGGAAGAATTATCTTTATGTATATTGGAAGTTTTGTAAAAGTCTAGATCGAAAACTAAATTACTTTTTTGAATAATTTTAGCCTCTGGATAATAAAACTGGTGGTTGGGATTCCAGCAATGTTTAGCTATTGTAGATTTATCACATTCTTGTCTTCTAACATAATTCTAGTGTTCTTTCAGTCTAAATCTAAGAGCCTTTGTCTGCCCAATGTAAGGGAGGCTTCACTCACAAAAAATTCTATAAATGCCCCAGGTATTATGGTCGTCAATTGCATGATAAAGATTAAAGAAAGAAACTTTATTGGTTGGAGAGAAAACAACTTCGAAGCTAAGCATATTGAGAATACGAAAAATTTGTGTATCGATTTTAGGAAAATAAGGTAAGACAATAAGATTTTTAAATTCTTTATTTACCGTAGCAGAATCAGTGATTGTCGTCGGTTTAGATTAAATACGGTTAATGATATTCCAACTAAATCCAAAATCGATGACGAAGGCTTTAATATAGTTAATTTCATTATTGAATAACTTAGAATTTGAACAAATGTTATGTGCACGGAAAATAAGAGTATTGAAAGCTGCAAGTTTTTGATGAGGGGGATGATTGGATCTATAATGAGGGGCAAACTTACAGCAAATGGTTATTGATAAACTGTCGTCAAAAACTCTCTTTCATTACAAATTACCAGAACATCCACTTGTTGAGTTTCAATTTCAAAGGTAAACTGGATACATGGATCAACTAAAATAAATCATGGACAGCCTTTATATTATGCAATTGCGTCATTTCTTTGGGATATGTAAACTCTTTCTTTCGCCACTTCAATCAATTCATTAACCAGTACTCGGGGCTATAACCAAGAATTTCTTTGAACCCATTTTAAACAATTAATTTTTTTTTCGCATTTAAGAAGGGGATCCAAGAATCATCGTAATGGCCGTATGTGATTTTTTTTGTACGTATTTGTGCGTTAAAACGTTGTTAGAGGTTTTAGCTTATGTATTAAAATTTCTCACAAAGTGTTTGTGTTATGTTTATAATCTGGCTTCAAAGGGCCTTTTAACCTTTTTATTAGTAATTTAAATTTTTTTCTTTGGGGGGGGGGGGGCGGGGGGTAAGGTTTTAATTATTTATTTAGTTATTTATTTTGGATTTGTCAAGTCTTTGGCTAATCATTTTATGAATCTCTGACTTAAACGTTTCAAATTCCATAACCATTTCTGGTTTTTAATCAATTGCAGATGTTGCAAATTTATTCCTGTGTTTATTTCAGTCACTTGTAATTTATTTCCGTCAAAAAGAATCTGTAGGGCGTTATTTAATTCTCATCTATCTCTTTTAAGAGCACTAATTCAGAATACTCTCACACGATTAGCCAATAATGAAAATAAATTGTACAGACTACTTTCTGCAGCTGATTCATATCATGATTTTTCATCTTTTGATAAAAATTCTTATAATAGAGCATGTTCGTCTTCTCATTATCATAAAATGAGTATGGAAAAGAAATTTGCAATATTATTTGAACATTTTACGTCCAGGATCCTTGAAAAGTTACCTATTGCAAACAATCAAACTGTGGTTAATTTGTCTGACTTTGAATTGAATGATAATCATATTAATGCTTTAAAACTAAACAACTTTGCAGTTAGTAAAAAGCCTGAGATTGCAGAAATAATTGCTCCTATTGAAAGGTCTTTAAGTTTAGTGCTTTGTCTCCTATGCATTAGGTATCTTATTAAAACTGATGTCAATTTCAATACAAAGCTGATCCAGACTAATTTGAATAGTTCAGCGAAAAATTCCTTTAAAACTCTTAAATCTCATCTAAATATCATTATAATTAAAGTAGACAAAGGAGTTCAAAATGTGGTACTAAATAAAACAGATTATATTCAAATGTCTTGAAACTAATTAATGAGTGGCCTTATATGAATAATAAAAAAGATCCATCTAGCTTTGAACTTAATAAGATAAAATCTGCGGTGAATTCATCCCCCATTATAGCTGATTCTAGCAAGTATTCTCTCATACCTTCTGTGGATAACTGTGCTCGTTTACATGCTTTGCCTAAGGTTCATAAACGCGACATTCCATTTCGCCCTTTCGTTTCCAATATTGATACTTCGTCCTATAAGCTTGCAAAATATTTAGTTTCCAGGTCCCCCCCCCCCCCCCCCTCATGGTTAAAAATACTTATATGTCAAAAAACTCTGTTAAATTTGACAATAGAATTCGTAACTTCAATACTACGAATCCTACGGTTTCGTTTGATATCAAATCTCTTTTTACAAATGTTCTAGTGCAATATAAAATATAGGAAGATTTAGCTATGGGTAACCCTTTAACCCCAGTTTTAAGTGATATATATATATGCATTATTTTGAAGTTGAATTATTTAAATTAACGCAATTTCCATTTTATACACGTTACGTAGACGATTCTTTTGCTTTACTTGATTTGTCTAAACATAATATTAACACTGTACTTAATTTATTTAATTCAATTGATCCATATATCCAGTTTACCTTCGAAATTGAAACTCAACAACGTCTAGCTTTTCTGGATGTTCTGGTAATTCGTAATGATTGTGAGTTTTTGACGACAGTTTACCATAAACCTTTTTCTGTAAGTTTGCCCCCTCATTATAGATCCAATCATCCGCCTCACCAAAAACTAGCAGCTTTTAATACTCTTATTTTCCGTCCATGTAAAATTTGTTAAAATTCTGAGTTATTCAATAGTGAAAATAACTATATTAAAGCAGCTACCATCGATCGTGAATTTAGCTGGAATATCATTAACAGTATTTTATCTAAACCATGGACAATCACTGATTCTGTTCCAGTAAATAAAGAATTTAAAAATGTTATTGTCTTACCTTATTTTCCTAAAATCAGTACACAGATTTATCGTATTCGCAATAGGTTTAGTTTCAAAGTTGTTTTCTCTCCAGCCAATGAAATTTATTTCTCCAATCTCAAAGATTCAAATGACAACCATAATACCTGGGGCATTTGTGAAATTTTTTATGAGTGCGGCCTGTCTTACATTGGGCAGACGAAGCGTGCTCTTAGATTTAGGCTGAAAAAACACTAGAATTTTCTTAGAGGGCAAGAATGTGACAAATCTACAATAAAAACATTGTTCGAATTCCAACCACCAGTTTAATTATCCAGAAGCTAAAATTATTTAAAAATGTAATTCAGTTTTGGATCTAGACTTATACGAAGCTCATAATAGACATAAACATACTTCTTTCTTAGTGAATGATATGACCAGCACTCCTTTTCTCTCACTAGTACGGAGGGACCTGCATAGTGACTCCTATTTTTCAATGTTTCCCTGTCAATTACGTCATTTCTTTGCGATTTATAAAATCTTGCTTTCGCCGCTTCAGTCACTTCATTAACCAGTACTCAGGGCTATTACTGAGGGTATCTTTGAACCCAATTTAATATTTTAATTTATTTTTTTCGCACTGAGGAAGGGGATCCAAAAATCCCCAAAACGACCGTATGTGATTCTTTGTGTGTCATATTATTGTACTTATTTTAGTGTTAAGACATTGTTAAAAGTTTTAGTTCATTCATTTTTGAATGATATTCTGGAGGATTTCCTTAAAATGATATCTTAAAAATTCATTTGCGCGTTCTTACAAATGCAAAGTCAATCCTTTGTGAAGTATGTTGTAGAGAATTTATTGAAACGGTCTCTCATTAGGACATTCTGCAACTTATGTAAAGGAAAACCTTTCACGGCTGGAATATGCTGTAATCAATTGTCCCAAGATAATCACCTAACACTTTGCAAATTTTAAAATAAAATTCTGATCCCTTTTAAATTGTAATTTTCAAGACTTGTGTTCATATGCTTTTTTAACCAGATATTTTATTTATTAAAATGCCTTTTTGTTTTCAAGTAATATTTGTTTCATATTACAATACAAATTTAAATTTCTTGAATAAAACATATTTATGGGACAAGTTTCCTTGTGCAAAGCAAATACGATTTAGGTGATGTAGTTAAAACATATAGTGTGATTTTAATATGCTTTACACAGTAGTTAATGTGTATATAAATGCATACTTACTCGTACAGGCATGAGTTTTATGTTAAATAAAGTATTGTGTCATAGGAAGAATGTTTGTAAAATCTTTGCCTTGATGATTAAGTGGAGAAAGCTTTTCTGTCCATGAAAATAGAAAGGATTATTTATTTAACAGAGGGTTTTCTTAAAGGGAAATCTAAGTATTTTTCTTATTATGCATACAGAGCAAAAATCCTTCATTTCTAATATTTGTTAATCCCTTGCTTGTCTTGCCTGAATTTAGATCAGATTACTAAAACATACAACATTTTTGAGTATTCAATAAATCCTTGTGTGTGTTGTGTCTATTTCTATTTGTCTAAGATCAAATTAAATGATTAAGAACACTGAGGGGTGGTGGAAACACAAAAAGTTTTCAAACAAATGAGTTACAAAAATGCTTTGCTTGTATAAACTTTTTATATCGAAAGAACTAGTATGAAATATATTTACAGAAATGTTAGATAATTCAAATGTTTATGACTTTAGTTGATGTTTGTTATTTTGTAAGTATGAAAGCAGTCATGCCGAAAAAGAAAAACTTAATTTCCCAACTTACTTTATCATGTTGCAAACTGCCAAACAATAAAGTTTTTAAAAATACTACTATATATTTCAAAGATGGTTTAGTCACCTCATTAAGATCTATTTCTATCACCCCATGTTATTAAATTTGATTATCTTACATGTGTTTGAGGGGGGACCGTTTTCCTTTTGAATGAACTTTTAAAGATATAATTCACTATTTTCTTGTTACCGTTATTCGAGTTAGGAGGACGTGGTAACAATACGTGTAAGGGATTAAGAACAGTTTTTTCAAAGGATAATACTAAATGTATGACTTCATTAAATTAGTTACTCTATTTAATTTTTATTGTATTTTTAGTTATTTTATTAGTATGAATAGTATTAAAAGCCATTCATCTCGAAAGAGTTTATAAAGCATTTTAATCACTATGTTATTTCTTTCTGTAAAATACAATAGAAAATTCTTATATGTACACCTTGAGATGACAGGTATTTTATAGAATTTTGTGTGGTGGTTACCGGTTTGGGGTGGCCTATAGGCCATCAGTCATCTAATAAAAGTCTGATAATTTTTGCTTTTTTAATGATGTTTTTATATAATAAATAATATTCTAAAACATTCTTATATTTATGAAATTTCAGATGTTTTGTTTTGAAAAGTTTAACTACAACAAACATTAATGATTAAGTTAATAGACGTTATTTGTTATTTATTTTCAAAACTAGTAATTTAAATTTTTTGTTCTTCATTAAATACTTCACCGGCAACAGGTATGTGAAACAGTGTTATTACCCCCCCGACTTATCTGGGGGCTTCCGTTGAAGGGGTTAATACATAATGTTTTGGTTGTCCAATAGAAAGTGCATGGCAACGGCTGAAATAAAAAGCAATAAAAATTTTGATTGTTCCGTCATTCCATTATTTGTACCAAAGTTAGTCATTTTTGTCTTTCACTATAATTAAAACTGTGTACTGATCTCTGCTTGGAATAAAAATAGCCCTCTGTATAAGTGAATACCAAAAATCTATGAACTCATTTCAAACAAACATCATATTAAAAGTGTGATATTTAAATGAGATTCGATTATTATGAAATACAGTCCGACCTCTATTTAACGAACCTCTATTTTGCGAATTTCTCTATTTTGCGAACTTTTCCTTGGAACCAAGAGCATTTTGCGAATTTCTTCGTAAAATAACCTCCAAATAGCGAAGTGCATTCTCTATTTAGCGAACTTTTTCGTGAGGTCTAAATTTTTTTTTCTCCCTATTTCTCAGAATAATACTGGGCGTTTTAAACTTACTCTTTCTTTTAACACATTTTATGATGATCAATGACCAGGAACAGGTCTTACCATACACCTAACTCACCGAAAACAGTAAAGTCGCTGTGATTCTTTGCTTTTCATCCAAGAAGTGCAAACTTTCAATATCCCCCTTTAATCCTCAATGGCACCGTGTCCCTAAACTAGTCTCCCGTTTTCTAAATTATTGATTAGTCATGCTGGTAATTTCGGTTCTTGTAGCTCGAAAGTGCCGGAGCATCAAAGAAAAAAAAATTCTTGATGAGGTGAATAAAGGCGTGAAGAAAAGAAATATTGCTTTAAAATTTGGTGTTCCTCCAAACAGCTCTCAACCATATTAAAAAACTTTGATTTTAATGTAAAATTATTTTTTTAACTGAAAATACAATTTATTTCCAGACAACGTTTTGTTTCATATTTCTTTTTGATGGGTAAAATAAATAAAACAAATAGATATACATTATAAAAAAATGTGATCAATTACTTTTATAAATTATATTTAGCGTTTATGGACTTAAAATATGTTTTACGTAGTTTAAAGTATTTTAAAAGGTGACTCTCTATTTAACGATTTTTCCATATAACGAACTTTTTTTCGGGATTTAGCGACTTCGTTAAATAAAGGTTCGACCGTAATTAAAATCGGTGTTTAAGCTTATGTTATAATTTTTTTATTATAGTTTTAAAGTAAAAATATTATATATTGAATGAAAATATAAAAGCACAGAATTTGTGAACCATTACATATTTATATATTTTATACCACCCTTCAAATTTCCATATCATGATTTCTCCACATTTTTTCATTATCTTGGGAAAGACTAAAATAGCATTTTAAAAAGCTCATTTTAGTTTTTTTAAGAAAAAAAAGCTGAAAACTTTTATGCCTAAATAATCGGTTCTAAAAATTCCCTTCAAAAAACCTTTGGGAGAAAGTGAAAGACGAGAGGATAGGGATACTAAACCAGTGAATCCAAAGTCGAATACTCTCAGAGGGAATGATTCAGATAATTGTAGCTCACAGCTTGGTTCAATTCTGCTTGTCATCCTTCATGTTCACTAGGGTGGAGTGAAAAAACCGAAAATCGGAAAATCAAAATGTAATACCGCGCAAAAGTTGTGTATGGTCCTCAGTAATAAAACTGGGCAGATTTTTAGAAATCAAATTTAATCTTCCGGTGCTCTCAAGCCTCCCCAATTTTCGACAAACTCTTCAAAAATACCTTGTAGAAGTTATAAATAAAAATAAAGATAAAGCTGGAAAGCAAAAATGTCATACCGCTGAAACATTATATAGGGTACGTAGTAATATGCCTGCACAGTTTTTTCGAAATCAAGTTTTATATTCCGGTGGCCCCGGTCTCTCCAGTGTGTGCGAAAATCGTCAAAAATGCCTTGTATAACTTATAAATCAAAATAACCATATAGTTGGAAAATAAAAATGTCATACCACGAAAAACTTGCGTATGGTACGTAGTAATATACCGATATAGTTTTTTCGAAATCTCATAATACCTTCCAGGGACCCGGTGATTCGAAATTTTGAAAAAAATTGCCATAAATTCCTTTTTATCTGTTGTACATGTATAATATAATGTGTCACACAAGAAGCAAGATTGCAATAAAAACATTTTATCTGAGAAAAGTACACAAACAATTAAAGTTTAAGAATGAAAAACAGACATTTAAATCTGTTAAAAGTGTTTAAAAAATTTAAAGTTCTATTGAATCAGTTCGTGCTCTTCAAAACAACATATAAATATTCGAAATGTTTCAGCTTGGTGTTTATTGTTGATCCTGTTGGAGTTTTGTAATCTTAAAATCTCACTAAATCTCAAATTTTTGCATAATGGATCTTATGAATCCATCCATGTTGCTTGCAACACAAACTGTCGCGACAGCTTCAGTGACTACTCTGACATACCTTTCTACACTTTGAGTGTTGTACGAAACGAAATGATATCTTCACGATCACGTACATTAATCGATAATAATCATACAACCAATCGAATCATAACGATCAGTTGCCAATGTACATCTTTAAATCACCGCACGAAAAATTAGTAAAAAAAGGTGGTTCTGTAACTTCTACCCTATCCCACTGGATCAGATCAATATAATCTGCTGCGCTAAAATTGATTGCAGGAACTTGGAACTTCCTAACTTCTCCACATGTGTTCGCACTTCGCGTTTTAAGGATTCTACGAAATCCTAGTTCCCGGATGTGTTTCCGATCATTAGTTACCATGCCGTGCCACTCCGCAGGTTTTCCGGGTGGGCAAAAAAGGTACATCCATGGCATATCCATGGAAAAATAAACAATTTCCCAAAGATGGTTTGCACTTAATCATAAATCATACACGTGCGTACACATTGACTAGTAACTCCGTCAATATCTACAGATTTCACGTTCGATCCGGAGTTCCCACATAGTCTCAAAATTCTGTTGGTGGTGAGAACCCATCTGCTATGTCAAAGCCTACGTAGAAATCTATTTGCCAGATATTCCGTGCAACTTCCTTTTTTAATAGATAGGATCACTTTTTTCAGGTGTTTCTGATCGGTACTCAGATATTCAATAACTGTTTCGAGATTATATTTAATCTCGAATAGTCTGTAAAGAAACGATGGGAAGGGATTCACACTTGTCCAACTTTCTTCCAATCGGCCCACTATAACTGTATGGTCCCTGCTGCTTCCGTTGAACACGAACTGATTTAATAGAACTTTAAATTTTTTTAACACTTTTAACAGATTTAAATGTTTGTTTTCATTCATGAAATTTAATTGTTTGTATACTTTTCACAGATAAAATGTTTGTACTGCACTCTTGCTTCTTGTGTGATGCATTCTATTATAGGGTCAGGTAGCGTAATTATGACCAGGGTGTAATCATGACCGCCATCATATTGGAGAAAACTGTGTATGGTAAAATTTTGTTTCAAACTTAGATATTAACCTCATAATGTATATTTCATCTTAGATATTCTTTATTACCAGTCCGAAGCCTTTTTGACATCCGAATAGCAATTTGAAACTAAGTCTACAAAATTTTTGATAAACGGATTTGTCACTTTGGAGTTATAAGTAGTCACAATTACCCCAAACAAATGTATTGGCAAGTATAAAGAGAAAATATAGTGGTCATAATTTCCCCACTAGTGGTCTTAATTACCCCAAACTTATGTGATTGTCAGTTTTTGGTGGGGTAATTATAACCATCCTTTTAACTTAAAAAAAACAGCTATGAGAATTAAAACTTTTAAAAGGTGTTCTTAAAGGATCAAAGTTACCTCCTATGTACTAAAAACACCACTTTTCCAAATAGAAATAAGCAAAAAATAAAAAAATAACAATGTTGAAAATGTACAAAGTGGTCATAATTACCCCTCCTGACTATACCTGTATATAGATAAAAGGGAATATACGGCAATTTTTTCAAAATTTCGAATGACCGGCTCCCTGGACGATATTATGCAATTAAAAAAAACTGTGCACGCATATTACTACGTGCCATGCATAACTTTTCCGCGGTATGACATTTGTATTTTCCAAATTTATGGTTATTTCAATTTATAAGTTGTACAAGGCATTTTTGACGAATTTCGCAAAAACTGGGCGGACCCGGGCCACCGGAATATAAAACTTGATTTCGAAAATGTGTGCAGCATATTACTACATACCATACACAACGTTTCAGCGGTATGACATTTTTGTTTTCCAGCTTTATCTTTATTTTAATTTATAACTTCGACAACGTGTTTTTGACGAGTTTTGTGAAAATTGAGGGGCCCGGGGGCACCGGAAGATAAAATTTGAATTCGAAAAAACTGCGCAGTGTTATTACTGAGGTCCATACAAAACTTTTGCGTGGTATTACATTTTGATTTTCCGATTTTCGGTTTTTTCACTCCACCCTAATGTTCACGTTGCTCATTCAATACCAATCCGAGCGATTGAGGAACAACATCACACATCACGAATTACATTGGTATGTCTGACTGGTTTGTGTTAATTCCTTAAATATTTCATTATAATCAGCGGTTTTTACATTGTAGGGATTTATATTAAAATATTTGTAGATGAATTATTTAGAATCCATATAAGAAATTTGTATACATCGTTTCATTTCAGCAAACGTAAGATGATATTTACTTTATAAAATTACTGATTTTTCTGGTAGTGAATGTGATTAAAAAATATCGCGAAAGTTTGATCAGTTTATTTTAAAATATGGTTTATTATTTCTATCATTATTATTCAAGTGTATGTAACACATTATTTTCACATTCTCATTATTTTCAAGAGAGTAAAATTTCTCCCATTGTAAAATAGTGTAAAATTCCATTCAATAGATGGTTCTTTCTTTCTTTCTTTGTTTTTGAAGACGTTTGCTAAATTATTTTTAAACATTATGAAGTATTCGAATCAAGTTAGATTATTTAACAAGTTTGTTTTAATTCAATTATAAGAAAAATTCGGCTTTGAAAATAAAGTTTTCGTTTCTCTTTCTAAATGAAGAAAGTTTTACCCTTTCGAAATTTCATTTAGAAAATTTGAATAATTTTTAATTTAATAAAATTCTTTAAATTTATTAAAATATTTTTGGCATTTCAAATTAGAATATAAAAGTCTTAGGGACAATTTTTAATGTGCGTGAAAATCATAAACTGTTTTT
Source organism: Maratus speciosus (assembly GCA_963932465.1). NCBI lineage: Eukaryota > Metazoa > Arthropoda > Arachnida > Araneae > Salticidae > Maratus > Maratus speciosus. Next base: position 43,284,916 of record OZ010797.1, on the reverse strand, counting down.
CGTTAACAAGATAAACATCAAAGTAGAATGATTATAAAATTAAATAGAAACTCAATGCTGCAAAAATATTTAAATTTTTTTGGGTTATAATGATATAATAATGCTCTTTTAATGAATAAGTATAATATACTGATGACAGACTTACAAATAAATGTAAAGTATAAAAATTATGATTTTAAAAAAAGAAACTCAAATTTTAAATTAACATAAGATATTTTATATATTAGATCCTGTTAAGTTTCCCATGCTTGATTTGTCCATATACTCAAAGATTATTCTATGAAAGAAAATAATTTTTAGAAGAATGATTAAAGGATAAACTGTTTTTCATGAAAAAAATATTGATAATCATTTAGGTACACTTTTCAAAACACATTATAAATTTACTTATCTTGAACTTTTTCGAAAACTTTCTAAATACAGTGCAATAGTGAATCAATTAATTAGTTAATTTTTTCAATGTATACTTTTAAAATGTATATGAAATAAAACTATTTAAAAATGACACTATATATAAATTTTAAAATATATGACTGAATTAATAAACAAATTAATAAATTCACTTTTATTTTTAGTGGCCGTTAAAAGAATAAATGTGTCAAGTTTGAGGCTATCTAGTATTTTTGCAAAACGTTAGTGACATGATTGTGGACATATTCATGTATTTACGGCCAATGATTATGTGGTTTATATACTGCCTGCGTGACACTTTTTTGATGGGACCGTTATGGCCAATGATAGCGAACCTCTATCAAATATTTGGGGCCAGCGCTAACGTAACCGTCAGCGGCCTACAAGTTCTGCGTTTCTTAGGAAAAGTAATGTTTTCATATCTTGTGATGTACACATAGTTTATTTAGGTAATTCTTTTAAAGCACAGAAAAAGGAGTTCTAACAGGCAGTATTGAATTTCTTATTTACTTTTTTTAATTACTGTCTTTCAGACACTTTTCTCCGGGAGGGATTTCTGTGGCTCCAGTAGGGGGAGGGGGGATTGCACTTTTTGTCCATTGAAACACATAATATCAAATCGTCTGGGGGACATATCATTGGTCCGGGGGGAATGTACCCCCCGGGCCACTTGCTGAATTCAACACTGCTAACAGGGAATCAAGTTCCGTACATTGCAGTGGTGATTATTTTAACATGGGATAAGGCATAGACAGTAAGGTGGGCCGAAAAAAACTTTTTTTCGATTTTCCATGATGGGTAGTGCGGAAAAGTTGTCACTGGGGGCCCTAAGTTCTTACAAAAAATTTGAGATTTTTCGAACAATTCCTTCATTTACCGCAAATGGCTTGAAATTTTGCCCAAATGCTGATTTTTGAACTTTATTTAGCAAAAGTTTAAAAAACTGTTAAAATTAAGTTATTGTAGCTGAATTTACTTAAAATGTCATGTTTAGTGTACGAAATTTTTAAATAAGCTCTGATTGTGTATTATTTAATAGTGATGTGCATTTTGAATTAGGTGACTTTTATAGCTTTTTCGTGTATAGGTGAGCAAAAATTGCAAGAATTGTGACAACAGGAAATAAGGAACTTGTCATCGATAAAGACTTGGTCAATAGGCAGAAAAAGAAACTTCGTAAGAAGATACAGGAGAAGGAAGATCTTTGAGGAAAAAAATTACAAGTATCTTTTTTGATAGTAGAAAAAATAAAACAATCTTCATAGAAAAAAGAGGGACTAGCAGCACTGTCAACAGTCAGACGAAACAAATATCACCATGTTGTCTGAACGCGGTTCAGAGTGTTTGGGTAACTTGATACCTCCTGCTGGTCATTGCGGAGAAATAGCAAAATCATTATATAATCTTCTAAGCCAGAATAAAGTCTGATTTGGAAAAAATCCAGAAGAGAACTGCAACATTTTATATGTATTCTTCATACGAAAGAGCTTCCACTCTGTCAGCGACATTAACTGTCGAAACTAGATGGTAGAACCACTTGACCTAAGACCTTTACCAACTGAAAAGGAACTAGATCAATAGAGTGCTCAAATCTTTAGCCTTTTGCATTTCTGATGTCCATGAAACAGGAACAGGCTCGCAGAAATGGACACATACATTTTCGCACGCCATTAGTGATATGTGCTTCGTATTACTCTGGACGGTGCTGCTTGTTCCTTTTTTTCAAAGATCGTGTTATTATTTCTACCATCAAAAAATATTGTTGTAATTTTTCATCTTTCAACATATTCCTCCCCCTGTATCTTTTCAAGTTTCTTTTTCTGTCTCCTGACCAAGTCTTTATCGATGACGAGATCCTTATTCCTGGTTGTTATAATTCCTGCATTCTGCAACACAGATGAAGCTCTTAACGCAATTTACCTATATGATATACCAGTTCTAAATCCGGCGAACGCTGTGTGACAAAGGGATATGCGTTTGGGAGTGTCTGCTTTTGAAGGCCCTGCTTTAAATTCTGATTCGGACGAACTGCCTGCTTCAAAGTTCCCACTTTTTGAATCTTCTGACACTAGCTGTATTTTAGAGCAGAAAAATAATTAACATTCCATCTCGCAGTTACTCCCATCTCCTATTTCCTACCTCATCCTCATGATGGCTGATTGCGTTTTCATTGGTTTCTACTCCACATTCTCCTCTCCTCCCAGAATTGCTGTCAATACATGCTGGTTCGGCATTCAAATATGTGACTCTGAACGCATCGAAAAACCGAAGGAAGAGCGAGGACCATAATAAAGACAAAAGAGAGAAACCGACGAACGAACCAAACATTACTTATAATTTTTGCTCAGTTATACGAGAAAATGCTATAAAAATCGCCTAATTGAAAATACACATAACTAAGAAATAATAGATAATCAGAGCTTACTTAAACATTTAGTACACTAAGCATGACATTTCAAGTAAATTCAGCGAAAATACATTTAATTTAACATTTTTAAATTTTTCGCTAAAAAAGTTCAAAAATCAGCATTTGAGCGAAACTTCAAGCCATTTGCGGCAAATGAAGGAATTGTCCGAAAAATCTCAAATTTTTTGTGTAAACTTAGTGCCACCAGTGGCAACTTTTCCGCACTACCCATCATCGAAAATCGAAAAAATGTTTTTTTCGGCCCACCCTATTAGGCAGTAGCGAATGCTGCTCCAGGTAACGTAGGAACTATGGTCGTAACAGAATCTAAGTTGCTTATGTAGCGATATAGCGCTTTTTGGGCGCAAAGTAAGAAAGAAAATAAACATTCAAGTACGAGTATTACTCGCGTACAGAGGGTTCCGTAGAATAAATATATGAATTTGTAATTGTTGTTAAAAGAATAAGACTTTGTAAAAAACTATACAACGTAGTTTTGGATATAACTATATATACTAGTACCATGAAAGTTCAAAGAGATATGGAACCTAAATAATATCAAATATAGCTATTCTGTACAACTCATTTTTTAATATTATCCTAATCTGTTTATGATGAGCTTAATTCGGCACTGACAATAAAAGAAGTGCATATTTAAACTTCATTTGGCATTTCATAAAACTAAATTCAGCGTACTAATAACCTTTCTTTCTACAATGTAGCTAAAATAAAACCTTTGTTCAAATTTTAAATTTGGCATTGTGCTAAGCGCGCTTCAAAAGGAGGTCGCAAAGTTGCAACGACGCCTTGGTCCGTGCCGCGTTTTTCGAGATAGGTTTTTAATTAACTTTTAAAATCACTCGAGACGTATTGAGAGATCCACTCAATGCAAACTAGTCGCGAATCCCATAGTATTTATGTGATTCATTCTAATTAAGGGGCCTCAGGTCTCTTCAAAATATTAGAAATTTTAATTTTATTACATGTTAAACTCCTATCTTTTCTGTCCCTACCAGTGGTCGAGAGGTTCTGCTCTCGAAGCTGGTAGACGGGAGGTGCTGGGTTCGATCCCAATCGCGCCCGTCGGCCTAATCGTTCGGAGTTTTCGTGGTTTTCTTCGAGCCGTGGATCTTCCATGCGTTAATACGGATTAGGTTCCCTTAGAAAGAACCCCACGGAGGGCAATCCCCCCGGGCCTATATCCCTCGTGTAGATAATTGGCCGTCAAAAATCAACCCAACCCAACCCTATCTTTTCTGAACATTTTTATATAAGTGTTTCCTTGAAATTCCAGTTAGGACTGAAGTTACGGCTTTAAGAATTATACCCGCTCAATTGTTGAAGCGGCGTTTCCAAAACTTTGAAGTCATTTTTTTGAAAAACAAGTTTTTGGGCATAAAGCGCATGGTACCTCAAAAACTTCTGAATATTTTTTCATGAAATTTTCGAAAGATATATTTCATGTTAGTATGTATAAACTGTACCTAAAATTACCTTTTTATTGTTCAAAAAATGTTTATTTTTTTTTTGGTCATTATACTGTTGAAATTTTCAAAATTCTGTATTAGCTAAATACAACTTTGCATTAAAAATTACAAATGTATTTAAGTTCAGAGTAATTATTACAATCTGAAGTATAAGCAGGCACCAAAATTTTTATTCTAGTTGCAATATTTATTTTGTAATCCTGCGCGTAAGATTTTATGCCAATTTTCTGCTCGACAAATGTCTAACAGTTTCGAGCCTCCTATAAATACTAATTTTGCATTTCGCAATTTTTTAAATACATCAAATGAAAGAACATATTTATATCTTTCATCCCAATAAAAATGGTGTTTTTAAATCATATGCATTTTAAGACATTAAATGTTGCAAATGGTCTTTTTTTTTCATTTTTTCCAATTTTAAGAGTCCTGTGACCGCTTAAATTAGTCTGTTTTTAACAATTTGACGTTTATTGCTTTTATACTACTACTGGACATTACATTACACTTACATGTCATTAAAAGTTGTTAACTAGGCATAGAGTACGCCACCCCTGTCAGTATGTATGTCCAAACTGTCCGTATCTTTAAGGGTTAATATCTCTAGTCCAGTCAAATTGTCAGAAAATTGGGCCGATAGATGCAAAAATTCTGCTAGAAGATTTTATGTTTTTAAAGTGTTTATGGGGATGCTAATAACAGGAATTAATTGTTTCCCAACAAAATATCTCGAGGCTAAACTTTGTGGAGCCAAAAAACAACGAAATTTTCGGACTTTTTTCAATTTTTTGCCTATAACTCGAAAATTATAAAATTTTTGTGTACCATACTCAATTACAAAAAGAAAGAAAATTAAATTCTCTACAAATTTCACATTAAAAATGTTTTTCTAAACCCATTATTAAGCGCGCTACAACTTTTTGAAAATAGCACATTTTTTTCAACTTCATAGAAAGTGACCTATTTTTCGCCTCCCATCCCTAAAAAAATTTCTTTTCATCACTAACTGTGGAAATGAAATGCACCTATTGATGAATAAGTAAGAAGGCAAATTTTCAAGAAGGTTAGGCAGAAGGTAGGGTTGCCAGTTAGTACGTTTTTCTCGTACGTTATACGTTTTTAGTATTTTTTAGGTCTATAGCGCTTTTTAGGTATTAGGTGTACGTTTAAATGTGTCCGCACAACGTTTTCTTCCATTTTTCTACCCCATCCCACTTTTGATAGTTTAAAAAATATTCTTTTCCAGTTTACTTTAAAATTTCACCTTTTGCCAAAAATAAGTTATGGATATGCGCATCAAATGTAAAAACGGCTTGTTTTAGATCAGTAATACAAAAATCTTGGGTGAGTTGTGTAATATTAAGTGCGCATTTGCTGTTGAAATAGATCAAGTGAAATCTACCTTATTATAGATAAATATCTACATTATAAAATTTTTTATTTAGTCTAACTGTATCATAAGTTTAGATATTTTGTTTGATTTATTATCACCTTTTATGCTTAACCATCAAACGTTGAGCCTGATACATTCACGGGCAATTTGCCCGTGATTGTATTGGGCGGGATGATTACAAGGTTAAATACAAATATTTATTTTTGTAGGGTGTTCATTGCTAAAATTTTCCTAATTATTAAATTGCAGGATGGTCTAATTTATCTTTATTCTTACAATTCAATTACTTTTTCATTCATAATTGGATAAGACTGCAAAATTAGTTTTAAAATGTTAACAGAATAATGAAATACAAATGCAGTTAGAGAATAATGCAGATGGATTAATTAATAATAACCACTTTTTAAAGAAATTCGTTAACGAAAACATTACTGGCGCATTCAATATAGTTTAGCATGGTACGAAAAAGAACGATAGTGCGATAAAATAAAAACAAACTAGTGTCAATCAAAATCTTCGTTTTTTCTGAGATAAATCTGGCAACCTTAGCAGAAGGACGATATCCGGCAACCCTAGCAGAAAGACAGTTACGAAGGGAGGGGGGGGTGGCAGGGGATAATAATAGGGAATGCAGTTGGAAGATAGCGGTCACGTGACTTTCCGACGCAGGTGTTCTTTCTTAAAGACTCACCCTTCCCTATCTACACTGGTCTGGTATCTTACTATTCAGTTTATTGCGCGTCTGCTTCTCGTGCAGTAGTGAAAAATGAGCGAGCCCGATCCAAAATTGTGTTTCGTTTGCCAAACGGCTTCAAATCGTGATACACGCATTGTGACCCAGAAAGGACTTGCCAAGCTCTTTGAATGTAGCGTTCAACGTCAGAATAATACTCATCAACGTTTTCTGAAAAGTGGCAAGGAAGTTAGAGTACAGGAGGATTGCCGAAAAAAATATGTGAATGTCAGAATGATAGCAGCATATGTTCGTCGGGGTGAAGAAGATTCTACACAGACTAATTTGTACTTCCGATCGAGCACTTCTTTCAAGTTTCGAGATAATTGCTTCTTATGTGGAGAAGGTAATCCCGATGACTTCAACGAAAAACAATCAAAAAAGCCCTACGCAAAAAGAAATTTGATTCATAAAGTAATGAAGTTAGAAGCAAAAATTACATTTCTGAAAGCTGCAGAAAAACGTGGGGATGAATAATCCCAGAAAGTAATTGAACGTATTCAACACGAACCTGACTTGGTAGCTGCAGATGCATGGTATCATAGTTTTTGTCGCATAAAACTATATCGATCTGTAATAACCTTAGTCATTTCAAGAGCCAAAGCCTTTGAAAGTATCATAAGTGTCGGAGAGGATATTGATATTCTCGCGATCATGACAAGCTTGGGATATCAACACAAAAATCTGTTTTTCCAAAAACCAGGAAGAGGAAGCATCGAAACAAAGTGGTTTTCAACCAATTCTTAAAAATACAATCACAACAATGTTCTTTTCACTCATGCAATCAGTGGATGCGATACAACCTCTGCTCTTTTTGGGCAAGGAAAGTCAAAGTTTTGTAACATTTTAAAAAAACATAAGCAGCTTGAGGAAGTATCATGTGTTTTTAATAAACCAGAGTCTACCCGTCAAGAAATCATCAAGGCTGGAGAAAAATTCCTTATTGCACTATACATTAGATGCGTAGATACCACGCAGGCATTGAACAGTTTGAGGTTCCAGTTATTTGCTAAATCAGCCACAAAAAGCAAAGTTCATCTTGCAAGGCTGCCACCGACGCAAGAGGCTGAGCAGCATCATTTCCTAAGATGTTATCATCAGGTACAAGCTTGGCTAGGAAACAACATGCCCCCTGAAGAATGGGGGTGGGTTCGCAGGTCTGACGGTCTTTTTCAGCCAGTTCAAATGTACCAAAACCCAGCACCTGAATCCTTGCTGCATGTTGTCTCATGTAGCTGTAAAAAAGGGTGCACCAAGGCATGCTCTTGCCAAAAATCAGGACTCAAATGCTCGGCAATTTGCAAAAACTGTAACGGGGTCAATTGTGAAAATGTGGATGATATTATTTATGCAGAAGAAGAGGATTATGAAGCTGATACCTGGGAAACCATCGACCAAACCAGCAACGTCGATGCATCTATTTTTACATCTATTTTTGACAATTTGACTGGACTACTCGGCTAATTACTGACAATTTTTTTTAAATCATTATCAACAATACTTTTATACTTCTGCTGCTATAAGTACCTCTAGCGCTGCTCAACACTTTTGCTGAATGCCCGTAAATCGAAATTTGTTGTAACAGAAAAATGCGATTTTCTCAAAAACTATGTGACCTAGGGTAATCGCCATAATTTTCCTTCAAGGTTTAAGTTAGCATCTACTATTTCTAATTTTTTCATAATTTTAGTTTCAGTAGATTCGGAATTAGATGGGGTGGAAGATTTTTTTGCGCTACATTTTCCACGATATCTTTGAAGAAATAATACCTAAAATTAAAAGGAATGTATTTTTGAGTTCAGCGTTACGAAAGCTTTCACACGATATAAAAAGAAAATAGTTTTTTTTTTTCAAGTAGCTTAATTAGCCCCTATACATTTTTACTAAATATATTTATGAATGTTTAATGATACGAAAATATGTGGGTCAACAATCTTTATTACTTCCCCGAATTTGAAATGTCCATGTTCCATAGTTTACGAGAAAAATGCCTGTGACAGACAGACACAGGAGTGATCTTATAATGTGGTTCCGTTTTTACTTTTTAAGTACGGAACCCTAAAAGAGAACCGCTTATTGCTTCCCGTTTTGAAATTTATGAAAACTTAAAGGCTGAGTTATTTTTAGAAACAATGTTCAGAAACAATTGAATTAAACTTTATTTGAATGTGTTATTTAAATGTTGTGATAATACAAGGTATTTTTTTCTAAGATTGAAATAGGATAATTTGATTTATGTCTTTTTTAACAATTTCATTTTTTTAATATATTTATATATATCTATTTAAATTATATACAATTTCATAGAAGTTATTCTATCTTAAATATTTTTACAATATTTACCAAATAAAATTCTATTTGCACATAGTAATTCTGTTCTGTTAGTGTGAATTATTAGAATTAAAATAGATTATTTTATGTCTTATTTTTAAATCATAAAATTTAATCATAATCTTATTTATCAAATATGAAAAAAACATCAAAGATCAAACGAACTTGCAATGTTTCCAAAGATATTTCAAGGGATAAATAGATTTATGAAAAAAAAATGGTTTAGTTAAATTAATTAAGTTAAATAATGCTATAAAAAGTGATAGAAATATCTTTATTAACACTTACGATCGTTTCATCGCACAATCGGCGACATTTTCAAAATCAATCATAATAGAAAATATTTTCACATAACTTAAAAACAATAATATAGTAAACAATGTCACGAGACATGAAACATAATGAAAATATTGCAACCATAAAATAAATAAAAATTAAATTAGCTATTTGCGAGCGTGGATTAATTTTCACATAATTTAAAAACAACATGGTAAACAATGTCACGAGACATCAAGCATACTGAAAAACATTGCAAAACATAAAATAAAATAAAATTAACTTGGCTATTTGCGAGTGTGGATTAATTTTTACTATTGTTTCTACAATTACTTAGTATCTCTTTCCAAATTCTAGGTAAATCAAGGGACACAGAATCATTGCAAATATTCTCGTTGCGTAAAAATATTTCTATTGATTCTCGGACTATGGATGGTAAATAAAATCTTGATGGATAAATTAACTTGCTATTTTTAAATTCAAATGGTTTAGGTTTAGAAAAAGTTCTGTCAAGCAAAAAAAAAAAAAAAAATATTTTATGAAAAACTATTAATTTGACTCGCATATGCCTTAAATTCATTTGAATTTATTCAAATAAGAATTAATTATGCAATTCTTATTTGAATAATTGATTGAAATTAATTATCAATTATTCAAAGCATTTATCAATTCAAATCAATAATCAATTCTTATTTGAATAACTATTTATTATACAATTCTTATTTGAATAATTATTTATTATTCAATTGTTATTTGAATTATACATTAATTTCCATTTATGCAATTTTACAAAAGATGCACATATGATTTTTTTATTTAAAATAATCTGTAATGCTTCTGTAAATAAATACAGGGTGTTTCTTATTGCTGTTCAATAGCTGATCCCTAAACAGTCAATTTTAGAGAAATACTTTCAATTGCAATTTTTTTAAAACATTGTTAATCATCTTAGAAGCCATCCAAAGTTAACATATTTATTTTTATAACACTTTATATTTCGTTTCTTGTTTCTGTGAATTATATTTCAATTCATGTCATAATCATTCTTTTATGACAAATAACAGTTTAGGGTAATTTGAATTTTATGACTTTTAAATTTTTTCTGTCACTAAAAGCATATGTTTTAGTGCTAGAAAACATTTAAAAAATTCTTAAAATTCAATAACATTTGAAACATTTTTGCAATTGGATATATTCCTATAAAAAGGACAGATAAATTAATTAGTCGGGATTAATGAAGCATGAAAGAGATATAGCAAATCTTCAATTTTTATCAAATTTTTTCCATGTTTCTATGAACTGAGAAATACAACAATCGATTACCAGGGGCGTAGCTTTAGGGGGGAGGGGGGAACCTCCCCCAATATGTTCAAGTACTAGGGCGCCACAGAAAGTTTAAGAGCGCCATAAGGCGCCCGTATTAATATTAGTAACAAGTAATATAAATGAATTTCATTTTAAATGTAAAATTACAAAGTAAGTTACTTTTTTCACACAAAACTTTGTGTAAGATATTTAATTTTAGATCTGTTACGACCTCTATTCTTCAACTCTACCTCGAAAAAAATTCATACTTCCACAAGAAAAAATTTTAAAAACAGGAATTGTCATTAATTGCAGGACAGAAGTACAATATTTTCTTCTTAACTCAGTAGTTGTTAGTCACCCATGGTTGTAGAAAGAAAGTGAAATAAGCGGAAGTGTCTGGAGAAGGCTAAAACGGTTCTTTAATATCATTAAATAGTAGGGCGCCATCAGGCACCACAAAAATGGTTTAATACCTCTATTCCCTAACAAAAACAGTTTATGCACACAGAAGAAAAATTCCGAAAACAGGAAATGTAATCAATTGCGGAACAGTAAGTGTAATTCCATCCTCAGAAGTACAATTATTTCCTTCTTATTTAAGTGGTTGTTGGTCACCCTTGGTAGTGTAGTAGAAAGAAAGTGGAAAGAACTGAAAGTGACTGGAGGAGTTAGAACAGTTCTCTAATTTGTTCAAGTAATAGGGCGACACATAAGATTTAAGGGCGCCATCAAGCACCCACAAAAGAAAAAGTTTGAATTACAACCTCTATTTCCGAAACAAAAACAATATATTATGAGGAAGACATAATTCTGAAAACAGAAATTGTAATTAATTGCGCGTTAGTATGTGCAATTCTGCCCTCAGGAGTACAACTATTTCCTGCTTATCTCAGTAGTGGTTGGTCACTCTTGGAAAAAAGTAGAAATAAAGTTAGAAAAAATTAAAGAAAGTATTAGTAGAAGGCAGTGGAAGAGACTGGAAGATGTAGAACGGTTCTCCATTATGTTCAAGTAGTAGGGCTCTAGACAACGTTTAAAGGCGCCCATAAAGAAAAGATTTAAATAGTATTTACAAGTAATTATACAAGCGCTTTGCTTAAAATATTAAAATATAAAATAAGTTAATTTTAACATACAACATTTGTATAAGACATTTAATTTTAGAATTGTTACTACCTCTATTCCATAATAAAAACAATTTATATGTGTGGAATAAATTATTCTGAAAACAGGAATTGTAATCAATTGCGGGACAGTCAGTGTCATTCGATCCTTAGCAGTACAATATTTCCTTATCTCGGTAGTTCTTGGTAATAGAAAGAAAGCGGAAATGATCCTTATGTGCCTTGTGTCAAATGGGACTAGTGTAATCCAGTGTGCCAACATGACTTGTGTTACTAGCCAAAGAAGAGCACCACCCAACGTGCGTCACTCTCCCTGCGCCCCAAACATCAATGGATGCCATTGTCGCGGCGGCAAAACACAAATACTCTGAAGATTAAGCAGCGTAGTTCGGGTATCACACCTCCCAGTCGCCCGGGAGCTTGTACCAGAGTGCACCTGATACTCATAGGAGCACCAGGCTCTCGGTCGTAACTTCTGCTTTCCACAGATGTGCTATGTCTTTACAAAGAACTCCCAGACGTGAAAATCTACAAACATGTTCACAGGTCCATTTTTAAAAATTTGGCATAGCGAGGACCTCCGAAGTTTTTTATCAGCCCGACCCGTTTGATTTTATTTCGTTGTGTACGGGGCTCCGGCTGTGTAGATCTTTAAGATGGGTACATGGCAATTCTCTTGAAAGAATCCTCTGAACAAAAATTTCCTCCACCTTAAGTCTGAACTTTCTGATTTCTTCTCTTGTGAAACATGAGGCAATAGAGGCCATATTTCGATCATTTGGAGAATTAGAGGCATGTATTTCTTGAAGCAAGTGATATTTTTCAAAACTGACATCCCAGGCACGAATGCTTCAAGAGTAAATAAACTAGGTACCTTTTACAAAAATCAAAATAATAAAAAAATTACGATGGAAGCAGATTATGTAACTTCATTTATGAAAGAATTGTTTTAAATTGTTAGTTATGGCGCAGTATGACAGAGCATGTATAGTTCTTTACTTTAGTTGCAGTATCAAAATATTACTTTTTACACATTCATAAAATCATATCATCTGTTCGTAAATAAAATTTGTCATATTTTTAATCAAGTCTCTAGGAGTCGAACAACACCGCAATTTTTCTGTAAAAATCAAAACTGATGTTTTAAATAGGCTTTCGAGACATGATATTGAGAGAAGTAAACACGGGTAACAATCGACTACAGTTCAGTGCGCGTTTCACATATTTAAAAAGAAAATAAACCTTTTTGGGCCGTTTGTATTTGAATATGAAAATCTGAAAGTTTGATGCATGTAGACATAAAATCATCATTCTAACTGTGTTTCATCAAACAGTTTTGTATTTTCGAGAGAGCTAAAAAAAATCTAAAATCCTTCTTAGAACAAAACTTTTTTTAACCTTTTACCCGCCGCACCATGAACTGCTTGTCAAATAAATTTGAAATTTTTTTGAGACGATTTAGATTAATTCTAAGGTTGCGTGCCGAATTTTGGGATGCTATGTAAAATAGAAGTGGAGTTACAGGTATGTTCCACTTGTGGAACGTTGGCGGTGCGAATAACATTTGTACATTTTGGCGAAATTTTCTTTCGAAATCATGCCAGCACTGCACACAAAACAAAACAAAGAAAACAAGGTAAAGTAAAAAAATGTTTCTATTTTAGGAACGTGTTAACTAGTCACTAACAGCAAAATGTTTATGAAATTCCTGAAAACAGTTTTCATGCATACGCTTTCCAGAATATTCATACCATTTATTCATGTTTTTCTGTCGATTTTCGAATCTTCTTGAGTAGTAGACGAAAAACAATACCTACTGAATGAGGTGATAATGTCCATACTTACTGGAACAGTAGGACTTTCTATTCCCTTCCTCAACATCAAATCCAATTTTTATGGCAACAGTCGCAATTTCACGACAAAACTCCAAATGGCCTGGGGTTTCTTTTGAACCTACTGCATAACAAGTAACAACAGCCATATTTAGTTCATTTGCAAACATATTTCATCAGCATTTTTATCATCGAAGTACTGGACGATATGTTCCAACAAATAATCGAAAAATTCTACACTACCCAAATTCTAATTATACAATCTAATCAATCGAGGTAATTTGATTGAAACTTCTCACTTCAATTTTCGAGAATATCATGTTCCACTTTGAGTTAGCGATGTGTTAGCTTCCCAGTTTGATATAACAGTAACTATACTGTTGTCACTCCATCGTACACAAACAACTTTGCCTTCACTATAAAAATCAGGTGCAAGAGATATATATCATAAAATTTATTCTTTAATAATACTGGTACGAAAAATGTAAAAAAATAATCGCCCGAGGGTGTCCAGTAAAAATGATCAAGATCCTAAAAGAAGTAACAATAAGATAATTTTGTATTCTGAACTGCCAACGTTCCACATGTGGAACATTGGCATTCAAATGACCATAAAACAAAAACGAAATAAGATAAAACATTCATTTATGCATAAAACGTAATAAACAACACTAATCAATACAGCAATAATCATCACAGCACTAACATTTGAATTCTAAAGTTATAGATAGAGTAAAAAGCACAGTCTACTATATTTACGTTTTTTGTCACATTTCAACAAGCTCCAAAATAGAAACCACAAAAAATTATAAAAAAATAATTTTTAATCCATTAAAACACATCTTTTAAAAAGATATATTAAAAATTTCAAACAGATTAAACAAATACTTAAAAAGATACAGCATCACATAATTTATGTTCCACTTGTGGAACGTTGGCGGGTAAAAGGTTAATGATTTTTAACATAGTTGAAAAGTGTTTGTCTTAGGCCCGATGTATGTCTGTAGGTCCCTAAGTTTAAGGGGGTGGGGGATCTGTTGGCAAAATTTATAAAAATTAGAATTGAGCTTTATAATTTACACAGTTTTACATTGAATGATAGCAAAATATTAAACTGTAATGTATACTGTAAATCTTGAGTTCTAATGTATTTCTAAACGAAGACAACATTTCTCCACTTGTTTTATTTCGAAATTCAGTTAAAAATATCAAATTGGAAACCATTTTCTAAAATATGATCTGCTATATAGAATTATGTTGCTCCATATTTCATTCCATCTCAATAAGAATGCTGGCAAATTTCACGCACTTATGAATAAAACTGACTTCGTGAATATACCATACATTAACAGGATTAAATTGGAGTTATATCAATAAGAGATACTTACATAAAAACTATTTAAGCATACTACATGACACAGGTATAAGGGTCCCGTGATGTCATGTTTGCGCTCAGTGCCTTCAAAAGTTTTTGTTGCATAAACGTATTCAAATGGATTAATTTCTGCCAAATGTGGCGGACGGCGAACTTTCCAGAATGTATTTTATACATTGTATTGAATACATTGTATATATTGAATACATTGTATAGCAAGCATATCCTTATAATAGATTATTTACTTTACTGCTTTGAGTTAGTGGTGAATGCCATATTACTATAAACAAAACCACAGGTGAAACTACTTTCTGAGCTTTTTTTCCGAATTTGGTTTTTGAATATTTAACTAATAAAACAGATTCAAAATATGATCAATTATAAACCATCTTAACTCTTGGAGCCCTACATCTCCACACAGCATACTCCCATCATTGTGGTAATATTCATTATTGGTTGCTTTTCTCTGCTGTTATTCATGCCTGTTCATTTGATAAGTTTTTATTTTATCATCTGTGGGATGTTCATGGAATTTGTCATGAATAAACTGAAAATCCTTACAGAAATTTTAGAATACCTTCAATTAAATGTAGTTGAGAGTAAAATCATAACTGAAAGTGGGATTAATATTCTAGAAAATACATATATCTATCTACATTAGTTAAAAATTCAACAGTGCAAAAATGTTTTTGAAAGGGTAAAACGATTAATCAGGATAATGGTTGTGTAAAGCATCACAGAAGACGGTTTAAATATAAAAAATATGATGATAGCACGTGTGGTGACTATGTGTCATGGGAGAGGAGCTAATAAAATTATAAAAGGGTGCCAAAATAGATCCCCCCTAATAAAATATTCAAGCTACGCTCCTGTCAATTACCTTTAATGACTCACCAAAGACAGTGGAACACTATATAGGGTGTTCCAGAACTTGGTGTACAAAGTTAGAGGGGAGATAGAGAACAACGTTAGGAACCACAATTACATAGCAAATCGTTGGTGAAAACGTCACCCTCACGTGATAAAGAGACACAGTAAAGTCACAATGCAGGAAGCAGTGTGAAACGCTTTATTACACAGAAAAGAGTACAATGTATGGTTTACAAGCATCGCAGAATGTGTTCGAAATTGCGCCCATTGGTATGGATGCACGCATGATACCTATGTGACATGGAATGGTGAACATTTTCGAAGATTCCGGTTGTTGATTTGATCGCAGCCGCAGAGATGAATATTCTTGCCTCGAGATCCATTTTAGAATTTACGGTCATGTCATACATAATGGTCTTCATGGCACTCCAAAGAAAATAATCAAGAGGAATAAATTAGGTGATCTGAGCGGGCCATGCGTCCAATCCAATTGTTTTCAAAGTCCGGTCCAAATGGTCTCTTACGTCCCTTGCCTAATGAGATGACGCACCATCATGCTAAAACCAAATACCCCGTCAAACCTGAGCGGGGACATCTTTAAACATTGCCAGAAAAACCTCTGGAATAATAACGAGATACTTGTGAGCGCCCAGTTGAGGTGGTAAGATTTATGGATCCACTAAACTATCCGATAACTAACGATATCCGTCTACATATTAATAGTGAAACGTTGTTGTGCGGCTCGAGGTTGGATTCCATGTGATTCATGTTGATCGCATGCAGTTGACGTCTACAATTAGGAAGCCACACGGGCCGACCTTTAAAGCTCGCGTACAGCGCCATTTATCGATTTCTGTTTATGATTTTCTATGTAATTATGTTCACTACCTCCCCTCAAAGTTTATACACTAAGTTCTGGGATTCCCTGTATATGTTTTTCAAGAAATTGGCTCTTAAAAATATACAACCACAGAAGCATATTAGGAAATGAAAGTAAACACACAGATCTGATACATAATAATGCACTATATGGCAATTCCACAGAAAATCGTCATTTTTTTGGGGGGGGGGGGGGCAGCTAAAAATGAACTGCAGTGAAACTTTAAAAAAAATGTAGTTGGAAGACTGCGGTGATTTGGCACAAATCCCTGCAGTGTTTTTGAAGTCGACATAACTATAAATTAACCGCAGTAAATGTGTAGTTGATAACTACACACTCACCGCAGTCAATTTATAGTTATGTCGACTTCAAAAGAACTGCAGGGATTTGTGCCAAATCACCGCAGTCTCCCAACTACATTTTTTTTGCAGTTTGACTGTAGCCTTTTAAAAATTTATTAGAAAATATGGGGAGAAATGCCGGATGTGCATAACATAAATAAGTCGTATTAGGCCTTTCCAACAAAATGCCACATGATGGGTGACTCCAAAATTTAGAAAAAGTGCCCCATTGGGGGGGGGGCAAAGTGGGGGGAGGGAAACCGGATGTGCATAACATGAATAAGTGGTATTAGGCCTTTCCAACAATATGTTACATGATGGGTGACGGCAAAATTTAGAAAAGTGCCCCCCTTAGGGGGGGTGGGCAAAGTGGGGTGAGGGAAGTTGGATGTGTGCATAAC
Organism: Maratus speciosus; assembly: GCA_963932465.1. NCBI lineage: Eukaryota > Metazoa > Arthropoda > Arachnida > Araneae > Salticidae > Maratus > Maratus speciosus. The sequence continues at coordinate 43,267,750 of OZ010797.1, read as the reverse complement.
ATGAATAAGTGGTATTAGGCCTTTCCAACAATATGTCACATGATGGGTGACTGCAAAATTTAGAAAAGTGCCCCCCTTGGGGGGGGAAGTGTGGGGAGGAAAGCCAAATGTGCATAACTTGAATAAGTAGCCATTGGCCTTTCCAGCAATGGGTCACACGAGGGGTGTCGGCAAAATTTAGAAAAGTGACCCCTCAGGGGGGAGCAAAGTGTGGGGGCGGAGAACCGGATGTGCATAACATGAATAAGTGGTATTAGGCCTTTCCAACAATATGTCACATGATGGGTGACTGCAAACTTTAGAAAAGTGCCCCCCTTGGGGGGGGCAAAGTGGGGTGAGGGAAGCCGGATGTGCATAACATGAATAAGTGGTATTAGGCCTTTCCAACAATATGTCACATGATGGGTGACTTCAAAATTTAGAAAAGTGCCCCCTTGGGGGGGGGCAAAGTGGGGTGAGGGAAGCCGGATGTGCATAACATGAATAAGTGGTATTAGACCTTTCCAACAACATGTCACATAATGGGTGACTGCAAAATTTAGAAAAGTGACCCCCTTGAGGGGGGCAAAGTGGGGGGAGGGAAATCGGATATGCATAACATGAATAAGTGGTATTAGGCCTTTCCAACAATATGTCACATGATGGGTGACTGCAAACTTTAGAAAAGTGCCCCCCTTGGGGGGGTGGGCAAAGTGGGGTAAGGGAAACCGGATATGCATAACATGAATAAGTGGTATTAGGCCTTTCCAACAATATGTCACATGATGGGTGACTGCAAACTTTAGAAAAGTGCCCCCCTTGGGGGGGCAAAGTGGGGTGAGGGAAGCCGGATGTGGATAACATGAATAAGTGGTATTAGACCTTTCCAACAATATGTCACATGATGGGTGACTGCAAAATTTAGAAAAGTGCCCCCTAAGGGGGGGGGGGAAACCGGATGTGCACGACATGAATAAGTGCTCACAGGGCTTTCCAACAGTATGTCACAAGGCATGATGGCAAAATTTAGAAAAGTTCCCCCTTGGAGGGGGGGGGGCAAAGCGGGTGAGGAAAGCCGGATGTGCATAACATAAATAAGAGGTGATGGGGCCTTTCTAACAAGTTACATGAGGGATGTCGGCAAAATTTTGAAAAGTGGGGGGTTGCACCACCTGGAATACATCCTCACTCCTCTATGAAATTTTTATATATTATAAATGACATTTATCGGAGGGCTCTGTAAAAAAATCCTATCTAAAAGGATGAAAATATTAAAAAAGTTCAAAAAGTAAGAGAAATAATTAAATTCTTCGATCGGCCGTGGTGAAAATCTGTGAAATTCATCCATCGACAATATGAAAAAAAATCGCACGAGTTTTGCAAATCAATCGCAAGGAAGCTCCCGCACATTTCCCCGATCAGTAGAAATAAAATATTGCAAAACTCGAGAATTGGTACCGTGAAAAAAATTGCAAAAATCATTACTCACTCAATGAAAATATTTATGAAATTCCCCAGTCCATTATTGAAAAGCCCCACCAGTGGCCGAGAGGTTCTGCTCTCGAAGCTGGTAGACGGGAGGTGCTGTGTTCGATCCCAATAGCGCCCGTCGGCCTAATCTTTCAGAGTTTTCTTCGGACCTTGGTTTTCCAAGCATAAATACGGCTTAGGTTCCCTTAGAAAGACCACCCACGGAGGGCACTCCCCCCCATTAGGGCCTATATCCCTCGTGCTGATAACTGGCCATCATAAACGCAACCAACAACCATTATTGAAAAAAAACAAAAACAAAAAAAAACAGAACAATTCTTCAGTCGGCTGCTTTAAAATATTGTGAAACTTGTCAACCTGTTGCAGAAATCAATCGTGAAATTCATCAATCGAGACAAAACTCACAAGATTCTTCAGTTGGTGGCATTAAAAAATGTGAAATTTGTCGACCGATTGCAGCTGAAAAACTGCTAAATAAGTCACATTAACTGATAATTGAAAACTAGTTATTGCATATAATAATATTTAAAAAAAGAATGCATAATAACATTAAATGGGGGGGAAAATCGCAAAATTCAATCTGTCACAGGAAAACATTGCAAAATTTTATTGATAAAAAATAGAGCTGTACTGAGTACTCGGTAAATACTGAGTATTCGGCATACTCGGCGAAATTTTGGCCGAGCACTCGGCCAATATCGAGTAGTTGTAAGAATTTCAAACTGATCAGTAAAAAGTTATTCGAATATCAATGTATAATATATGTAATAATTCATAAAACTATTTACTCAGTATTTAACAATATGTGTACAAAATATAGAAAAAGTTAAGCAAAAACCCCTCATAAAATAATTCAAGATTAAAATTTAGTTTCACACATACAAATAAAAGTAAGTTTTTCTTATTACACAACTACTCGGTATTCGGTCGAGTAGTCAGTGGCCGAGTACTCGGTACTCGGCCAAAGTACTACTCGGTACACCACTAATAAAAAAGGAGTCTAAGCAAACCAATTCAAATTATTTTTTGTGAACAAGGTACACGAATGCAAGAAAAAAATTTAGGTGCCAATGGGCAGTCTCTCACCACTAAATTTTATTTGTTATTTTTTGTCTAATATTTCACCTAAATTTTTTGTGAGAATTTAAGTGAAGAGAACTAATAAAATTTAGTGGTGAGAAACTGCCTGCTGGCGCCTAGATTTTTATACTTCTGTTCTGCGAGTGCCCTTTTTTAAAAATTCGCACACAGCAGTCCTTTTTTCTAGAATCATCACTATCCTAGTGTTGATTCTAGATAAAAAGGGCCACTGAGCGGAAATGTTTAAAAAACAGCACACTTGTACCTTGTCGCTTGCAGGGAAAATCTGAAAAAGTGGTCTGAAAGTCTAAATTCATTCATCGACCATATGATAAAAATCCCACGAGTTTCACAAATCAGTATCAAGAAAAAACTACATTTTACCAGTGGGTAGAAATATAATATTGCAAAATTTGTCAATCAGTTGCATGAAAAAAAAACTGAAAATAGTCATTAAGTCGTCAGAAAATTTGGTGAAATTTGCCAGTTGATTGTTGGACAAAAAAGAGAAATCCTTTAGTTGGGGATTTTGATCAAAAATTTACCTTAACACTTTGGCTGCCCCCATTTTTCAAAATCTGTTCCCAGGCACCGAATGCGTGACTTAGAGATCTGCACGGGCAGTCCCGTGGCCCCAGAGTTGATTTCAGGGGGTGGACGGGGGGGGGGGCTCTCATTGCTTCGGAAGGAATGTGTGTGTCCCCTCCCCGGACCACCCCCTGAAATCAACTCTGGGGCCACGGGTCTGCCCATGCAGATCTCTTAAGCCACGCATTCGGTGCCTGGGAACAGATTTTGAAAAATGGGCGGCAGCCAAAGTGTTAACGTAAATTTAAGGATATTGTCATTGATTTAACATTAGCTTGTGAGTATTGTAACATGACAGTGTACTAAGCTCATTGAATATCCTCCTATAAAAAAAAAAAAAAAAAACATTTAAAAGAAAAATTAAGGATTTTGTCATTGGTTTAACATTAGCTTGTGAGTATTATAACATGACAGTGTACTAAGCTCTTTCAATATCCTCCTATGCACAAAAAACATTTAAAATAATTAAGGATATTTTCAGTGGTTTAACATTAGCTTGTGTGTATTGTAACATGACTGTGTACTAAGCTCACACAAATCAGTATCAAGAAAAAACTAAATTTTACCAGTGGGTAGAAATATAATATTGCAAAATTTGTCAATCAGTTGCATGAAAATAAACTGAAAATAGTCATTAAGTCATCAGAAAAATTCGTGAAATTTGCCAGTTGATTGTTGGACAAAAAAGAGAAATTCTTTAGTCGGGGATTTTGATCAAAAATTTACCTTAACACTTTCGCTGCCGCCCATTTTTCAAAATCTGTTCCCAGGCACCGAATGCGTGACTTAGAGATCTGCACGGGCAGACCCGTGGCCCCAGAGTTGATTTCAGGGGGTGGCCCGGGGGGGGGGGGGGCTCTCATTGCTCTAGAAGGAATGTCCCCCACCCTGAAATCAACTCTGGGGCCACGGGTCTGCCCGTGCAGATCTCTAAGTCACGCATTCGGTGCCTGGGAACAGATTTTGAAAAAAGGGCAGCAACCAAAGTGTTAACGTAAATTTAAGGATATTGCCATTTGTTTAACATTAGCTTGTGAGTATTGTAACATGACAGTGTACTAAGCTCATTCAACGTCCTCCTATGCACAAAAAAAAAAATTAAAATAATTAAGGATATTTTCAGTGGTTTAACATTAGCTTGTGTGTATTGTAACATGACAGTGTACTAAGCTCATTCAATATCCTTCTTAATAAATGAAAAAATCATTTAAAAAATTTAAACGCATATGAAAACTCTGTCATGTGGGAAAAAAAACAATTCTTCGATCGCTTGCAGGGAAAATCTGAAAAAGTGCTCTGAAATTCTAAATTCATTCATCGACCATATGATAAAAATCCCACGAGTTTCACAAATCAGTATCAAGAAAAAACTAAATTTTACCAGTGGGTAGAAATATAATATTGCAAAAATTGTCAATCAGTAGCATGAAAAAAAACTGAAAATAGTCATTAAGTCATCAGAAAAATTTGTGAAATTTGCCAGTTGATTGTTGGACAAAAAAGAGAAATCCTTTAGTTGGGATTTTGATCAAAATTTTACCTTAACACTTTGGCTGCCGCCCATTTTTCAAAATCTGTTCCCAGGCACCGAATGCGTGACTTAGAGATCTGCACGGGCAGACCCGTGGCCCCAGAGTTGATTTCAGGGGATGGGCGGGAGGGCTCTCATTGCTCTGGAAGGAATGTCCCCCCCCCCCGGACCACCCCCTGAAATCAACTCTGGGGCCACGGGTCTGCCCGTGCAGATCTCTTAAGTCACGCATTCGGTGCCTGGGAACAGATTTTGAAAAATGGGCGGCAGCCAAAGTGTTAACGTAAATTTAAGGATATTGTCATTTGTTTAACATTAGCTTGTGAGTATTGTAACATGACAGTGTACTAAGCTCATTCAATGTCCTCCTATGCACAAAAACACATTTAAAATAATTAAGGATATTTTCAGTGGTTTAACATTAGCTTGTGTGTATTGTAACATGACGGCGTACTAAGCTCATTCAATATCCTTCTTAATAAATAAAAAAATCATTTAAAAAATTTAAACGCATATGAAAACTCTGTCATGTGGAAAAAAAAAATAATTCTTCGATCGCTTGCAGGGAAAATCTGAAAAAGTGGTCTGAAAGTCTAAATTCATTCATCGACCATATGATAAAAATCCCACGAGTTTCACAAATCAGTATCAAGAAAAAACTACATTTTACCAGTGGGTAGAAATATAATATTGCAAAATTTGTCAATCAGTTGCATGAAAAAAAAACTGAAAATAGTCATTAAGTTGTCAGAAAATTTGGTGAAATTTGCCAGTTGATTGTTGGACAAAAAAGACAAATCCTTTAGTTGGGGATTTTGATCAAAAATTTACCTTAACACTTTGGCTGCCCCCATTTTTCAAAATCTGTTCCCAGGCACCGAATGCGTGACTTAGAGATCTGCACGGGCAGTCCCGTGGCCCCAGAGTTGATTTCAGGGGGTGGACGGGGGGGGGCTCTCATTGCTTCGGAAGGAATGTGTGTGTCCCCTCCCCGGACCACCCCCTGAAATCAACTCTGGGGCCACGGGTCTGCCCATGCAGATCTCTTAAGCCACGCATTCGGTGCCTGGGAACAGATTTTGAAAAATGGGCGGCAGCCAAAGTGTTAACGTAAATTTAAGGATATTGTCATTGATTTAACATTAGCTTGTGAGTATTGTAACATGACAGTGTACTAAGCTCATTGAATATCCTCCTATAAAAAAAAAAACATTTAAAAGAAAAATTAAGGATTTTGTCATTGGTTTAACATTAGCTTGTGAGTATTATAACATGACAGTGTACTAAGCTCATTCAATATCCTCCTATGCACAAAAAACATTTAAAATAATTAAGGATATTTTCAGTGGTTTAACATTAGCTTGTGTGTATTGTAACATGACTGTGTACTAAGCTCACACAAATCAGTATCAAGAAAAAACTAAATTTTACCAGTGGGTAGAAATATAATATTGCAAAATTTGTCAATCAGTTGCATGAAAATAAACTGAAAATAGTCATTAAGTCATCAGAAAAATTCGTGAAATTTGCCAGTTGATTGTTGGACAAAAAAGAGAAATTCTTTAGTCGGGATTTTGATCAAAAATTTACCTTAACACTTTCGCTGCCGCCCATTTTTCAAAATCTGTTCCCAGGCACCGAATGCGTGACTTAGAGATCTGCACGGGCAGACCCGTGGCCCCAGAGTTGATTTCAGGGGGTGGCCCGGGGGGGGGGGGGCTCTCATTGCTCTAGAAGGAATGTCCCCCACCCTGAAATCAACTCTGGGGCCACGGGTCTGCCCGTGCAGATCTCTAAGTCACGCATTCGGTGCCTGGGAACAGATTTTGAAAAAAGGGCAGCAACCAAAGTGTTAACGTAAATTTAAGGATATTGCCATTTGTTTAACATTAGCTTGTGAGTATTGTAACATGACAGTGTACTAAGCTCATTCAATGTCCTCCTATGCACAAAAAAAAAAAGTTAAAATAATTAAGGATATTTTCAGCGGTTTAACATTAGCTTGTGTGTATTGTAACATGACAGTGTACTAAGCTCATTCACTATCCTTCTTAATAAATGAAAAAATCATTTAAAAAATTTAAACGCATATGAAAACTCTGTCATGTGGGAAAAAAAACAATTCTTCGATCGCTTGCAGGGAAAATCTGAAAAAGTGCTCTGAAAGTCTAAATTCATTCATCGACCATATGATAAAAATCCCACGAGTTTCACAAATCAGTATCAAGAAAAAACTAAATTTTACCAGTGGGTAGAAATATAATATTGCAAAAATTGTCAATCAGTTGCATGAAAAAAAACTGAAAATAGTCATTAAGTCATCAGAAAAATTTGTGAAATTTGCCAGTTGATTGTTGGACAAAAAAGAGAAATCCTTTAGTTGGGATTTTGATCAAAATTTTACCTTAACACTTTGGCTGCCGCCCATTTTTCAAAATCTGTTCCCAGGCACCGAATGCGTGACTTAGAGATCTGCACGGGCAGACCCGTGGCCCCAGAGTTGATTTCAGGGGATGGGCGGGAGGGCTCTCATTGCTCTGGAAGGAATGTCCCCCCCCCCCCCGGACCACCCCCTGAAATCAACTCTGGGGCCACGGGTCTGCCCGTGCAGATCTCTTAAGTCACGCATTCGGTGCCTGGGAACAGATTTTGAAAAATGGGCGGCAGCCAAAGTGTTAACGTAAATTTAAGGATATTGTCATTTGTTTAACATTAGCTTGTGAGTATTGTAACATGACAGTGTACTAAGCTCATTCAATGTCCTCCTATGCACAAAAAAAAAACATTTAAAATAATTAAGGATATTTTCAGTGGTTTAACATTAGCTTGTGTGTATTGTAACATGACGGCGTACTAAGCTCATTCAATATCCTTCTTAATAAATGAAAAAATCATTTAAAAAATTTAAACGCATATGAAAACTCTGTCATGTGGAAAAAAAAATAATTCTTCGATCGCTTGCAGGGAGAATCTGAAAAAGTGCTCTGAAAGTCTAAATTCATTCATCGACCATATGATAAAAATCCCACGAGTTTCACAAATCAGTATCAAGAAAAAACTAAATTTTAACAGTGGGTAGAAATTTAATATTGCAAAATATTGCCTTTATTATTTGATTCTGAGAAGTGTCATAATTGACGAAAAAAACTAATTTGGCCCTATTACCATTCAGAAGTGTAAATTTTCTTTTTAAAATAACACAATTCATATGATAGTAAAAAAAGATTGCTTCATTTAAAAAATTTAATATTTTACATAATTAGTGAGTATGTACTCATTAAATAAAAATTATTATTAACACAATGTGTCTAACCTCTTTGTATTACATAAAACTGTTTCATTCCTAAAAAGAAAATAAGTTACTTACCTGTGAAATGTTATGCACTTATTGTAGGTATCCTAGGCAGGCATCAATTTATAATTTGAAGTTCAGTATTATTTTTTGTGTAACTGAACATCAAAACATACTTTAATACAAAGCACAGATAAGTATCTGTGTAAGATATATAAAAATTCTGAAACTTTTAATCTAAAAGAACATACTGATTGAAGCAAGTGTAAATCTGAAATAAAACATTGTTAATTACTATAAATAGATAAGTGCACTAAATCAAGTAAAATCGAACTATCTGGATAACTATCTGGATTGTCAGAAACAAAATTTTATCAAATGTTTTGGATGACATTTGAATTTAATTAATCCTGTTAATATGAAATGGACCTAATTTTTTTTTTTTTTTTTTCGCATGCATTAACCGTTAATAGTACAATCTCATCTAGATTTGAAATACTAACGATGATTGTACAAAAATTGCGACGGTTTATAAATCGTTATCACTTTATTCAAATTAACTCAATCGTGTGGATCTGAAATTAATTTCTTTCGATTGAGAATGTAAAAATACCCATACAGCCACTTTATTTCAATAAACAGTGGTGATATTTTTCGCCAAACTGCAAAATAAATGAACTTCTTTTAGCAAATCAACGTGGTACTCCGCGCCGATTTTCATAAACAAGCCTGTGTTTCCGTGAGTTGAGGTGTTTCTTTAATGCTTCTCCTGCAGTTGCAACGAAACCATGGGGTTAGACATTCAGCTGTAAGGGGTTGAAATATAAATCATATGTCCAAATGAGAAATTTAAATAAAATAAAGGAAGAGAATTATACTATTTTTTTGTTGTTCTTCTTTGTTTTTATGAGGTAAAAGTGGAAAACTGGAAGTTATATGTATGTCCGATATGTTAGAAAGACAATTTATGCAATATGCAATGAGTAAACCCATCTGTGTTTCTAATTTCTAATCATGGGCGACATATAAAAGAATGGTTGGGCCACTGTCCCTCTCGATTTTGAAATTTATCTAATTAAATTTCCTTTTTCTTCGATTTTGAAAAACATAGTAAATTTTTTTCGAGTAATTTAAAATTAAAGAGGAACTAAAAACTAGTTATGAAGATAGTGGGGCAGTGAGCAAGGGAGACCTATTGCCCCTACCTTGATTTTAAAATTTAATTAATAAGAATTTCTTTTCTTCTGTTATCAAAAACATTATGTAAATATTTTGAGTAACTTAAAATGAAAATAAATAAGAAATTTTCAGTTAAGGGGTGTTGGTGGTGGTGTGAGTGTGTGTGTGTGTGTGTGGGGGGGGGGGGGTGAGACTCATTGCCCCTTCCTGGATTTTGAAATTTAATTAGCAATTTTTTTCTCCAATTTACAAAAACATAGTAAAATTTATTCTTTTCGAATAACTTAAAATAAAGGAACTAAGAACTTTCTGTTAGGGGAAGGGGGCATATGTGAGTCATTGCCCCTCCCTCGATTTTAAATTGTAACTATTTTTTTTTCTCTGATTTTTGAAAAACATAGTGAAATTTGATCTTTTCTCTTATCTTAAAATAAAAGAATAACTAAGAATTTTCTCTTATGGGAACGAAGTTAGAAGAGAGCTATTGCCCCTCCCTAAATTAAAAAATTTAATTAATTAAATATTCTTTTTCTTTTGTTTTCAAAAACATAGTAAAGTTTATACTTTTCGAGTAACTCTGAATAGAAAAATGAGAAATTTTACATTAAGAGGGAGGGTGGGGGGGGGGGGGTTGAGAGGTTCATTTCCCTCCCCTCCCTGGATTTTAAAATGTAACTAATAAAAAAAAATTTCCACTTTTGAAAAGTAGTAAAATTTATTCTTTTCGACTAACTAAAAATAAAGAAACTAAGAATTTCCTGTTAGGGGAAGGGGCATAGCTGAGCGATTGCCCCTCCCTTGAATTTAAATGTTAACTATTTTCTTCGCTTTTGAAAAACATACTGAATTTTTTTTAATTATCTTAGAATAAAAGAGGAATTAAGAATTTTCAGTTAGGGATAGGGTAGGAGGTAGGAGAAACCTATTGCCCCTTCCTGGATTTCAAAAGTTAATTAATTAAAATTTCCTTTTCTTCTATTTCAAAAACATAGTAAAATGTATACTTTTCGAGTAATTTACAATAAAAAAAATGAAGAAATTTCTCATTTCCCCCCCCCCCCCTGGCTTTTGAAATTTAATTAATATTTTTTTTCTCCGATTTTGAAAAAAAAAAAAAATAGCAAAATTTATTCGTTTAGAGTAAGTTAAAAAAAAAACTAAGAATTTTCCGTTGTGGGCAGGGGCACAGGTGGGTTGATGCCACTGCCCCTCCCTCGATTTTGAAATTTAACTAATTTTTTTTCTCTAATTTTGAAAATCATAGTGAAATTTAATTTTTTTTTATCTTAGCTTAAAATGAAAGAGGAACTAAAAATTTTGCGTTAGGTAGGAATGTGACTTTCAATTAAGTCCTTAAAAGTCTTGGAAAGAGTATTAATTATCATTAGTATATAAAAAGTGTGTTTCATAACATGCAACTCTCACAAAATCAAAACAATTTTAAACACTTTAGAAAATTCGGGATATATCACACAATCATACAGCATTGTGTATTGCAAAAGTATCTTACAGTAACTGCTGTTATACTGTAGTTACTATTATAATAATCATACTTACAAAATTAAGACCTGTAAAGTTCTTCAGAAACTGCAGTCAGACTGCAGATACATCACCGAAAATTTTTGTGAATTAATTGCTATAAAATCACTTGAAATTCACTGCCGTTTTACTGTAGACATAAAGTCTTACTATTTTTTAAATTTTGGGTTGAAAAAATACTTGTCAATAACTGGAAAATAACTGAAGTTTTTTTACTGTTGATATTGCACTACAAAAAAAACTACAGTTGACCGTAGAAAAACTTGAAAAATACATCATTTCTGTAAAAAAACTACAGTTCATTTTTAGCTGGGGGGGTATCAAATTTATAATATGTTTAATTTAAGGGTATGATTGGAAAACTTGATATTTTTATATTCTATAGAAAAAGTCTAATAAAAAGGAATTGTAAATTACTGTTTACAAACTAAGTTAAGCACCATTATTGTCTTTGAGAAGTCATAATGTTATGTCAGTTACACAATAAAAGTTGCGTCAGTTACACGCGTAAATGCCATTTTTTTCTTTTTTATTATTCAGAAATTAATTAAACAAGTTACTGATATAATTTGGCATTACTTAGTGTTGTTGAGAACATTAAATCACTTTTTTTACGGGATAGTTTTGATAATTTTTACACTTCTGTGAAGGCAGAAAAAATATTTGTCTATTTTATGTTACGTCAGGTACAGAATTTTGAATTGTAATTTTTGGGACTCAAAGAGAGATTAAAATAATCTACAGGTATTTGGGTATTAGGACCTCAGTAAGAAATATTTTAAATTGTAAAAATTTGTTCTAGGTTTATTAGTAAGTTTTCTACATAGATTTGAAAACAAAATTCGATGATAAAATGTTACGTCAGTTACCTTGGAATTGCCTTATAATAAAAATGTAATATTGCTAAAAACTTTAACATTATTAAATATCGTCTGTACTATTAAGATTATTATTTAATTAAGTTGAAGATAATTTTAAATTTTATGAAAAAGAATCATATAACCAGTGCTCCATTGAATAATAAATTTCATAATTTCATTAATTTTTCTCTATGTCACAAATACATTGTACAGTGCTAAATCCAAAGAACACACAATGACATAATCAGACAAAAACTGACAGTTAAAATTCTTTATTTATCTTGACCAAAGAAACAAAAATATTTACACTATGCTGATTTAAATTTTCAATAAATTACATTATGCAAAATTTCTCAGAAAGGAGTATAGAAACTAAGGATAAAGGCTCTGAATACTATTTTTTCTTTCTAAATGAGAAAGCAGTATATCTATATTTAATAGACAAGACTGTTTTTTACTCACCTGCCCTGAGCTTTCTACGAAATCGATTTTGATAATTATTTTTCTAAATGAAAGCTATTCATTTGTAGATGTGCTCCCACTAGCTTTTTTTTATTATTATTATTCCCACATTTGGATTTTAATTTAAAAAGTTATTTGTGAAATTTCTTCAAAACAGTGGCAATCGGATAACTTCCATTGCTACAGAGAAAATATAAGTAATGAAAAATGTGTGTTCAGACACGTGGCGTTTTTAGACATATTTTTTATTTTTTTAAGTTAAATTTCGGTGAAAAATATTTATGGACGTATATTTTATTTTGATAAGTGAGTAAAAATTCATGTGTAATTATGAAGTCACGAGATTATTGTCTATTGGGTTTATTTTATCTTTATGCATTGTAATTTTATTGATATCATTTTTTTTTCATTACAATGAAATAGAAATATATGTTTTTTTAATACATGGTGGTTAAATATAAAAATGCATAGATAAAGTACATGTGAAAAATTTTGCCGATGAAAGTGGCTTTATGGTTAGTTTAAAATGTATTTTTATTTTGACAAAACTAAAGAGAAAAATTCACATGATTGTGTCAAGATGACGTAATTCTTACTTATTTTTCATTTTTTTAATTATAAAGATTATAATAGGAGCGTTTATTGTTACACACCACGCCTTACTTAATAATAATATTAATAATATGCAAGATGAATTAAGTTTTTAATAAAGAATTCAGAAAAGTAAAGAATTTATGGGAAATTAAGATTGATAAAAAAAATGGTGCTAAGGTAAAAAAAAAAACTTCAAATAATAATTGCTTTGATAGTTGAATTAAATAATGTAAGGCTTATTTTCTAAGAATAATTTTTGTAGGTTTATTATAAGTTCATTTAACAGTTCCTTATTATCGACAAAATCGCATTTCTATTAATGTGGAATTTTCTGTCGTCCTCAAAAATAGCAGTCTACTTTTGGATGCCAACAAAAACTTTCTTGTTGTGAAGTTACATAATTAGATTGTGTAGCATTAATAGGAACACAGTATTTATTGTTATCAAAGTTGATTTTTTTTTTCCAACTAAAAAATGTCACATCTTCATGTTTTAATAATATGATAAGCTTCAAGAATGATTTCAGTGAGTCATTTTTTTATTACCATATGAGACATGTTCTTGATTTCATAGCATTTTTTATAATAAAACATTACCTTTATATAACAATACATATTGTTGATAAAAACTTTGCGTTTCTACCATTCCACAGTCAATTTTTATTTGCTTTGATCTTACATGTGTCTAAATAGGCACACACAGTGATTTTATTCGACATTTTTCAAAACATTCTTTATAAATTATCATTTTACTTTATTTTGTTTGATATAAATTGAAGAACACTCAAATTTTTAGATGTTATTTTTTTATCTTTAAAAATGTCTAATATTGAATTTTTTACACTTAACCACTTTAACGGCAGCCCCTAGATAAGTCAAGGATAACAACGCTGTTTTCTTATTTCTGCTGCTGATGAAGTGGTTAAAATTAAAAAAATTTCTTATTCGTCCTGTTTTAAAGTATAGAACAAATTATATTTTATGCAATATTTAAAAACATTGCATGTTTTTTAATCTGAGATAAGTTCAGGGGAATTATATGAGCGATTACCAAACTTGAAAAAAAAATTCTGTATGGGCACTAAGGGATATACAATACCCTTTGCAGAAAATCCTCTGGGAAATGAATAATCTTTTGTATCATAGACAGAAAGCCTTTTCTCTAATATAAAGGCAAAGTTTGGTACTTTACCATTATACCAATGCCATTGTTCTCTATGCATAATAGTTTCCACAAAAAAAAAAAAAACTTTGTTGATACGAAAGTGATTTTTAAAACAATTTAAAAATTGAAAATAACAGAGTTTCACGAACTATTTTATTAAATCAATACAAATTTGTACTTAAAATAAAAGAACAAATATAAATCTATACTTAAAAGAACAAATATAAATCACACAATAAAATTATAAAACTCAATTTAAATTGCAGGTATGAAATTCTAAACATCTCTTAGAATTCCAGTAAGCATTTCATTGGAATAAACTAGATTAATTTTAACACAATTATTCTAATTGGTAAATAAATCATATTAGATGTAAATTTCCAAATGGGCGAAAAATGTCCGGACCAGGATTCAAACCAGGGATCTCCTGGCTGAAGCCGCCAGTGCTCTGCCATCTGAGTTATCCCAGACGAATCTGGTGGAACTTTCTCACCCAGTTAACCTTAATGATTATGGCATCTGGTCTGAAACCTGGTTCAGCTCAACAGAATCTAACCAAGCATTTCATTGTTTGAATGAATAAGTTCATGGTTTTTTGAACAAAAACTTATATCATGTTATATCCAAAGTCTTGAAACAATTTTATTGCAGCTTCCTTGACACCAGGTGATTGCCAAAGGCTAAAATCGATCGCAGCATCAGTAATAAACGTAAGTTATAAATAAATAAATATTAGGGCAGACGGGGGAAAGTGGGCGTATATTGAAAAACACCTATTTTCTCTTTTTGAATTAAGACATTTAGTTAATTCCTTTTTAGAGACATATATTAAGATGACAAATATTTTTATTTTAGTTTTAGAAACTGGCAAAAAGTTTAAGCTTTACAAACTATTTTGTTTATGCTCATTGCATATGGTATTTTAATTTAAGCTGCTAATAACTTTGCTTCTAAAATGATTATTAACTGGCAAAAACTATTGATTTTAATTCAATCGTGTAGAGGAGAATCTAAGGAACAGACTTACATAGAAAATAAAAAATATATTTTATAATTCTATTTATTACAAGTTGTTTTCTGTGGTGGGTTAATTTGAGAGTATGGTTAGGGTTAGCTAACTAAGTATTGTACGATAGGGATATTTTTTATGTGTGTTAACTTTAGTCAATGTCTAATGCTGAATATTTTATAATAAAATGACTAAAAAAAATAATTAACCTATTTATTTATAAACCTAGATAGCCATTTTAACGCTGGAAAACAATTTCCTT
Source organism: Maratus speciosus (assembly GCA_963932465.1). Classification (NCBI taxonomy): domain Eukaryota; kingdom Metazoa; phylum Arthropoda; class Arachnida; order Araneae; family Salticidae; genus Maratus; species Maratus speciosus. The sequence continues at coordinate 43,252,720 of OZ010797.1, read as the reverse complement.
TTCATTTTTCTTTTCTAAATGCAGTTTAGACAGAGAAAAATTATAGAAAAAAATCCAATGTTATAAGATATAATAACAAAAAAAAAAAAATCGCAGAGGAAACTCACTATAAAAAATCTATCACGAATGTAAAAGAAAAACATCCATAATTAAAAAAGCAGAGTAATTATGAAAAGTAAAAGAAATGAAACTGATAATATAAAAGTAGACTTTAAAGAAATAAAGCTAGGTTAATGGGTAGAAGTTAAGTACCGGTCAAAAAGTTATTCAGCTAAATTCATCGGCCAGGTGATAGGAATTAATGAGTTCTATCACATAAAGTAGTTGATTAGGTTATCATTGGGGGACCATTGCACTTTTCCTGCTATTGAGGATGAAGATCGTGTAGAATTCAGCAATATATGTCACATACTAAGTGAACCTAATTTTGATAGTCATGAACATTATTTCTTTAATTAAATAATACGTAAAAAATGTTTTTTTCTCTGGGCATTTCTACTTTTAAAGATACATTTATTTCAGTGTATTCTTATTTGAAAAACAAAATTTACATATTTTTATTTAAATATACACTGATTTTACTACTACCTCCCCTTTGCCCCTTCATTGAGTAAAGTGAGTGAGGTTATCAAAAAATGCTCTTTTAAATGCATCACTGTTAGAAAACAACTTAACAAAATTGAATGGTTATGTTTCATGTTTAATCTATATGAACACAATATATATAAAATGCATCAAAAGTTTCATTAAAATAAATTTAATAGTTTGGTTTTAGGGCCTTCTCTAAAAAAAGTTTTATTTAACCCTAATTTTCCCCACCTGACCCTATTGATTGAAAAAATAACAAATTAAGATATTTTGCAAGGTTACGATTAAATAATTAAAAGAAAACAATCATGTTCAATAAATAGCACATCACAATGTTTGGCTCGGTTTGAAATAAAAATACTTTCCATAGTTAGGGTTGAAATAAATGGCATATTAGCATACATTTTGGCATGGTTTAAGTATAACGGAACCCATAGTTTTATAAACATTCTATACATAGCGCAATCCTTTATATAACATAAAACTCATTTTTTCTTTTGATAAGCAAAAATAAATACAAATTAACCACTGTATGAATAATTATATACAATTCACAATAGAATAGCTCGTTGTGCAATATGAATCTTATTTGATTCGCACAAGGAAGCTTATACTGAAAATATTTCATTGCAGAAAGTTAAATGAGTAAACAACATGAAATAAATGTTATTTAAAGTATTTTAATAAATAAAAATTTGAATTAAAATAGTCATTTGATATGGAAGTATTCAAAATTACATTTTTTTTAACACTGTAGCAGCCAAAATATAACAGTATCATCATCTTGGGACAATTGTTTAGAGCATAATCAAAATATGACAGGCTTTAACGTTACATGAGATGCAAAGTACATTTATAAGAGACCGTTTGAAACACTTCTGTAGAATATGCTTCAAAAAGCATTGGCGAGAAATGCATAGACTAGTTTTAAAAAATCTTCTAGACAACAGTTCACAAACATATATAATTTTTTGTGAGTGTAAACATGCTTTTTCAGATAGTCGCTCAGCAAAATTTCACTAGAACATAGAATTGTCACTAACTAAAAATCCTTATATATTTTATAACTCATAAGCTTCTCTATGAGTAAGCAAGTTCTCTTTTTAAATTAGTATTTTGTACAAATCCCAGGATTATATTTCACAAACAAAAGGTTTATGCTTTGCATGGATGCGCAAGTGTACTTTTAGATTACCATTTTGTGAAAATACTTTAGAACAAATTTCACAAACAAAAGGTTTTTCCTTTAAATGGGTATTCAAGTGTTTTTTCAGATCACCTTTTTCTGAATATCTTTTTGAACATATTTCACAAACAAACGGTTTTTCTTTTGTATGGATGCGCAAGTGTACTTTCAGATTACAACTTTTTGAAAAACTTTTAGAACATATTTCACAAACAAAAGGCTTTTCCTTTGTATGGGTGCGCACATGTTCCTTAAGTTGTCCATTGGCTAAAAATCTTTTTGAACATATTTCACAAACAAATGTTTTTTCATTTGTATGGGTGCGCAAATGTACTTTTAGATTAGCTTTTTGTGAAAATTCTTTCGAGCAAGTTCCACAAACAAAAGGTTTTTCCTTTGTATGGACGCGCACATGTCTCTTAAGATCAGCACTCGCGAAAAATCCTTTAGAGCATATTTCACAAACAAACGGTTTTTCCTTTGTATGGATGCGCAAGTGTTTTTTCAAAGTATCAGTTCGTGAAAAACCTTTGGAACATACTTCACAAGCAAAAGGTTTTTCCTTTGTATGCATACGCATGTGTTTTATCAAATCACCACTTCCTGAAAATCCCTTGGAACATGTTTCACAAACAAAAGGCTTTTCCTTTGAATGGGTGTACATGTGTTTTTTCAGATGACCACTTTTTGAAAAAACTTTGGAACATATTTCACAAGAAAAAGTCTTTTCTGTTGCTTGGGAATGAATATGATTCACTGACATTCTTTTAGAGAAAATGTTTAATTTCATCGAACACAATAGATAAAATGTCTGCATAAAATGGTACTTTGTTGAAATTCTCCAAAAAAATACTTTCAATACGTTAAAAACAAATATGTTAGCTATCCACCTTTTAATCTACAATGCTGAAAAAAAAGTTTATGAAACCTATTTTACCTGCATTGATACATATATATTAATTATCAATTTCCAAAGAATTCAATAATTGAGGACAAAAAATTAAAAACTCGGAAAGTCCAAAAGAGGAAAATTTTTAAAAGAGCAGAAAAAAAAATTCCTTATTTTGGTACTTACATTGTTTTTCATTTCATTCCTTTTGTATCTTTAACAACACTTTAAAATGTAGGTACATTGGTGGTGTAGGGAGGGGGGGAATAAACACCTAGTAACTCTGCAACTAATAATAACAGAAGAAAGTTACGTGTACCAAGCATTTGGAATTAAAGTGTCCTTTTAAATCATGTATAAAAAATTTCTCAGGGGGCCATCTAAAAATCAAAACCATACTAAACTTTGTTTTTTTCACTGGCAACATCCAATTTTGACAATATTTTTTTAAATCTTCGGTTCAAACTACGCACAGAAACAAAATTTCGAATTCATTTGGATAAGTTTTTGAATTATAAACATTCAAATTTTAGAGCTTGTAATGTTAAATTACATTTTCATATTTTTATTAATATCTCCTGAAATTACAATCCTAATGTGGTAATTTTTTGTTTGGAGATAATACTAAAAATCCCAAACATAAATACATTAAATTTATAATTTAAAAAATTACTATGAAATTAATATTAAAAAAAAATATTAATTGCAACCTACAAATTTTTGGATAGATTTACATTTATTAAGTCCTGTTTTATGAGATTTCTCAATTTCAAATTTTTCTGCTAAGTAGTTTTTGAATTAGGATTTAAAAATGTCAAAATGATGGTTTAAGGGAGCCGTCTATGATGTGGAGAGAAGCATAATTTGAAAAAAAAATATATTTTACTCCTTTTATTGAAACATTTGGGCTGGTAAGAGTTGAAACATATTAAGCGAATGAAGTGGTCATTATTCGCAAGGCATAATATATTGAAAGAAGTGACATAGTCACTCTGTATCATTTCAAGAATCGAGTACTGAACTTCAATTTGGATACAGCCCCTAAAATATGCTCATATTAAAATTATTAATTTCTTTAAAACGATTCGTACGAATTTCGCGAAAATTTATTTTTAGACTAATTGAAGGGTAGAACTTATTTATTGGGTCAAATTTGGGTATTGCTATTGAAAAAAAAACTTGGATACGTTTAATAGGTAGATGGCCTTCTAAATAAATTTTATATACATCATTTAAAAGTAGACTTTATTTCCTAACGTGTGATACCAGTAACTTTGTCCTACATTGATTTGTTGCTGAGTTAGTAGGGGTTGTTTACTTTCTCCCACGACTGTACCTAGCTTCCTTCCGTTTATTGATTAAATACTGAAATATTAATATTCGTAAACATTTATTTTATTTCTTTTTTAATATTTTAAAAATTGTTTAAAAAAATCCAAGTGATATAAGCAGTAACAACAATAATTTGTGTAATGGCCTACAGCTGATGCACGTCTGAACGCTGGTACTTTCAGCTTTCTCCACCTCACTTCATGTGACACATTCAACCAGCAATATTCTTGTACTCTTTTTTGAGCTATTAATACCAGAGTTGTAATTTTAACCGGTCAAAATTGATTTTGACAAAGACACTGGATAAAAATGGTTTTAGCCGTCCAAAATTGGTCAGAAATGGTTAAAACTGTTAAAAATTGTCTTAATTTTAACAATTATTTTTTCTTTCTAATTAAAAGTAACTTAATAAGCAATGAAAGTAACAGTGCAGATACAAAAATAATACACTGACAAGTTAATGAGGCTCATTTGTAAAATATGCTTATGCAATACAATAGCTAGATTCATAATTGTCCTATCATTGTTAATTGTGTATCAACAAGACAAAAATCATTCTTCCTTTCAGCTGTTGATACAGGGATATCTAAGAAAAAACTGCCCAGTATTGTTTAAAACTAGCAGCTGATGCTAAAGAAGGATTAGCAAACAAGTTTGTTTGTAAAGCAAGAAGTTTTGTAAGTGACAATGAAAACAAGATGAAATGCATGAGATAAGATTTTCAAAATGCATATACAGAGAAACTGTTTATTTCTTATGGATGTGCTGCACATTACTTGAATCTTGTAGGACAAGATATTACAAACACAAACAAAGTTAGTTCAATAATGACGCATGTTATTGAAGTCTAGAAATACTTCCTAAACAACCACCGACCTTCAGGTTACCTACCTGAATATGAAGCATCTGTTAAACTCCAACTTCCAGGGGAAACACAGTGGAACAGTCAAATTGAATGTTTGAGAACTTTTATTAAAAACAGAGATTTATTTCTACATGAAAATTGCAGATGAGCATGAAGATGATATTGATGATAAAATTGTTCAAATTATTAGCAATGTCGGCATATACAAAGAAGTAAAACATTTACAAAATCAACTTAAGCCTATTTCCATTGGTTTAGATAAATTTAAAACAGACGATGCTACTATATCTGATGCATGCGATGAATGGTTAAAATTGCTAAAAGAGAAATATCTTGAAACTTATTCTAAAATGATACAGTCTCGATTCAATGAAAATGTTACGCCAGTTTATTTTCAAGCTCATATGCTGAATCCTGTCTACATGGGTAAAAGTAGTGATGAAGAGAAGCAAGAAATAGCAGCGCAGTGGTTAGACAATTAATATTGATGATTCCTTTTTGCCTCTTGTGATTGCATTTCAAGCAGAATCTTCAGCATATCCAAAATCCTGTTTTTCTGAAAGCGTAAAAGATACAATTAGGCTTGATACCTGGTGGGCAGCAATGAAGAAGGTTAAATGCATTGATATAAAATTTGTTGAATTCACACTACATCTAATGAACTGTTGTGCCAGCTCGTCATGAATAGTAAGATTGTTTTCTAAATTTGGAATCTCTATATAATAATTGTCATTGTAACGCGTCCGGGACGAACCCATCGATTTTGCCAATCTCCGATAAGAAGGAGCCACGTTAGGCTTAATTTTGATTTCAGATGTGTAAGAGAAAACTTATCTGCTTAAATACAAATCTTTTCTACCTGAAATCCCTTCTGTTCAACATAATTTTCTTTAAAAGATTCAAAACTGATGACCGTTTAATGATTTGCGCAGTTAAAAAACAATTTCAGAAAACGAGTTCAAAACATACATTATCGTAAAATGTAAACAAGTGATACCGAGTCATTCACTTGATTCATTAAATTGAAAAATAAACCATTGAGCTAGGCGCAAATCAAATACTGTGTTCATCTTTCGGCCACGAAGCTTCCCACTCCGGATAAACAGCGCATGTGCTAAGACCGATCTCCAATGGGAGTTCCGTATTATTCCTGTCTGTATACAGATATCGTCACGCGACGCGTATTCATTGATCTCAGCATTACTGAGATTTTGCTGTCTTCTGGGTATAATTTTTTGGATTACACATTATTAGGTATTTTGTTAATTTATTGTTTGTTTTTTAAATCTGATTTGTTGTGATTCCATTTTTAACTTTTCTTTTGATTTACTTAGATTTAATGTGTTCTTTGTATTTTCCGCCTATTTAACCTAACAAGTGGAAACTTTAACCCTATTGTCATGTAGATATTACGAACCGTTCAATTTCTCTTGAAATATCTCTTAATGTTTTAATATCCAGCATCAGTAATTATTTTTACAGTACCTTATGGCTTCATAGTTGAAAATTTCTGAATACTTTCTGAAAAGAGCAACAGAAATAAATTTTCTGTACTTTTGTTTTGTTTACATATCGATTACGATAGAAATATTTTAATATCCAGCAGTAATTATTTTGACAGTGTACCTTATAGCTTCATACTTTAAAATTTCTCTTAAAAAATTATATGTTAAATTAAGCATGAAAAACTTAATACTTGGAAAGGCTGAGACAAATATAAATTTTTAAAGCAGATATCATACAATGAATGTTTAATCACAATGTTTTAACTAAAATAACTTTAAATATTAAAAATTTAAACAAAATGAAGTTTTTAATTCATTTTAAGATGATTGATTTTTCGCGAAAAAGGATAAAAAAAACTTAAAACTATTTAGCTAGAAAAGACTACAATGTTTCTGTTGACAAATAAATGGATTTTTCAATGCTTACATTAAAGTAAATTTAAAATTCAATGTTAGAGTTACAAATTAATTAAATTGTTTATTGTGGGATCCCCATAACTCAAAAAATATTTGAAAATAAGTTATCATCGTTTTTCCAATTTTTGTTAACAGACGATTGCGATTTGTGTTAAAAACCACCAAAATAACATTCTCTATGCCCTATCATATGATACATACCAATAGATTTCTAAACAATTTCCACTTGAAAATTTGAAGACCATTAAGATTACTAAATCAAAAGAAAAGTTCATGATTAATTCCCAATAAGTCAGAGTGAATAAATTTCAAAACACATAATATGTGTAATCCTATTTTAAAAAGCTTTTTCCAAAAAGGTAGAAATTCATTCACATAACACTGACAATAAAATTATCAGTGTTTCGGTTGATGGGAAAACATTTAATGTATTTTATCAACGCTGTCCAACGTGGCATGATTTTTTTTTTTTTTTTTTGGGGGGGGGGGGGGGGGTGAGGAGAGCACAATTTAGTGGAGGGCAAAATTTGCAATCCCATGCAGTATTTCCTGGATCTTTCCCAAAATAGGAAAGTGCTGCATAATATAAAAAATGCTGTGTGTTCCGCCTCATTAAATTTTTCTACAGACATGTGACTCTTACCGATTTTTCCCCTTTGAGAAAGGGATTTTTATTCTTTTGCGCGATTTTGCAAAATTTTCTGAATTTCTTCGAATGACGGTAGAAAAATATTGTGAATTTTGCAAGTGAGTCAAAAATTGAAATGACAAGATTTCCCAATCAAACAGAACGACCAATCGACAGATTTTGCGTTTTTTTCCAACGACTGTTTGAGGAATTTCCGACAGTTTACATATGAACTTCACAATATTTTAAAGCAACCAATTAAAGGATTTTGAGTATTTTCCGATGATCAACTGGCAATCTTCACGATTTTTTCTGAAGAATGAAGGAAGAATGTTGCAACTTTTCCCCACAATTGATGAATTTTGCAGTACTTTTCTTTTTACTCTACCGATTGGGTAATTTTTGTGGGTTTTTTTTTTATGTGACAAATTTCATTTTTCCCTCACAACCAACTGTTGATTTTTCTTTTTCATCTGCGACTGATTGATAAATTTTGTGGTTTTTTAAGCGATAGATTGACAAATTTTGCGATTTTTTTTTTTTTTGGCATGACCAACTGAAGAATTTCCTGTAACCGATTGGTGAATTTTTCGATTTTTTTTTCCTTCACAAGAGCGATTTAGAAATTTCTCTACATACATTTATAATCCACCGTGATCGTAGACAAAATTCATGCATTTACAAGATTCCTGTTTGCTGAATATTCTGTTCCATTATTTTTTCTTTTTTTTTTTCATTCCATTAATACATAACTATATAATACAGAGAACCTGATTTGAACCTGCAAAATCCATTTTACTGACATGTTACTTTTCTGCGGAATTGTGCTTTTTTTGGCAACTGAATTTTATTATCCCGTGGATCTATGCAAATATGCATTAAAATTTGTTGATATTTTTATGGGGGAGGGAGGGAATAACGGAAGAAATACAAGAAAAACGCGAGTACCAACTGTGCCAAATTAAGCAAATTTCTTCAAAGGTTCGCGGGAAAAACGCAAATCTTTTTAAGGATCGAAAAAAAAATACGATAAACGTTAAAGGTTCGTGAAAAAAAAAAGTGTGATTTTCTTTAAAGGATCACGGGAAAACATTGCATTTCCAGATTAAGCTAAATAATGCTATAAAAAGTGATAAAATATCTTTATTAAGATTGACTATCGTTTCATTGCACAAACGGCGACATTTTCAAAATTTTGAAAATGTCGCCGTTTGTGCAATGAAACGATCGTCAATCTTAATAAAGATATTTTATCACTTTTTTGTAATTTTACAAAAAAAGTATTGTAAATGCTAATAGTGTGTTTATTAGAACATAAAAAACCAAACTTGCTCATCTAAACTCTTACTTGGTGGATGTCTTATACATCGCTGTTAGATGCAATAACATTTTGAAGAAAATTCTATGTTCTTACTGCTGATCCCCAGTTTCTGTGCATACTTTTAATATTTATATGTTTAGTAAGTTAAAACTCAAAAAGTTGTGCACATGCTTGTTCAGCCGTTAAAAGTTTTGCTAAATCTTTTTTGGTACTTTTCGGTTAGCCGGGCGCCAGTGTTATATACTCATATATATATTGTATATATATGTATAAATGCATATATTTGTATATATTTATACACACATATGTATATATCCATACATATATATGTTATATAAACTTAGATGTATATATATGTACATATATATAACACTGGCGCCCGGCTAACCAAGAAGTACCTCTTTTTTTTTTTTTTTTTTTTTTTGCTTTTTGCAAAAAATATAACACACTTACCAAGATTTAATACCAAACAAATCATCAAAAAATTTAATAGTTGCAGCAGAATTTGTTAATTATGGGTTTTTATTGCATGTTTCTTAAACTTTTGTTCTAAGAATTCTTAATTTTGTTATGTTATATTAGCCAGAAAGCCTGGTCTACCCAAAAGTATTGTTAATGCTAATAATGTGTTTATTAGAACATAAATAAGCCGAAATTTGCTCATCTAAGCGCTTCCATATTGACAGTTATTTTCCTCTTTTTTTTTAAATTTTAAATGAAAAACAAAATTTTTACACACCGTCCTAGGACGGGCATTTACACTAGTAATCCAAAATAAATTACGAAACCGCCTAAGTTTAGAGACAACTGCAAAACTTTTTACTTGTAATCATTTTTTAAATGCAACACAAATTACATAAAAATATAAAAGAACTTGTGTAAAAAAATAATTAAAACATTTGTGTTGTATGTTGGTGTTATGTTATTTATGTTATGACTTTTTTTAATTTGGTATTTGCTGGCGTTATGGTTACGTTACTTATATTATGACATTTTTAATAGATGTTAACTTAGTTTTAATATATGCTAGTAAAACATATTTGATTAGTAGTAAATAAATTGAATAGTGAATTTCAGTGGTCAAAATAATCATAAATAATTTTGACCAGGACGGTTAAAACCGGTTTAAACCCCCACGGTTAAAACCGATACAATCTTGATTAATACTGGGGTTGACACTTCAAGCTTACTTCTGTTTGTTAAGCTTGGCATTTAAGACATTTTTCGTAAAAAGAAAAAAAAAAGATTTTTGATTTTTTCGTACTTTTAGCGTTTTTCATTTTTAGTCCTGAATTTATACAGTCACAAAATGAAACTAAGATATATGTGTAGAAACTACTTGTTTAAATATTAGATTAATTTTTAACACAATTATTCAATTGGTAAATAAATCATTACAGTTGTAAATTTCCAAATGGGTGAACAAAGTCCAGGCCAGGATACGAACCAGGAATGTACGTTTTTGGGGTGAATTAGTCCTTCATTATATGTCCGGGATGGTTCGTTTGGAAGAGCATTGGCGGCTTCAGCCAATATATTCCTAGTTCGAATCCTGGCCTGGGCTTTTTTAACCCAATTGGAAATTTACAATAGTAATATTTTATATATATATATATATTAACTTTTAAAAACGTGGATGGTTTTGCACTAGCAAAAGAGCATCAGACGCATCTTCTGTAGGCTAACACATTTTTAAATCTTAAATATTATTATCATCAAATGATATTATTTGATAATGTAAAGTGAAGTAGCAGTATTAAAAAATAAACTAAAATTGAAAAACGCTAATTTGATTAGAAATAATATAACAAAATATAATAAAAGTTGATTGACATTTTCTAGCATTTCAAATGTAAACGAAAAACAAATAAATTCAATATAACAAAAAGAATTTATTGTGTTTATATTATAAAACGACTATTTAAGACTCTTAAAGAATATGCTGCGTTGTGAGTCATCTGAAATGAAACGAGGATCAATTATTTCCGATAGTAAAAAGAAAATTTTTTTATATAGTGAAGCAAAAAAGAATGAATGAATTTTCGATTAATCAAAGTTGGAAAAGTAAAAAATGTTTTTAATAAAATTGGATAGCGTGCGACCAATGGTGGTCATAAAGTGAAAGTGCAACGTGACGGATACAATGCAGGAAAGCCCCACGCTAATATGAAGGGTCTTCAAACAAAACTAAAAAGTTTTTGCCCTTTAAAAGAAAAAAAATATATATATTTAAGAAAAATGTTTTGCACCTAACTTTCTTGTGTATGGGCACTCCCGATGAAGCATAATGAATTATTATTTTACCAAGAACATATTGGAAGTTCCTAAGTTGTTTCTTACATTGAGACGAAATAAGAAGATCTGCATTGTGTACTGACCCTGTTTATTCGTGGTATAGAGTTAATTGATTGAGGCCTCAAAGATGAAATTTTAATTTCTGTCAAAGTGAAACAAATAGATATACGATTGTTTTTTTGTTTTCGGGGAGGGGGAGGGGGGAGAGTTACCTTTGATTCCAGCAGTTGATGCCTAACTATAATATTAAAAACCAGAAAAGAAAAGAAATTTACCATTCTTGTGAATTTCTTATGGCATTGCGCATGCATTTCTTTCATTTCATAAGTCACTTTTATGGGCGCGGACAAAATGTACCTTTTGCATTTCCTATCATTTTTCCCATCTCTAAACCCACGCCCCGGGGTCTAGCTCATTCATCCCTTGTAAATAAATAGTGAGATATACTGGAAATCATTTCTATTTTTTTTTTATGTTAACATTTCGGCCGAATTTTTAGTGTAGCGGAGTCATGAGATAGAAAGAGAGAGAGAGAAATTTATCACAACACGGATGTTGGGATTCAGCTGAAAATAATTGGCGTCTATTTAAAAAAGGGGGGGGGGGAGGTAACAATAAGCAACAAGTGGGACATAAAATGGGGTTAGGAGGTTAAATAATGTTTACAAATAGTTTAGAGTTTGCTTGAAATATGGGACAAAATTTACCTAAAGTTTTTAATATTCTTTAGTACGATTTTTCGAATAATGGGGCTCATGGGGGCGGGGCTTTAGGGCAGTGGGGGCAGCAAATTTTGTAAAGAAGGGCAGGCAGGGCAGCCCGCCCCACGAAAAATGGCTAGAATTAACACTGATATTATTTCAGTTGAAATAGAATGTATTCATGTTAGATTGCATACAACCGTTAGTAGTATATCTAAAGAAGGAAATGTTTTTTTTAGTGATTTTCTATTGGCCAAAACCAACGCTATATATCCTTATGTGACAATCCTGCTGATGCCAAACTTCTGCAAAAAAGACTCTCTATCCTTCTTGTGCCTAGCCTTCCCTAGTTCTTTGTCTCTGTGCTATTACAAAAAAGAAATAGAATGCTTCGCGTATTATGTATAATTAGTATTATAGCTGTCATGCTTGGCATAGCTGTATATGACTTGGCATGGATAATATGTAAGTACCAAAGCTCTGTATACCCTTTGTTTTCAAGTAAAGCTTTGGTGAATATACCCCAAGCATAATACTTTCTGTCTAAAGCACGTCTCTCTGATAGTTGCAGAATTACAGCACTGAACACAATGATGTTAATTGAAAATTCTAAGAACTTTTTGAATTTACCATATTCATATTCAGTTTTTTCTAAGTGATTAACATTCATTATCAAAATATATATAAATCCCTCTTACTATTGATACAATTTTTTTAAAAAGATATTTGAAAATCCATAATTTTTTACGTTATTTTTCATTTTTCTGTAATTATATTTCAATGGTCTTGGGCACAATCCTAGACAAAGCGAGACACCCGATTTTGGCAATGTTTTTGACACACGCCAACCGAGAATTCGGTAACCTCGAAATTCTCCCAGAGTCACAACGCATACTTTTCAGCAAACAACTCCCTACTTACACAGCTCCAAGGAGAATTTCTTTCTCAAAGTAAACATTAACCTGAAGTAAACATTAACTCCACACAATAAACCTGAAGTAATTTACAAGTTTTTAGCTTTCTTTTTTCCAGATTTTTCCCAAATTTTCCAGATACATACAAATTTATTGTTTCGAATTTTTCCATTTACATAAATTTTTTGCTCCAGATTTTTTGATTTATGCAAATTTTTGCTTCAGATTTTTCCATTTGTACAAATTTTTAGCCCCAGATTTTTCCATTTATACAAATTTTTAGCTCCAGTTTTTTTCAATTCATACAACTTTTTAACTCCAGATTTTTTGATTTTTGCATATTTTTCACACCAGATTTTTGGATTGTGACAAATTTTTCACCCTGGATTTTTAAATATTTACAAATTTTTTGCTCCGGAGTTTTCAATTTTCACTAATGTTTTGCTCTGGATTTTTAGATTTTTAACAATTTTTTGCCCGAAATTTTACAAATTCTTCTTCCAGAATTTAAAAGAAAATTTCCGCTGTAAAAATAACCACTGCATATACAAAGCTTCATGTGCACCAGTTTCCAAAGTGCACAAAATATAATAATCAATAAAAATTCACTTGCCTTTATTTCTCATTTTTTAATGATGGTCCAGGTTTATGTATATTAGTATCTTCAAAACTGCTTACGTATTCACCCGCGATTGGCCATCTTGGATTATTTTCTTGGCACGGAAAACCTGTTTCCACCAAGTGGTCATTTATAGCCACTTTAGGCTTAAATATCAAAAATTTTTAAAGTGGATATAAAAAAAAGAAAAATCAAGAATACAGTAGGTATGGAACCATTTATCCAGAAACCAGTTAACGGGAAAACCAGTTATCCAGAATTATATTTCTAATTGACTTATTTCAGAAAAATGAGCCATACAGTTCCAGTTTGATATGTATATTGCGACATTTTATTTGTATTTTTATTAATGTTATACTAATTTACTTGTTCTTTTGTTATTTAAAATAAAAATTTGTGTCAATAATTATAATTTGGCAAGTGGTTTAGCGATTTATATAATTTGGCGAAATTGGTCGATGGGATAACTAACAAGTACCAAATATTCATATAAAGAAAAATATCACATTTTAAAAGATTAATTATTTAATTATTTTCAATGAAAGGGCTCTTAATCAGAAATATGCTTTCAAAACGTAATTTGAAAAAAAAAACAAAAAAAAGCAAAAATACAGCTTAAAAACATGTAAATAAAAAATTCAAATGCAGCCTGCATAAAAATCATATAAAAGCATTCAGAAACACTACATTCCCAAAACAAATATATAAAACTCACAGTAAAGTAATTTCTAGTCCTACATTCACAAATCAAATACGGAAAAAATCACGGAATGGCTCGTTCTGCACACAAAATCTGAATTAACCCAACTTTTGTATTAAAAAAGAGAAAATACTAACAACAGGAGCCATAATAAATCAATGCAAAAATTTAATCCAAAAAAGTAAATCGGAAAAATACAAGTGCAGTCTCGTTCAAAATCTCGCTTAAAATCACATTCGTGTGGCAGCGAGGTGCAGGAAGAAAGTAATGAGTAATCTGAAATCGCCATGTAACCGGTGAGAAAATATAGGGCTGCCAGAACAGCAAAATAGTCGGGGTAGCAAAACTTCAAGATCGCCTGCTAAAACTGCCAAAATAATGGCAGTCAAAATCCCCAAAAACACGGCAAACGATTGAGGCTGAATACGCAAGGATAGCCTTATCTTCATCACAAACATTACAAAAATCATCTCTGCCACTCTCCTCATTCCAATAGCTCTTTTACTCCTACCATTCTTTTTTAACAGATTACACAAATCACTCCTTTCATTCTTTGAGATAGAGTTCCAGGCAACAAACACTAAACTTACTCCCTAAATATGCTTATTTGCAAACAGGGCCGGCACTAGACATTTCTCCACCTGAGGCGAGCATTATTTTGCTCCCCTTATGACGTCATGTTTTTTCTCCTTCTTCTCAAACTTTTTAAAAATAAGTAAATTAATGTGATACCTTTAATTTATTTAAAAGAAAACAAATATGATATAAAATATGTTTGCATTTAAGGAATTTAAAATAATCAAACTATGTAAGATTTTTAGCATCTTTTAAAAAATTACAACAGCGAATTTGGAAGTAAATGAATAAATCATATTCTACTAGTATTTACAAGAAAGCCTCATACAAAGAATAAAACTTACACTTCAAAATCTCTTTTGCCTTATTTTTCCCTTAGGAAAATCATTTATTCTGTTGACGCATGTCATGAATACTGAAAAACATTCCTGCTCGTTACAATAGGCAAAGAATCTATTTAAAATAAGTATTATTCAGCCAAAATATGTAAAACATTTAGAATCAATCACATCACGTATAAAATTTGTGTATGAAATCGCATTGGAAATAGAGGGTTTAGGCTAAATGTTTGGAACCAATTTCATTTTATGAATGTCTAAAAATTGCCTCAGAATGCAAAAAAAAGATAAAAATTGCATTGAAAATTGCAAATAATTGAAAATCACGTATGATAAAATATACCACTGCATTATTAGATTAAAATTTTCAAACTGAATTATTTTTTACAAATGTCAAAAAAATAGGCAGTACACAAAAACATGCTAAGAATCGCGCTTAAAATTGCATTAAAAATCCATAAAAATTCAAAAAACTTGGAGAAAAATATGTACTATATTAGTTAAAAGTTAGAAACGGAATCCCTCTTAGGAATATCAAAAAATCGCCGCGGAATGCACAAAAAGAAAAAAAATTCAAACATTGCAGACAGCAAAATATACTATAGTGGGCTAAAATATTTGTAATCCGAATTAATAAAAATTCAAACAAGGACGACAAAATTTATTATATTATGCTAAAAAGTTTGAAACCGAATTACTTACGAATAAAAAAAAGTAGCCACGAAACAGGAGGAAATACAAAAATTGCTAGATAAAATATAAAAATCGCTTGTGGATTTCGAATAAACTTTATTGAGAAGAAGACAAAATTAACAGCATTGAGCTAAAATATTGAAACCTGATTTCTTTTATTAATATGGAAAAATCACCACGAAGTACAAAAATTGCAGAGGACCAAATTTACTACAGGGGGATAAAATATTCTAACAGGAATTATTTCCTGAATTTCAAAAATCTGGCGCGATAAGCGAAAAAATGCTAAAAATTTCATTACAAATAGCGGAAGATAAAATGTAATATATAATAGGTCAAATGTTTGAAAAAGAAACACTTTTGTGAGTGTCAAAAGATTGTGAACCGCAAAATAATGCTAGAAATTGCAAGCACTTAAAAAAATCGTGGAGGACAAAATTTACTATATTTAGGCTAAAAGTTTGAAAAAGAATTTTGTTTACAAATACCAAAAAAGGCAGCAGAAACAGGAAAAAAAATCTTGTTAACAATCGCATTGAAAATGGTATTTAAAATAAATAAATATTCATAAATCGCAGAGAAGAATATTTAGTATATTTAGCTAAATTTTTTAAATCGAATTCCTTCCAAGACTGTCAAAAAGTTGCCATGGAATTATAAAAATCGCATTAAAATAGTTTTAAAAAAATCAAAAAATGTACAGAGCAAAATTTAGTATATTGGACAAGAAGACATTAACCGGAACTCTTTCCCAAATGCCAAAAATCGCACCAGAATGCAACCAAAAAAAACTAAAAATCACTAACAATTTTTAAATCACAGTGGACAAAATTCATTATATTTGGCTAAAAGTTTGAAACCAAATTAATCTTTCGAACATAACAAAAAATATATAAATAAATAAATAAAAAATTCGGCGAAACGAGAAAAAAAATACAAAAATTGCTCTATGCAATTCCGAAAAAACTTTATTAAAAAGGAAAAATGTTTTTTTTTTCTATTAATCTTAAAGATTCAAACCTGTTTCCTTTTACTAATGTCAAAAAATCGCCGAGAAACGAAAAAAAAAAAACCACCTAAAAATCACAGTGGACAAATTAAATTTTTTTTCTGACATATTTTCAAAAAATAAAAACATTAAACTTGCTAACGCGATTTTTTGAAGAGATTTATAAGCGATCTGTGCTTTTATTTTTCGTTCAATTAATTAGAACTTCATTTACAAACAATTATTTTCTCAGTATGGCCATTTTTTTCATTCACTATCGCTTCGGGAAATTCAATTCAAAATGCTCCTTTTGACAGCATCTTTTGAAATACATTCTGCCTGTTCACAACATGTTTTTTATATTATATCAAACTTATTAAATGTCTTCAAAATAGCAATAATCAAAATTAGGATCATGTGAGTCTTCTTCAAGGTCATTACAGATGCCAAAATCCATGTACAGTAGAACGCCGATTATCTGAACAAGTTAGGACAGACCCTAGTTCGGATAAATGGAGAGACAGTTCCTGAATACTAAAACCTTCACACTTTATCCAGGCTTAGGACTGGCAGCACCAGTTAGTGCTAGAGTCAGGGTTCGTAAATATCATGATATTTTCAAAAATATCTGATATTTTGATATATATCTGATATTTTCGATATATATCCGATATTTTCAAAATAGTATAGTAAATATTTTCAAGCATAATATAAATTAGAAGCTAAAACATATTGCAGTTAACATGAAAACTTAATCAAACAATGTTCTAAAAGTGCATTTATTTTTTACTTCTTTTCCTCTAAAAACAAAATTGAAGATCAACTAATTGAAAACAGATACAATGTGCTTTATACACTTATATAAGCTGTAGAATTAATATCAAGTCTGAAGAAAGTTTTATATTTTATAAAGAAAAATATTAAATACAAAAGTTTTTTTTTTATTGAAGAATTTTAACATAAATGTGAGCTTGTCTTATTTTTTATTCCCTAACCTGTTGTACAGTTTAGATTCAATTAAACCAAAATCAGAAAAGATTCTTTTCTAAAGAAGCTGTATATAAATGATTATCTAAATTACAGTTTTTCTTCAAATGGCTGTTCAGAATTAATTGTCTGATATAATTAGTAGTTCTACATTTAAAAATAAAAGTTTAAAACATGAAGCTTGGAAAAGATATTTTTCTTCTTTGCATAAAAAAGTTTCTGCTAGAGGCAAAAGTTGTTTATCTACAGAATTTCACAGTCAATAACAGTTGAAAATTTCATTTACACTTGTTTTGACTGAAGAAAATATCAAAATTAACTTGCACGGTGATACAGTAGACTCCCTTAAATCCGCGCATTTTTTTCATATGTAAACAATGAAATCTACAGTTAAGTTGCAGGAACAAAATTCAAGATGGTGCCGAAATCAGCGACTAACGCAATATTTTTTTAATTTAATTTTTTGTTAATCATTCTCATTTGGCTATTACAGCTGATTTATTACTAAATAAATTTACATTACTTTTGATTTTGATATAAATTAGCATATCTATAGCAAATATTCCGATCTTACGATCGCTTTTCCACTAGATGGCAGCATAGGACTTTTGGAATCGAATTGAATCGATTTCATTGGTAATAATTTAATATTTTTCTAAATTTTTATTTTACATAATTATTTTAATAATTACTTTTAAACTAATAAATTATTTTAATGTTTCACTTTATTGTAAGCATTCATTATAATTTAACTTGCTTATCTACCAATCAAATTAATGTTTCAAAAATGTAAACAAATCAATGACCAGAAATCCGCAAAATTCTAAAATCCGCACAACCTCTGGTCCCAAGCTGTGCGGATTTGAGGGAGCCTACAGTATTTTGAAAATAGATATCAAGAATTTGAAAATATCGAAAATATCAAAAATCTTGATATTTTAAAAATAAATATCGGATATATATCAAGATATATATCATGATATATATCCATTGATAAATATCAACGAACCCTGGCTAGCACGCTTAAAAACTGTTTACTTTTTTATCATTTAAATTTTTTTTTCTCTTTTTATCATTTTCTGAACTGAGATAACCCCAGATTTAAGCAAAAAAGCATTCAACTGTTGCTTGCTTCAAAGAAGACGTTCTTTCTAATGCTGCCATATCTCGAATTTTTCTTAGTTAAATATGTTAGTTGAATTGGATCAGAGTTCTTCTGCTGTTCGAGTTGTTCCAAACATTTCATAGCTGTTTCCAAACATTCAAAGGCTTCATTATATGATGGACCTGGGTACTTATCAGAGCATTCGTTTTCATTTCTTCAATTTCTTTTTCATCTTAAATCTCATCCACAATCTCATCATCATTAAAAAACATTTTTGAGAGAAATAGGCTGCTCAGTTATTATTACTATTATTATTTTTTTTTTTTTTTTTTTTGAGAGAGAGAAATAGCCAGTTCGGATAATTAGAAGTTTGATTAATCGGAGCTCCGATAATTGGCACTCTACTGTATTCATAAATCCTGCCTAACTTTGTAATGAATAACCGTATCGACTTGAGGATGGTGTCATTCGATTCAGAATTAAAAAATACAATAGCAAACAACACCACACTTCAGCTAATGAAAAAAATTGAATTTCCCCTCCCGAGTAAAATTGCCCCTTTGCCCCCTCCAAAAAACATGGTAAAACAACTCATTGGATCTTCATTTCTTTTGTCAAAATGAAGTTTTTCCAAAATTTTTATGAATGGCCATCAGTTTTCGTATATTACTCAATTTTGTGTCTATTTTACCTGTATTAATATGCGAGACAAATGCTGCCCTTTTATGGTGCGCCCTGAGGTGGCCTGCCTCACCCCTGTTTGCAAAATCCTCAGAAACAAACTTCAACAACATCCATGATCCATTCAGACGAACGTTCCAGAGATTCTCGATAACGTCAAAACTCACATGCTTGTTTTAGGATTCAGCCATTGTCTCTTCTGTAAAACCTTTTTTTAAAGTACCAAGCTAAGTTCTACTCTACATACATAAAAAAAAAAAAAGCTGAATGCCATCTTATTTAAGATTTGTGTCAATCCTGCTATAAATTCTTCATAGAAAATACAAAAAAATATACTCGTGTTCATTTCATAATTGTAAAATTTTCTCTAAGTCAGTTATTTTTGCATTAAAAAGAAATTAATGTTTTTAAAACAATATATTTAAAAAAAATTAATATGGAAAATATATCGTAATAACAGTATGGAAAAGATCGACGTTTATATCATAACTATGGAGTTACGGTTATCAATTGCGATCATCGGCCATGCCTGATTGTTATAAGTAAGTAAGAAAATGGACATCTGAACTTACTTTGAGTTTTAAAAAATAGACATATACACACAGGAAAATACAGTAAATGAATATTACAAATCTGAACTTAGAGATATTATACTACATTAAATACAATGAAAATTGTCAACAGACTCTATTTCATACTATGTATACTACTACTCATATTTCTATACTACATTTAAAAACAGAAGCTATAATTTAAGAAAATAATACTATAAAATTATATACATCTGCATTTGATAGTACCAAACACAGCAATAACATGACCTTTATTTTTCTGTAAAATCTTTTTAAAAAGCCAAGCTAAGTCCTACTCTACTTCATACTTTCTAAGAAGAACTTTACTAGCCCTAAATTGCTTTGATCATGGATTCTAATTTTTTTATCTAAAAGAATTGCAAGATTCTATGCATCACACTTACTTGTATACACAACAAGAATTTTTAAAAAAGATTTTACCGCAAAATTATTTAAGTTTTTAAGTTCTACTACAAATTATTCAGAAAATTCCATACCTACGTGCAATGGTATGTACAAAGCTCAAGGAATGATTGATTTCGGTAATCGAATCATTCAAATTGAGTCGTTCGTTTAGCATATCATTCGAATTGAATCGTTCGTTTAGCATATCTTTTATTCTTTACACTTGAAAATAGATTATTGTAGTATGTGATTCCGATGGAACCCCATTTTGAAAGGTAATTTTTTTGTCAGTATTTGCCCCCGTTTTTGTTATGATTCATTGAAATGAAGTCTTTTGTTAAGTCATTCAAACAATCTAATCATATGGTCACTGCATATGAAATTAGCTCATCTATTTTCATGGGTATGAGTGACATACATATATTTTTATGAAAGTCATAATTTTTATTGATTATAAATTATGGGGGAAATTCAGAAACAACACAAATAATGAATTTGTCATTACTCAGCCAGTATGATGTTGATGATATTATTTAATATTGCTGATGTTGTTTTTGACATTTGACATTTGAAATCCACCGAAGTGGAGAATGCTTTGGGGCCTATAGCTACAATGGCTGTCGCCTCGAATGATCCTTATTATACATAGAAACAACAACAAGTCACAACAATTTTTATTTTCCATTACATATTATACAACTACAATGGGACATTCACAATTACATCCATGTTTTACCCAGGGACTCGAACCCGGGCCCTTGGAGTGACAGAAGCCTCCGCTTACTGACCACGCCAGCGGGCGACAGCTGATGTTGTTAAATGCCAGATTATTTGCTTACACTCGTCAACAAAATTGAACTTTCGCTCTTTCACAAAATCAAAATTATTTGTTTCTTATTCAAATTTTTGTGCTGATTCCGAATCTTGTTTTAGATTTTCTCTAGTACGTCCAGTTTTTGAGATATTTGCATATTTCGATTTATGCAAATTTTGGAACTTTTGTACAATCATATGCAAATTTAAGGCATAGAGTACGGGGTTTTAATGCTTGGTAGCATTTATTACATAAAACTTAAAATTAGAATTAATAAATAAAATGAAAGAGCAACCCAAACAGTTTTACCTACAAGCTTACAAGTGTTCAATGTGAGCACCTTTCGTCATACGGCACACATCAAGTCGATGGCTTGGTTCTTCCCAAACGTGGATTAGTGTTTGTGGGGTCATTGTTGCAATAGCTATGGTCAGTTGGTAGCGGAGGCACGTACACACAATCATTTATGAACCCCCACAGGTAGAAATCACATGGCATCAGATCAGGTGAGCGTCTGATCAGAACTTCTTGGCTAATCAACGTTTGGGAAGAACTGAGCTATTCACTTGATGTGTGCCATGTGACGAAAGGTGCTCACATTGAACACTTGTAAGCTTGTAGTTAAAACTGTTTGAGTTGCCCTTTCATTTTATGTTGTTAATTATAATTTTAAGTTTTATGTAATAAATACTACCAAGCATTAAAACCCCGATATTAATTTAGATACACCCCATATTATCAGACTGGCTTCTTTATTTTATGTTATGGTTACTGTGTAGTTTACTTTGTAAAAATATTGTGACCACTCCCCGCTTGCACAGTCCCAAGCACAATTAATTTGAAAAATCGAAATCTACAAAAGAAAAAAGAAGGAGAAAGGAAAGTAGAGTTAGTTCAATTAGTTTAGTTAAAAAAACAAACAGCTTAAGTTTTGAAATGTGATAAAAGAAGAGACCAACGTTCTTTTTTTTCTCTTTTTTTAAAGAAAATTATTTTGTTCATCTTTTTTAAAACTAGAATATTTACCGTAATTTCCAGCCTATAATCCGCAGATAATCTGCCAAAAGAGGGAACATTTTTTGCGATGCGGATAATCTGCCGCTGCGGATTATCTGATTTTTTCTTTTTACTTTTGAAAAAAAAAAAATAAACGAAATTTTTTAACAAGTTCTTAGTTTGGTTTGCTACTTTTCTAATAGATGGCAGCATGACACAATCGTTTCAGTTGGCTTGCTGCTTACGTGCACTTGGTAGTCATTACACGCATGCTCTGTAACAAGCTTGCTTACAGCAGAAGGAAAGAAAAGGATTTTTAAACAGTAAGTGCTTTCTGCCGCCATTGCCATTTCTGTAGTGATAATGTAAGTGCATCTTTTAAAACATGCCTTGCAAAAAAAAAAAAAATAGGAGGTATACTACCGAATTCAAATTATAATTTTTCGAAAATGCAGAAAAGATGGGAAACAGTGTATGTAATATTTGATTCAATGAAATTATATTCAATTACATTCGATTCTCCATTAATGCGGATTATAAGACTGTGTGGATTTTCTGCTAACTTTTTTCTGGTGAGAAGAAAAATTGCATATGCAAATTATGTGCTGCCGTGGATTATAGGCCGGAAATTACGGTACTAGAATCTGTGTTAGTCGTAGTAAGTCAAAAAGGTGGTTTAATAATCCCACTTTGAAGTCTTTCGCTTATAGGAGACTTTTTTTAATGCTGTTCTTTCTCCTGCATGTTTCTGCAATTCCATGAGAAATTAACGTAAGTTCTCCATGAGGGTAGAAACTGTTTGTCTCTTTGCTTTCATAGTTTAAAGTCTAGAAAGAAGCAAAACATTTAAAAGGGAATGCCAATGTGAAATGATAATTCCACCATGTGATTAGTGAAAAGGGGGTGGGGATGCACAGACCAGCCTCATTTGAAAATGAGAAATAATAGCACACAAAATTCAAATTAATCTGGAGCTTGGTTAGTTGGTTGATTTTCACGTTCGTGGCCATTTTGTGACATTCATAAAAGGAATAGGGTTGCAGTCTTTCAACTCAATGTAGTAATTTTTTTCCTCTGCAAATTTTTACACAATTTTTAGAAAACATCTCAAAATTTGAACTTTCAAAAATAAACTTTTCGAGAATCGCACTCTCGGGAGTAAGCTGCCTTTGGCAGCATACTCATGACCATACTGTGACCATACTGTCCAAAACAAGCGAATCTTGAATTATTGTGATTTTTTATTTCGAGTCAAATTAAAATTACATTTTCAGCTTTCTTGTAAGAACTGATTTGGAATTCTTCCAATTTGAATTTAATGATGACAATAGCAAAAATTACCGGAAAGTTTTTTTCTGTTTGAAAAAAAAGTCAAAAAATCACCTTGAAGCTCGAAAACCCCCGCTAAAAATCACATTAAAAATTCAGAAAAGATTAAAAAATTGCAGAGAACAAAATTAACTAACTGGGTAAAATATTAAATCTGCATTCCTTTTAGGAATGTCAAAAAATCCACTGTGCCTATAGTAGTTTCCAGCATGATTAAAAGCCTTTTTTAATCTTTATAAGAATTTAGGGTGCCAAAAAGTTTTACACTTGTGTCCACACTTTGTCACTGTCTTATGTCACTGCTGCAAGGAGATTTATATATATACATTTTTACCATTAGATTTAGTTTTGAGCTCCTTCTCATCCTCCTCACGCAAACAAAAATTGCATTTGGGTCATTTAAAAAGAAATACCACACAATTATATATCTAAGATGAAAACCTGTCTGAAGCAGAAATTCGATAGGTGTCATGGGGTTTTGTATTAGCAGGTTTTGTTATATAAGATATTGTTTGTATCCATCATGTTCAAAGTTAAAAAAAGTCTGGGCACCCCCTCTTTCAAAAGGCTGGTTACGCCTAAGTCATCATGTATTTGGTACTTGGCCTAACTGTTGCTATTTGCCTAGCAGAATATTGGTATTCTGTTACTTGTTGGCTGAATATTCAATATATTACATCTTTAATCTGAACATCTCTAATCTAGAAATTTCTGTAATTCTGACATTTTGGTGTGTTTATTTGTTTTTATTTTCAATTAAAAATCATAGATGGCGCCATAACACATATAAATGATTAAGAAAAATGAAAAGACAACCTAATTTACTACTATTTTTCAATTTTAAAATGATAAGAACATTTTGAATTACATTTGTATTTAATACAGATGTCTTTTTTAAATATTAAGTTGTAAAAATTCATGTGATTTTAATATTTGTTTTCTCCAAAGATCAGAAGATAGCACCAAAACATCACAAAATCAGATTTAATTATTATAGATCAGTTTCAACTGACATCACACCCTAGCAACCAGCTTGTCAAACACGTGAATGTTTTTTGTTTGCCTCCCAAATTTTCTGGGTTTCTCCATTTTCACTGGTTGAGTGCTAAAAGATCGGTGATTTTGATTGGTTGGTGGAAACTTGGGGGGCATGTTGTCACGTGGTTGAAACTGATCTATTATTTCTTGTATGCATTTAAGTTGTGACTTACTTCAATATTTGTAGGTGTTATGTTTAATTTTTTTAAAACATATTAGCCTTATGTATCACTATTTTAAATATGTTAAGGTAACTATAAAGTTATTTTTAAAATTAATTGTAAGTCTTATTTAAATTTCTCACTATAATTTTGGGATTTTTTACAAAAGTACTTTCAATATTTTTCATTATATGTTTGTTATTCTTGTGATTTCTATTATTTACTAAGTACAGTATAACTTCAAAAATCTGGCATTAAAACAATCTTTTTCCCTTACTTTTTCTTTTACACATTCAAGTTATAGTAAAAGAAAAATAGCAAATGTTAATAAATTGAAAACTTCAAAATAGAAAGTAAAATGAAAAAAATATATTTGATATTTTTCTCATTTGTCAGAGGCGATTATTTTCCGAACAAATTTTCTGGGAGCTGCACTGTTGCTCAGCAATGGCGTGGAGACTAGTACACAAGTTCTTTGGAGTCTCTCTTCTGACGCTGTGCTAAATAGAACTGACGATAACGCTAGTAACAGCTCCGAAGGCGAGGATGAACAACAGGCAGAAGAAAAGATGTCACTAGAAAAATGCATAAATTTAACTTGAGAATTAAAATCTGCTTTAGAGAACAAGACTGTATTCCCGAAATAGATGCGTAATAGAAATTCTTAATTTGTGTAAAATACAAAAAAAACTTTTTAAAGAGCGGTCAAAAAAATTGAAAAAACAAAATTGACACGATGTGCCTGAAATTACATGAGAAGAAATAATTTCACTCTTTATTAAATTTGTTTTTTCTGTAACATAGTTAAATATCAATTAATCTAAGTTTATTTTTATATTTAATTTTCTCCTTTTCTTACATAATTACCATTTAATAATGAAATAAATTATGGCTAAAGGCACCATTAAGAATATAGTACTAATTTTGATATTCCTAGTTACTACTTTTGACATTCCTTCAAAAGTCCATCATAGTCTCGGTTCCAATGATGTTCGGAGGGGAGATGGGTGGGCGAATGTAAACGTGTGAGTGGTTAAGTGGAATTGCGCAACTTAGTTTACGCAGCACCGCACGCATGTTCCGAGGCAAATCCCCCCTTCTCCTTCATCCTAAGTCATAATCTCATATATCTAATTTGTTGGAAATTTTTTTTACTTTTTGAATTTCTAGATACTTTTACTCTAAAACAATAAAAAATTGATTTTTTTAATAAAAACCTTTTTTGGGGGCTTTTTACCAAAATTTGGGGAGGTTGCCGGGGGAAATTTTGGTGGGAAATTACAAATTCGGATTCAGCGAGCCAGAAAACATCTAGAAAGCCGATTTCCAGTACTACCATTAATTTTGCTAGTTAAAATTCCCTATTGCCTGGACTATATAGTCTATAATAAAAATCAGACTTAAAATAGCCTAGTTTCATGAGTACTTGTAGTTTCAGTCACATGCTACAATTTTTGGATACCAGTATTTTAGAACGGGAAAATGTGACTTAATTTATCGGAGATATCTCATTAATTGAATAAGGCGAAGCAAACTTTTTGAAAAAAGGGTGGCCAACAAGCATAGCAGTTATCAGCTATGTGGCTTTGTGCTAAAGTCCATTAATTTGATCTGCTTTAAAAAGATTACGGAAGATTGAATTATAGTAGAACCTGGTTTAATCAAGGTTTCTGTTAACCGAGCCGGTAATAATGTCTGATTTTTTTCCCTTTTGAATGAGCCTTAAAAATGACCACACTTTTTAGCTCAATGTCCGTGCTATACAGGCCCTTCTGCCCCCAAAAGCACTCAACTTCAAAGAAACATTGGACCCTGAGAAGTCAACAGCGAACAATGCTTTGTTTCCAGTGGCTGTGTGAACTTTCGTAAATTTTCCAATTTACTTTTTAAAATTTACGACTGGTAGTTGATTTTCTTTTTAAATTTGTTAAGCTGTGAAACAGAACTTTACATATATTTATTTTTATTATTTAAAAAACCTTCTATATTTAAAAAAAAAAAGAGATGTTAAATTCGCAAGCACGGCGAGTTTTTACACACAGTTTCTATTAACCGAGATTTCCGATATCCGAGGTACTAACAGTCCCAATTATCTCAAATAATCGAGGCTGCACTGTATAATTAAAAAATCAATGGCGATCTTACTCTAAACGGATTTCCCTTTTACTGAGGGATTTCAAGGCCGAATCAGCTGCTATTTCCGTGCTTGATTAAATAAGATTAGTTAAACATTTGAAAAATATCAAATATAAAAGGAACTAAGTCAACAGAGTCTTTGTTTTATGGTATTTTTTAACAACGCTATAAGAAAATGATTTTAAATAAGATATTTTAAATGTAACGTTGTAAATCTGGCATAATTTTCACCAAACTTTCCTTTCTCTTTGTAACATTCAACTGAAAATATTTTTATTATTAGAAAGATAATATTATTATTTGCGCTACCTTAAAATTGCCAACTATAGTTAAAAATATCATCTCGAAATTTGAAATAAATCTCTCATATAAATATATTTTTAAATTTAAACTGTTTTGCAATATTATTATTTGGCTACTTTAGCCAATATGACGTAATTTCCTCCATTCACGACTTTTAACACATATCAGTGAATTTATTATTTAAAAATTTTCTTTTTCTTTTAATATTCACGTGTAAATATAATTTTTATAACGTAATTTTCAATGTTTTCCTGCTTTTAATGCTTAATCATTTAATTCTAATTTGAAAATAATTGATTATTTTATAATTTCCTTTCACTTTAACAAGACATGTGTAAAAACAATTTTTATGACGTAATGTTTAATATTTTCCTGCTTTTAACACATTATCATTTAATTCTAATTTAAAAGGATTTTTTTCTGTTTATAATAGTCACGTGTAAATAAATTTTTAATTTAAAGGATATATTATTCTTTGCGCTGTTTTAACAATTGGCAACACTTTAAAATAACCTTTTCTAAAATATGTAAAAAATATCTCTGGAAATTCTAAAAATTTTAATTTAAAATTGAAATAAACCGCAAAAAATTAGGCAAGTTAAAAATAATAAATGCACTCTGCAATCCTCGAGTTTCTATTGAGTGATTAAATTGAATGAAAATGATTAAATTCCTATGTATAATTTTTTTTTTCCAATAAAACTTTTTTAATGAAACAATTTTATCCAGATTTAACATAAAAATATCTCTTAAAATAATTCTTCGATTTAAAAACTGTTTACTTCAACGTGTTTATCAAACATTTCTCTATAATACTACCCATTTTAATATTTTTGTATGCAGTAATTTTCTTAATATTTGCGAGATAGACCTCCAGTCACAAAAGATTCTTTCAAAGCGGCGATGATAGCGTTAGTTATTTTTTTTCCGAATAAGAGACAAAATGTAGTACGCAATTGCGTCAAAAATGGCGACATCAGAATTCTGATATGGTCATTATGTAAACTGTAAATATTGCAAAGCTAAATAAAAACAATTGTCTCGGGATTATCAAACTTCATTGTTATTTATAAATGATTTATAAAAATATATTTATAAAAATATATATTTATAAAAATATACAGATTTATAAAAAATATATTTATATATTTATAAAACATTTCAACTAAATTATTTATTATAAAAGAATTATTACATCACAATAGTTTTTATGCTAAGAAAATAATAATAATAATAAAAATATTATGGATGTCAGTGATTATATATTGATTATGCGTCATAATAATAAAAAATGATATTATAAAAAGGAGAGCTGAAATGAATTATTTTTATACGTTTCTGATCGTGTAATTTATATTCAAATAATAATTATTAATGTATATTTTTTGTAAAGTGATTGAAATTAAATATATTTATAAAATTTATGGTAATATTTTTATTGTTGAAAAATTGCCAAGAAATAATCATCATCAAATTGGCGTCATTATAATTGTAATTTTATTTAACTTAATAACAATTAAAAAGTTACAAAATAACTGAGAATAATGGTCAACTAACAGACTGTATATATATATATAAAAGCAGATTCACATGTGAAAACAAGTACCAACGAGTATCGAACTGCCTGTCATAAGAACAGTAGACGATGGCCCTTAACCACTCAGCCAGTGGGAGGACAAATTTTTCTCCCCAAAAGTGCTTAAAAAGAAAGCATGTGTATGAATACAGTGTCATGCATGTTCGGTGAAATTTCTATAGAATGGCGAAGAAATATAGTCCGATTTTTCATGCACATTATAAAACGAACAAGAGTCTTGCTGGAAACAAGTAAATTGATATTTGCTTCATCTGAAACATATTTATTTGATTTTTAAAAAATCGCCCGCGTCATTTTCGAGAGAAAAAAAATCGAATTATTTAACGAACGAGAGTTTTCGCAAAAACAACCAATATGTTATTCCCTTCATATAAAACAAATTCATATTATATATCAATTTTAAAAAATCGCCCAAACCGTTTTCGAGAGTTTGAAATTAGGAACTTCTTACATACCGTACCATCGCTTTCGCTTTAAAAATGGCTATTTAGATCTCAAAATATACTGCACGTAGAAATGTAAAAATTTCAGTATACGATTAGACTGCAGATGTAAGACTGTTCTAAAAAAATCAGAACAATAGGAACTGTATCTGCTGAGTTATTAAAAGGCGGCTTTTCGCGTTTTCTTTGATGTCGAGTTAGCCGTATATATGAGTTCCGCCATATACGAATTCTACGATACGATTTTAGGCTTAAGGCTGCGTCACTCAGAATCCTACCGTCTTCCATGATATAAAAGTTTTACAAGAAATACTATATAAACAGATTTACCAGAGATTATATAATGAAATAATATGGAAAACACTGTTATATAAATCTTTAAAAATGTGAAATTTAAGTTAATAGATAAAGGTGAAATTTTATTATGAACCAAGCTTAGGTGTAAATGAAAACATTTTTTGGCTACGTTTTTTTCAACTCATATTTTCACCCTTTTACATTATAAGTGTTATATTTATCAAAAACATAATGGCCCAGATTATTAAATGTTGGTTCATTTAATTATTCTATTATCTGCTTTTTTTCCCCAATATAATCTGTAGTCATGTCCATTGTTACTATTGTGACCATTAGAGCAAAGTTTCATAAAAACTTCCAATTATTTTATTATAAAATATAATTAGGATAAAATTGATATTATACCATCGTGTTCCACTCACATAAAATATATCTAATTTGTAACAAAATTTAGATATATTAAATAGACAAGTACAATGCTTTTGGTTTCAAATTATGTTATATTTTATGTGAGTGGAACACAATGGTATTTAACTATTCATATTAATTTTATCCTAATAATAAAACAATAGGAAGTATTTGTGAAAATTTGTGCTGATAGTTACAAGAGTAATGAATGGACCCCTGTGTCTTCAGCATCAGGATAAATATGAAATGCAACCGATCTTGGACTTTTCCAAGAATTTTACTTCATATCCATTCCTGTTTCATCTTCTTCAATAGCGATAATTTTGCCAATGAATCCTTTGTCTTTTTTCCCCCAAATACTGGACTTTCAGTCATGCACTTACAGATACATTTATTTTTACTTCAGGGATATCTTCCATACGTTATGGTCTCATTAGAGTCTCCTTTAACATTTTTTCTTCTTCTTGTCCATTTTAACTTTTTTGGTGTTCCGGTTATCAGAGTAATTTTTTAAATGTCTCTATTTGTTAGAACTTCATCTGCTTTTGTTTGGACATGCTTATGTTTCAGCTTTGAAGATTTTACTAATTTTATTCAGAAAAGTTCTATATAACACCTTAAAAATACTACAAACATTAAGACTAACACTGTACCCATTTGACCCCATTTGTAATATTTAAGATAAAACAACAACAAAAAAAGACAATTTCTTGTTTGTAATTTGGGAAAGTATTAGAAGTGCCTTATGAACAAAATGAGGTTAAACAAATGAGTTTATATCAAATATTATGAGCTGAAGAAGTTTAATCAGACCACATATTACATGAAATTGTCCTCAAACGATTTTACTGTTGCCACTCAAATAAAACAAACTAGAAAAACAAAAATAAAGTAGGAGAAAAAAGCGTAAACGTCAAGCAGTCATATACAATTTTGAAAACCATAAATATGTTAAAATAAATTTTAAAAATTAAACAATTTTCTTTAACTACCCATTTTACCTCACTATTCATTTTACGCCACCTGACCCTATACACTTTCAATATTTTGATTATTTTTTACTATATACTTTTCATGAAATTCAAACAAATTAAAAAAAGAAGAAGAATTCAGATCTGTGAAAATCTCTCTCTTTTTTGACATTCTTTTTTCAACTCAACTTGGTTTTTGTTTGGACTCAAACTTTTGTATATAATGTACATTTGCATGGAAGATGCAATTTAGTAATCTATTTTTAAGTCTCATTTTTATGTGCTAGAGCTATAAAAATTATGTAGCCTCGATACCTTGACTTAAGTAAGCAATTCTCTCCAAGACTAGTGACAAAAGTCAAAACTGACCTAAGTCGAGATACATTTAGATAAGCAAAAAAGGATATGTAATAAAAATTCACCCAAATTTACTGAACATATTCTATTGTATTTAGGAATTCTGTTACATTTAACATTAGCAAAAAACGTATTTGCTATACAAGAATTTGGAATAAATCAATAAGTTGTTAACTTTCAATTTATTGTTTTTTAGCTGTTCGTTCCAGTCTTGGAAAAATCTTGCAATGAAGTTTGAACTAACAATTTTTATCTTTTTTTTTTCTCTTAGAAGTTCTTTGTAACAGCAGAGTTTTATTTTTAATTTTTCTAGTTACTACTCTTTCCTCGTCCAAATCTTCGAGAATCGTCATTCCAATTTCAATAAGGTTTAATCCTTTGGTTAATTTTGCATCATTGTGTTGATAATAAAATGCTGCACAAACCAAAGTCATCCTGCAGAAAAGTTGTTTTCTGCACAACAGATATAATGAAACATATTATTCAGATGGTGAATTAAATAAAAGTATCATACAATATATGACAACGAAGATGAATGTACTTACCTTTTGTGATTTATTAGGTTTTTTTTTTGTCAATTGAGCTTTATTGACCATAAACACAGTTGCAAGAACTTCATTCCCTTTTCTTTCTAATGCAGTAGACTCTCTCAAATCCGCACAGCTTGGGAACAGAGGTTGTGCGGATTTTAGGATTTTGTGGATTTTCACACATTTCTTTGATTACATTTTTAAACAGTAATTTGAATGTAATAATGCAATCGGAATTATAATAAATGCTTACAAGAAAGTAAAATATTAAAATAATTGAGTAACGTAATAAACTAAAATAATAAAAATTAAGATAATTTTAAATGGTAAATAAAAATGATTAAATTATTAAAAGTAAGTAAATAATAAATAACTTATAATTAAACATACATAATAAAAATGGTATACATTTTTCTTGAATTATGATAATTTATCATTTCTTCTTGAAAAACTGCGAGTTTAGTTATATTTTCAAGAATTATATATCAAAATACATACGGGGTGATATAAAAATAAAAAATTCTGCAATTTTTTTCCTTGCAATCTGAAATGAAAATTTCGTTGTTTACATCTGTGATGATATGTTGATTTTAGGCGTTTGCAGATTTGGGGGAGCCTACTGTACTGCTCAACAAATAAAATTTTCAATCTATGATGTATTTTGAGCCGAGAAGTTTTAGACAGAAATGTAAATAAGGAAAATCTACACATCTACAGTTGAAGAAGAGTCATTTTTTTTCTGCATTTAGTATGAAAAGCTTCCCCGTAAGGAATATCTTATTATTTTCTTAATGACATCTTAACATTTATGTATGGATATGTCATATTTAGTCAAGTTAATAGATGATGGCAACAGTAATTCTGTATAACACATTAAAGAAACATGTAAGCTGTGTTATGAAGTAAAAGTGTAATCATGGTGTCATCTTGACAGGGGCAATGCCTGACAATGAATGTCAATAAATTTTATTTGTACTGAATTTATTTTTAATTTCTAAAACTTTTAAAATTTTAGTAATTACAGTATCAGAAAAAGAATTGCTCTGAGAAAGGGACTCGAGGCATCTCAGAATACTCAGGAACTCTCAACTAAAACTCTCCGAGGGCATCGTAGGCTGATGGAAGGTGAACCTCGTCCAGCCAGGAGGTCTCCTAGAAATCGAACTCTGAACCTATAGCATGGCAGACAAATGCGCTGACCACTATGTTTCTGGGCTTCATTTTAAATAATTTAAACAGATTCATTCCAAAAATACCAAACTTGTTTAAATTTAAACAGGGACAACTTAATTTGATATTTTTGAAAAGAGAAAATGGGTAAATTGCGGGAGGTGGTGAAAGTTTAGTTTAACTAAATATTTATTCTTTTTTTTTAAGTTGGCAATAACAAATTTTTAATACTTATGCGAAAAATATGAAGTTGTGGACATAGAAAACTTATATAAAATTTGTTTAACCCATACATGTAAAGTGTGTTTTTGTATTAATCTGACATTTGAGGCTAAATGGTGGAATTCCAAAAATTTCGGATTCTTATTGCAGAGGGTTTCACTTGGTGGCAACCTCCCATCTAAGAAATTTCTGTAGTTTTTGGAAAAAACAACTTTGGGAAAAAAATTGAAGGAGCAATGCAGTGGAATTAAGGAACTAAGAACTATGGAATTAAGAAATCAAATTATGGAGATCACGAAATATTACAAAAGTTACAATTTTATGAATGGTTGATAAAAATTCTTTCAGTGATGCTTCGCCTATTTGCCATGTATAGTATAACCTCAAAAATCCGACATCGTCTGGACCGAGACTAAGCGGAATTTTTGAAAATTCCGGATTTCTGAAGGAATATCAAAAGTACTTCCGATATCCTTAATGGCGCCTTTATTCATAATTTAATTCACAACCAAGTGATAATCATGTCACAAAAAAGAGAAAAATAAATAAATAAAAAAAATCTTACTTTAATTGATACTTTCTATGTTACAAATAATAGTTAAAAAATCTAATAAACAGTAAAGTCATATTTCCTTCTTGTGTAATCGTTAATGTTATTTGCTTCAACTTTTTTTAATCGTTCTTTAACAAGTTTTTCTTGTATTTTATACAAGTAAAGAATACTTATTTTGTATATTTGTTTAATATACTTGTTTCTCTAAAGTGGGTATTAATTCTCATGTCAAATTTATTTTTTATTTTCCCAGTGATACCTTTTCTTCTATCGGTTCTTCGATCTCATCCCCTGAGCTGCTACTACCGTTATTGCCGGTTCTATTGCGGCCATAAGTTCCCAGCTCCGAGTTTTCTTGAACTTTCTATCGTTCAAGGAAATGATCGCGTTTGACATATGAAGAAAACACGTATTCTTCTTAGTCAATTATTTTTTTCCTCACTTTTATTTTCGAACTCGAAGTTTTTAATTTGTAACCAATTGCTATTTTTCTTTCTCCCGTAAGTTCAAAGTGTAAATGAAAAGGAGGGAAAAAATGACTTTGATGCCGGATTTTTCAGGTCATACTGTATTAATACTTATTGTTTGGAGATGGTAAATTAATATTGTATTTGTAAGTACTGCTTTTGGCTATTGCCATTGAAGTTATTTCTTTTCTTTTGTGTACATGCTTTTATTCATGTCTGTGATAATTTATTTTAATTGTTACATGCGGCTTGTTGCTATGTTGCTTTTCCTTTATTTTATATTTTATTGTCTCATAAGAATAAATTAAAATTTGATAAAAAAAAAATTGACGTCTCTTTATTTTTTATTCTAAAGTAATTTTCGGTGTTTATTTTGGAATTGTCTACAGAGCAGACTTTCTTTTTTATTTCCTTAAATTTACATTAATAGTATCGCAAGCATTAAACAGTAAATAATGAAAATAATTCCAATCATCCCCTTTTCCTAAATATAATTGTGATCTCTGTTTAAAGTAAAATTAATCTATGTTTTGTAAATATGTATATAACTATTAATGTCATCATCTATTCATCAGTCTTGTACTTATATCATCTAGAAGAACAATGCTACAATCGGCAAAAAAAGTTTGATCAATTTCAAAAATTTTAAAACTTTTTTGTGTTTAACACACTTATTAAGCATGTGCAGTAGGGTGGGTCGAAAAAACCGAAATATTTATAATCGAAACGTAATAGTGTAGAAAAGTTGCCTTTTGTAAAAAAGATAAAATACGTAAAATATTACACCGATTGGTTAATATCTTTTACCGCCGCAATGGGTCCAAATTTCGAAAAAATAGCAAAAAACATACTTTTAGCAATTTTTTTTTAAATTATCCAAACATACTTATTCAATTTCTAATAGAACGCAATGGCCACGCCAAGATATTAGTAATGTAACATTAACATTTCATTTTTGTGACATCGTTGCTTTTACCGCCACAACAGGGCCAAAATTTCTAAAAAAATGTTAAAAATTAAAGTTTTTCATTTTTTCAATTTTCATAACTTTTCTAATGTTTTCAGATTTTTTACATTTCTAATAGGCTGGGAAAGGCATTTTATGTTGTTAATTTCATGCCATGATCACTGTAATTCTATAAAAAAAAATTGCTCAATGATAGAAACACCTGCAGCTGCCTGCACGTAAAATTAATTTCTCGCTGCTAGAGGGCCACGTTTCACTTTGTTCGGTTTTTTTTTTTTTTTTTTTTTTTTTTTTGTAATGTACTTCTTTTACTCTATACTTTGATGACCCTAAAGATAGATATATCTGCCAGGTTAAAGAAGTGGCAAAGTTTCATCTTTGCGAAGTCAAGGAGGAACATATCTCTTTGTACTAGAACCAGGTCTGAATTATTTTCGTCATTTGACCCCATCGTCTGGCAAGGCGACTTCTATATGCAATGACATTATAGATTTTTTGAAGAAAAATGAAATCCCGACTGGAATAATAATTGCAGTTGAATTTCGAGGAACTGTCTTCAAAACAGTATGCAAAGGTGGTGTTATAGTAGGATTAGTTGAGAACAACTTTTAAAAAACCACTTTATTGGCTTCCTTGACCTCACTTCAATGAGCTTCCACTGAGACATCTTTTCAAACATCTTGATGACAATAAACAGGTTCTCTATCATATTGTGGCCCAATTGGTTGATCTCTTGCGATTTGCGAATTATTACCAATTGCAAAATTTAAGCCAATTTAATCTAATCACCTAGCTGTTGATAAAGATGATTTGTCAACTGACCAGAAGTATATGTCTGAAATATTGCAAGCTCTTTCAACACGCGTGTATACAATTGACCTTTTTTGCTGAGTCCCTGGACAAATATTTCACGCAAGGTGGATCATTACTGCTATTCGAATTTTGAGACTCTACGTTGGAACAAAGATACCCTCTTCTTAACTTGTCATACTCTTTGAGTACATCCTGAAAATGTACTGCGTCAGTTGGTTCACAATTAAAATGAATCGCTCATGTTTTCCAGAATCTGTGCACTATAGTTAGTAACGTTACTTGACAGATAATCTACGAAAGATTATAGTTCCTGTATTTTCACGAAATGACTATTTCGCAAATCATACAAATAGCCTCTTTGGAATGATAGCACATGAAGAGGAGAACATCAGGGCCCCAGCCATGAAAAAAATTGCAAAAGCACGATGTTCTGTGAACTAGAACAGTGCCATCCGTCACTTTATCATAGCAGACTTCAACACTGAAGCTTAAAATTGTATGGCTTTAGTCTACTGACAAAACTGAAAACTAACGGAACCACCTGTTATGGTTTCTTTATCGACTAAAAACGCTGGTGAGTTTAAAATGTTCGATTAAAGATACCAGCTATTATAACTTTCCTTGTCCCACTCAATCACTAGAAAGATGCGTGAAATTATTCATTGAAGCACTGATAAAGTTTGTTTACTAGAACAGAGGGAGAATCATATCTGATCAGTTTTGGCCTCTCGAGAAATAATGGCTTCATATGAAAGCAAGTTATATTATAAAATTCATTTACATTAAATTCTTCATTTTAAGTTTATTTAACCCGTTTCGGTTAAACATCTCTATATTTTAATTAATAAAATACTAAAACATTTTGCTCATTTTATATAATTTTTGTGGCATGAATTGGCTATTATGAAGTAAAACATCAGTAGATGAAGCGATCGTCAAGAAAAATGAATGATTAACTTTATTTTCAAGTCTATTACAAATAGTTATAAAAAATTGTGATATATTAATAGATATAAAGTAAAATTATTTATTTCTAGACATAGTATAGAAATTATAAAAATTTAGAAAAAAAAATGAAAAATTGAAATTTTTGAAATTTTTACAAAAAATATGGTCTTTTTGCGGCAAATAAAGATATGATTTCATCATAATGAACGTTTATCGGGATATTTCTCATATCTTCATGTAGCTATTGCGTTCTATTAAAAATTGTATTGGTATGTTTGTATAATTTAAAAAAAAATGATATAAAAAAAACATGTTTTTTGCGATTTTTTGGAACTTTGGCCCCCTTGCGGCGGTAAAAGATATTAACGGATCGATATAATATTTTAGAAATTTATTCTGTATTACAAAAGGCAACTTTTCCGCGCTATTACATTTCGATTATAAAAATTTCGGTTTTTTCGACCCACCCTAATGTGCAGGATTAAACATAAGTTTCTCTCTTCCTTACAGTTCTGCTCCATGCAAATATTGGTAGGGAAACAGTCTTAGAGGAAAATGAAATTCGAGCTCTGGAAAAAGTAAATTTGTTTAACCTTTAACCCTTCACTGCACGATTTTTTCTATTTTTATGAAAAAAAATATTTGAAATCTATATATCGGTCTAATAATGGGAAAAATAGTAAAAAAAAAATTTAATTTCAAACTTTATATTTTAGGGTGTACCCTATTTTAGGGTATAACCCTATGTACACAATTAGGGTTTTAAAATATTGTATTGCTATATATATATATATATTAATTACAACTAAATGAGCTTAAATTAATTAATTTTATCAGCTTAACACTCTGCAACTTTTTTTATATTAATATTTTTAAGTATTCACTAAAAATAATGAAAGTAAATTTTACCTTAATAGCTTGATCGAATTTGTTTTTGCTTCCGAAAAACAAATTCTAATTCTTTGTCAAATGCAGCCATCTGACATGGACAAAAATAAGTGTTATTCCATGGCACATAATAAGAATTACAGTGTTTTTAGGTATGTGCCAGATGTGGCACGTCGTGCAGTGAAGGGATAAGAAAATACACGATGCTTTGTATATAGTGCTTAATGAAAATGAGCTGTAAATTTAGTACAGTAGACGCCCTTAAATCCGCGACCATAAAATCCGCGTATTTTTTCAGATGTAAACAATGAAATTTATAGTTAAGTTGCAGGAACAAAATTCAAGATGACGCCGAATGTTTGCATGAACTACCACAACGTTTTTTTTTTACTAAATTTTTTGTTAATCATTTTCTTTTGGTTATTCCAGCTGATTTATTACTAAATAAATTTACATTACTTTTGATTTTGATATAAATTAGCCTATCTATATAAAAAATTCCAGGATTTGAAATGGAAAAATCCCCGAACCAGAACGCTATTTTAAAATTATTGTTTGCGGATTTTTTTTTTTTCTTATTGTAGACAAATTTATTTCTAAACATAAAAAACAGTATAAGAAAAGTATTCAAGACTCTAAATAACAATGAAAAAAGTTACAGAGAGCGCAGTAAGTTATATATACTCATAATAGCATAGTTACGTATCGATTTTACGATCTCTTTACCACTAGATGGCAGCATGTGACTTTTGGAATCAAATTGAATCGATTTCGTTGGTAATAATTTAATATTTTTCTAAATTTTTATTTTACATAATTCTTTTTATAATTACTTACGTTTAAACTAATAAATTATTTTAATATTTTACTTATTTTAATGTTTCACTTTATTGTAAGCATTCGTTATAATTTACCTTGCTTAACTATCAATCAAATTAATGTTTCAAAAATGTAAACAAATCAATGACCAGAAATCCGTAAAATTCTAAAATCCGCACAACCTCTGGCCCAAGCTGTGCGGATTTGAGGGAGTCTACTGTATAATCATTTAATACCTGCATCTTATTTAGCTGTTTCCCAATAACAGTTCATACCTTTCATTATATTTCTTTGGAACTGGAGTACTGACTATGTCACTGCATTATTCCAATTTTACATGCAAATCACATATGAAAATAGCTAAACACATCTGTGAGAGCAGTCATAAGTGTTCGATAAAGCTCAGTAACTTGCCTGAGTGAAACAAATTCTTTTTGCCATTTTAAAATTGTTTAAATTTGTAATGCTACAAATATTCAACCACGTTTTTATAGTACTTTGTTATATTATATCTAATCAAATTAGTAATTTTTCAGTTTTAATTTATTACTTTTATATTAACTAGTACTTGGCTGTATATTAATCAAAATTTAAAAATGATAGTTAAATTTAAAAATATGTTGGCCTATAGCAGACACTGCTGATGTGCTTTTGCCATTACAAGCTGTCCATGTTCTTAAAGGTTGATGTGTAAACAAATAGTTTCTACAAATATTTATTATTATTTTCTGATTGTTTAATTTATTGATTTTTTTTTGAAAACTGATCATTAATTTGTGTTTAGATATGCAGATAAAACTATATCATTAATTTTTTCCTTCTATTTTAGATCTAAAAGTGAAGAACTGACATACCTAATTTTAAACTATTAAAAGCATTTTCTTGGAGAATTTCAACTAAGTATCTTCTGACACAGGTATTTTATCTCCTGTGTTCTATAAAAATAAGCATTTTCTCTAAAGAAAATATCAGTGGCTCAGATTAGCTCTTAAATAACAACAAAAATTTTTGAAATATATTCTAAACTATTTTTACCTCTAAAAGAACATATGGATATCCATAAAAAGGAAAACTCTTTTGTTTGTAAAATATGTTTCAGAGAATTTTCACATAGTGGTCATTTAAAAGTACACTTGCGCACCCATACAAAGGAAAAACCTTATGCTTGTGAAATATGTTCTAAAAAATTTTCACGAAATGATAATCTAATACAACACTTGCGCACCCATACAAACGAAAAACCTTTTGTTTGTGAAATATGTTCCAAAGCATTTTCACGAAGTTTTAATTTAAAAGAACACTTGCGCACCCATATAAAGGAAAAACCTTTTGTTTGCGAGATATGTTTCAAGGGATGTTCACAAAGAGGACATCTAAAGGAACACTTGCGTACCCATACAAAAGAAAAACCATTTGTATGTGAAATTTGTTCCAAAGGATTTTCAGTGAGTGGTGATCTGAAAAATTACTTACTTATTCATACAAAAGAAAAACCATTTGTTTGTGGAATTTGTTCCAAAGGATTTTCCCGAAAAAGTAATCTAAAAGCACACTTCCACACCCATACAAAGGAAAAAGGTTTTGTTTGTGAAATATGTTCCAAAAGTTATACACGAAGTACTACTCTAAAAATACACTTGCGCACCCATACAAAGGAAAAACCATTTGTTTGTGAAATATGTTCCAAAGGATTTTCAGTAAAGGGTAATCTCAAGCAACACATGCATACCCATACAACATAAAATCCTTGTGTTTGTGAAATGTGTTTCGAAGGATTTTCACTAAGCAGTGATCTGAAAAAACACTTACTTATTCATACAAAATAAAAAGAAACATTTCTTTGTGAAATATGTTCCAAAGGAGTTTCACGAAATTGTACTCTAAAAATATACTTGCGCACCCATACAAAGAGAAAAGCACTTGTTTGTGAAATAAGTTCCAAAGGATTTTTGCGAAGTGGTCATCTAACGCAACACTTGCGCATCCATACAAAGGAAAAACCGTTTGTGAAATATGTTCCAAAGTGGCATTAAGCGGTTATCTGAAAAACACTTGCAGACCCATACAAACGGATAACTTTTCATTTGCGAAATACGATCGAATTATTTTCAC
Organism: Maratus speciosus; assembly: GCA_963932465.1. Lineage (NCBI taxonomy): Eukaryota > Metazoa > Arthropoda > Arachnida > Araneae > Salticidae > Maratus > Maratus speciosus. Next base: position 43,212,076 of record OZ010797.1, on the reverse strand, counting down.
AAAGTGCTAATCCAAAAAACACTTAAATGGCGACAAAAACTTCTGCTTGTAAAATATATTATAAAATGATTTTCAATAAGTGGCAATTTAAGGAAATATTATCATATCGATGTAAATTACAAGATATTTTGTTTATGGTATCTGCTCTATGAATTTACACAATGATCATTTAAAACCCATTTGCATTTTCAGATATATAAAAAACATTTTGTTTGTGAATTGTATTCTAAAGGGTTTTCTTAAAAGGATATCGTTAATATATATATATATATATATATGCATGTTCACAGAAATGCAAAGCCAATCTTCTGTGGAGTATCGTCTACAGATTTGTTTGAAATAGACCTAAATATATTTTCCATTTCTTGTAAATGAAAAGTCTTTCATATTTTGATCATGCTCTAAACCAGGGTTTCTCAAACTATGGAACGCATACCAGTGCTGGTACGTGAAACTCTGTTTACTGGTACGCGAAAGTCCAAAACTGATACGTGAAATGAATTAAAAAATACGGTATGAGATCAAAAAAGTCCTTCCGGCCAGTGCCGGGAGGAAGAGGTAGCTTTCATAATCCTTATTTAAAAAAAGCCAACTTATATCATGCAAACACACGAAGCTCAATTTAGTGGAAACCGAATATAGGAGATTCAATACTAATTTTTATCAATATAATGAATGAGAATTTTGCGAAATTAGTCAGCTTTATCCAAGCTGCTTTTCTTTAAAGTAACTTATATTTGGCTGCCAAATTCGGCAATTTCTTAAAGTGCCTGTCATTTTAAGACAACATGGTGGATGAGGCTAAGCAGTGAACTTGGTCGAGACCTTAGTAATTGCTGTGCACATGCTCACTCACTTCGGAATCGGTTAATATATAGGAGTGCTGTCGCATGCAAAAAATCAGATTTTTCAAAATGTCACTCACAATAGAAATTGAAACTGCTATATCTGAGCCATTTTTTAAGGTAAAGACAAACAAAAAATGCTCCTGAATCCTTATATCAAGGTCAAATACTTAAGAAAGAAACCTTTTTCAATTTCTAATTTTTTGCACCTCACTTTAAATATATATATATTTTTTAATTTAATGGTCGCCATTTTAAAACAAGATGGCTGATGAATCTGGCCAGCGAACTTGGTCGAGGTGTTGATGTATACTATCCACATGCCTTCTTACATCGAAATAGGCGAATACGTGTGTTATCGCGTGACAAATACAAGATCGTTTCAAAATGTTAGCCATGCTAGAAATTCAAAGTGCTATAAATCAACCATTTTTTAAGATATAAACAAAAGAACAAATTTTCAGAAACAAAAACTGCTCCGGAATCTTTGTATCAAGGCCAAACACATAAAAAAATCTTTTTCATTTTCCAATTGTTCAATACCTCATTTTGAATTTTAAATTTAATTTTTTTTAAATGGCAACCCTTTTGAAACAAGATGGGGAATGAAGCTGGCCAACGAACTCGGTCGAGACATTGGTATGTACTGTGTACAGACCAAGTTACATCCAAATAGGTTCATAATTACGCCTGTTATCGCGTGACAAAAATCAGGTCGTTTTAAAATGTCAGCCACAAGAGAAATTCAAAATGCTATTACTCAGCCATTTTTTTAGATATAGACGAAAGAAAAACTGTTCCGGAATCTTTGTATTAAGGTCAAACACATACAAAAAAAATCTTTTTCACTTTCCAATTTTTTGGTATCTCATTTAATTTTTTTTATTTTTTTATTTTTTTAAATGTCCGCCATTTTGAAACAAGATGGCGGATGAAGCCGGCCAACGAACTCGGTCGAGATATTTGTATGTACTATGTACACACCAAGGTACATCCAAGTCGGTTCATAAATACGCCTGTTATTACGTGAGAAAAATCAGGACGTTTCAAAATGTCAGCCACGCTAGAAATTCAAAATGCTATAACTCAGCCATTTTTTAAGATATAGGCGAAACAAAAACTGCTCCGGAATTTTTGTATAAAGGTCAAATACATAAGAAAAAATGTTTTTCCATTTTTAATTTTTTGGTACCACATTTCAAGTTTAAAAATTTTTTAAAAATTTTAAATGGCCGCCATTTTGAAACAAAACGGCGGATGAAGCTGGCCAACGAACTCGGTCGAGAGATTGGTATGTACTATGTACACACTGAATTATATCCAAATCGGTTCATAAATACGCCTTTTATCGCGTGACAAAATTCAGGACGTTTCAAAATGTCAGCCACACTAGAAATTCAAAATGCTATAACTCAGCCATTTTTTAAGATATAGACGAAACAAAAACTGCTCCGGAATCTTTGTATAAAGGTCAAATACATAAGAAAAAAATATTTTTCCATTTTTAATTTTTTGGTACCACATTTCAAGTTTTAAAAGTTTTTAAAAATTTTAAATGGCCGCCATTTTGAAACAAAATGGCGGATGAAGCTGGCCAACGAACTCGGTCGAGACATTGGTATGTACTATGTACACACCGAATTACATCGAAATCGGTTCATAATTACGGGAGTTACAGTGTGACATAGGTCAGATATATATATATATATATATCAATTTTGAACGGAGGGTGGTTTCGGGGTCTGGGGGTCATGATCGATGAAAATATACCAAAATTTTTTGAAATCGCTTTCCTCCGAACGGCTGCAATAGGTAGCTTTTTTGTAAAGAAAGCTACCTAAAATTGCCCAATCCTCTCTCTACTCCTACTCTTTCTTGATTTGACAGTTCACCGGCTGAGTGGTGTCTGCTCTCTGTTATTCCTGCTTTGACAGCGTTTTGCGTCCTCTTATTTTAATGCAATTTCGATTAGTATTTTTAGATAAATGGAAATAATGCTCCGGTAGATGTTGAGTTGACCTATCATCCCCCCTGGAAAAAGAGGAAAAAGTTTTCTTCTATTACTATATTGTATGTATATTGTATATTACTTATTTCAACGAGCTTCGATCTCGCATAAATAAGCAGTATTTTTAGAAGGTATATGAATTTCTTATGCAGATTACTAAATTTTTTTAAGTGTATTTTACTATTGATATGTATAAAGAGAGTATTCATATAACAGACAAATTGACGCCGATATGTCATTAAGTATTGTAGCTTTTTTTCTACCAAAGCACCATATTTTAATAATGTACATATTATTAAAATGTAATGATGATACTACCTTTTATTTGAATGTTAATATAAAAGCAGTCGATCAAAGTACCAATTTAATAATGTAATCATGCAATTAAATGCAGCAACATCTGCTCAAATGGAAACATAAAAGCCTGGAATAATATTTCGTTTTAGACATATTCGGTTTACACAGGATTTTCTATATTATCTTTGAGTTTGTCACCTGGTGGCACGTAGAAGTATGAACTTCTGTTTAGTGGTACGTTGGTTTAAAAGTTTGGGAACCCCTTCTCTAAAAGATTGCCCCAAGGTGATACTTTAACACATTGACTGCTGTAATGTTTAAAAAAAATACGATGCTTTTCATGTTACAATTTTCAACACATCCATATCAAAATGACTATTTTAATTCAAATTTTTATTTATTAAAATACGTAAAATAATACTTATTTTAAAGTGTTTATTAATTTACATTTCTGCAATGAAATATTTTCAGAACAAACTTCCTTGGATGAAGCAAGTATGATTCATTTGGCCCAGTTAACACTTCCAATGTGAATTGTATACGTGGCCCGTTTTAAAATTATCTTACCTTTGGCCGAAAACAATATATAAGTTGCCTGACGGGAACGGGATCCCCAGTCCCCTTCAAAATAGGCTCCTTGCACCTCCATACACTTAGCCCACCCTTCCTTCCACTGCAGAAAACACTTCTGGAAGGCTTGTTTTCGAATAATGTTCAATCCCAACATCGCATTCTGTATATCTCACCTCTACTCTCAAAACGGGATACTTTCAATGGTTTTTCTTTTACGAAAAAAAAAAAACAGAAGTCGCAAGGAGTCATGTGTGGAGAGTAGTGACTAGAGTTGCAAAAAACTCGCAGATTTTGAAGATCGGTAATAAACCAGAGAATTTCGGGGAATAAATCCGGAATGTTGGGGAATATTGGAAATTTTGCAGGAGTTTTGAAGGTAAACAGAACCAGACATTTTTCAATTTAAAATTTTTGTTTTTCAGAATTTTAGGTACTGTTCTGAAAACTTTAAGGTAGATTTTTCATTATGAATTTTACAAAACCTAGGATTTTGAGTTTAAAGTTTGTTAGCTGGCATATCTACTATCCAGGCATACTCTATAATAACTTTTTAGCGAATTGCATTGTATTTTTCTATTGATATATTTTTCTTTTGTTCATTTTCTTTTTGCTTACGTTGGATGATTCGTAGAACAAGGGGGATGTTTACATTCATGTCAGTCAAGATGAACCTATCATGTGCCTCTATCACTTTTTACTTATCGACGATTAAACTATCAAATTTAATTTATCTTACTTAATATTTTTGCAACTTAAACTTGTATTTCATTAGTTCTCATGTAAACTGAAGCTATTTTTCTATATTTATGTTGTTTACATTCGTAAAAAAACATTTTGTTTACATTGAAAAAAATTTAAATCATTAAAAATAATAAATTAAAAATTTTCATGCCTAAAACTTTTCGAAAACTCGCGGGAATTTTTTTAATTTCCCTCCCAAAAAACCCGGTTGTTTCCACCCTTTGCAACTAATCGAACGACTGGAAAACCATGTTTCGCCTAGAAAGTCTGAATCAGGTGCGATGATGAACTGCATTGATAAATCTTACGACATATGATGAATCTTGCGAATTCTTTCGCTTTGAGAATCACCAAGCTTTTACGAAATTTGATGCAAGACCTCTTTTCTACCCGTTCAGTCATCTTGAAAGAAATCAAAATCCGACAAACACGTAAGAAAGCACCTCACTTGACGGCCATCAGGCACCAAATGGTTTACTGGAACACGAAAAAAAATTCAAGCATGAGCATTAAGGTGTCTCCTTAAAATGTGCACCCATGGCGACGCCTTAGAATAACTTCTGCGAGTGGGAAAAATCAAGATTGGATATTTATCAGATAGACCACACATAATTCGTACAGTGGTTAATGCGTTAAAAAGTATGTTTACTTATGAAAATGAATCATGAATTTTATGTTATTTATAAAGTTGTGTCATATGAAACATGCTTTTAAAAAATGTGGTACTTTTCCAGTTTTGGGTACAGTGATATCAACAAAAGACAAAATGTATGATAATGTGTCATTTAATTCAACCCTGGACCATGCAAATAATTTTTATTCCAAACATCAAGATTTGCTATTTTTTGGACCTGAATCTTTTTTTTTAAATTATTTTATCACAGCCTTGCAAAACATCTTAATTTCTACTTTTTCAATCAAAATTTTATGTTAATAATTAATTTAAATTTATTACTGATGCTTACGTAGATTTTATCATTTGATAATTACCTGATTACAAGTAAACGCCAAAACAATTGTTTCAATACTTTGGAATTATATTATAAGTTTTTGTCCAAAAAAACCATCAACTTCTTCATTCAAAAGATGAAATGTTTACTGTAATGCTAAGACACATTTAAAATTTGATGGCTGCAGTTTAAATTGAGTTTTAAAATTTTATTGTGTGATATATATTTGTTCTTTTATTTTAAGTATAGGTTTGTATTCATTCAATAAAATAGTTCATGAAAGTTTGTAATTTAAAAATATTATATTGTTTTAAAGGTCCCTTTCATACCAACAATGTTTTATCTTTCAACTATTTCATTTCATGTGAATTTCATTTTTCACAAATTGTTCCGCTTTGCAGTGCCTGATTTACGGCAGGACATTCGGGGCACGGGCCCAGGGCCCCTGATTTTGAGGGGCCCCAAAATGCTACTGAAGGTTTTTGAATTATTGTCCTAAATGTGATGTAGTTTAATATCTAACAGAATTTTACATTTCATTCTACATTCTGTTGTGTTCATATTGTATTTTTATAACGTTGTATATTTTGTCTGAAACGTCCATTTATAATTACTTTATTCTAGTGAATATTTTCTTTTATCTTTATCACTTTAAAAATGTATTGTATTTTTAATTCTTATTTGATCCTGTTCCTGTTTTCGTCAAGTTATTTGGGGTTTGGTGAGCGTACCTTGCAGGCAGTACAGCCCACCCCCTAATATTTTAAATAATTGTTGTTGGTCAAGGTGTTGTCAAAAATTTTTTATTATTTGTTGCATACTTTATCGTTCCAGATATATGGACTTGTATAGGAAAAGATAATCAACACCACTCAATTTATTATAAAACGTCTACTCATTTAAATTTCATAATTGTGAAATAATTATTTAAAAGTAAATTAATGATTATCATATTTGATTTTTTAATGGATATTTTAAAGTAATTACTAAAGTCAATAATGGTTATTTCAGTAAGTACTTTTTTTAATTTTTTTTTTACTCGATCCCCTGTAAGTATCGGTGCAAGGGCGGCCCGTAAGCATCTGTGCCCAGGGCCCGCAAATTTGTAAATCGGTCCCTGCCGCTTTGGGGCAATGGTGTTGGTTTAACCAATTCACCGGCAACAGGTATGGGGAAACAGTGCTTTTACCTCCGACTTATCTCGGGGCATACGATAAAGTGGTTAATGGGAAAATCTGGAGTTCAGTCATATTCAGGGTTCTCGCTGACTATTCACCGCCGTTAGCAATTTGGCTTATCAGAAATAAAAAACACTCGCCAAATGAAACAAAATGATAGTAAAATGAATTCGTTGTAAAACATTGAAAATTAGATCTTTAACCCCTTAATGTACGACATCCCTTTTTTTCAATATGTTTAAAATAAAATTTTTGTAACTGCTTATAGATCAGTTATTCATCTAAATTTAGTTATCCGCTAAAGAAACTAAAAAGAAAATAACTATACTCTAAATGCGTGATCAAGAAAAAAATTCCAAACCCGATTTAACTCAATGAAATATTATGGAATAAAAATTCCAATCCCACTTAACTCACAATTTTAAGATATTGCATTCAATGAATTCTGAAAATTGAAAATATGTCTGAAAAACTTTGTTTTTCTAGAATTCTAGAATTTCTTTTTCCAGACTTAGTGATTAGCTGACAATAGAGAATCACCTATTAGATTTCCACATGGGGATTTGACTCTGTCAGCATAACGTGTACTGTGGCTTTGGCTAATGCTAAATCGAACTGGTGTTGGGTTACTATCGCTAAAAATAATGTAAATGGTGCGGTACGATTGAACCTGATAAGCAACATTAATCTTCCAATAATTCAAATACGATAATCGCCTGTACTGGCATACACAAAAAAAATATGAGCAAAAATGGAGCACTCGCTATTTGACGAGTCTATTCGTCCGTTTACTCACCAAATGAAAAAAGTTTTTTGCAATTTGGCGCAATGGCGAGCGGCAGCGAGAACCCTGGCCATATTAACCAAAATTACTTGTTAAAATATGTATCAAATAATACAAACAATTAAATATTAAAAAATGAGCAAACAAATCCAAGAAAATTGAACAAAAAATTTGGGTACATGCGAATATTGTGCAAAACCTGCAATATGCCGAGGTTTTGCTCTAGATTTTCTAATTTACACCAGAATCGTAATTAAGGAAAATTTAATTTGTAGTTAGCCAGAGTTACTAGCGAAAAATGCATCCTTGATATAAAAAATTAATAAAAAGAACTAGGATTGTCGCTTATGTTAGTCATATTTGAACTTTCTTCCTACAACTTAACTGTACGTATCACTGTTCACATCTACAATGTTTTAGGATTAGGAGCATATAGTTTTGATGGAATCTGCTGTAATTCTTGGCCTTACATTAACAGCAGTTTCCTACTTCTATAAGAGTTAGAGAAATCAAATTTTTATTATTTGATTCCTGCAACCTTGTATGTACGTAAGTAGTGATGCCGAAAATGTAAAACTTAATTTATCAGGTTATTATCATGTTACAAACTGTCCAAGCATAAATATTTTTTAAAGACTAGTTTATATGTATATATAAATATTATACAGACATACATACAATAAATACAATAAACCCAACTGGAGTGAAAAATTAGCCAGAGCCAGGAATCGAACCCGGGACCACATTCCTGGCTCTGGCTAATTTTTCACTCCAGTTGGGTTTATTGTATTTATTGTATGTACAGTCAGACCTCGTTTTCCCGACACCCGGTTTTCACGTCACTCCGCTTATCACGTCAGTTTTTCAAAATCCCGATTATCTGTATATGATTCTAATGTAAACAAACTCCGGATTTTACGGCGTTGAATAATTTTCAACTCCGGATATCCCAACAGTTTAGGAAAATTGTCTATTTTTCATAATCCATCTTATAAACACGGCAATTAAATGGTAAGAAAAGTCTCGGCCAACCTTTTCACAAAAATGTCTAAATTACCCGTTGAGATAAATAACTTCATTTCAATCCTTTATCTGAATAAATGAACCCACACACTATGAATGCTCCAGATAGACGTATCAGTCAACCTGCGGTCATTTTGTTCTAGTCAGGCGGCGCTTTCTTGTGGTTACACGGCGTTTTTCATCCGACTAAAACAAAGCATTGCATTGCATTGAAACGATCAGAAATTATCTAACATTCATTTCTGAAAAAACGAATATTGATTACAATTCATTGCATAATATTGAAAAAATAATTGTAGGAAGCACCATCAAGGGATAAGCAAACCTTAATTCATCAATATGTCATGTAACAATAAAAAAAAAGGTCATCAAAATCTGATTTTTATTCTTTTCAATTTTGTATTTTTTGTTTAATAATGATTTTTTATTGCTTAAAGCTGGAAGAATAGTTATGAATTTAAAATTGTCTTAAATTAAGTAAAACTACAGATATTTATAAACATATTTTTCCATAACTCCGGTTACCGTGACACTCCGCCTATAACGACACTTTTTTCTGGACATTAGAGTGTCGGGATAACGAGATTCGACTGTATATCTATATAATATTTATATATACCTTTAACTGTTGAATGCTGGCGTTATTTATGTGTGTTTTAATATATATTGTAGTATGTGTGTTTTACTAATTTATATGTTTAACACGTTCACTGCCATGAGCATCACCGGTGGATCTAAAAAAATTTTCCTTCTGTGAGCATCACCCGTGGGTCACAGGTATATGTGCCACATAAGATGCTCAGAATCCTTGATTTCACCAGTAAATTTTTATTATAAATTTTGCTTTATTTAATCCGAGTATTTTCCCGATTCAATTAGGTAAAAATGTCTGTTTTGAAAAACCGGTGATAAAATATTAAAAATTCTGTAAAAGAACTTCATCCCGAAAGGGTTAATTAGTCTTTTAAAGTTTGGCACTCTGGTGATCATTTTAACTTTCTATGGGGGCAGTGAACGTGTTAAGGTGTTTTAGTCATTTCATAAAGTTTTGTTTCTATTCCCATTATATGGTGTTTGATTCTTTTACATATCTTTTTGTTGCTGTTATTTGAGTCAGGAGAAGCGGTCGCAATGCAGGTAAGGACAGTTTTTCGAAAAATAATACAAAATGTATGACTTCATTTAAATAAGTGATTTTATTTTAAATTTTTTTTTTTAAATTTTACTTAACAAATTGGTTTAAAATACTTTTAAAAACCATCCAGATGCGTTCTAAAACAGTGCAGGCAAAAGGCGTCTACACACTTCATAAAACATATTTATGCACTATATTTAATTTCGTGATTTCAAATATAGTAGAAGTAGAACATCCTTAAACGGATTCTTTGAGATGATGGGTTGTGCATGTTATAGATTTTGTGTACTATAGATCAGGGATTACTAAAGATGAGTTCAGGCCCGCCAGACCCCGAAGCATTTTGTGCCATATGCGCGATTTTGTGCGATCCCGATACCGAAAGTATACCGAAAATAAAGTACAGAAAATTGCATAATATTTAAAAGTTGTTCTAAATGTAATATCTCATTTTTTTAACAAAAGAAATAACTGTTATTTAGAAATAACTATTAATCCCTAGCACATAATTAATTTTGTCATAAGAGAAATTTAGTACCAAATAAACATATACTTCCCTAAAAATATTTACATATTTTCCTCTCGCAACAAGCAAATCCGATCGAAACATTAACAAAGTGCGTTTTGTGAATAAATAATTGAATTTTTCGGAAATTACTATTTATATGACGACGAGTCGAACAACGTTTTTTCTATTTTCCATAAAAGGTGTACATCTTTTGTAATTCTCGTGTCCTTAAAAATCAGCTTGAATTAAAATTTTGATACCGTTACCTGAAAGATCCAATACTTTTATAGGAAAAGAGGAAACACTGCTGGATTACTTTCTATCGGGAATAACAATACATGCCAATTTTATCTATTTACGAATGAAAGTGACTTCGCGAATGTGAAAAGCAGATTCACAGCATGAGTAGAGTTCAACAAGAAAAATGGATAGCGTCACTAACATTAATTTCATATAAAGAGCGATTAGCACTCGCCGACAACACAAGTCTAAAAATTTGCAAACCTTAAGCTAATGCTAAAGAGAATATTCATTTCACGTTAGATCTGTAAAAAAAGTAATAAAAATAAACATTCCAATAAAAAAAAATATCATAATGGCGCCATATCAACCGGCCTTCGCTCCCCGTCAATGCCAGACATTAATCTGCAAATATCACAAGTTTTCTTTTTAAATAACGTTCTACTGCTACTAGAAATACAAAAAGAAAAAATCTGTTTCTTTTTCATTCTGATTAAAATAGCATTAAAATAGCTTGAAATTTGGCTTGAAGTATTTTTTAAAGGGGGAAAATTTATTTTTTATTTCTATACCCCAGGTAAAAAAGTAAGCAGAAAACCTTTAAAAAAAACATTCAGGAAAACTGAAGGTGTTTCGGACAAAAAAATCTGCGGGTTTCCTTTAGGTAAAAAACCTGAATTAACCCCCCACTTTTTTTGTCCGAAATACCTGCAGCTTTCCTTTAGGTAAACAAACCTGCGCATTCCCTTAACACGTTGTCCGAAATACCTGGAGTTTTCCTTTATGTAAACAAACCTGCGCTTTCCCTTACCATGTTGTCCGAAATACCTGGAGTTTTCATTTAAGTAAAAAACCTGTGTCTTCTCTTTACATAATATCTTGTAGTATCACTGCACGGCCTGCTTTTGCCTGAAATATCAGCGGTTTTCCTGAAAGATAAGCCGGCGAAGTGGTAGAAGGGACACTGGAGCTGCATAAAATAAATAAGTGATCACAGGCCGTTCCAACAATGTGTCACAAGGTGTGTCGGCAAAATTGATAAAAGTGCCTCCTCAGGGGGGATGCAAAGTGGGGTCGGGGACATCAGATGTATACAACATGAACAATTGGTTATAGGCCGTTCCAACAATATGTCATATGAGGGGTTTCGGCAAAATTTAGAAAACTGCCCCCTCAGGGTGGGCAAAGTGGACGGAGGGGCATCGGATGTGCATAACATGAATAAGTGGTCACAGGCCGTTCCGACAATATGTCACACGAGGGGTTTAGGCAAAATTTAGAAAACTGCACCCTCAGGGGGGGGCAAAGTGGGCGGAGGGGCATCAGATGTGCACAACATGAATAAGTGGTCACAGGCCTTTCCTACAATATGTCACATGAGGTATGTCAGCAAAATTTAGAAAAGTGCCCCCTCAGGGGAGCAAAGTGAGGGCAGGGACATCGGATGTGCATAACATAAATAAGTGGTCACAGGCCTTTCCGACAATATGTCACATGAGGGGTGACGGCAAAATTTAGAAAAGTGCCCCCTTGGCGGCAGGGACATCAGATGTGTATAACATGAATAAGTGGCCACAGGCCTTTCCGACAATATGTCACATGAGGGGTTTGGCAAAATTTTGAAAAGCGCCCCCTCAGGGGGAGCAAAGTGGGGCAGGGACATCGGATGTGTATAACATGAATAAGTGGCCACAGGCCTTTTCGACAATATGTCACATGAGGGGTTTCGGCAAAATTTAGAAACTGCCCCCTCAGGGGGGGGGGAAGTGGGCGGAGGGGCATCAGATGTGCATAACATGAATAAGTGGTCACAGGCCTTTCCGACCGTATGTCACATGAGGGGTGACGGCTAAATTTAGAAAAGTGCCCCCTCAGGGGGAGCAAAGTGGGGCAGGGACATCGGATGTGTATAACATGAATAAGTGGCCACAGGCCTTTCCGACAATATGTCACATGAGGGGTTTCGGCAAAATTTAGAAAACTGCCCCCTCAGGGGGGGGCCAAAGTGGGCGGAGGGGCATCAGATGTGCATAACATGAATAAGTGGTCACAGGCCTTTCCTACAATATGTCACATGAGGGGTGTCAGAGAAATTTAGAAAAGTGCCAACTCAGGGTGAGCAAAGTGGGGGCAGGGACATCGGATGTGCATAACATGAATAAGTGGTCACAGGCCTTTCCGACAATATGTCACATGAGGGGTGTCGGCAAAATTTAGAAAAGTGCCCGACAATATGTCATGAGGGGTTTCGGCAAAATTTAGAAAACTGCCCCTTGGGGGGGAGCAAAGTGGGCGGAGGGGCATCAGATGTGCATCACATGAATAAGTGGTCACAGGCCTTTCCTACAATACCTCACATGAGGGGTGTCAATAAAATTTAGAAAAGTGCCCCCTCAGGGGGAGCAAAGTGGGGGCAGGGACATCGGGTGTGCATAACATGAATAAGTGGTCACAGGCCTTTCAGACAATATATCACATGAGGGGTTCGGCAAAATTTAGAAAACTGCCCCCAGGGGGGAGCAAAGTGGGGGGCAGGGGCATCAGATGTGCATAACATGAATAAGTGTTCACAGGCCTTTCCGACAATATGTCACATGAGGGGCTTCGGTAAAAGTTAGAAAAGGGCCTCTCTTTGGGACTAGTATTGTGCCCCCCCCCCCTTTGAAATTTTTATATATTACAAATAATATTTATCGGAAGGCTCCGTAAAAAAATTCAAACTAAAATGATGAAAATACTGCAATTTAAAAAAAAATCTGAAAAGTAAGACATAATGAAATTCCCCAAAGCAGAATATGCTTATTAATGCGACATACATTGACTTCACTGCAGAACATTTCAAATTTTCATTTTCAAGAAAGTTCATCATTCAATTGTAGGAAAAATCGCGAAATTTGTCACTCAATGGCGAAGAAAAAAAAAATCGGCAAATTCCTTAATCGTTTATTTAAAAAGATTGCGAAATTCATCAATTGGTCACAAGAAGAACTCGTGCAATTTGTCAGTCATGGAGAACAATTCATGAAATTCTTTAGCTGGCTGTGGAAAAACATATAAAATTCGACGAACAGTTGCGAGAAAAAAATCCATGATTTTCGCCAATTGGTTGCAGGTAAAAAACTGAAATTTGTCAGTGCACCTCTAGAAGAAACAGCGAAAAAAACCACGATCTTCTCTAATCGGTCGCAAGAAAAATCCTCAAAATTTGCCTATGTTACAAGGAAAAATTCGTGAAAATTGCAGATCGGATGCGGTTTAAAAAAATCGTGAAAATTGTCAGTGGATTGTCAGAAGAAACTGCGAAATTCGTAGATCAGTAGCGGAAAAAAACTCACGACTTTCTCCAATCGGTCTCAAGACTTGCTTACTGGTTCAAGAGAAATATCTGAAAATTAAATCGGTCACAGGGGGAGGGGGGGGGGATAAAGGCGAAATTCGTCGGTGGATTATCGAAAAAATGGAATTAGTCGATCAGTCGTGCAAAAAAACATCGAGGTTTGGCCAATCAGTCGCAGAAAAGCGACAAAGTTTACCAGTCGACAGAGAGAAAATATCACAATATTCACCGATCTGTCGCAGAGGAATGCGAAATTAGTCGATCGGTTGCAGGAAAAAAAATGTGTTTTTTACCAATCTTTCACAAGAAGAGAAAAAATTTGCCAATCAGTAAAAAGAAAATATAATGAAATTCGCTTATCAGTCGCAGGTAAAAAAAACTCTAAAGTCGTCAGAAAATTCACGAAATTCTTCGATCAGTCGTGGAAAAAACCACGATTGTTTCCAATCTGTTGCAAGAAAAAATTGGAACATTTGCCAATTAGTCTTCAGTAAAAAAGCACGAAATTCATGGATCGGTCGTGTGAAAAAAACTCAGATTTTCACCAAAAGGTCAATGAAAAATATCACAAAATTCACCCACCAGTAGTGGTTAAAAAATGTGAAATTCGTCAATGAATTGTGGAAAATGTATCGAAATTCTTTACCCAATCGCAGGAGAAAAATTGTGAAATTCAGTGGTCAGAGAGAAAAAAAACACCAAATTTGCGAGTTGACAGAGGGAAATCTGAAATAATTTGAAAATCGTCAATCGATTGTTGAAAAAAAAAGACGAAATTATCATTCGATTAGGGGAAAAAAATCACAAAATTCGCCAATAGTTTATTTCGTGTGAGTATGTCAGTGTTTTACGAAATGTCTTTTGCATTTCTATAAAAGATGCAATTGCACTTCTTCATATATAAGAAAATTTTCCTGTGACTTTTCTTTTTTTTTTTTATTCACACAGAACATTTCATTAGCTGAAGTTCATTGCAGAACATTGCAAAGTATTTAGCTTTGGGAATGAAATTCTTTGATCAGCCGCAGGGAAAATCTGTGAAATTCATTCAGCAACCATACGAAGAAAAAATCCTATGAGTTTTGCAAATTGGTCGCAAGGAAACATCTGCAAATTTTGCCATAGAAATAAATGACAATTGGTTTTTCTCCTCTCATCCAGAAATTTGGTTCAAAACACCCACTTTGTTGATATTTTCTGAAAGATCTTTTACGTTCACCAATAAACGGAAAACGTCTTTCAAGGACATAGTTTCTGAATAACATCTGTTGATTACATGTGTTTCTCAACAAAAACGAATTAAAACATGTGTCCTAAAGTTACTCCCTTCAGATTTGAGAACAGCCTTAAAATATTGTGAAATTTGTCAATCTGCTGGGGGTAAAAATCATGAAATTGAACAGTCAATCGTGAGAAAAAAAATAAAAGATTCTTCAATCAGTTTCAGAACGATAATGTATTATAATCCCGCATCCGCCATCTTGGATTTTTTTTCTTGCACGAAAAATCCTTTTTCGCCAAGTAGTAAATGTCGCCAATGGTTAAATATTGTTGATAGATTAATATAACATTGAAAAAACTGGAATATAATAATTATAACTATTAATTAAAAAACAAATATTTAATTCACGCCAAGAAAAAAAATCCAAGATGGCGGATGTGGGATTATAATACATCTGTTCTGAAATAAAATATCACAAAATTTATCAGTTGGTTGCGAGGAAAAAATTGCAAAAATTCTCATTCAGTCACCTGAAAAAAATTGCGAAATTCAACAGTCGATTAATGGTGAAAAAAAATCTAGAAACCCTTCAGTCGATTGCTTTAAAATATTGTGAAATTCGTCAATTGGTCACTGGTAAACAAACATGAAATTCAGCAGGCAATCATGAGAAACAATCGTGAAATTTTACAGTTGGCTGCAGAAAAAAATGTGAAATTTGTCGATCATTTACAGGAGAAAAAAAAAACATAATTCGTCAGTCAATAGGGAGGAAAATCAAGAAATTTCATCAGTTGCAGGAAAATATCACAAAATTAAAAAGGACTAAATGCAAAATATTTTCAGTGAACAAGGTACATGAGTGCTTTTTTTTTAAGTGTCCAGCTGGCAGTAATTTTTTTCTAGAGTCCACATTGTTGAAGGCATTTTTAATATAATTATAGAATAAAATGAAATAAGTGATTACTACTCTATTGTTATATTCATACTGCTTAATGTGTTTCTGAATAATTAATTTGTTAAGACAATGTTGTCCATTGTGAATTTGTATTTTTTTAATTTACATTTGCTTGTGGATATTTCTTTTAAACGTGATTTCAATATAAAAAAGAATGCAGGTGACCATTTTTATTATCTGCCTCTCAAATAGGGAAAAAAAAAGAAAAAGAAATCTTGTTTTTCACCCTTATGATATGAAGCCATGTATATTAGGGTTGACTCTAAGCCGCTTTAGCAGGGCGCAGCGCCCGGCAGCCCTTTTTATTTCTTTTTTGTGCCTGGCAGAGCTCTTTTAAACCCTTCTGATGCGCCCGGCTGCCCTTTTTAACACTTCCTATACTCCCCGTGGCAATATTTTCCCGATCGCGGGAAAATATCGCAAACAAACCAGTTCAAAATATTTTTGTGAATAATGTACAAGTGTGCCCTTTTTTAGAATAGTGTTCCCCTTTTTGAAAAATTTCCGCCCGGCAGCCCTTTTTTCTAGAGTCAACACTATATGTAATGTAATATTAATGTTAAAAAAAGGAAGGAGGCACATAATAAAAATGCATACCTGCATACTTTTTACACGATTAAGTCAAGTTGACAAAAAAATCTAAAAACAAATATAAAAAACACCAACACTGACCAGCAGTAGAATTGACATAAAAATAAAAAAGCCACTGATCCCAAGGACCAGTAAGCATGAGAACTTACTGGTCCACAGTCCTCATCACTGGTTCTGCTACATAAAATTCTATTTCATCCCTTTAACCCTTTAAGTGACAATTAATTACTTCATTTGACTAAGATTTAATCGAATTTTCTTTGTTTTTTTAATAAAATAAAGTTATGCGATTTGTGTTTCGTTGCAGTTTTTGCAGGGACAGAAAAGTTAACGTTTACCTGTCAGAGAGAGAGAGAGGGGGGGGGGGGGTTACTGGTCTTGCAGATTATAAAATTTGTCAAATTAGTGGTCCAATTGAATTTCTGGTGGTACAGAACAGTCCCAGCAGACCACCAAGGAAATCGAACGCTAAATTGACAATGAATAATATGACTTTTTAAATATTTACTACTCAAAAACATATTAAGCAATATGAACTGAACAAGCACAGAATGAAATCAGTTATTTCTTTTAACCCTGTAAATGATAAAAGTAACAATGCAAACACGAGAAAATTACACGAAAATAAAATTTACATACAATATAAAACATGCGAATCTGTTCAAAACATGGAAGATTCTCACCCATTACAGAACAGTCCTTTTTAATAATTGTTTTGTACACACAGGAGGTAAACGCAAGGGTCGATCCAGGCAAAATTTGGGGCCCTTTCACAAAAGTTTATTTAATAAAATAGGCCTCATCACAAAAATAAATTTAATAAAATGAGCCCCTTCACAAAAATAAATTTAATAAAATGGGCCTCATCACAAAAATAAATTTAATAAAATGGGCCTCATCACAAAAATAAATTTAATAAAATGGGCCCCTTCACAAAAATAAATTTAATAAAACGGGCCCCTTCACAAAATTCCTTTTAATAAAATAGGCCCCCTTCATAACATTCTTTTGCATAAAAACTATTTTAAATGTTTAATTAGTAAATAAAACCAGGTCATGCGAAACAAAAACTTTAACTGAGATTTAAACAAGTTTTTGTTAATAAATTCTTGATCCGAATTTCAGTAACTGGATTTCAACTTTTGTTACAAAATATTTCTTTTCACAAAAATAACTTTTTGCACAGCTATATTGCACCTGTTGGAGTATTGTTAGGGGCCCCAAAAATCTATATATAATTTCAAATGATATTACGCACTATAGAACAATATTATTGTTCTAAATTTGTCTTTAACTATTTTTTCGTGAACAAATTACTTTACTTAAAATAATTATACACATGTAAAGAATTTTAAAATTATTTTTGCTATATTTCATATTCTGTATTATAAATTATTCTACAATATATAATTTTTTTTAATTAATTTTATGAGTCGAATATTGCAGCTAGAGACATTAAGCCCCGCTAAATGATTTGCCAGAGATATTACACCTCCACTGTGTATTAATCAAGCAACTATATTCCTAAAGAGATTATAGCTGCTCAATTTATAAAAGAAACTAAATTACTTACTAATAATGATATTCCAATACAGTGATCTGCTTAGAAAGCACTTAGGTCCTTTAAAGAACCCTTCACAAATTTTTTTACCTCAAAACAAGAGCCTTTCACAAAACTTTTCCACCTCCAAACTGAACTTTTTAAAAGTTTAATTATTAAGAAGTAAAATCCTTCTACCACTTTTATGCATAATGGAAATATATGCATATATCTCCTTAAAAGTATAAACAAGAAACTGAACATAACGATTATTTCAAATTCAGAAAATTATGACTAGATTTTTCACAAACATAAAAAGATGTATTAATGAAAATATTAAAAAATAAAATAGTTCTCTCTAGGATGTATTTTAACATAGATGCCAACATCTCTTAATTATTCCGGAGTCTGATCCAAAATTTGCATGACAAAACCGGAAAAAATATATGAGTAAACCTACCTTCTCTCTATGAGGTACATTTTCGATTTCGTTTTGAAATTTTTAGTTACATAAAATTTCTGGTTGAAAACGTGTTCATCTTTGATCAGACTCCGGAATAATTAAGAGATGTTGGCATCTATGATTTTAAAAGTGAAGTGTCACGCCGAAAAGGAAAAATAGAATAACAATACGACAGTGTAAGGATTACTCCCGCTATTTGACATTTGAAGACCACCGAAGTGGAATGCTTTGGGGCCTATAGCTACTATGGCTGTCGCCTCGAATGATCCTTATTATACAGAAACAACAACAATTCACATTTTCCATTACATATATTATATTACAACAATAGGACATTCACAATTACATACATGTCTTACCCGAGGATTCGAACCCGGGCCCCCGCCGTGGCAGTAGCTGTCGCTACCGACCACGCCACTGGGCGACATTTACTCCCGCTAATTTTCCGAGTGGCGGTAAAGTAAACACACAATCTGTGAAGTTGAGTTGATAACTTCCTTCTCATTCTCCCGTGACATGGAGTCAGAAATACAGCTACATGATCAAGAATCAAATGTTGCAACGAAAACTTTGTTTTTGAAGAAGTAATTTTATAAAAACTGGAATTCACGCTTGATAGAGGATAAGGGCAAATTATGCATGTAATAACCCCACCTATATTTTTCAGCTTTAATCGTGGACGCTACCAAAATGAGGAGAGGGGGGAGGGACCCTGCCTCCCCCCCTAGATTTTGAAATTTAAGTAACTAGATATTTTTTTTGTTGTTGTGTTTTCAAAAACAATATAAAATTTATTATTTTCGAGTAACTAAATTAAAAGAGCCTCTTTTCTTTAATGTTAGTATGTGCAAAATTCTTGATTCCTCTTTTTTTTTTAAAGAGGTGCTGTTGGTGTTGTTTTATGATGGCCAATTGTCTACACATGGGATATTGGGCCGAAGGGGGGGGGGTGCCCTGGGGTCTTTCAAAGGGAACCTAATCCGTATTTTACGCAAAGAAATCCAAGATTCGAAGAAAACCACGAAAAAAACTCTGAACGATTAGACCGACGGGCGCAATTGTGTTCGAACCCGGCATCTCCCGTCTACCAGCTTTGAGAGCAGAGCCTCTCGGCCGCTGGTGGTGTGGTTTTAAAGAGGAACTAAGAATTTTGCGCTAGACGACAGGAGCGGCATGGTGGAAGGGGGGGGGGGGAGTGCCATTGTCCCTTCCTGCATTTTGAAATTTAATTAACTAATTTTTTTTTTTTTTTTTTTTAGTCAGATTTAGAAAAGCACAATAAAATGTATTCTTTTCGAAAAACTTAAAATAAAAAATTAAATACGACATATACAGAAAGGGAGAAGGGAAATTGAGGGCCCTTGTTAGATTTTGAAATTTAACTAAAATATTTTTTTGTGCGTGTTTGAATACGATTTTAAATATTAATGAAAGGGGCTTTGAAATAATTTGGAGATTTTTTTTAGGTTGCAATTTTTGTATGTGTTAGAGTTCGAGGGGTTATTTTTAACTGGTGGCAATTTAAGAGAAATTTATGACAAATTTTAGGATAAAAAGGGGACTTTGAAATACTTTCGTGATTATTTTTTTTTCATTTTAGGGGGAATATTCTGAGATTGAAATTTTTGAGCTTGTTAGAGTTAGAGGTGAAATTGTTACTGGTTATAATTTTAGAAAAATTGTGACAAATTTAAGGTCAAAAAGAGCTTTGAAATAATTTCGTGATTTTTTTTCTTTTTAGGAGTAATTTTTGGAGATTGAAATTTTTGATCGTGTTCGAGGTGAAATTGTTGCTTGTAATAATTTCATAAATGGGGTAATTAAAAATTTTAACCAGGAGACTACTTCAAAATAATTTCGAGATTTTTCCTTCTTTAACGGGATTTGTAGATGGGAATTAAAAAATAGTATTTTAAATGGTAATTAAAAACCTTAACGAGGGGACTTTAAGATAATTTTGAGATTTTTATTTCTAGATCTGGATTTTTATATCGCTATTTAAAATAGGAATTTTAAATATTAATTAAAAATTTTAACAAGGGGAAAATTTTTTTATTGTACCGATGGAAGACATTAGATTTCCGTGTATTATCTAAAATATTAATTTAGAAATTTATTAAAATTATTAATGAGGAAACACAGGCATATCAAAATTTTAGATACCATAATGTGCAATAAAAAACTCTATAAAACTTTGAAGTAAAACCTCCATATTACCTGCATGAGAAATAGTTTTCATTTTCCCTCAAAATACATGAAGTGATTTCACGAAAATTTTCGAAGTCATTGAAGATAATTTGGAGATGATAACTTACAGAAATAAACCTGTATGAAATCTTTAAGAAAGCGGTACGCTACTCTTAAGAAAACCTTTAGTTTTCATTTTCCTTAAAGATACCCGTTGAAACCTTCAAAATGGCTGCAAAATCTCAAAATTTTTAAAGGTTTTTCTCTGATTTTTTTTTACCTGGGACGAGAATAAATAAAATAGTCAATTTCAGTAAGAATAAGCCCGATCCCGAAGGCTGTTATAAAAATCGAGCCAGGCTCGGGAATAGCCCGTCTCATCTCTAGTGGTTAGCAATTGGTGGTCTATGAACCACTAGTTGTCTTCAGAGAATTCTGAACAGTATTTGCTTTTTTAAAATGGTTTTTATTAATAAATAAAATTAAAAACATTCTTATATTTATGAAATTTTAAACGTGTAATTTTGAAATTTATATTTCAATAAGCCTTAGGTCAGCCTACACGTCAACGCGAACTGTTTGCACAGACCGTATTAACTGTGGCGTGAAATTTCGTTACAACATGATATACATTCACGAAAATAATTTTTTAAAAATCTGTGTAGTTTACGCTGTATTTACATGCAATTATGCTACATCAAATGACGCAATAAGGTAAACAAATGTACTAGCCTCTAACCAGGCCTGATCGCTGACACGAAAATGGCGGCTGCCGAAGGCTTATTTCTTTAACATATGTGGTATCCCCTAAATTTAGACACCAGTATTTTATAAAAGATTTCTTTGAATTGTTTTATCTCAGAAAAATAAGGCTGAAAAAACTTTTAAAAATTATTGGTACCAAAATTCAAGGGACTGTACACACGCTGAAAAAACCCGAATTCGCCGGCCGCCATTTTTATGTCAGCGCGCAGGCATAGTATTCAGAGGGCGGTGATTATCCATAGAGGTGGCTCGTTACATTTTGAAATTAAGATACAGCATGACCTCGAAAACCCGGCATCGTCAGTGCAGAGACAAGGCCGCGTTCTTGAAAATTCCGGATTTCTGAAAGAATATCAAAACCACTTCCGATACTCTTATTGGTGCCTTTATAAATATTTTAAATGATAATGTTTGTGATATTTATGTGAGAGGAAGGGAAAATGAAATAGTTATAAAAACTTACTTTAATTGATACTTCTGTATTACAAAAGAAAAATATATCTAATAAACAATAAAAACATTTCTTCTCTTGTAATTTCCGAAACATCGATGTCAGTTTTATTTACCTAAATGTTTTCGGTCGTTATTCAACAAGTTTTTTATTTTTTTTTAAAAAACAAGTGAAGAACACAGATTTCAGTAATACAGTTGTTTCTCTAAAGCAGCTATTAAATTTCTGCATTTCACCAGTGACATCTTTTTTTCTGCCAGTTCCTTATGCTGGTTCCTCTGAGCGGCTGCCAGAGTTATTGGCAATTCTATTTCGCACAGCGTCAGCGAATTTTTTGTCCGCTTATCCAACCCCTTCAATATCAATTTTTAACTCGTAAGCAATTGATGTTTTTCCGTCTCACATAATATGGAAGAGTAAAAAAAGGGAGAAGAGATTACTTTGATTCCGGATTTTTAAGGTCGTACTGTAATTTAAAAAGTCGTCTTTAATCTTGATTTATGGCAAGCGCACTGGTGAGCTGCACGTATCAAGATTTCTCTATTGCATCTCCAAGAAATAGAGCTTTACTTCTGATACTAATGAAGAAGCTGTCATGAAAAAAAAAGGGTAAGTCCTAGTAACTCTGCTGTTAATCAATAAAATTGTGACTGGCGTTAATGGATTTTTATTAACACCTACCAATTAATGCTACTAAAATTGTGCTTCAGGTAGTTATGATTAAGGGTTGTCATTTTGTCCATTTTTTTAAGTGCAAGTTGATGTACAAAATTAGACGAAAGGAACAAAATTAAAATCAACTGTTTTTGCATACATTTGACATATAAAACTACTGCTATGATCAGAGGTGGGAGCATAAAAGAAACTACTTGCCACTTGGCAAACAGATTATGAAACTGAGGAAGTGGTTTTTTCTTTTAGTCTTTTAAAAACTGTAGCTTATCCATAGATGCAAGCAGTGGTGGGGCTCAGGCAGTTTGCGCTGATTTAGTAGAACCATTTCATAATTTTTGGTTCAGTTCGGCGAATCAGTTGTTAAAATGGCATTTTAATACATCAATCACAAACTTCTATTCATTATTCTCTTCAAACTTTCATCTGAGCAACAAAATATTCTGAACATAACATTGTGACACGCTAACACATTCTCACTTGTTTCTGTTTTGTATTTCGTACAAAACTCCTGTTAGATAAATGACTCGAGTTCTGTAGAGTATCTTCATAGGAGAGGCAGGACATATGGTGAGAGCGATTGACCAGATTGAACGATTTCGCCTACATTATGGCAGTTTACATAACTTAAGCAATGGCTAATTAGCTTATTTTTAAGAGAATACTACACAAGCTTGTACAAACGTTGTGGAAACGATTTTCACAGTTAATTTTTACATATAAATATCATATTCTTTGCAACAATTTGACTTTATTGAACAGCCTTGATTCTTGATTACAATTTTAGTTCCAAATTGCCATGTTAATACAATTTATTGTGGTACAGTCATGTCAATTTTCTCTCACACCTCTCAGGAAACATTCCAAAGTCGTTTCAATGTTCGTGAATACTGTCTGTATAACGTTCGTTTTAACAACAAAAACGTGGGATTCACATTAGGGGATTTTTTCAAAAGGGACACAGTTTATTTCTAAATATATGGCAGTTGACTTGGAAGAATAATCGAAGGCTTTGTCCACATAAAGCTCGACTTTATTGATCCATATAAAGCTGGAATTTCTTGTGAAAAGGATTTTAAAATATTTCAATGATAATAAGTGAATTTACTTAACTTTACTTGATACTTTTCTAATCTTTATGTTCATAAAAAATACAGCATCAATCACAAATAAGTTTCAAAACATTCTTTTTACATTCATTAAAAAAATTTATTGCGCATTTATTTACTACAATCACTCGAACAAAAGAATGCTTCATCCAGTTTACCACAAACTTCCATTTGTCATCAAATATTTGTTTGTTAAAGCAAGCATTAGGTAGAGACGCCATCCACAGACACTAAGCAGACCTTGCAATGTTTCCCAACAAACGTGGATGAAAATTGACATATGCTAAGAAATGATGGAAATTTTGAGGCAGAACTTATAGCTAAGAGTATGAGCTGAATTGTCGCAAAGTATGTGGTATTTATATACAAAAATGAAATTTGAAAATCATATTAATAAAGATTGATCGTGAATATCTTACTGTACTGTTACAACTATAATTTCCAAATTCTGTCTTGGCGATAATGGCTAACTCTACTGACAAAACTTTGCTTCTGAAATTTAAAAAAACTTCACCCATTGAAGTTTCTACAATCAACGGAATAAATTATCTAAAACGTTCTATATTTACATTAATGAAATTGCAAATATTTCTCACCCAAGCAGAAGTATAAATAGGATTGCTTAAGAGTCAAAGAGTTAGCAATTTTGTAATGTAGCTATAATGTTAAAAAATGTTTTATGTGTTATACAATAATTTCCTATCTTGTTTATACTTGAAAAAGTAACAAGTGCACAGAACGGCTTTGCTAAATTATTTGAATCCTACCTACTGGATAAAAGTAGTACATCTAAGCCAATATTAAAATACTTCTGAGGTAATGAGCGTAATCCTGTGAGTTAGATTTCTGCTTGTCTTGTAATACCATTAAAACTAATCCTTTAAAACAAATGCCAGTTACTTATGTTTCTGTTTATAGTCCAGGCAGTAGAGACAGTATAGGGACTCTACCTAGCACAATTAATGGTAGTACTGGAAATTGGCTTTCTAGATGTTTTTTGGGTCGCTGAATCCGAATTTTTAACTTCCCACCAAAATTTCCCCCGGCAACCCCCCCCCCCCAAATTTTGGTAAAATGCCCACCATAAAAGGTTTTTATTAAAAAAATCAATTTTTTATTGTTTTAGAGAAAAAGTATCTAGAAATTCAGAAAGTAGATAAAATTTGCAACAAATTAGATATATGACATTATGACTTAGGATGAAGGGGAAGGGGGGATCTGCCTCGGAACATGCGCCGCGGTGCTGCGTGGACTAAGTTGCGCAATTCCACTTAACCACTCACACGTTTACATTATCCCTCCCATCTTCCCTCCGAACTTTCTCTATAAGGTTTACTTTAAGATTTTTGGGTCGTTGAATCCGAATTTTTAACTTACCACCAAAATTTTCCCTCCCGAACCCCCCCCCCCCCCCCCACACACAAATAGTTGTTTTTAACTTAAATTTCTTATTGTTTTAGGGGGAAAGCATTACAAAATTCAGAAACTAGACAAAATTTGCAACAAATAGGATATATGACATTATGACGTAGGATAAACGGGAAGAGAGGGGGCTGCATCGGAACATTCCCCGCGCGCTTTTCTCAAAAACCAAATTTTTTCAAAAAATCAATTTTGGGGGTGTTGCCGGGTGAAATTTTGGTGGGAAGTTACAAATTCGGATTCAGCGACCCAAAAAACTTAAAGTGAGTCGAAATCCAGAACTAGTATTAATTTTGCCAGATAAAATCCCCTATTGCCTGCACTTCATAATTTAGTGCACGTAGCGCCGCAGTGCATGTTCAGAGGTAGCCCTCACCCTTCCCGTTCATCCTAATTCATAATGTCATATATCCTATTTGTTACAAATTTTATCTAGTTTCTGAATTTCGTAAAGCTTTTCCCTAAAACAATAACAAATTTAAGTTAAAAACAACTATTTGGGAGGGATTCGGGGGGGAAATTTTGGGGGGAAAGTTAAAAATTCGGATTCAGCTACCAAAAAATCTTAAAGTAAACCTTATAGAGAAAGTTCGGAGGGGAGATGGGAGGGCGAATGTAAACGTGTGAGTGGTTAAGTGGAATTGCGCAACTTAGTGTACGTAACACCGCGCGCATGTTCCGAGGCAGATCCTCCCTCCCCTTCATCCTAAGTCATAATGTCATATATCTAATTTGTTGCAAATTTTATCTACTTTCTGAATTTCTAGATACTTTTTTCTGAAACAATAAAAAAATTGATTTTTTTAATAAAAACCTTTTTTGGGGGCTTTTTACCAAAATTTGGGGAGGTTGCCGGGGGAAATTTTGGTGGGAAATTACAAATTCGGATTCAGCAACCCAGAAAACATCTAGAAAGCCGATTTCCAGTACTACCATTAATTTTGCTAGTTAAAATTCCCTATTGCCTGGACTATATAGTCTATAATAAAAATCAGACTTAAAATAGCCTAGTTTCATGAGTACTTGTAGTTTCAGTCACATGCTACAATTTTTGGATACCAGTATTTTAGAACGGGAAAATGTGACTTAATTTATCGGAGATATCTCATTAATTGAATAAGGCGAAGCAAACTTTTTGAAAAAAGGTTGGCCAACAAGCATAGCAGTTATCAGCTATGTGACTTTGTGCTTAAGTCCATTAATTTGATCTGCTTTAAAAAGATTACGGAAGATTGAATTATAGTAGAACCTGGATTAAGCGAGCTTCGATTAATCGAGGTTTCTGTTAACCGAGCCGATAATAATGTCTGATTTTTTTCCTTTTGAATGAGCCTTAAAAATGACCACACTTTTTAGCTCACTGTCCGTGCTATACAGGACCTTCTGCCCCCAAAAGCACTCAACTCCAAAGAAACATTGGACCCTGAGAAGTCAACAGCGAACAATGCTTTGTGTCCAGTGGCTGTGTGAACTTTCGTAAATTTTTCAATTTGCTTTTTAAAATTTACGACTGGTAGTTGATTTTCTTTTTAAATTTGTTAAGCTGTGAAACAGAACTTTACATATATTTATTTTTATTATTTAAAAAACCTTCTATATTTAAAAAAAAGAGATGTTAAATTCGCAAGCTCGGCGAGTTTTTACCCACAGATTCTATTAACCGAGATTTCCGATATCCGAGGTACTAACAGTCCCAATTATCTCGAATAATCGAGGCTGCACTGTATAATTAAAAAATCAATGGCGATCTTACTCTAAACGGATTTCCCTTTTACTGAGGGATTTCAAGGCCGAGTCAGCTGCTGTTTCCGTGCTTGATTAAATAAGATTAGTTAAACATTTTAAAATCATCAAATATAAAAGAAACTAAGTCAACAGAGTCTTTGCTTTATGGTATTTTTTAACAACGCTATAAGAAAATGATTTTAAATGAGATATTTTAAATGTAACGTTGTAAATGTGGCATAATTTTCACCAATCTTTCCTTTCTCTTTGTATCATTCAACTGAAAATATTTTTATTATTAGAAAGATAATATTATTATTTGCGCTACCTTAAAATTGCCAACTATAGTTAAAAATATCATCTCGAAATTTGAAATAAACCCCTCATATAAATATATTTTGAAATTTAAACTGTTTTGCAATATTATTATTTGGCTACTTTAGCCAATATGACGTAATTTCCTCCATTTACGACTTTTAACACATATCAATGAATTTATTATTTAAAAATTTTCTTTTTCTTTTAATATTCACGTATAAATATAATTTTTATAACGTAATTTTCAATGTTTTCCTGCTTTTAATGCATAATCATTTAATTCTAATTTGAAAATAATTGATTATTTTATAATTTCCTTTCACTTTAACAAGGCATGTGTAAAAACAATTTTTATGACGTAATGTTTAACATTTTCCTGCTTTTAACACATTATCATTTAATTCTAATTTAAAAGGATTTTTTTCTGTTTATAATAGTCACGTGTGAATAAATTTTTAATTTAAAGGATATATTATTCTTTGCGCTGTTTTAACAATTGGCAACAATTTAAAATAACCTTTTCTAAAATATGTAAAAAATATCTCTGGAAATTCTAAAAATTTTAATTTAAAATTGAAATAAACTGCAAAAAATTAGGCAAGTTAAAAATAATAAATGCACTCTGCAATCCTCGAGTTTCTATTGAGTGATTAAATTGAATGAAAATGATTAAATTCCCATGTATAGTTTTTTTTTCCAATAAAACTTTTTTAATGAAACAATTTTATCCAGATTTAACATAAAAAATATCTCTTAAAATAATTCTTCGATTTAAAAACTGTTTACTTCAACGTGTTTATCAAACATTTCTCTATAATACTACCCATTTTAATATTTTTGTATGCAGTAATTTTCTTAATATTTGCGAGATAAACCTCCAGTCACAATAGATTCTTTCAAAGCGGCGATGATAGCGTTAGTTATTTTTTTTTCCCGAATAAGAGACAAAATGTAGTGCGCAATTGCGTCAAAAGATGGCGACATCAGAATTCTGATATGGTCATTATGTAAACTGTAAATATTGCAAAGCTAAATAAAAGCAATTGTCTCGGGATTATCAAACTTCATTGTTATTTATAAATGATTTATAAAAATATATTTATAAAAATATTTATAAAGATTTATACAGATTTATAAAAAATATATTTATATAACATTTCATCTAAATTATTTATTATAAAAGAATTATTACATCACAATAGTTTTTATGCTAAGAAAATAATAATAATAATAAAAATATTATGGATGTCAGTGATTGTCATAATAATAAAAAATGATATTATAAAAAGGAGAGCTGAAATGAATTATTTTTATACGTTTCTGATCGTGTAATTTATATTCAAATAATAATCATTAATGTATATTTTTTGTAAAGTGATTGAAATTAAATATATTTATAAAATTTATGGTAATATTTTTATTGTTGAAAAATTGCCAAGAAATAATCATCATCAAATTGGCGTCATTATAATTGACGCATGTTCCGAGGCAGATCCCCCCTCCCCTTCATCCTAAGTCATAATGTCATATATCTAATTTGTTGCAAATTTTATCTACTTTCTGAATTTCTAGATACTTTTTCTCTAAAACAATAAAAAAAATTATTTTTTTAATAAAAACCTTTTTTGGGGGGCTTTTTACCAAAATTTGGGGAGGTTGCCGGGGGAAATTTTGGTGGGATGTTACAAATTCGGATTCAGCGACCCAAAAACATCTAGAAAGTCGATTTTTAGTAGTACCATTAATTTTGCTAGGTAAAATTCCCTATTGCCTGGACTATTATGAATTTACTATTAATGTGCTATAAATATGCATATTAAACATATATACATGTACTTATAGTACAATGATATTTATAAGTTAAATAAAGAATAGATAATAGTTAATAGCTAATTTATATTTAAAATACTATTCTATATACACAGGGTGGTCATAAAAAAAACTTTGCCGATATATGGACCTCTAGCGGCCGGTCCGTTTAACCGATCGAGATGAGATTTCAGATATATTTATTCAGAGGTATGAGCTCGGGATTCTGTGAACGGCATAAATTGGCGGTCGCGGTTACGGTTATAGGTACAGAAACTCAAAATTTTCTAATGGCAATGCCCATTTTTTTGTCGCAAAATGCTCAGCGCATGCGAAAACACTAAATAGCGCTCGAACGGTACGTGTATCGCAATAAATGGACGCTTTATGCACGCACAAAAAATAGCTCAGCGAACGGCCAAAAACAACACGATTTGGGCGCACGGAGGAAATTTGCAAATGACAGAGGAAGGACAATAATCACACAACGCCGTTCGACAGACAATCAGCATAGAAAACGGATTCTTGCCCTAGAGTTCCATACATCGGCAAAGTTTTTTTTATGACCACCCTGTAGGTGTACATATATATTCATACTTTCAGTAAAGGTTAAATCGGATTTTCGTTGAACTATGACGCGCATCACGGAAGAATAGAAAATAAATAAAAGACAAAAAATATTTTTTACAGAGCAGATATGTTATTATTAAGAAACTTTAGTAAAGTGAGAACTTCCCTCTTTTGAATTTAATTTTCTGAGATAAAATTTAGTTTTATCGATTTCTTCGGCTTCCAGAATTTCTAATGATTGAAGGCCTTGCCCATTGTTAAAAAAACATCAAAATTTATTTTCAACACATTATTTTATAATGAGCGAGCAGACCGGTTCTTAGTTACACTTCCTTCTACAAAGATAAAATGCACGCCTTGAAAACAGGTTCAGACTTCCATCTATAGTAAACAGAGATATATAAATATATATCAATATCATTGCAAATGAAAACTTGAAATTATTTTTTTACTACAAGGATTAAAAGAAAAATAAATTACTTCATAAGTTTAAAATAGCATTCATCTTTGTATATTAAGTGCTAAAAAGGTGACTAGCATTTAATGTACAGCTGAAGCCACAACAAGCCTGACCCCGGGAGAGAGGTCTGATATCCAATAGGAATATAATCAATTACACATATTGTTAACTACAATATCAAATATATGAAATACAGTATGAAAAAGAAATATATATGGACAAAATTAAACTAATAAAGTTGTTTTGTGAGTAGAACCTCACTTTTAATATTTTTAAATACTGAAAAAGAGAAGTATTTAAAACAGAAATATCCAAAAGAGAGGACTGTAAGAATCCAAGTTACCAAAAGTAATAACATAAAAATTTATAAAATTCAGAGCAGTTGTTGTTAGCAATATGCACACATATAGAAGTATCATATATATGAGGACAAAAAAAGGTTTCTTTATTAAACTTTAATTAAAATACAAAGCTTATAAATTTACATAAAATATATTAAATACAGGGTGTTTTTCTTAGGAATTATACTTCTTTCTTATTTATATTTGACATAAGGTTACTAACATAAAACTAGAATCTGCTTTTTCAGAAATTAGTGTCGCCCCGATGAAAAAAATATAAATATAGATAGTATAAAACATATTTTAGTTTTAAGACTTAAAATACACGCTTTTATTTTATTTAAAACGGCGTCACTTGCATCAGCTGAAGACTTCCACATTTACGATCCAGTCTTAAACAACATCTACAGAAAAACGTGCATAGGACGTCACTATCGCGGAATAATACACAAACCCAGCGAAAAGCAATGTCGTCATTCAATAAACTCGACAAAAAATTCTGATATCTTATGATTCATAAGTCTTCATTTGTTTGTAAGATTATTATGGATACTGAAAATTAAATATAATTTATAATAGCTCTATGTTTTATCAGAAATCATTAATTTATATTTTTTCGGAAAACGGAAATTCGGAAAACGTTATTACACACGGATTAATAAAATTGCATTCTTTCAGCTTTTGATAGGAATTAAGTAAATGCGGGAAAAAAAGTCACACATATATTCACTTTAAAATACACTTTTATAGCAGACAATATTCTTGGGATAGCACATATTTTAAGTACATTTTTGTTTTCGGTTTTTGTGAAAAAATAGCAACAAAAGGATATAGTAATCTATTATTTGACTATTTTCCCTTTACTTTTTATAGCAACGGAGTACTTCAGTTGCCATCGCTTAAAAATAGCTTTAAAAACTACAAAAAATTAATATCTAAAAAATAAATTGAGATGCAATTTTCAAACACATTGCATTTAAAAATACTTTTTTTCCCATACGACAGTGTAAAAATTGAAAATGTGCGATGTTTAAAGGTTTAAAAAATTGCACTAGATATATCTTCAAAGTGAAGATAAGAAGTAGAGGCCAAATCCCATTGTTCTTTCTGTCAGAAATTGAAGTAACACGTTTTCGCTTCCATCGCCAAACTTAACTTTCTTAACATCGCCAAAAGGTTGTCTTTTTTGGCGGTGAAATTCCTTATTGGCAACTGTCGAATTTGATTCATGCAAGAGAAACGCCGACGCAAGAAAGTTTCAGCGGGAACCGGAGGAGAAAAACCGGTTTGGCGCGTTTTCTCTACCCACTATCATGTGACGGTGGGCAGTGATCCCTGCTTCAAGAAAAGGTTGCTATTTCTGAGTCCAGTTATATGAGAAGTCTATGGTATTATCAGTATTTAACCATACAATGATACACCTGCTTTGATTTATGTCTGGTTTATGTAACCGAAAGTTTTTTTAGGGATGGCACTTTAATTGTTGCCCAAAAATAGCATATCGAGAGCTAAAAATGAGAACATGATGTTCATGATTTATCTTACTTTCTTAACCTTTCAACTATGACTAATGGATGGAAGGTTACGAAAGATACATATCTTATTTCACTAATTCAATGCAATTCTACACAGTAGCTATTTGCATTGCATATAATCTTTAGGATATTTAAAAATTAGCATAATTGCTTGAATAAAAAATGCGACCACAATTTCAAAACAAGAAACTGAAAACATAATACACATATTAATAGTTAACATCATAATAAAATTCGGACACTCCCTTTTTACAAAAGCCTGTTAAAGAAAGAATTATTTATAACACTCTCAAAAAACCTTTATTTATATTTTAAAACTTCATATGGATTTTATTACTTCATGAAATAATATTCAATGTATGAAATACATAAGCAATTTGTTCAATATTTACACCATTTGATAAAGACACAGATATGATTTATTTAATAAATACAAAAATTAAACATAATAATATAATACAAAATATATGATATAACATTACAAAAATAAGCAGCATAAAATATGAAATCTTTTCATTGCCACTGTTTCATTTTGATGTTTATAATATTTGGTTCTCTTAAAACTAGCTTATGCAAAAGCCCTTATTAAAAAAGAAGTTACCAAAGTTAGTTGCTAGCAGTAATGAAAATATGAGAACATAAATGATCACTTAGATTATTCCTTTGTGAAAAATTCTTATTGCATGTCTTATAAACAGAAGGTTTCTAAGCAATATGAATTAACAAATGTCTGTCTAAATTACTCTTTTGAGAGAAACTGTTCTTACATATCTCACACACAAATGATTTCTCACCAGTATGAACTAACAAATGTGTGTTTAAATACTTCTTTCGGGAGAATTTTTTGTTACATATTTCGCATACAAAAGCTTTCTCCCCAGTATGAATTAATAAATGTGTTTTCAAATTACCTTTCTTAGAAAATTTCCTGTTGCATATCTCACACACAAAGGGTTTCTCATTAGTATGAACTAACAAATGTTTGTTTAAATACATCTTTTGAGAGAATTTCTTGTTGCATATTTCACACACAAAAGTTTTGTCACCAGTATGAATTAAAAGATGACTTTTCAAATTACTCTTGTCAGAAAATTTCTTGTTGCATATCCCACACATAAAAGGTTTGTCCCCAATATGAACTAACAAATGTGTGTTTAAATACTTCTTTTGAGAGAATTTCTTGTTGCACATCTCACACAGAAAGGGTTTTTCATCAGTATGAACTAACAAATGTCTGTTTAAATAGATCTTTCGAGAGAATTTCTTGCTGCATATCTCACACATAAAAGTTTTCTCACCAGTATGAATTGAAAGATGATTTTTCAAATTACCTTTGTCAGAAAATTTCTTGTTGCATATTTTACATGCAAAAGGTTTCTCCCCAATATGAATTAACACATGCTTGTTTAATGTACTCTTTTGGGAGAAGTTCTTGTTGCATATCTCACACACAAAAGTTTTCTCACCAGTATGGATTAACAGATGTGTTTTCAAATTACCTTTCTTAGAAAATGTCTTGTTGCATATCTCACACGCGAAGGGTTTCTCACCAATATGAACTAACAAATGTGTGTTTAAATATTTCCTTTGAGAAAATGTCTTGTTGCATATCTCACATACAAAAGACTTCTCACCAGTATGAATTAACATATGTGATTTCAAATTATTCTTATCAAGAAATTTCTTGTTACATATCTCGCACGCAAAAGGTTTCTCACCGGTATGAGCTAACATATGTTTGTTTAGATCACTCTTATAAGAGAATTTCTTGTTACATACACACACAAAAGTTTTCTCACCTGCTTGCAATAACAAATGTTTGTTTAAACCACTCTTTTGAGAGAATGTCTTGTGGCATATCTCACAACTAAACGAGTTTTCTCTATGCCAGTCGCAAGATGACTTTCCAAAATGCGCTTGTAAAGAAATGTTTTGCTCCATGTTTCACATTTAAAAAAATTTTGTTTTCTTTGAGTGATGTAATAGACATCTAAGCGATGGTTTATCTTTAACTACCTTTATGGCTTTCTGTATCTGCAATAAATAAAATTATGTTACTCTATCATATTTCATAATTAATCAAAAAATATTTCAGAACATACTGGGTTCTAGTGAGAAGTTAAAATCACTGAAGAAACCTGAATTGAAATAAATTCCTAATATAATATTAAAACTATATTCATTAAAAAATATGGGAAGATGGCTGCCACTGTCAGATGTAATCAACATAGTTGGTTTAGTAGCCTCTGATGAAACAAATAGTAGCATTTGTACAAAAATAATCGACAAAATAGTTGCAAGCTTACTTAGTAAAAGGGGGACGAAAATCATTTGCCATAAAATTCAAACGAAAACTGTTTCATGATATTCATCTTTTCCACAATTTATGCTACCACTTAAATTTGGCACTTTTTACATTTTTAGTATAAAATAGGAAAATCTTAATTTAAGAAAAATTAAGAAGCTTTATAAGTTATTTGATATATATGATCGAAATGCAGTATGATTTACCCAAACTAAATTTAATATATATTTGTACTTAAGTTTTACTATTTTTTTTTAACTACAAACAAGAAAACTTTTACTGAGTGTTATTTAGTTGCATCATTAGTTTTTAAAGTGAAAGAATTAAAGTAAGAATCTGTCTATAGAAAAGGAATTTTATTGGAAATAAATACATTTGTAATAAGAGATATTTGCAACTTCTGAGTACATAAATGATCCTAAGAAATTTTCTAAAATAAAATAGCAAACGTTGTCATCAAAAATCTGAAATATAACTAATTACTAGTGCGGTTATATAGCAACTAAAAAGGTAAGAAATAAATGTTCCATTTTGAACTGTTGTTATCAACATTATAAATCTGTTATTCAAGTGAAAAATTGAGTTATAAACATGATTTTCTTTTTTAGTTAAGGCCTGATTAACCCTATGACGAAATGATGAATTGACACAGGAACTTACAAATGAATTTATTAGAAAATAAAAACTTGCTGTTTTTTCGTACTTCGTAAAATGAAAATTTCAATTAAATATTCCTGGTGCCAGTAATCTTAAAATTAGGTGTCCTTTTTTGTGGACACCGCCCGATAAAGAGTTAAAGCATGGCACGATGGTCCAGGGGTGCTTGATTTTTAAGACACCCAAATTTAGCATGCATTTAAAAAAAAGTCATGAAACTTTCAGTTACTTTTTCGCCGTGTATTTATTAAATATAATATTTTAGATTTTTCGAGTAAGATAGGATTTACAACAAGTTATACATATTTACATAAATTTAATTGTTTTATGTTCTTAAATGCATATCATATTTTATCAAATATTTAGGAAGATTATTAAATTATACATTATGATTATGTAACTGAAAATAAACACCTAAAAAACAAATTGAACTATTATCATAAAAAAGATGCTTTTTTTATCTTGATATAGTAATAATAAAAGTTATGAAAGTTCTTCATTTAAGTATACTCCATCTGAATTATGCTAGTATTAATTGAATTTTCAAGTTCTGATATTTTTGTAATACAAATGCTTTTTAAAGTTAGCAGTTACATTCTATGTCAATCACTCTGAACTTTGAAACAGAGCAATCCTTATCAGAAATTTTAAACAAATATTTAAAAGAAATTTGTGAACATATGTTAACTATTAAAAGGAAATAAACGTAATCCATAGTCATGCGTCACTGTAATACAGAATCATGAAGCATATATTATACATCAGTATACCTTTTTGAATATGAATCACAAAGTAATTAAAGATAGTTTTGTCTTAAAATTTTCTAATACGTGATATACAAAATTTTCTGAAGAAAAATAACTAGAATTTTCATGAATTTACTTTTTACCTCCTTTGTTGTCGTTATAAATCTATCTGAAGAAATAAAAATAACTATAAATGAGAAGAGAAATAAAATTTTCATATGCCCATTTTAAAATCAATTTTAGGAAAAAGTCCACATTTTTTATACAAAATTATACAAGTCAAGGAAGTTAACTCCTTAAATATTCCTATCACTTAAAAATCTTTTAAAACAGGAAGAAAACATTAGTCAAAATATTTTAATTATCTCATCTTAGAGGTTTTCACAATCCGGAATTTGCAGACCCGGCACGAAAGAAAGTTATATTGGCACGATCCGGTGGAAAAACGGGTCGTTTATATTTTCACAGCTCATGGACCAGCCCAGATAGTACGAAAATCTGTGAAAAATGGCCTGGTCGAAAAAAATGCAAAAATCAATTAAATCAGGCCTTAAACTTCACTTTTACAAAATATTCTGAATACTGGGAGTCGATTCCGGTGTGACCCCATCTCTGAAAATGGTCGAAAAAAGCCGCCTTTGCGATTATTTACTATTCTGGAGTAGTATAGTCAAAATTTCGCCTGTCGGAGTGGATCACTTTTCATCAAAGTTTTACCGAGTGCTTGCAGGCAGTTGAGATCACAGTAGGATCGCAGCGAAAAGTTTCTTTTTTTGTTTGGGGGTTGGGGTGATATTTTTTATACTTATCTGATTTTTCAAACTAGTTAACTTATTGATGATTATAAATATTTTCAGACTTAATATAAATTAGAAATAAATACATTGCACTTAACAGATAGCCAAGTGGCTAGGAGATTGTATTCGAAATTAATTAGAGGAAACTGGAAATTGTTTTAATCCCTTTAGTTTAGGTCTAGAATAAATATGCTATGTTTTCTAACTTGTACTAGATGAGCGTTAGGAAATATGTATAGATTTATAGTCAAAAACAGGCTTTTTTAAAATACCATAACAATATCTCAAAACAAATAACTCTATCAAAACCATTGTCAATACAACTGTTGTAGAGCTTAAAATTCTGAGTAAAATGAATACCTACACTTAATATTTTTGTTGAATATTAAGGTCACAATTCTACTTCAAAGTTTTAGCACCGTGGACAGGGAGTTGAACTCAAAATTAATTAGGGAAAAATTGTTTTAATCCCTTCAGTTTAGGTCTAGAATAACCGTACAAAGTTTTCCCCCTCGTACTAATTGAATATTAGAAAATACGTACATATTTAGAGTCGAAAAACATGTTTTTTTTAAATTACCTAAACAATATCTCAAAACAGCTAACTCTATCAAAAACATTGTCAACACAAATGATGTAGAGCTTAAAATTCTGAATAAAATGTGTACCCACATTAATATTTTTTTCAACATTAAGGTTGCAAGTCTATTGCGTTTAGGAAGAAGAGGCGAGAAAATTCATCAAATATTTTCCACGATATTAAAATAATGCCAAATACCTGTTTTTCTTTTATCGATAAGCAGCATTATGAGTTGCTTTTTATAATTAATTAAAAAAAACTTACTTTCAATTTAACTTAACTGACAAGTACATTTTTTCCGAATACTGCTTTTCGGTGGAAGAAGGCATATTAATTATATAATTTTATAAAACTTTTAATTCAAAAATTATAATTAAAAAGTGTAATATTTTACTTACTCTGTTAAAAGTTTGCAGGAAACTGTCCAGACATTCGACCGGTTTATAGAAAGCAATTTCATAAACACATGTACTTTATTCGATACGACATCGAGGTTTAAAATCTCGATAAGCGCTCCAAACGTAATGACATAAAAATATGTTTTCCGATTTTATTTTGTTAGCGATTAAATTATAAGCTGATCGTTTCTGAAAGATAATAAAATATCATAGTTACGCGATTTCGCTGAAAACAAATCTTCTGTTTTGTCGAAAATTAAATCAAAATCACTTGGGTTGTTATCGAGAAAAATGTATATGAATGGCAACTGTTTCACATGTCATTTCAGTACTGATACCGCCAACCTCAAACGATAGTTTTAAAAGAAAGATCTTTTTAAGTAAAGATTATAATATTTTTCAATATTCCGAAGGTTTTAAACTTTTATGAATTAAGATACTCGTATACTATTCGAAAATCGCTTTTATTAAATTCATCTTAGTCCTTTCCTAAAATGTCAAAGTTTAAAATCGTGCTACTGGTTGACTTTGAAATCCTGTAGCGATGAGGTTCCTGCACACTCATTTGTTCGCCCCACCCCCCTCCAATCCTCGCATTTTATTTTGAATCTGTTTAATTGTAATACATAAGCACTGTTAACGGTATATATAAATATTAAACAGACATACATACAATATATACAATAAACCCAACTGGAGTGGAAAATTAGCCAGAGCCAGAAATCGAACCCGGGACCACAGCATTCCAGGCTGTCGCTCTAACCACTGAGCTACCCCATCCGATACCTGGGTCTGCAATTTTTCACTAATAAACCATGTTGCGGAAGTCACAAACCATCTATACAACAGCCGTGGATGACTGGACAATGCTGAATATACTTTACTATTACATCGATCTACGATATATAATAAAACACACACACACTACAATATATAATACAAATTTTTATTATTGTAGTGTGTGTGTTTTATTCTAAGCACTGTTATTCACTCTGTATACGTCGTATTAAATACTACCCATATTTCAAATACAATATCGGAAATAATAAACATTATTTCCTATAATTTTTTTAAATATGCTAAAAATCGTGAAAAACGGCACTTTTTAAGTTATTAATTTGTTCGTAGCGGCAAAAAGCTCACCTAACAGGAGGGGAACTTGGCACGTTCATTTCCGACCTATGTAAAAGGGATTAAAACAATTTATAGCTTTCCCCTAATTAATTTCGAATTCTACCTCTTTTTCATCTACCACTGGGTCTGTAGTAGAGGTCTGCACGGGCCCGGGCCGGGCGGGCGGAATGAAGGCGAATTTTCCAACGGGCCGGCAAAAAAATTGAACGGGCCTGCAGGGCCGGGATGATAAAAAAAATTAATCGGGCCTATCGGACCGATATAAGAATTCAACAAAGCAGATAAAATACGAGCCATTTTCAATGAATATGATTTTCTCGAGAAGTATAAATGTGCGTCACGAGCCGATGCGAGTTTAACAACATCAATACAGATATGTAACATGTCCATCGTAGAGATCGGCATCGTACAGTTACAAGATGTCTGATTACAGGTTTAATTTTTTTTTCAGCAGACTCGTGCCGGGACGGAACTGGTCTTAATCGATCTCAGGATGTGTAGGACAGGCATTATGTTTTGTAAAAG
This sequence comes from Maratus speciosus, assembly GCA_963932465.1. NCBI lineage: Eukaryota > Metazoa > Arthropoda > Arachnida > Araneae > Salticidae > Maratus > Maratus speciosus. The sequence continues at coordinate 43,173,177 of OZ010797.1, read as the reverse complement.
TATTAATAGTGATAATGAACTTCTGTTAACAGTATCTTTGGAAATATACCTTAAGGGGTTCTCATATTCACTGCTCAACAATGCGAAACTTTCAAACACATTTTCTGACTCATTTTTAACTATAAAGGCATAAAATTCACAGGCCTGACTATTGAAGGCATTTGGAAACGAATAGCTTTCTCCATATTTGATAAATTACTTACAGAGATAACAGAGATTCTTGTCATGTGACTGTACGTTTTTCTCCTTTCCTGTGCTATCGCTTCCGGAAATTCGATTCATAACGCTAACTTTGGCATTATTTTCAGAGAAAGATATATTGCTTTTATCTATGAAAAAGACGGCATTTACATAGTTTCTGAATAAGAATACCTGCCAATCTTACGCGTTTCCGAAAAGAAATGAATTCTCAAATGTGTCGAAATGTAACTTCTTTCGATTTGAGAAAAGCCTTAAAAATGAGAGAAATATTTTCGCAAATCTACTTTTTAGCATACAGCTTCAAAAGGTATCATGTTTTTAATCCTTTATTCTGAACTACATTAACTTTTTAATGAATCCTGATTGGTTGGTTGGTTGGTTGTATTGGGTTTTATGGCGCAAAATCCCCAACGGGACATGCTGCGCCAAACAAAAGCGAAAAAAAAGAAGTGAGTAAACAAATGACACAAAGAAAAAAAAATATGAGTTGAAATAGAAAAGCCATCTGGATGGGGTAACCCATCCAGATGTAGTCATTAAACAAGGATAGAAATCAATGTAAAAAAGAAATCCAGTAAAACCAAGTAAACAAGTTATCTGGATGGGCCCTCCATCCAGATGTCGATAAGAAAGTCCCACACATGAAGCCCTTAAAAAAACTATGAATCCTGATTGGAATTTCGAAATGTCTGTAGAGACGATGACTAAAACACTGTGTAATCGTTAATGTTTACTATTGTGTGTTTTCTGCTTTGCGAACACATAGTAATCTAAAATATACTGTAAAATTTTCCCATAAATATGTACGTAGTATTCATTAAAAGAATCTTAATTGTATGCCGAGAAAAAACGGATTTTTTTTTTTAGAAATTGAATCGGGCCGGGCCTGTTTTTACTAATTTTTGTACGGGCCGGTCCGAGAACTGTAAAAATGCAAACGGGCCGGGCCGGGCTCGGGCCGAACTTTCAATTTTTACACCGGGCCGGGCCAAGATAGCTTTCGTTCGGGCCGGGCCCGGAAATTCCGGCCAAATAAAAAAATACGTGAATATAAAAATTAGAAGCAGCGTGGAATGATAACCGGGTCTATCCTGGCTTGAAGCTCTTGATTATTGATTTAGACTAAAGTTTAAAGTAGAATTGTGAGCTTAATGTGTAACAAAAATATTAAGTATGGGTACTCATTTTATTCAGAATTTTAAGCTCTACAACATTTGTATTGACAATGTTTTTTATAGACTAATTTTTTTCTAGATATTGTTATGGTAATGAAAAAGACCTGTTTTTCGACTATAAATCTGTACATATTTTTAAATGCTCACCTACTACGAGGGGGGAAATTAGTATATTAATTCTAGACCTAAACTAAATGGATTAAAACATTTTCCAGCTTTCCACGAATTAATTCTGAATCCGGACTTTTTTTACTCCCCTACCAGGGCTAATAATAAAATAATATTCTAAATATATTTTCCTTTTTTATTTCTCTTAAGTAACAAAACAGAAGATCAAATAACTGAAAACAGATTTTTACATCCACAAGAAAAAACAAGCTGTAGGATTTAGTAGAAAGAAAATTTTGTTTTATACCACAAAATTTGAAATACAAAGTAGTTTGTTTTAATTAAAAAAATAACATAAATGTAAGCTTGTCTGCCTTTTTGATTCCATAACCTGTTTTACATTTTAAACTGAAGTAAACCAAAACAAGAAAAGATTATTGTTAATGAAGATGTAAATAACTTAATTAAATTAGACGGTTTATCTTTCAAAGGGTGTTTTAGGTAATATTGTCCGACATAATTATTGGTTCCACATTTAGAATTTCAGCTTCAAATGTAAAGTATTGATCTTTTTTGGGGGAGGGAGGAGGGGTGAGAGTGGAGCTAAAGTTACTGTCAGGGTGAAAGTTCCTTATTTACAGATAAACACATTTAATAACAGTTGGAAAATTCATTTAAATTTGTTTTCACTGAAAACATCAATGCACAGATATATTTTTTAATTTAATATCAAACATGATATTTTGAAAATAAATATTGTATATATATCATGATATACAGGGTGATTTAAAACGTCATGTCCAAACGACACGTTGGGTTTGTCAGGTCATGAGGATCAAGAATTACATAGTAACTGGGGGGGGGGGGGGGGGTCAGAAACACATTTGTGACAGTGCAATTGCATCGTGACCATGGCGCAAAGAAAAGATAACAGACCGTGCAAAAAGAACTTTATTTTATAAAAAACGTAATCGAAGTAAAAAATACAAATGAAAAATGTTACAACTCATAGCAAGTGCTCAAAATGTCCCCCATTAGCCGTGATGCATGCTTCACATCGGCCCCACATGGAATCGCGATTGGCAGAGGTGGTCCTGTACCATGACTACCGCGAACCCCCCACCTAAAGCCCCTGGATTTCTACCTCTGAGAATATCTTAAGTCTCCGTTGTAGGAGACACTCGTTCCATCGGTCATGGACCTCATGGCACGGATCGCTGAAACGGCGACACGTGTCCGGGAGACTTCTCACCAATTGGAACGTGTTCACGATTCCACGTGGGGCAGATGTGAAGTCATGCATCACGGCTAATAGGGCGATGAATTTTGCGTTTTTCCGATGATTGACTGACGAATTTCGCGCCTTTTTTCCGGCGATCGATTAACGAATTCGCGATATTCTTCTTCGCTTCAAATTATTGCGATGTTCTCCTTCTGATGATTGGCAAATTTTTCTTGCGACCGATTGGTAAAAATCGCAGTGCTTTTTCCGCGGACCGATTGATGAATTTTGCCTCTTTTTTCGCAATCAAGATTTTTTTTTCCACGAATCACTGACAAAGTTTGCGATTTCTTTTTGTGGCCGATTAAAAATTTGGATTCAAATTCACTATTTTTTCCTTATAGCGATTGGGAAATTTTGCGAATTACGGGTTTTTTTCTGTTATCGATTCACGAAAATCACGTGTCTTTCTTTATGACTCATTAACGCATTTCGCTTTTTTCTGCAATCGACTGAAGAATTTCGCACTTTTTTTCCAATGACTGACTGGCGAATATCGCGATTACTTTCGACAACGGAATGACGATTTTTTTCCACAATTAAATGACGATTTTTCCAAATTCCTTTTTCGCAACTGATTTACGAATTTCATCATATTTTATATCTACCGAGTGCCAGATTTTGTGTTTTTTCTTACGACCGATTGACAATAATCGCGAATTTTTCCATACGGTCGATGGATGAATTCGACAGATTTTTTTTCCGCGGCTGATCGACAAATTTCATGAATTTTTCCGTGAACAGTTTCTGGATTTCCGGATCCCCTCCCCCAATCACTTACTGGCGAATTTTGTTTCATGTGATTGATTGCCGAATTTCTTGCGACTGACTGAAGAATTTTGCGCTTTTTTTCGTAATCGATTGGCGAACTTCTTGATTTTTTTCACATATGATTGATTGCCAAATTTTGTGATACTTCCCCGCGACTAAATGACGAAATTTTCGATTTCGTTCCGGCCAACAACTCTCCAAGTTTCTGATTCGGTTAAATGACTTCCTTGAGACTTCGCACTCATAGAAATAAAGCACTTACTGAATGTCAATGATTGGTTTCTACCTTTTCTTTCAGTAAGTTGCAAGCCAAATTTCATTTGCTGCCGCTAAAGCGTGTTTTGGGACGTCAAACACAAGATTTGCATACTCCGAAGTTTGAAAAAGATGGAAATTTGCATTTATGACTCTCTTCATCTATTTTCTGCAAAACATTTTGCTTATACCATTATTTTATATAAGATTTGCAATATTCTTTAATTATTTTGAGCCATGTATATATATATATAGTATATATGTAAGGACTTGGTTGTTGGTTATTATTAAAAGACGTGGCTGGTAGATTAAATAACTGACTCAGGGTCCAGCTTTTTCAGTAAACTTCGTTTATGTGGCACATTCACAAATACAAGACACTCACGAGTCCGCCGGAGGTCCCGAGATACCAGACTTTTTGTTGTGTCATATTATGCAGGTATCAGAGCACGCTCAAATCTCTAAAAAATCTGAGCTCATGAGAGGAGCACATGACTTTTGTTATGAATTTAGAATATTTTCCAGCAGAGGGTGAAAATTGGGAGTCAATTTTTGAGGAACATCACATTTAATTGGCACAATGTTCTTTGACAGGTGGTGTCTTGTAAAGGCAACATGCTTAACTCAAACCTGGTTGCACCATCAATGGTAATTCCCACCTATGACACTAATGGTTATTTATGTTTTAATAAATGTCAACTAAAGGAAAGCTAATTAGGATTTACGGGTTAAATGTAATCTTATTTTGACATTGATTATAATTTATAACTTAAATGTAATCATGAATTTAATTGTCAAATCTGAGGAAAAGTAATTATAATTTATAGCCCCTAAATATAATAATCTGCCATATTTGGAAAAGTAAATTACTATTTATGGATATTAAGTTTCTTTTAAAAAATCTAGTTTGATTTTTTGAGCCCAATAATTGTCATGATGATAGTTTATTCTGATTTATATTTTTAACTAGGGGAGAGTGGAGACACTTTTTATAAAGAAAATCAACTTTGTTTGACACAAAAACAATAATTTCGATACACAGAATATAAAATGAAGCTCTTTCTATCATAGAATACAAAATGAAACACTTTCTAATGCCCTTGAACAATAAAGAAACAATTTGCAGAAACAATTTTATAAATAAAGAAATTGTAAATTTCAAAATATGTTCCAAACCTCCCCACTAACATGGGGTATGGGACAGCTATAAAACAACATATGATAAGGCACAAATAGTCTAGTGTCGGCTATATATACAGTCTAACAAAGATCGTAGTTTGATAATGCCTGTGCAACAATATCAAATTCCAGTGCCTTCATCACTGGAAGGGAAATTCAGGATTGTCAGTCAGAGATGACATTAAAAAATCATCAGTATAATTTATTTACATTTTAAAATAATTGAATATATTTATAATGCTATAATTAATATACTACCCTCTAAAAATATTTGTACATTAAAAATTTACATTCATCTTATTAAAAAGAAGGAATTAGACATGCCTCATTCCTCCCTCTACCTTCTTTTATGTTAAACTTCTTGTATAAACAAAAATGCTACTTTTAGGCATAGTTAAAATTATGGATAATATACAGCATAATGTTTCATAAATAGGGAAACTATTACATCTATGCATAAACAAGTCATTAATATACAGAAAGCATAAAAAGTATATGAAGCACATTTACTTTTGATTCTTAAAATAATCTTTTTATACAATCACAAGCTTATGTAGATCAGTTACTTGTTTCAACTGAAGATTGGAGTACCATTGCTTCATCTAATGTGTGATTTATGAAATGTTTAGAATCAGGGTTGGCAAAGAACCAGGTTTTTAAAAAAAAAAAAAAATCAAAAAAACCGTTTTATTTTTAAAAATAATTTCCTATAACATATTTATCGATAAAAAAAAAAAACTGTCTAGTATTTATTAAGTAATAATACATCTTTTGAAAATAATTTAAATTAAATAATTCAGTCAATTATGTAGAAAATTCACTTTATTTACAATTTAAACATAATTAGTAAACAGTTATGTCTTACGGTCAAAGAATATACATATTTAAATCTTGATATCTTGAATCTGTTTATTGGGAATTCTTTTATAACTAAGGTAAATAAATAAATATTCGATGTATATTACTGCATACAATTCCCTCCCCCCCACCCCCACACACAGTTATTAAAAGCATTTCCCTTGAAATCTTAGCTATTTGAGATGCCTGATTTTTCTGTCAAAACATTAAAATGGGCATTGATATTTTCTGACAGGAAGAAAGAGAGATTTTTGCATTTTAATTCAGTTGAGTTTTTATGCACCATCTATAGGGAAGTACCTACTATATTTGTCATTTGATACTTCTTCTCCAGAACTGCCCAGTTTCTAAAAAAAAATTACAATAAAAGAAGCAGGAAAACACATATTTACCAGTATTTTGGATTCTACTGTTAATATTATAATTGAAATACACAAAAGCTTTACAAAAAGTTGTCAAGCACTAACAGATTCAAAGCTCCATTTGTTTTAATTAGCAGGCTTTTTTCTGTCTTTTTTAGTTAAATTAAAGGAACCCATAAATAAAAAAAAAGTTATGTAATGGCTGATTAAAAAAAAAAAAAAAAAAAAAAAAAAAAAAAAGTGAAAAAAAAATCGCTCTTATTTGTTAATAACTTTTTTATGAATTCTTTGATATGAATTAAAGCTTTTACTAAAATTATTAACAAATAAGAACAAATTTTTTTAATAAAAGAAAAATGTTTTTTCTTAATCAGACATTACATAACTTTTTTTAATAAATTTATGGGTTCCTTTAATTTAACTAGAAGCTGCTATGCTCAAGAAGTTTATGATTTTTTTTTTTTTTTCAGATAATTCTACAAGGTGCTATCATGCCCACCATCCAGACAAAATTTTCCAAAGCCGTTGAACATATTTGTTTATAACTCAGAGTTCAAGCAACAAAATCTAATAAAAAATTTCTTGTGTATATCTTAAGATATGTACAATAAACTGTTAAAATTTCAAAAAGATTCATCATGCAGATTTCTTACAAAAAAAATCAGAAAAAAATGCTTTTTTTTTTCTTTCAATGTAGAAGGTCCCCTTAAGCATGGATAAAATTTTATGTTTTTAGGTATTATTTTTTTATACAGCTTTGATGTCTCAAGCAAACATTATCTCAATTTTTTCCCTATTTCCCTCTAAGGTTCTAGATATTGGAGTTCAACTGTGTTATAGAGCTTATTAAAATGTGTCATAATATAATTTAGTTAAAAGTAAACAGGTGGTTATTCAACAAAAGTTTCCTTTAAAATTTTAAACGGATTTGTCTAGTTTTTTTTTTTTTTTTTTTTTAATATATTCAATCTCTTGTGCGAATTTGATTATAGAAGCTCAGACCAATAAAAGAATTTCTCTATGTCTGATGTAGAATGCTGATATAAAGTGTTGAAAGTGGAAGTTATTTATATCGAATAATTTGAAACACTAAAATTGGAAAAAAAAAGATAATGTATAAGAGTTGTTCTAAAAAAAAAACATTTGGTTTAAAACATGTTAAAACCACTTAAATTTACTTTTGATTCTTTAGTAAAGGCAACAGAGACTGTATAGAGGCTCTACCTAGCAAAATTTATGGAAGTTCTGGAGAAAGGCTTGCTATATGTTTTTGGGGTCGCTGAATCCGAATTTGTAACTTCCCACCAAAATTTCCCCCGGCAACCCCCCCAAATTTTGGTAAAATGCCCCCCAAAAAAGGTTTTTATTAAAAAAATCAGGGTTGGCAAAGAACCCTGTTGCATGTCATAACATTTTAAAAATAGTAATTGAAAAAATAAAATAATTAATTCTCTATGCAAAGCATTGCATTTCAAAAAAGTTCAAGATAAGTAAATTTATAATTTTTTGAAAATTGTACCTAAATAATTATTAATATATTGTTTTTCATGCAAAAACATTTAATCATTTAAATAAACTTCAACAAGTATTTTTTATAGAACAAATTTTGAATTTATGCCTAATAGTCCAGGCAATAGAGACTGTATAGGGACTCTACCTAGCAAAATTAATGGTAGTACTGGAAATCGGCTTTCTAGATGTTTTTTGGGTTGCTGAATCCAAATTTGTAACTTCCCACCAAAATTTCCAACGGCAACCCCCCCCCCCACACTAAATTTTGGTAAAAAGCCCCCCAAAAAAGGTTTTTATTAAAAAATTCCATTTTTTTATTGTTTTAGGGAAAAAGTATCTAGAAATTCAGAAAGTAGACAAAATTTCCAACAAATCAGATATATGACATTATGATTTAGGATGAAGGGGAAGGGGGGATCTGCCTCAGAACATGCGCTGCGGTGTATAGGGTAGGATAAACGATAATAGGTAGGATAAACAGGTAGAGAGGGGGCTGCCTCGGAATATTCTCCACACACTGTTCTCAAAAACCAAATTTTTTCAAAAAATTAATTTTTTGGAGGTTTGCCGGGGGAAATTTTGGTGGGAAGTTACAAATTCGGATTCAGCGACCCAAAAAACATAAAGTAAGCTGAAATTCAGAACTAGCATTAATTTTGTCAGGTAAAATCCCCTATTAACTGGACTTGCATAACTTAGTGCACATAGCGCTGCAGTGTATATCTATAACTAAAATATTAATATAATAACACTGAACATAAAAATTTACATTAAGCGACAGTTTCAATAACATATGCCATGCACCATTGTAAATGTACACCACACATGTAACTTATATATAAATCAAGTTACTATACAGATATATCATATATACCTACATTCATTAAATCTTTACGAGGTATAAAAGAAAATGTGTTATGGTTTATCTATAAATTTTGGAAAATACAATTAGGATTGGGCAAGAAAAAGTTCTCAGTCAGCGACCAGTAAATTTATACATTCATGCATTTTTTTTATTTTTAATATGAAGAAAATTTTACAAATAAAATTTAATAATAGACATTATTTCCAATCAATTTGTACCTGTGCATTTTTTTTTTTCAATTATTTCCAAGCGAATTAGTAGGGCTGATCACTGTTTTCTATGTCTGTTCTAAGGTATCTATTGACAAAAGAATAAAATAGGAAAATCGTAAACTTGATATGACAATCTACTACAATCAGATATGTAGTGGAGGGTATATGAAGGTACATGCCGTACATCTTCTGGATATTTTTAACAAGCTCTATATACGTTGTTTCTCAAATAAAGCTATAGCATATATTTTAGACATGAAACTTCATGAATCTAATACAGTAGACTCCCTTAAATCCGCGACCCTAAAATCCGCGAACGCCTGAAATCCACATATTTTTTTCAGATGTAAACAATGAAATTTACAGTTAAGTTGCAGGAACAAAATTCAAGATGGCGTCGAAATCAGCGACTACCGCAATGTTTTTTTTACTAAATTTTTTGTTAATCATTCCCTTTTGGTTATTACAGTTGATTTATTACTAAATAAATTTACATTATTTTTGATTTTGACATAAATTAGCATATCTATATGATGACATATCGATCTTACGATCGCTTCACCGATAGATGGCAGCATAGGACTTTAGAAATCAAATTGAGTCGATTTCGTCAGTAGTAATTTAATATTTTTTCTAATTATTTTAATAATTACTTACGTTTAAACTAATAAATTATTTTAATATTTGACTTATTTTAATGTTTCACTTTATTGTAAGCATTCATTATAATTTCCCTTGCTCAACTACCAATCAAATTAATGCTTGAAAAATGTAAACAAATCAATGACCAGAAATCCACAAAATTCTAAAATCCGCACAACCTCTGGTCCCAAGCTGTGCGGATTTGAGGGAGTCTACTGTATATACATGAGTAGAGTATACCCTCTGTTTTTTTTACGACTACAACGTAATTTGTGTTCAAATCGCCAGTTTTTGAACATTACATGGCTTGGTTTAGAAAATTGTGTAGAGCAGATTTGATGCAACTTAAAACATTAATATTAAGCCATTTTCATACTTGGTGCTTGTGCTATGCAAAAATGTTAAACATTGTCAAGTCCGATTCAAAGCAAAGCAAGCAAAATTGACTTGATTTCACTAAATTTGTTACACCCTCTAGAAATCCAAGGTCTGCACCCTTTCCCTGACCCAGTCTAACCCTGATGCTTTGTGTTTTGGAGGTTTAAAACGTAGAATTAATACGAAATATGAAAACAGTAGATTTTATTAATCTTAACTTAGCTCTCTTAAAATACAACGTAAACTGTCAACAGTCTCTATTATATACTACATTTTAAAACAAAAGCTATAATTTTGGAAAATGGTAGGTACCATAAAGTTACTTACATCTGCATGAGATAAGATCACAGACAGTAACATGATTACCTTAGTTTTTCTGTAAAGTCTTTTTAAAAAACCCACGCTAAACTCTACTTTCTAAGTTTCTTTTTAATCTTACTTTCTAAGATAACACTTTTGCAAAAATTCAATTGGTTCGACCTTGGATGCAAATGTTTTTTATATGAAAATGCTGCAAGAATCTAAGGCCAGATTTACTTGTCTACAGAGCGAGAATCTTTTATAAAAATATTTTAATACGAAGTCAATTACTTAAAATTAGTTCTGTCAGAAATTCTTCGAAATATTTCGAACATACAAGCTATCTGGCGTCATAGAGATCTGGCGTATTCCCAAATCTTTAGGAATGATTTTTAAAGTTTAGTAGTCATTCAAATTGAATCGGGCGCTCATCGTATCTTGTTTCATAGGAAAATATATTATAGCAGTTTGTAATATTTCGATCGAAAAACTCTTCAAAGGTAATTTTTTATCATTATATGCCTCAGTTTGTTTTTGTAATGATTGCATGAGAAAATATCACACACAGCAACCTTTTTTTTTTTGTAAAATCTAAAACAAAAAAACATGCTAAACTCTACTTTTGATGTTGATGAGCCATTCAAACTGAATCGTTCGTTTAGCGTATCTTGCTACATTATTTATGACTATTATAGCTGTTCGTGATATTTCCATTGAAAAACTCTTTAAAGGTAAATTTTCTATTATTATGTGTTACAGTTTTTGTAATGATTCATTGAAATTAAGTGTTTCGTTAAATTATTCAAACGATCTGTTTAGTCAAAGGCTCGAGGCATATAAAATCTGCTCACCGATTTTCCTAGCTAATATTGACATACTATATATTTTTTTAAAGTATAACTAGTTGTAGTTCGTTAAAAGGGAAAAAAACAGAATTTCCACATAGTGAATAAATTTTACTCTAATATGCATATAGTGTTAATAACGAATCTTTTCTTTGATTCAGGCTAAATAACTTGTCTTCTCAATATAGTAATGGAAATTTAAGTACCCTAATTACCTGCATATAATCCTCAGGTGTCAATTTCATGATACTTTGGAAAAAAACGTAATCCGCAGGTGAAATTTTCGCTTAAAAAAAATTCACCAGATCCACAGGACTAACGTTTTCCATAAGGAAAAAAATATTGAATCTAGTGTAAAATATTTTAATTTTTGTACTTAATAGAACACACGATAAATAAATAAATATTAAATAAAAAAAGGAAAATTCAGTACAAAACTATTTGCAATTTTATTACACATAAGTGAGAATAAATTTAGAAGATTTACATTACTTAGTATAGAAATTATAATTAAGTAAGTTAATTACTTAAACATATGTATAAATGAAATGTAAAATCCTTGTACTAGTATTTTCTTAGTCTTATTTTTATTTTAATATGATTCGGTCTTGATGACTGTATGCATTTAACATCAACAGTTATGGCACCATCTACCAAACTACGAGAGAAATATCGCAAATTAAGCAAGTATCTTCCCAGAATGCACAAATTATTACTTCTGATAAAAAATATACAAAACAAAAAGATGTTTTGATTTAATCAAAGGAGTTCATTTTAAAATTAATGCAGATTTATCTTTTGATTTTATTTTGATATAAATTAGCATATCTATATGAGCACGTATCGATCTTACGATAGCTTTAAGACTAGATGGCAGCATAGGACTTTCGGAATCGAATTGAATCGATTTAATTGGTAATAATTTAATATTTTTCTAAATTTTTATTTTACATAATTATTTTAATATCTACTTACGTTTAAACTAATAAATTATTTTAATATTTTACTTATTTTAATGTTTCACTTTATTGTAAGCATTCATTATAATTTCCCTTGCTTAACTACCAATCAAATTAATGTTTCAAAAATGTAAACTAATCAATGACCAGAAATCCACAAAATTCTAAAATCCGCACAACCTCTGGTCCCAAGCTGTGCGGATTTGAGGGAGTCTACTGTATTAATTTACTGTATTAATTTTCGAAAAGATCGGTCGACAGGTTTGGTATCTAAGCTATTTTTCAAACATTCTGATATGATAAGTGATAAACATTTTCTCTTATCTCTATTAAATTATTTTTATTGCTCACGTTTATCTTATATCTATACAACGATGTTTCACCACGCAGACAGTAAGCGACTAGACAACGGTTTCACAGTCACTTTACTACCAGTAATTTCGTAAAAACAAATCTCCGTGTTAAATCTTAGAAAATCCCACAATTAAAATGGATAAAATTTTATATACCTATATAGGAAAGTAATTGTGATCCGCTATTGCATGCAGGGTCGGATTCGGTCACTGTCAAATATGCAGAATTTGGATTTTTGTAGGACGCAACATTATACATGTAAATATTAACCTTTAAAGCTCCGGCATCTCTTACACAAATTTTATTCGATGGGCACCACTTTTTTAAAAGAAGTTTCCTTGAAGTATACAATTTCAAAAATGCTCTGATTAAATAAGGTAAAATTTATTTTCCTTTATTACTGGTGCCAAACACAAATTTGGCAAAGAAAGATTATGTCTCCGCAGCGGAGCAACGGAGTGGTAAGGGTTAATTTGATTTTAAAGCAAAGTATCTTTAAATAGATTTTTATACAGTAAACTCTTTCTAAAGCTCTATGTAAGATAGATTTCCGTCTTATGCAGAATGTACTCTATTTAAAAAAAAAAAAAGAAAAACTCTAGCAACAGGGTATAATCAAAGGGTTTCAAAAAGAACATTCAAAGGTCGCTGCGTTGAACAATCCTGTTCTAATCTATACTTATATACAAAAGAGCTGACTATCATTCTGCTTATCACATTTAGAGGCAATATTGAAACAGTCTTATCATTTTAAAATGCAATTTTTAAGAAAATATTTTTCATAAATATTTTTGTGCACCAAGCGCAAAAATCTATATAATTAACATTTGTAATGGGGAAATTACAATCACAGCTTACACGAAGCCTACTCATTTGAACAAACACTTAATACATTTATTTACAAAAAACTAAATAAAAAAATGCCTATAAATAGTTTGAAATAGAGGCTCATTTTGGTGCCAGATAAGCTGAACGTTCTAGGAGCAGATCATGTCGTCATTCGTAAATGTGAGGATTACAGAATATACATATAGTGCAGGCAATAGAGACTTTATAGGGGCTCTACCTAGCAAAATTCATGGTAGTTCTGAAAAAGGGCTTCCTATATGTTTTTTGGGTCGCTGAATCCGAATTTTTAACTTCCCACCAAAATTTCCCCCGGCAACCCCCCCAAATTTTGGTAAAATATCCCCAAAAAAGGTTTTTATTAAAAAAATCAATTTTTTTATTATTTTAGGGAAAAAGTATCAAGAAATTCAGAAAGTAGACAAAATTTGCAACAAATTAGATATATGACATTATGACTTAGGATGAAGGGGAAGGGAGATCTGTCTTGGAACATGCGCGCGGTGCTGCGAGAACTAAGTTGTGCAATTCCACTTAACCACTCACACGTTTACATTCGCCCTCCCATCTCCCCTCCGAACTTTCTCTATAAGGTTTCCTTTAAGTTTTTTGGGTAGCTGAATCCGAATTTTTAACTTCTCCCCAAAATTCCCCCCCCCCCCCCAAATAGTTATTTTTAACTTAAATTTCTTATTGTTTTAGGGGAAAAGCATTACGAAATTTAGAAACGAGACGAAATTTGCAACAAATAGGATATATGACATTATGACGCAGGAAGAAGAAGGAGAGGGAGGGCTGCCTCTGAACATGCACTGCGGCACTATGTGCACTAAGTTATAAAGTCCAGGCAATAGGGGATTTTACCTGGAAAAATTAATACTAGTTCTGGATTTCGACTCACTTAATGTTTTTCGGTTCGCTGAATCCGAATTTGTAACTTCCCACCAAAATTTCACCCGTCAACCCCCCCCCAAAAAATTGATTTTTTGAAAAAATTTGGTTTTTCAGAAAAGCGCGCGGGGAATGTTCCGAGGCAGCCCCCTCTCTCCCCATTTATCCTACGTCATAATGTCATATATCCTATTTGTTGCAAATTTTGTCTAGTTTCTGAATTTCATAATGCTTTACCTCTAAAGCAATAAGAAATGTAAGTTAATAACAACTATTTTGGGGGGGGGGAATTTTGAGGGTAAGTTAAAAATTTGGATTCAGCGACCCAAAAAACTTAAAGTAAACCTTATAGAGAAAGTTCGGAGGGGAGATGGGAGGGCGAATCTAAACGTGTGAGTGGTTAAGTGGAATTGCGCAACTTAGTCCATGCAGCACCGCGCGCATGTTCCGAGGCAGAGTCCCCCTTCTCCTTCATCCTAAGTCATAATGTCATATATCTAATTTGTTGCAAATTTTGTCTACGTTCTGAATTTCTAGATACTTTTCCCCTAAAATAATAAAAAAATTGATTTTTTTAGTAAAAACCTTTTTTGGGGGCTTTTTACCAAAATTTGGTGGGGTTGCCAGGGGAAATTTTGGTGGAAAGTTAAAAATTCGGATTCAGCGACCCAAAAAACATAAAGTAAGCCGATTTCCAGAACTACATTTAATTTTGCTAGGTAAAATTCCCTATTGCCTGGGCTAATACATTAGGTTAGGTTTTAAAAGATTTAAAAGATCCTCTGAAACAAAGAAAAATATCTTTCTACTGCTTTGCAGAGAAAAAATATGATTTTTTAAAAAATGCTTCAAACAAGTGAATTTTTTAAAAAAATTATTAAATAATTTAAGGTTGAAATGTAATGCTTGTAGCAAATTTTGTAACTACAACTTCACCTGAGAGAGAACGTAGCTTTACCAGGATTAGGGCGCACCGACCCGCAGGTCGTTGCCCTACTAGTCTGGGGCCTGCCAGAATGTTACTTTATTTAGTAAAGTCTTTTTTTTTTATAGGCCTTGTTTCAGCATGGGTGAAACGAAAGTTTGTTCAAAGTTATGTCATTAGAGAAATGTTTAATCTTTATGAATGAAAATGCACGTTTTCTTTAAAAGACGAGGTTTTATCACCAGTGGAAATATTTCACTTTTGTACAGTAGACTCCCTCGAATCCGCACAGCTTGGGACCAGAGGTTGTGCGGATTTTAGAATTTTGCGCATTTCTGGTCATTGATTTGTTTACATTTTTGAAACATTAATTTGATTGGTAGTTAAGCAAGGAAAATTATAATGAGTGCTTACAATAAAGTGAAACATTCAAATAAGTAAAATATTAAAATAATTTATTAGTTTAAACATAAATAATTATTAAATTAATTATGTAAAATAAAAATTTAGAAAAATATTAAATTATTACCGATGAAATCGATTCAATTTGATTCCAAAAGTCCTATGCTGCCATCTAGTGGTAAAGCGATCGTAAGATCGATATGTCATCATATAGATATGCTAATTTATATCAAAATCAAAAGTAATGTAAATTTATTTAGTAATAAATCAGCTCTAATAACCAAAAGGGAATGATTAACAAAAAAATTAGTAAAGAAAAAAACATTGCGGTAGTCGCTGATTTCGGCGCCATCTTGAATTTTGTTCCTGCAACTTAACTGTAAATTTCTTTGTTTACATCTGAAAAATACGCGAATTTTAGGGTCGCGGATTTAAGGGAGTCTATTGTAATATAATTATATTAAAACAACAAATTAAACATTCGCAACAAGAAAAATATGATATAGATATGTTTTACACACTAAAAAGAAAAAAAAAAAGACTTACTGCATCAAATCCCTAACAAAAATACCCGTGCAAAATCACATGGCGATATATTTTCTAGCGGGTGGGGAACGTATCGTTTACAGCAACCCAGAGTACCGGTTTTTCAACCGCGCCAAGCTTGCTTCGCGAAATGCGCGAATCGAGGGAAAATTCCAAAATCGCGGCAGCGCGGTGTCCTAACCGCTCGGCCACCGAGGCCCCGGCTGCTGAAGTTTTCTTACAACGCTAGATGGTAGCATGCAAAAAGATCAATCGAAAGGTTTTTGATATAGCATCTATCGGAAATTTAATCGGAAAATGCCATTGAATTGCTAGTTACATGTTTTTCTAGTTGCATGTTCAACTGCAAATTGTATGTGGTATCGTTATTAATTTCTCCACTAAAAACAATTCTATGTCTGATTTATTTTATTTCTGTTTTGAATCCCAACATTAGCACTGAAGGAAAAAATTAAAGATAGTTTCCAGTTACTGCGTAGTTGAATTAGGCCTAACGATCGCCGTTTAAGCATCATTTTCTTTAAAGGAAACTTATTTAAAGGTATGATAGTAATGTTTCTTTATTCGATGTATTTTCTTTCTTTCTTTTTTTTTTTTTCTTTTTTTTTTTTTTTTTTTTTGATGCAACATTTGTCAATTTTAATGTCATTTTTTACAGTAATTTCAAATTTGCTGTAATTAATTAAATTTCCTTGTTCATAAAATGTATATTTTTTCAATTTCTTTTGTAATCGTTATATAGGTATGCTAAAGATACTTTCGATGCATAAATTATATTTTGCTTTTGTTAATATTTTTAAAATTATATCTTTAAGATGTAAATTATTCTTAATTGCGCAGTTTTTTAAATTTTTGTTTACCACAAATTAAATACTGATTTTCAGTATTAATTTTTAGATTATTTGTTATTTTACACACTTTTTATTAAATGCACACAATTTAAAAAAAAAAGGGAATTCAGATCTGTAAAAATGGTAACTCTTTTTTACATTGTTCTCCTTAACTTATATTTAAAAATATATAAATATGGAATTTTAAACTCACTTCGTTATATGCAAGATCTATAAAAAATATGTAAACAGGCAGGGTTCGGTGATACATCAATGGATATATATCTTGCACAGATGTCATATTCGCCCATTATTGGCGAGATTTTTTTTCTAACGCCAATGTCATATACGCAACGGCTACTTAACTGGCGCCAAAGTGTCGTTATTTTGCTTGATATGGTAACCCGCATGTTGTTGTTTATGCTGTTGATGTTTTTTAAATTGGCATCGGAAAAAAATCGTGCCAATATGACATATGTGCCTATATCTTTTATATATATATCCTATATTTACTTTCAAACTGTCATGATGTTTCATATTTGAAATTTATTTACAAAATTTCATTTGTATGATATTTTCATATATTTGAAATTTATTTTCAAAATTTCATTGCAAATGATATTTTTGATTATTTCAGTTAAAACCAGGTGTGGATAATTTCTAGAAAATCTTGTCAGCCTAGGATTTATTTTACCAGTCAGCAAAATGTACAGTTCGAAATTTTTAAGACAAAATTTAGGCAACTGCAAAAATAATTGATCACTATTACTACAATGCATTTTCATACTTTTTTTTGTGTAAAATTAACTATACAAGAAAGGAAAGTTAAATATAGAACTTAGTCCCATGTTTATGTCACAGTAATTTGGTAAATAGCAATCTAGTAAAAAAAAAAAGGAACAGATGTCATAAGTTCCCCCCGGCCGCCATCTTGGAATTCTTCTTGGCGTGAAAACCCCTTTTCCGCCAAGTAGTAAATGTCGTAAAGCACCGGTTTATACGCATGTTTGGCTTAACGAAAATAAAATGTAAATAATAAACAAAATTCGCTAAACTGGCAATCAGTAATCCTTGTATGAGCGCTTCGCGCACATTTACCGGAAAAAAAACATCGCCGAATTCATAATTTCTCGCGATATAGCATTCTCAAAATTCAGCAGTTCTTGTCTTGTAGCAATCTCAAAATGTAAAAACTCTTAAAGCAGCAAAATATACCTAAAAAACGAAACTCTCTAAAGTGGCAATCAGCAATAGTTGAATGAGCGCTTCGCGCTCATTTACCGAAAAAAAACATCGCCGAATTCAGCATTTTTCGCGGTATAGCATTCTCAAAATTCAGTAGTTCTCGTTTTGTAGTATTCTCAAAATGTAAAAAACTCTTAAAGCAACAAAATATACATAAAATTATCAACATACCTTAACAGACATCTGCTTTCTTGAAACCTACAGCACAAAATATAACACCGCCGTCATTTTCCAAAATAGGCTTAATACGCATTGACACGCTATAAACAAATCTCCCTTTCTTGTCAAAATTTCGTCATATTTCTTAATTACTTCAGCAAGAGCGTTTAAACGGACTACAGAAACTATAGTCAATGAAATACATCCAATAAATTTCACATAAAAATAAAAAGACAACCATAGAACACGATATCAAAATCAAAATACATCGATACATCCACAAAATCTAAGCTTCTCAGGGGTTGCCAGAACACGACACGTCACAACACATACGTCACACGGGGTTTCCATATCGAGTTTGTCATATCCGTAAACACCGCCAACATGCCAACAAAAAATCGCCAAACAATTCAAAACAACAACAGCTGAGGGAACATATGGCATCTATGCCAAAAAAAAAATTAGCATATATTTAGAGTTTGCAGTTATCAAGGACTAACTAAAAATTCCCTCACCCTGTCAGAAAATTCACTCACCAGTGGAGAGTCAAATGATGTATTTGCCTGCAATTTGTCAAAACACAAGGAAATAAATTATTTAACTGTTATTGACTGTTTTTTTTTCTTCTGTAGATAAAACAGATTTGCCCCAGCAGTGACTTCTTTAGCCAAAGAACATAAATATTTATTCCAAGCTTTATGTTTGAAGGTGGATTTTTGAATGCAAAACCAATATTTATTTAGAACGGACATTAAAAGATAAATTGTCTAAATGTAGATAATCAAGGCTTAGCTTGCATATTCACCCTCAGCTGTTTTCCATGTTTTGGTTGACATTTTTTTTTTCTCGATTTTCATTGCCGATGATTTGCAATTTTCTAACCCCAACTATTTTGCTCTTTTGGCAACCCTAGTTGTTCTTCCCGGTCTCACGGTGATTTCAGATTGCTCATAAACTGCACGTGGCTTCAGGTTGTATTTTTCCAATTTACTTTGTTGAATTATTTTTGCCTTGATTTATTATGTGAATTTTTTAATTTATGAACAGATTTTTTTCTTTTTTTGATAAAGGTGGTTTAATTCAGGTTTTCTGTGTAAAGCCTTTCTGTGATTTTATTGCATTTGCTTTGTGAATGTAGGGTTAGAGTTTGCTTTAATGTAATTTCGTGCGATTTTTGGGTATTTGTTTTGGGAATGCAGCTTTAGAATGCTTTTTTGTGATTTTTATGCAGGCTGCATTTGATTTTTTAATATTTATGTCTTTAAGCTGTATTTTTTGCCGATTTGTTTATTTTTGTTTTCAAATGACGTTTTGAAGGCATATTTCTGATTAGGAACCGTTTCATTGAAAATAATTAATCTTTTAGAATGTGATATTTTGCTTTATATGAATATTTTATTCTAAGAATCTTAAAATATTTACGGTTTTTTCGATGCTTTCTTTCTGTTTTTATGTTTTATGTTGGCAAGTAGTTGTTTGTAGCCGCTTTAGGCTTAGTTATGAAAATCGTTGAAAGTAAATATTAAACATTAAAATAAATAAATATATATATATATATTTCTCTTCAAGAACTCTTTTATTATTATTTTTTAAATAATTTAACTATTTATCTTTTATAATGTGATTTTTTGCCCTCCTCCTTTTTTTTTTTTTTTTGCTAATAATGTTTGGAAAACTTTTTTATATACTTTTGAGTATTTTGTTTGTAAAACCTGTTTTTAAATATTATTTTTTTTCCTTTCTTCTTCTTCTTCTTCTTCTTTTTTTTTTTTTTTTTTTTTTTTTTTTTTTTTTTTTTGCTGTTGTTTAATATCTACTTTAAAACAATTTCATATTTAAGCGTAGAGTGGCTATAAATGACCACTTGGTGACATTTACTTCTTGGCGAAAAACGGTTTTTCGCGCCAAGAAAAAAAATCCAAGATGGCGGACCACGAGCGAATACTAAAGCTGTTCCATAATCAGTTATTTACAGCTTCATTGAAATCTTTTCTAGTTTCTGTTCAGTTTAGTTTAAACTGCACAACAGCTTCGGGAATAAGCAGGCAGACAAGATTATATTTATGTTCAGGTTTTTCAATAAAAAACATTTTGTATTTAAATTTTTATTTTATAAATTTCTAATTTCTTGACAATGTCACATAATATTTACATTTTTCAATAAAAACAAATTATTTTTTATAAAACTATATGAAAATCATTTCAATACATCAAACTAAATTAATATTTACTTAAAGTGATTAAAATACTTTTAACAAGGCAAAAAATACCTTTATTTATTCATATTAAACATACGTTTCATTGCTTCGTTGGCAACATTCTCAATAATAAATATGATACAAATATTTTCGCAAAATTTTTTCTTATTGAAAACTAGTAAACAAAAACCACGTGTGCTCAAGTATAATGAAATAACTGCAATATTAAAAATGAATAGTTGTGAACGTGAATTATTTAATACTATTGTTTCCTTTTTCTGTAGAGCATCTCTTTCCAAATTTTAGGAAGTTCCATGGAAGCTGAATCATTGCATATATTCTCAGCGCGCAAGAAGATTTTTATTGATTCTCGGATAATGGATGGCAAATAAAATCTTGATGGATTGTAGTAGAATAATTTATCCATCAAGATTTTATTTGCCATATCCATGGTGGTCCGAGTGATCGTTAACGGCATGGAAATGCCGTTAACAATGTCTCTAATAAGAAGTAATACAGTAGACTCCCTTAAATCTGCGACCCTAAAATCCACGAACACTTAAAATCCGCTTATTTTTTCAGATGTAAACAATGAAATCTACAGTTAATTTGCAGGAACAAAATTCAAGATGGCGCCGAAATCAGCGATTACCACAAAGTTTTTTTTTTTGCTAAATTTTTTGTTAATCATTCTCTTTTGGCTATTACAGCTGATTTATTACTAAATAAATTTACATTATTTTTGATTTCTATATAAATTATCATATCTATATCAAAAATTCCAGGTTTCGAAATGGAAAAATCCACGAACTGGAACGCTATTTTAAAATTACTGTTCGCGGAATTTTTTTTTTTAAATTATAGACAAATTTATTTCTAAACATACAAAGCAGTATAAGAAAGGCATTCAAGACACTTAAATAACAATGAAAAAAGTTACTAAAGTTAAAAGTGCTTAGAAGGAATAATAACATATCAATCTTACGATCGCTTTGCCACTAGATGGCAGCATAGGACTTGTGGAATCGAATTGAATCGATTTCATTGGTAATAATTTAATATTTTTCCAAATTTTTATTTTCCATAATAATTTTAATAATTACTTACTTTTAAACTAATAAATTATTTTACTTATTTTAATGTTTCACTTTATTGTAAGCATTCATTATAATTTTCCTTGCTTAACTACCAGTCAATGTTTCAAAAATGTAAACAAATCAATGACCAGAAATCTGCAAAATTCTAAAATCCGCACAACCTCTGGTCCCAAGCTGTGCGGATTTGAGGGAGCCTACTGTATTACAATAGTTTGTTTTGCCATATTTAAATTTCGTCAACTGTTTTTTTTATCTTATCTAAGAACCTGTTTTAGACAAGAGCTTTGCTCTGGATCATTGCAAACCACAGGAATGATTGATGCCTATTCACAATAGCCATGAAGTCAGTTTATCTGTTATTTCTTATTTTATTGTGAATTTAAAGTTAATGAATACATTGTGCAATAGCGATATATAGTATATTTAAATATTGTGTTTTATTATATGTTGAAGTTTATTTCTTGTTTTATCTTATTTAAATAAATGTTAGTTTGATTTTAAACTTACTTGTATTTGTTTCACCACTTTGCTTTTATTTAGTTAATTATCTGATTTTTAGGATTGCTCTCAAAAGTTTTTGCCATGGAGTAGGTCTTATCAAAGAAAGGAATTTTAAAATAATTCAAGTATTTCCTTAATTTTATGGTTCAAAACAGGTAAAACCAACGACTATATTTCTTTATCCTTCCAAAACATTGTTTTCATAATAGAAATACATGCCGATGTTCACTCAGATAAAATCCAAAAAATCAGGAGTAGAAAAAAGGAAAAGCATCACGTGACCTACTTCATCTACTTTAGCCCATTCAGCATTTAAAATTTACCAACGAACCGCACACAAACTTGTTGCGGGAGACCCAGGAAAATTTTGTGGGCGATTTGATCACGTGATTGTGCATTTTGTGTTTATATCTTATTAGTTGTGCTTTGTTTGGTAGGTTGATTGATACAATTTAACAATTCAATTGGTGCTTTAAAAATTTTTACTTTTTAACAATTTTCTTTCAATGTATTTAAAAATGATTTATCAATTGCTTTATATTTTTCCCGATAAATAGAATGTTGTTGAAAAACCAAGATTGTGGTATCAACATATTTCAAGATTTATTTGCAATCTACTATACTGGATAATGTATTTCAATGGAATTTGCACTGTTAGTTAAACAATTTTTCAAAGAAGTTTTTAGTATATATATTTCATATATGATTGCATATTTTAATACTGTGTGGATAACAGACCAAAATACATCATAAAACAAGAGAAACAAATGGCACTCAAAATCATGTTAGTATAAGTAAAATACTATTTATACTTTATATAGAAAGTTTATAAACATTCTAATTCTACTTTATTCACCACAAAACTAGATGAAAAACGCCATATATTTGATCTCTTTAAAAAATATATGTGCAGATATTTTTAGTTAAAATAATGTATATCTATTACATTTTATTTTTATAATATTTTCCATGTTGATTTTAACACCGTAAAATAGGATTTGCATCCTACTCTGGACAAAAATTCACTCCTAAAGTACTAAAAAAAAAAAAATCAAGGAATTATCCTACACGCAAACGGATATTTTCGCAGAATGCTTATTTTTTCATTTGCTTTATATGTATTAATTAGTGATTAGTCAATTTAATAATTGTTGATACAATTTAATAGTATGTATAATGTCTATATATTGTCTTGATACTCAATTTATAAATTTTATTTAAAAATGATGATGATTTGTAATATTCTGTAATGGTTATATACATATATATCCTTTTGAATATTAAAAGGTATTCAAATGTAAAACTTTCATTGCAAAATAGATAATTTTCTCGTATTTTATATAAAAATTTATCTTTATCAAAAATATCTTATTTATTATGAAAAATGTAAAGCAACTAATAATATAAAAAAAAATTATAACACAATTTGCGATGGGTTCAAACTCATAGCTCTTAGTCTCAAATTCAAAGCTCTGGCCATTCAGCCATCTAGCTCCCCTTTCATTTGCAACAAATTATCTTTATAATTAACACCATAATTAATCAAACCATGATCTGTTCATGAACGCACTGAACGTTTATTCCCTCCATGATAAAGACCCACTCCATGTTCTTGTCTCCTGAGCTCACGTGCGCGGTTCGCGTGTTTCTTGAACAGACCCTCGATTTCAGTTTCAGTACCCGCAACAAATAGTGATATTATAATGAGTGTCTTTTGAGGAACAATATGAATTGCATTCATGTAATTAACCATGATTTTGCAGGTAATATTCAATGAACAAGAGCTTTTTTATAAACTATATTTACTGTTATGCTTATATACAAAAAAGCACTATTTGCACAAAAATAATGTATTTAACATTATAATCTTTCCTAATAATAATGCATGCATTAGAAAATCTCATACTTATTTGTTGTAGCACAACTTGCAAACGTGGCATACATTACAATTATGTATTTGCAATTATGATTTTCACCAATCTGATATATGCCATCATGTGCAACATATAAATGCCATACATTCTTATATCTCATTTATGTTATATATATATGCTTTACATACAGGAAAAATGTATACTTTTATGTTAGCCGGATGCAAGTGATAAATCACAAAATATTGTTCCTGTCGCTATCGTTCGCATAGCATTCACTTCATTTTAAATATAAGCCATTAAATTAATTTTAAATGCCTAACTTTCATTTAAAATAAATATATGATATACATTTAAAATACATGCATTTCAATTGAAATGCAGAAAACAAATTAGAGAATAAGAAATTAAAATAATATCATGAGACAAAAAATATTTTTTTTAATTTGCACACATAAAAAATAAAAGCTATTATCAGTAAGAAAAAATTTTGTTGCAAGAGATTCGCACCCAACTAATAGAAAAGTGCCCAGAAAGGAATATAAATTCCTCATATATATCATACATCTTAGTCGTATGTCATATAACTACAATGGTTGCTTCATGTTTTATAATGCAGTGACACTGGTTGAATTACAGATGCTCTTCTTATGTCATCCCATTTTAACCAGAGTTCTGATGAAAACTTCATTAAAATTCACAAATTTGCTAAAGGTATGAACAAAAATCAGAGTATGGCTTAGAATTGAGACATCCTGGATTTTCATCTGATTAAATGAAATTGTGTCATACATCTTAGTCGTATGTCATAGGACTGCAATGTCACATTCATCAAATAAATGATTTGGTGCTAAAATTTGGTTACTTAGCCATTGATCCTTTAGGGCTGCTTTAATGAGGAAGTACTAAAGGTATTTTGTGCTCCATTTCTTGAGATGAGAAGTGCTGCATATATGTATTATTTAATTTTAAATAGTCTGTATACAATTAAAATAAAAAAATTAAAATTTTGAAACTTTTGTTTATTATTACATCTCCAGATTTGAAAATGCAAAACACTTGTATTCTTCAACAGCATGGTTACTTATAATCTGTCGTATAATTTTTACTCTAATTAAGGAATGAATTATTTATTTCAGATATAGAGCTCTATGAAAGTGTTTGCTGTCCATTTCAAAAAGTATATAAATATGGCAATTCAAGCAGCTGAAGATATTTAATTTCATTTGCACTAGCTCTGGAACATGTGATTGCATAAAATCAAAAGAAGGTGGTTTGTTTTATTTTGATTTTTTTTTAAACTTTTTCATTCATTCCAAGTTTTTGTGCAATGTTTAATGGCAAATTTTTGCTTATTTTTTTTTTTAATGAATGTGTTAAAAATGTCATTTTTGCACCGTTTTTTATCTCTTCTCAGTTAAGTTTTTGGTAATAACCAACGAAAAAGAAACCCTTGTTTTACTTATGCTAAATACAAAGCGTCGCCTTTCCATGCTTACTCCCTGTAAAACTTCCAAATGTTCTTCAGTATTAATGCTTATTCTGTAACCTTTGTTCAGTAGGACTATTGTTTTTATTAGAAGAAACTTGCCATGCCAAAATAGTTTAATCAGTATTGTAAATAGAAAGAAATGTCGCTTTAAACATAAACAAGTTTTCTTCAATTGTTTGGGTTGTTCAATCTGTTGGGATTTTGCAACACAAGAGTCATGTCTTTACTCACGTGAAGAAACAAAATAACCTTTCTACTGTGCATGTTGTTGGTGGAACTGTCATATAACTTAATTTGGTTGTCTTATGTGAAGGGAAAAATGTAATTTTTGCGAGATAATTTATTCTGACATTCTCTCCCCAGTCTTTGCTTTTCACAAATCGAACCACGTCCTTCCTTCGGATTCCAAATTCTCAATATTATTAGGCTGTAAAAAATCATACTAATTAAATAATAATAATAAATACGTTTTATTTTTTATTGAAATCAGATTTTTCTATTTAAACTAGATTTATATGATTTTTTCCCTGTGTTAAAATACGAAATAGCTATCAATAATGTGAGGTTTCCAAAATAATTAAACCTCTAATTGCTAACATAATCTATGTTTCTAAACTTTAATTAATTATAATTATTAGTAATTACAGTAATTATAAAAACTGCATTTTTATTAGTAGTACTTGTATACATTAGCATTATATCATTAATATTTTGTAATAATTATGTAAAACCATATTAAATACTACTGATATTTATATTTATTAAAATTATTAATAACTGTATTTAATATTAAATTGTTAACACTGCTTAAAATTAATAATTAATTAATTATGTAATTAAAAAAATGATGTACATTTTTATGTTTTAATAACTAAAATGGTAGTGAATAATTTTGAATTTATTCATGAAAAAGAAAGGTGTAAGGTGCTAGTTCACCAAGAAGGTACGTGTTTAGTTAAACAAGTTGGAAATTGTACAACAAACGTGGGAAATTAGGTGTGTTTGTACTATAACTTGTTTTATAAATATTCAGATCTTAGGGCAATAACTGTTGCACTCTTATGCAAGAATGCATGAATACAAAATTTATTACATTTCTATATATTAAATTCAGTAATATTGAAACAGCATGACTTCATCTTAAATAAGATTTAATCGCCATGGCAATCCAGAATCATTACCTATCATGGGATATCATTGAATTAATTACGTATGATAAGTTTCAATAGAATGAAGAAAACTTTTATTAATATCGTTTTAAGCTTTGATTCAATTTTCATAAAATTTGAAATAACTCGATTGCAAAATTCTGCAATGATTATGTATATTAAATTTCAAACCATTTGGTTAGGTAGTTTTTGCACTGTTTATACAGACAGCCAGACGATGACTATAGGTGCTATGTATTTATATAATTATGACATTTCCCCATAGACTATAATGTAATTGAATACTTTTGAGTGTCTGTAAATAAACTATTAATGCTACATACTTTATTTTCAATATCGACCAGGCATAGTAAATCTCAGTAACATATAGCAATTACAGAGCAATTCAACTATATTAAAGCAAGTTAGAGTTCGGACAGATGGACAGAAAAACCAAATTCATAAACACTTTCAATTATGTTGGAAAGTGTTAAAAACGCATAATAGGTTGAAATTTGACTTTCAGAAATTTATACCAGACAAGCATACTCGAATATTTTTGTACAACCCTATATTTTACTTCTTATCTTTATAAACATGCCACTATTTAGCTAAAATTTAATTAAGACTAAAACACACTTAAAACTAGCAAAATCACACTTCCGGAGATTATCATTCATGGACGGCCAAGTATCTAATTTCTGTGTGCCACTGTATATCAATTTATCTATATTCTTCAAACGTATCTTATTATATTAAATGTAGTTCAGTGTAAAAATGCATAGCTAATTAAAAAATCACCTTTAAGCTATTTTCATTCATGCTCCGTAACAGTTACGAATTCTTTTGTGTAGCCGTGTATATGATCTATGGCATTTATACACACAACAATAATATGCAAATATTTGGTCAAACTTAAAAACTTATATCACAACTAATAATGCAATTTCAGCAATCACTAATATACAGTATTTCAGATACAGTATATAATCTGAAATATTTTGTGTGTTCTTGTAAATATTATGCACTTTCTACTATACAGCAAGTAATTTGTAGTAAACCTAAGCAACGTATATCAATCAATTCCATTATATGTAATGTAAAATAGTTTAAGTTAATTAAAATATGTCGCAAACAATGCTTCTCCCCATACCATTATGCAACGGAATTATTTTGTGTGGCACTGTAAATGAATAATAAATAAACTTTGCAACGCATATTCTACAGAATATATATTTTAGTGCACTTCGTGAATGCATATCAATTTCATTATGTACAAAAGGGTGTAACATCATTAAATTTTATTAGAAACTATTTTTTCCAATTGGCTGTAATGTTACAGAATACTTTTGACTGTCCCTGTAATTGAACTATGCATTTAAGTTTCATAAAATTTGAAATGAGAAAATTCTGCCCCAATTGTATGTTTAAAATTTCAAATCATTTGGTTAGGTAGTTTTGCACTGTTTTATGAGGACAGACGGACCTGGCGACAATTAAAGGTGCTACATATTTATATAATTATGAGCGCACCTAAAAAGGATATTATTTCATGAGGATATATGTTAATAATGTGTTTAAAGATGGAATCAGAAAAAGTATGTAATTTTTTATTATGATAAATAAAGTGACATCAATTTTTAATAATATTATGAATTACAAATTGAAAAACCAAATAAGACATGATTCAATAGTATTCTGTTTTTCTAAAGAAATAAAGTTCTATAATTTTGGACAACACATTGGGCTCATGGATTTAGAAATACTGTCGACGGAGAAATTTTAACAATAAATCTCTGGGTACAACTAAAGGGGGATTTCACTATTTAAAAAAAAAGGATTCATTTTGTCAATTTTAAAAAGAGCAGGGTGCTGCAACCTTAAAAAATGGCCTAGAGGATAAGTAATTGCAGAATTAAAAAACCCTTTGGCCAAATCATTCGGAGTTTCCCATGGTTTCCTTTGAACTTTAGATTTTCCTTGTGTAAATACAGGTTAGAAAGATCCCCGCAGAGGGCACCCCCTTTGGGCCTATATCCCTCGCGTAGGTAATTGGCTGTCACAAAAACAACAACACCTGAATTTAAAAAAATTGCAAATAATTATAATTTCATTATACAAATAACAAAGCAAACATATTATTTGCTGTTAATTTTGTCTGCTCTGTTCCTCATATACATTATTTTATACTAGTTTATGAGCAGATGTCATTCTTTCATTCTTCTTCTGCTCCAATTTGCTATATATTTGTTATTCCTAAAGTAGAATAAGAAAATAACATACTGCCTACTTATTCTTTTACTCGCAGAAATTTAATATATATGCTACGCTTATTTTATATTTAAAAAAATGAATAATTTGATTAGTTCAGGTAAATTGTGACATTTCAAATTATAATATACTAGCAAACCCCGCGGCTTTGCTCGCGTAATATTTGAAATATGCCAAGTGATATTTATATGTCTAATTTTTATTAAAAGGTACTAACTAAATTTTTATTTTATTAAAAGGTAATATTTTATTTTATTAAAAGGTACTTATTACTTTTAGGAATAATTAAAAAAATTACTATTTAAAACACGGTTTGATTAAACATCATTGTTACACTGCATAAGGTAGAAATGAGACTTAAATTAATAAAACTAAATAAATAATAATTTGGAAATTATTTTGAAACTTTTATGCTCAATTAATACGCTCATTTCAGTATTCATTTGAAGTTTTGAATTTTTTAGAAACCATCTTCTTACATCTTAAAATTAACCATCATGTCAAACTCCAAGTCCTACCCCTCTCTCAACATAAAGGGCTATGTTGAAATAGGAACTGTCACCATTGATTTGCCAACATTAATTTTGAAATTGGTTTGTTATTTCCTAATATTCCACAGAAACGTAATTTAGAAAGCTTTTAAAGCCCTTTATTAGAACATTTGTTGTTCCTGTGAACCCCAGGTGGTAGAATCACCGGCATAAAATATAGCCTGTGTAGGATCAGAGACTCTTGCCATTGATTCGCAACTATTACTTTTATATTTGATTTATATTCCCTGAAATTGCGTAGAAATCGTAATTTAGGACTTTTTTAGAATGCTTTTGGCACGTCCCCTTCACTTCACCCCTTTTTAATTCGAATTTATTTTCGACAGTCCTTCGAGGGCATTTATATTTTAGAAGAAACTACCATGCCATATTTAAAGTTTCTAGCCTTTTCAGTATCACAGAAATCGCAATTTAGAAAGTTTTTAGCTACTGCAACCCTCTGGTGGTAGTGGCACAGACTTAAAATATAGCTTATGTTTGAGCAGGTTCTATCACCAACAATTTGTCATCATTATTTTTTTAATAGGTTTGGTATTCGATAAGATTACATAAAAATTGTAATTTATAACGCTTTTCGCTCACTTCATCTTTTTTAATTTGAAATTTTCTTTCGACAGTTCTTAGAAAGCAGTTGCATCTTGTAAGTAAATACCATGCCATACTTCAAAGTGTTAGACCCTTCAGTTATGCAAAAAACGCGAATTAGAACATGTTTTGCTTTTGCAACCCTCAGATGGTAGTGACAGCAACATAAAATATAACCTATGTTATAGAAGGGACTGTCACCATTGATTTGCAACTATTACTTTTGAAATAGCTTTGGGATTTCCTGAGATTGAGCAAAAATCGCAATTTAGAACGTTTTTAGAACGCTTTTCGCGCATTTTCACCCCTTTTTAAATTTTCAGTTTTTTCGAAACTGTTCTTAAGGATCATTTATATATAATAAATATGTACCCTTCCTAATTTTAAGTTGCTAGCTCCTACTAATCACAAAAATCGAAATTTGGAACGCTTTTTTGCTCCTGCAACGTCTAGGTGATAGTGATACCGACTTAAAATAGCGTCTATGTTAGAGCAGCGGCTGTCAGCATCAATTTCTTACCATTACTTTTGAAATCAGTTTGATTCTTCCTGAGATATTGGTGACAAATCGGCATTTAGAACGTTTTTAGAACGCTTTTCGCTCATTTTGCTCCTGCATGCATCTCCTCTGGGGTAGTGGAAACAGATATAAAATGTAGCCTATCTTGGAGCAAGATCTATTCTCATCATTTTTAAACCATTATATTTGAAATCGGTTCAGTATTTCCTGAGATTGCTAGAAATCGCAATTTAGAACGTTTTTTACAACGCTTTCTGCGCATTTTGACCCCCTTTTAAATTTCGATTTTTTTAGGAAATGTCCTTAGAGATCATTGATATCTTATAACTAACTACCATTCTAAATTTCACGATTCAAGGCCCTTCCGTCACGCAAAAACCGCAATTTAGAACGTTTTTCTCCTGCACCCCGTTTGGGGTAGTGGCACCGACATAAAACATAGCCTATGTTGGAGCAAGGGTTTTCAACATAATTTTGACGCCATTATTTTTTAATCGGTTTGGTATTTCCTGTGATTGTGTAGAAATCTCCATTTAGAACGTTTTTTAGAACGCTTTTCGCGCATTTTCACCCCTTTTAAATTTCGAATTGTTTAAGAACTGTTCTTAGAAATCCTTTATATCTAATAAGTAGCTGAAACTTCAAATTTCATATTTCTAGGCCCTTCAATAACTCATAAATCGCATTTTTAGAACTTTTTTGCTCCTTCACCCCCTTTGGGGTAGTGGCACCGACATAAGATATAGCCTATGTTCTAAGTTGGACTAACACTATCATTTTGATACCATTACTTTTAAAATCGGTTTGGTATTTCCTGAGATTATGTAGAAAATACCATTTAGAACGCTTTTTCTGCATTTTCATCCCTTTTAAATTTCGAATTGTTTAAGAACTGTTCTTAGACATCATTTATATCTTATAAGTAACTAATATTCCAAATTTCATATTTCTAGGCCCTTCAGTAACGCAAAAATCGCATTTTTAGAACGTTTTTTGCTCCTGCACCCCCTTTGGGGTAGTGACACCGACATAAGATATAGCCTATGTTCTAAGTTGGACTAACACCATCATTTTGATACCATTACTTTTGGAATCGGTTCGGTAGTTCCTGAGCTTACCTCCTACAAATAAACAATTTTTTCCTCTTTATAATAGGAGTATAGATTTGAATATCATTTTAAAATGAAGTACTTTTTATGCCAAATAAAATTTTGTTTTAAACAAATTTACTGTCTTTATTTTTTACAAGTCTAAGGAATAGTTTAAGCTTAGAAATAATTATTTAAAGCTTTTTTTTTCGTTTTTTCACAAGGCAAAATACCTATAGAAAATTTCAAAATTATGTTTATCTTAAATTGTAATTCTTTTTATGTAGTTTTAAACATTTAGAATATTTCGCATCCTGATTTAATCTGATTGAAAATTAATATTAGGTTATTTATATTTTATATATTTTATTTATTATTATTACCTAAATTTAAGTTGTTAATTGTGAAATATTGTATACCCACCACCTACTCTGTCATATTCAACCCCAGAACAAGGTTAGGCGGACCATGTTTGAAATTTTTTTAAAAGTTTCTAAATTATTACAGTTAGAAAAGTAACATTTCTTTTAGTTTTGGCTAGTTAATGCTTAATTAGAATAACTAAAGTATGCGTTTCTATATGTAATACTTTTCGAGCCTGACAATAAAACAAAAAGTCCCGTTCTATATGTAGTCCCCACTATAATCTGTATAAATTATGTATCAGCCTCAAAACGTTTAATTTTGAAACTAAAATACGTTGTTTTAAATCTGTATTTGAAGTAAAACAGAAAATATTTAATAAATTATCTTCAATACTTGTGTACAAATAATTTTTTTATTTATATAATCATATTCTAGTTTTATATAATGGCAAATAAAATTTAAAGCAACAATTAAAGTAACAAAAGGAAAGTACACAAACCTCAGAACCTGGAAATTTTGCTAGAAAGCAAGCATTTTTGACAGTGGGGTTTAGTAGTGCTTTCTAATAGTTCTTCTTATATGTATTATTACTAAATAAAAATGCAATAAAAGAAATTGCATTTTTCTACGACATAAATTAATTCCATGGAGTTGAAAAATAAATATTATAATTAGATCAGATTTATTTAACTAATAAAACTGTTACTTAAATTAAATCAGATAGAGATTATGTTATAATATATTTTTCTTTTTTTAATTGAATCCGTAGTCATTTGAACAACTTAATTTGCTTTACTTTACTTTTAATTAACTTTAACTTTTTTATTTTTAAAAGGGAGAAATGGATAAATTGAAAAAAACAATGGAGTGGAAGTTGGTTTTAAAAAATGTATTGTTTTAAGTGATGGGAGTGACAAATTTTTAATACTTTGGCATTCCAGTATTATCTTAGATAAAATGTTCTTCTTTTAAATTGGAGAATGTATCAATTAAAAACAACATTTTCTGTACTAAAATACAGGTATCCAAAAACCCGAAGACTTGGCAAATCTGATACTCCTTATATATAATGCAAAAATGTAATAGAAAAATTACAAAGTTGTGCATATAAAAAGATTTTGTAAAATTATTTTCACCTGTGTATGTAAATTGTTCTTTTATTCCAACGCCTGAAATTCAGTATTGAATGGTGGATTTCATGTCCAAAATTTCAAAATCCTACCCGAGAGTTTCACTAGTAGTAGCTTCCCATCCAAGAAACATCATTAGCTTTTGGAAATCAGCTTTTTTGGAAAGACACATTAGAGAAGCAATGCACTGACCAACTGACCACTATGAAATTAAGGCAACAAAAACTGTAAAAATAATCGAATTATTAAAATCGCATAACATTCTGTTATGATTTTATGATTTATTCATATAATTTTTTTAATGATTGTTTGCCAGGTAATAATATTTATAGTTCATTTAAGTATGTTAATCTGTGTCCAGGGTTATAGATATGTTCTCGCTTCCCTCAACAATTATACTCTCTACAAAATGTTCCTTGTTCCCTCCCTTAAGAAAATTAATTTTAGACTCTTTAAATAATAGATTTGCTTAACCTTTAAGAACATGAATGGTGCATCGTGTTTACCACTTGCTAATAAACAACAGCAAATTTGGGAATAATCAACTGTTTAAATCTTGCATCTTATTTACTCC
Source organism: Maratus speciosus (assembly GCA_963932465.1). NCBI lineage: Eukaryota > Metazoa > Arthropoda > Arachnida > Araneae > Salticidae > Maratus > Maratus speciosus. The sequence goes on along the minus strand of OZ010797.1, from coordinate 43,139,683 downwards.
TTTCCCAAAGACCCTTCAGTGTTGAACCAATGTTTAAATTTGAAATTTTCATTATTTTGCAATCTTTTTCATTATTTTTTCTGAAAAGCCACCATTAGCGTACAGAATATGTCACCAGATTGTTCCAGTTTTACACATGGGTGCGAGACCGTCAGTCTTGAGAATGAATTCAGTCCTAGCCATAGATTCTTGACTGATAGCATAAATTCAACTTTATGTACATAAATTATTGCAATTTTATTAAAAAATGCTTTTAATAACTTTCTTTTATTGCTGAAGATCCATTTTTAGCCATAATACAAGACATTGAAATCTTTTAGCGCATTTCTATTTCATTAAATCTAATACTTAGAAAAGTTTTCAGTTTTGGTTTGGGTGGACAACTTCCACCCATGCTTTTGCGTGCAAAACATATGTCAAATAACATCTGTGAGAGTTGCCTTAATTGTTCAATAAATACCAATCACTTGTCCGAGAAACAGAAATAATTTTTGTCATTTTGAATTTATTTGCTTTCATTTCAAATTTTTAATGCTACAAATTAATTGTCAATTGCATTTTTAAAGCATTTCGTTATATTATATTATTTCTAATAAAACTGGTTAGTTTTTTTAATTCGACGTTTATACTTTTAAATTACTATTTTATTTTACATTAATCAAGAATATCATTATAATATGATTTTAAAATATGCTGGCTTATAGAAGATTCTGTTGGTGTTCTTTTGATACTTCAAATCATCGATGTTCTTAAAGGTTAACATGTAAATTAACATTTTCTACAAATATTCCTTATTTTAATTTTGTGACTGTTTAAATTATTGGAAATTGATAATTAATATGTATTTAAATATGCAGATAAAAAATAATTCATTAATTTTTTTAATATTTTAATTTAAAAGGCAGACAACTGAAATGCTTGTTTTTAAAGTGTTAAATGCATTTTCTTGGAAAATTTCGACAAAGTACGTTTTTATGCGGATGTTTTAGCTGTATGTTCTATGAAAAATATATTTTCTGAAAAGAATATGTCCGTTCCTCAGCTTCATTCTCAAGAAACAGAAAAAACTCATGACAGATATTTAAAAGTATTTTCAAGAAGATGTCCTCTAAAAGAGAATTTGGATAGTCATAAAAAGGAAAACCCTTTTGTTTGTAAAATATGCTCCAAAGGATTTTCGCAAAAACGTAATCTAAAAGTACACTTCCACACTCACACAAAGGAAAAATCCTTTGTTTGTGAAATATGTTGTAGAGGATTTTCACGAAAGGATGTTCTAAAAAGACACTTGCGCATCCATACAAAGGAAAAATCTTTTGCTTGTGAAATATGTTCCAAACAATTTTCATTATTGCATCATCTTAAAAGACATCTGCATGTTCATATGAAGAAAAAAACTTTTGTTTGTGAAATATGTTCCAAAAAATTTTCAGAAAGTGGTAATATAAAAGAACACTTGCGCACCCATAAAAAGGAAAACCCTTTAGTTTGTAAAATATGTTCTAGAGGATTTTCACGAAAGAGTGATCTAAAAAGACACTTGCGCATCCACACAAAGGAAAAACCTTTTGTTTGTGAAATATGTTCCAAAGCATTTTCATATAATGATAGTCTAAAAGTACACTTACGCACCCACACAAAGGAAAAACCTTTTGTTTGCGAAATATGTTCCAAAGGATATTCAGGAAGAGGTGATCTGAAAAGACACTTACGCACCCATACAAAGGAAAAACCTTTTGTTTGTGAAATATGTTCCAAAGCATTTTCATATAATGATAGTCTAAAAGTACACTTACGCACCCACACAAAGGAAAAACCTTTTGTTTGCGAAATATGTTCCAAAGGATATTCAGGAAGAGGTGATCTCAAAAGACACTTACGCACCCATACAAAGGAGAAACCTTTTGTTTGCGAAATATGTTCAAAAGGATTTTCACAAAGTGGTAATCTGAAAAAACACTTGCGTATCCATACAAAAGAAAAACCATTTGTTTGTGAAATATGTTCCAAAGGATTTTCAGATTCTGGTCCTCTGAAAAAGCACTTGCGTATCCATACAAAGGAAAAACCCTTTGTTTGTGAAATATGTTCAAAAGGATTTTCACAAAGTGGTAATCTGAAAAAACACTTGCGTATCCATTCAAAGGAAAAACCTTTTGTTTGCGAAATATGTTCAAAAGGATTTTCACATAGTAGTAATCTGAAAAAACACTTGCGTATCCATACAAAGGAAAAACCTTTTGTTTGTGAAATATGTTCAAAAGGATTTTCACAAAGTGGTAATCTGAAAAAACACTTGCGTATCCATTCAAAGGAAAAACCTTTTGTTTGTAAAATATGTTCAAAAGGATTTTCACAAATTGGTTATCTTAAGGAACACTTGTGCACCCATACAAAAGAAAAAACCCTTTGTTTGTGAAATAGCTTTCAAAGGTTTTTCACGAACTAGTACTCTGAAAGTACACTTTTGTATCCATATAAAAGAAAAACATTTAGTTTGTGAAATATAATCTTGGAGATTTTTTAATTTACGGAAACATTATATTATTCATACAAATTCAAATTCCTTTTATTTGTGCTATATGCTATATTTACTTTTTACATAGTGGCAGTTTAAAAATAAATCTATATAGTCACAAAAATAAAATTATATTTGTTTGTGAATTGTTGTCTAGTGGATTTTTTAAATGATACCTTAAATATGTATAGTCATTTTCTCAGAAATACAAAGCCAGTTCTTGGTGAAGTATGTTCTAGAGAATTGTATGAAACCTTATCCTGTAAATATATTTTGCATCTCATGTAAAGGAAAAGCCTTTCATATTTTGGTACTTTTCCAGTATAGTGGTCTAGCGTGATAGAGAATATGGTTTTACCAAGAGAAGAAAATTTTGAAAACATATTTTCTTTAAACCTATTCACTCTTTCATGTAAAGAAGCAATATTTTTCAATATTTATACGATTTATGTGTTATAAAAGAGCCATTTATTTATTTTTATATGCAAACATAATTAAATTTATATTTATGGATTAAAGCTAAAAATGCATGAGTTTTGTTTTCTGTTTATATCATTTGGCATCAAATCTCACTTTCTAAAGCCCGAGTTATGCCAAGTTGTAAAACAAAAGCCAAGGCTTCAATACTGGAAAAATATCCTTATTTTATGCCTTAAACCAGCGTTTTTCAAACTAATCAGCTGAGCACAATCAATTGCCAGTTCTTCGAGAAAAGGTAGAACATGTTTAAAATTAAAAATATTTTTATTAATTATATTTTTTAATGTAAAATTAAAAATACATTTAATGGGATAAAAATATTTGAATATTATGACATTTTGCGCTCTCGGTGTGTAACAAAAAATTGTGTATAAAGCATTTATACCAATCAGATGAAACATTGATTGTGTAAAATGGTTGCCTTCATTTAATGTGTCAGTTTCTCGTCCGAAAATCGACAAAGAAATTTAGATCAAAAGCGACACCACAGAACCAAAAAAGACGGGATCTCCACGTTTGCAGAAACGGTTATAACAGTGGTTCCCAGCCTTTCATTAGCCACGCCCCATCAAAGCATCTGTAAAGTCACTTTGTCCCCACCCCCATTCCTCACATGCATATTCTGTAACATATATTTCTTATTTGAAAAGTCAACTGTATTCTTCTGAAGAAAGCCCATCAGAGTTTTAACAATAACTATTCATTTCACATTTTTAAACTTATCATAGAGATGAATTTTCTGCCACAAATGTGTTTTTATCGTAATTTTATAAATCCAACGAAAATAAAAATTTTCACTTTTATGCCAATTTTTTTTTTTTTTTTTTTTTTTTTTTTTTTTTTGCTGCTTTTGTTGTGCCATTCCAACTTACCTCATTGTTTAGCAAAAGTGTTATATGGTTTGCATTTTTATCTTCACAAAATGTTTAAAGAGATTCTCAGATTCAGCATTAAAATTGATAATATTGACACATTTTGTAATTCATTTTAGTAACTTATTATGAGTTGTTGGGAAAGCTTTGGACACCAAATTTTCTTTTTATGAATAACAAAATGCACAAGAAGCATTTCAAGCTTCTGATTTTAACCCGAGAGTAGTCGCGACATTTTTTAGAACGTTAGTAGTCGCGTTCGGTCCATTTGCCGCCGTTACCAGCAGGCCGAAAACGAAGGGGAAACTTGCCGGTGTTATCAGATGATCGAAAAAGGATAACGTAGGGTGAAAATATAGGCTGAACTCTAAAAGATTACAGCAATTATTCATTTTACAACCTTTTACAGCAAATTATTTATTTCGCTTAAGTATGTATTCAGTTGGCATCTAGATAAATGTTTTTAATAACTCTTTCTTCGTTTTGCATAAATACTTAAAAGTAAATGGTAAATGATTTGATTGAATTTCTGATGTTACTATGAATCAATAATTAGTAGGAAAACATTTACGAATATAAATCTAAATTCGTGATAGGGTTTTTTTTTTTTGGAAGGACAGAATTAGAGTCAGGTAGATTTTTATGATACTCCGGCACTCTATATCCATTTAATAAAATAAAATTAATAAATTTAGCATCAATATATTGCACTGACATTAAATTGAACAATTAAACTGAAAATAAAAATGGAACTTATGACATGCAACAGAAAATTAAATACAATACCACTAATTCACCAGCATATTATATAATAAAGAAAAAGGTAAAAAATACTTAATTTCGAAATTATAAACGGGATCAACAATACAGGAATTTGCAACACCTAAATAAAGTACGTTAAGAAACACTATTGTGAAAAGGGATGCAGAATTGTTTTCGATGGATATACTATCACTGTAAACAGTACCAAAGTAGCTAAGCAAAATAGAATGTGCTCATTGAAAACTTCAGTTGACATATAATTTGAATAACTTATTGTCATCAATGTTCCCCAAAATCAGTTACTCGCAAGTAAGAACAATAACACAATGTTGATTCCCATTCTATCCTCTAATTTAAATGACAAAGCAGTCTCAGGACAGCAAAGTCCTAATTATGCCGACACTCTGATTGTTCATATTGCTATAGATGCACTGAGTGAAAGTGACAACGTTACCGTTGTTGGGCAGGATGTGGATACACTTGTTCTTCTCATAGGCTTAACCTCTTCAGATAAAAATATATGCTTACAGATACAGCTGTGGCAGGGAAATGAAGTCTCCTGAGATTTGGGGTTGGAAACGTAAGCTCGTTCATACGTTAGTGCCTATCACAACCACCGATCCTGTTGCCCCTGAGGCAGTACTAAACCTCATCCAGTGTGCAACTGGTTGTAGGCAAAAATATTAAGCCTTAGTAACATTTGCTCTGACACCTGAATCATCTTTTTACTCTTCATTTCCAAAGTTTTAAAGCAGGTGATAATTTCATCTCCAATAACCCAGAAGATATTGATTTTATTATATCTATCTGAGGAAAGGGCGGGTGATTTTCAAACCAAGTTGAAAGTTTGGAGATATCCGCAGCATCTCTATTCATCCGAGCTTCACGAAAATCCTTATGTTCTTCACCAGAAAAAAGAGTTAAACCACAGAATCCTTCCAGGGCGGTACAAATATGAAAGGTAGCTGTGGCGCCCAGACCCCACTTATTCCTCGTCCATGTGTAAGCCCTACAGAGCATTTCATAGATAGCATTAGTTTTTGCCCAATGGTTATGTCAAACCAAACTCCTGTCCAAACTTGTCGCTGCCTCGAATCGTGAAATAGCTCTATCGAACAAACTTGTCGTATTCCTCTTTAATCCTGACGGATTGAAGGCTCAACATGTCTATAATGTATGTAAAAAAGTATACCAAACAAAAGTTACAGAAGGAAATTAAATTACCCTTGATCCATGCTTTTTAAAATGACTTCAAACCCGATTACGGAACATATAATCTATATAGCATAATCTATAGTTAAGAAAAATGTCATTTCTTGAAGTTATTGTTCAAGCTTCCATTCACCTGACCACAACATTTATTAACAGTCATTTAAATTTAAGATAAATAGATGCAATGCAAGTGCAATTGACCCGCTCTCTGGCACTGGTGTGACTTTCAGCAAATTTCTTCATTTTTTAATGTGATTAACTTGTAAACTATGGCTTCTAGAGAAAAATGTTTATAACCTTTTTTGTAGAGAATTTAATTCTCTTTAACTTTTGCAATAGACATTTTCCCGTAAGACTTATAGATTATGACATATTAACAAAAATCCGAAAAATGGTACCTTCTTTTACTTCCCTCCCCTCACGCTCACCCCCCATTTATCAGGACTTTTAGTATGTTCATTAGTAGACCCTTCTAAACAATATTACCAAGTTTCAAAACTGTCATAATTATGTCCAGAAATAAACCTAATTTGACTGGACTATAAGCTTCTTCTTGAAACTAATTCAGAAAAATTAAGTTCATTTACAGCATAATTTAAGCAGAAAGATGTTGAAGAATGCTCCAGAATTTCACGCAAAAATATAAGAATCGATTATAACAGCCAAAACGTCATATTAATGTAGCTGCATCACTAGTAGTAGCAGAATTACTCAAAAACGGACTGACAGTATCTCAGCACACTCTGGAACTTTGTAGAACACACAGATAACATTACTATTTAAAGATTTGCTTAACGATAAGCAGCCAATCAGAACAAAAATTGTGAATCATGCATGAAGATCTGCATGCATAGACAAATTAGAATAATAAATTAGCCTATTTGATATTTTTTGTTCCTACAAAAATATTAAATTCATCTACAAAAAGTAACTTACTAGTTTAAATAAAGTTTAAGAAACATATACATACAAAATAAATAAAACATACAATATAATGATTCCTTATAAATTTGTGAAATTCATAACTTGTGAACTCTGCAGGTGAAAATACATGCAAGGTGACGATTTCAACAAGTAACTAAATAAAGTTTTTATAAATAAAGTAAGGGGGGATTTCCAGAAATACAAAAAAAAAGGAAATATAAACAAGATACGCATAGGATAAGCTTGCAGCAAGACCTTTGAGCAAGATTTTTGACCGATAGTAAATTATACTTTATGTACTGAAATAATACCATTTTACAAGGCAAAACTTTTAACAAATTTCTTTTATTGTTAAAAATCAATTTTTAGCTATAATGCAAGACAGTTTGACACTTAGCCCATCTCTTTTAATTATAATCAATACACAAACTTTCCTGCACCCATGCAGATAAATAATTAAAATTCAATAAAATGAAGAGGAAAGAATGTAAAATTAATAAATTTAATTTAATGAATGTGTGATGAGGTTAATAATTTAACTAGTTTGGAAATGAAGGTAGAATCTCGTATGTTTAGATTACAATATATTAAAATAAAGCTTAAAGAACTTGGAAAAATACTTTTTCTAAAGATAATTTTTAAAATGAAGAATATGTGGAAAGTTGTGATCTTATATATTTTCAGCAAGATTTAGTAAAATGTTGCTTCATTATCTGAAAGTAACTGTGTATATCTGTATGCTACTTTCTAGTTGACAATCTCAAATATCTGGTCACAAAGGGTGACCTGGTGACTGGAAGTTTCACTCCCAGATTTAGAGTGATTTGAAAATTAAGAGTGGATTGTTTAAATTTTATATATTATAAAAACATGAGTTAAAATTTGTGAATTATTGCATACTGCACCCCACCCTTACCTATTATCCACATTCTATTCCAGAGCAGTATTGTATAGACTGTTTCAAATTTTCAATTTTTTGTTTTTTTCTAAGTTATTACAATCTGAAAAATAACATTGCTTTTAAAGTTTTGCTGAGTCAATACTTCATGAGATTAGCTAAAGTATGCATATCTTGATTTTATCCCTTTCAAGCATGTCATTAAAAACAAATAATGTTCCATTCCTATCTAGTCTCCCCTATAATCTCTATAAATTATGAACCAGCATCAAACAGTATAATTAAATGTTAAAATTAAAACAGTACTAAAAAACAATATTAATTTGCAGTAAAAGAGAAAACAAATATAATGGAGTTTGCATTTAATAAATGATTTTTTTTCTATAATTGTATGCAAATAAATTGTTATTTCATATAAACTTTATATGTATTTTTACAATTGCAAAGAACGTTTTGTCTTTAAAATTATATTTTAAACAATTGTAATACCAAAATTTATAGAGAAAATGTACACATATATCATTAATTAAAGATTTCGATCGAAAACATGATGAACAAAGTAAAACTAACTCCAGATTTATTTATAAAGAAATGTTTTTAGAGTAGTTTAGCAATACTTTCTGGTAGCTCTTATGGATTCTATTAAATGGAAATGCAACAGAGGTTGCATTTGTCTTTCTAAGTCATATCATAAATTAATCATATGGAGTTACAAAAAAATATAAAATTCAAATAATTAAAGGAGACTTATTAGACAAATAAAACTGCTACTTGAATTTAAGCAGACAAGGATTATATTGCACATCCAAATTTCGTATGATGTATCTAAGCATATCTGTAAGAACAGCCATACTTGCTCAATAAGTTCGGTCAACGAAAATTATTTTCGCCATTTTGAATTTATTTTAATCAAATTAGTGTTTCTCAACTGTATATTTATTACTAAAATTGTCGTTATGTAACTGTAAGAAAGTAGTCAACGTCGAAAAGAATGTAAATGGACCTCGGGCGGGGATGCAGAATGCCGCGCTACACGAATTCAGCGGCGGTGAGAGGAGTCTCTTCAGATTCACTCTCAAATAACAGAAAAAACTTTTTTCGTGAAATTTGTTCTAACATATTTCTTCAAATATAATTTAAATTGTAATTAAAAATATTTTGGCTTACATAAGACGCCTCTGATTTTTTTTGCTACTTCAAACTATACATGTTCTTACAGATTAACATCTAAATAAATAGTTTCTACAAATATTTCTTATTTTCATTTTGTGGATGTTTAAATTATCGAATTCTTTGAAAATCTATAATTAACATTTATTTAAATCTGCAGATAAAATTAATTTTTTTAACATTTTATATTTAAAGGTGGAGAACTGACAAACTTGTTTTTAAAGTATTTAAAGCATTTTCTTGTACAGTTCTTGTAAAGGATCTTTTTATCCAAATATTTTATCTTCTGTGTTTTATGAAAATAAATATTTTTTAAAGAAAATGTCAGCTCCTCAGATTCACTCTCAAGCAACAAAAAAAACTTTTGTTTGTGAAATATGTTCCAAAGGATTTTCGCAAAGCGGTACTCTGAAAAGACACTTGTTCACCCATACAAAGAAAAAACTGTTTGTTTGTGAAATATGTACTAAAAGATTTTTACGAAAAGATCATTTAAAAGGACACTTGCGGGCCCATACAAATGAAAAACCTTTTGTTTGTAAAATATGTACCAAAGGATTTTCACAAAGTGGTGCTTTGAAACTACATCTGCGCACCTATACTAAGAAAAAACCTTTTGTTTGTGAAATATGTTCTAAAGGATTTTCAGAAAGTGGTAGTCTAAAAAAACACTATGTATCCATACAAAGAAAAAACCTTTTGCGTGTGAAATGTGTTCCAATCGATTTTCACAAAGTGGTACTTTGAAAATACGTCTGTGCACCCATACAAAGGAAAAACCTTATGTTTGTGAAATTTGCCTCAAAGGATATTCATGTAGTGGTAATTTAAAAATACATTTGCGCTCCCATACAAAGGAAAAACCTTTTGTTTGTGAAATATGCTTTAAAGGATATTCAGAAAGTAGTCGTCTAAAAAAACACTTACGTACCCATACAAAGGAAAAACCTTTCGTTTTTGAAATATGTTTCAAAGGATTTTCACAGTGTTGTATTTTGGAAAAACACTTGCGTACCCATACAAAGGAAAAACCTTTTGTTTGTGAAATATGTTCCAAGCGATTTCCACAAAGTGGTGCTTTGAAAGTACATCTGCGCACCCATACAAAGAAAAAGCCTTATGTTTGTGAAATTTGTTTCAAAGGATTTTCAAATTGTGGTGTTTTGAAAATACACTTACGAACCCATACAAAGGAAAAACATTTCATTTGTAAAATATGTTCCAAAAGATTTACACAAAGGGATAATCTAAAAATACACTTTCGCATCCGTACAAAGGAAAAACCATTTGTTTGTTAAATATGTTCCAAAGGATTTTCAAATAGTGGTGATCTGAAAGTACATTTACGCAGCCATACAAAGAAAAAACCTTTTGTTTGTGAAATAACTACCAAAGGATTTTCTGTAAGTGGTAGTCTGATGAAACACTTGTGCACCCATAAAAACGAAAAATCTTTTGTTTGAGAAATATGTTCAAAAGGATTTTCAGTAAGTGGTTATCTAGAAATGATCTTGCGCTGTGCACCAATGTATGTCGCTGTGCGCAATGAAACCCCCTTTGTTTGTGAAATATATTTAAAGCGTTTTTTAGTGAGAAAAATCTAAAAAGACATTTGCATGCCCATAGAAGGGGAAAAACTACTGTTTGTGAAATATAATCCAAGCGTTTTCACAAAATAGTCATCTAAAAAACATTTTCTTACCCACAAAAACCCTTTCTGCTTGTGAAATCGGTAATCTAATGAATCATTATCGTACACATACAAATTTAAAAACCTCTTTGTGATCTATATGCTCTAATCAATTATCAAAAAATGGTTAGCTAAAAAAACATTTGCATGTTCTCGCAAATAAAAACATTTGTTTTTGAATTGTATTCTAAAGGATATTCTTAAATACATTCATGTTCTCACAAATGCAAAGTCGATCTTTTGAGAAGTATGTCCTGCAGCAGGGTTTTCCAAAGTTTTTGACTCGTGTACCCCTTTTTAGATTGGATTTCTAAGATGAAACTCCTTAATCCTACCATATCCTACGTTACTAAGTAATGTCTTTTAGATGCATTGCTTTGACGTACAAAAAGGGGGAATGGATTGTTATTAAATTGATTGCAAAATTGTGAGTTGTCCCTAGAATAAAAGTTTTTTTTGAAACACCTTTTTTATTGCTGAATTAATTTTTTATAACCGTCAATACAGATGATTTTGTCAAATGTTTCCAAACTTAAGAATTCTCCAAAAATCAAGAAATCATATTTGACTTGCATAAATTACATTGTTTGAGTGAATCATATATGTTTAATGTAGTATGTATAATTGAATTGTTTAGACCAGCTGTTCCCAAACTGGGGTACGCGTGCCCCTAGGGCTACGTAGCGGGCCTGCTAGGGCTATGTGAAAATAATACTTATAATGGCGGAAATCGCAAAAATTTTAGAAATGACAAAGTAATCTGTATCGATTTATTAAATGGTTGTGATAAGATGATTACTAATGAAAAAAGCATGTTTGCGTTATTTAGCTGAGTGTAAGGGAGGGGTAGAGGGGAATTTTTATAAGAAATGGGATACTCCGAAAGGAAAAGTCTACAAAAGGGGTACGTGAAATAAAAAACGTTGGAAAGCGCTGGTTTAGACGAATATCGGAATTCCAGTCAAATTGCTTATTACTTGCAGGCAAATGCCTTATTTCGCAGAAGTTTAATTTAAAAACCACCTTCTGCACTTTACTTTTGGTGTCTGTGTAAGCCAACATTCGTGCATCATGGGCATATCATTGAGAAAAACAGCAAGCTAACTTTGCTTTCTCACACAAGATTTTTAAATCGTCTGACAAATGATATCAAAAATATGATGGACTTTTATTTTTAAATAGGATCTTCAACTTACTGTGAAATATCGAATCAAAGAAGACCTTGTGTTTCACTGAGTTTAAAATGTGTGGTTTTCTTTTCATGCTGAACACATCCAATACAAAAAGTCGCCTAAAGCCTTATATTGCGCTGTTAAAAATGTTATTTAAATGAGTCTAATGTTGCTTAAACGGGATAAACAAAAATAAAAAGAAGGACTGTGAAAAGTGCCAGCTCGCACACACTGAAATTTGCGGGAATGGGGAGAAAAGAGTAGTTATGCCTGTGACCCACCGTCCACACATTGCTGTTTTCCGCATAAGCTGGTTTTGAAAGAAATTTCTTCCATCACAGGTGTGATCCTGAAAAGATGAGGTGCTGTTCTTTATTGAAATTATTTTTGTTTAGATTTATATTATTAGGGTAATGCTTTGCCATGTATTTGTTTAATAGAGATGTGGAATTGTATTTAAACACCTCCTAGAATTTGGTGAAAATATTTCATTTAATTTTGAGGAGGATATTACAAATATTTTATTTAATTTCTTAATTTATTTCTTAGTTTTCCTTTGAGAGTTTATGTGCACTAATTGAGGAGATGCCCCTGCTCTGTACGCAATATTATCCCTGATACGTAAATACTCTGCTTGGACAAAACCATCTTGTTTCACTATGCTGGAAGAGGAGCGTATGATGATTTCTAACTTCACACTTAAGTTCACTTTTAGCAGATCGGTATTTAATGTGTAGTTTATTAATTAATGGCCCCTTCAACATTTTCATAAGTTGAGAAGACATTTTGTCAAGGGAAGCACTAATCAAAAAAGAGTGACATAAGATGCTGCTACAGTACTTTGCATAATGTTTAATTTTTGGAATGGTTTAAGAATTGTGACCCATCATTGCTTTTGCATAACCACTGTATATATCCGCATACTAGTTTTTTAGGACATTTAAGAAGTATTCAGCCAAAATATTTCTTCCCGTAATGTGTTAGTTTGAAGTAGATTTAAAACAACTTTTCCTCACAGCTTGTAAATATATGTAATGGAAAAATATTAATAAAACTCCTGATACTATGACGTCAGTAGATTCATCCATTTGTAGTGTGATTTTAGTAAATCTAAAGTGGTTGTTAAGTGTTTCTTTTACATCAACACTCATGTTGGTGGTTTGTCGAACAAAAGTTTTGTTCGACAGATTATTGGAGACGAAATTACTAACATTTTCACCAAGCAATATCGATTACACTGGGTTTTTTTAGAGTCTCTGCAATTGTATGATTTTCATTAACTGAAGCTACTCGTTAAGGTATTAGATAAAAAAAGTGTCTAGGATTTTTCTATCGTTTGTTTTAACAAATGGCGTCATTAATTTCTTTTGAAGAATACATTTCTTTTTATTTCATATGTCAAACACTCAGTGGTTTATTTTTAAAAATCAACATGATGATGGTATAGTGAAATAAAAACGCATAAAGCATGATGTTATTGGCTAGCAATGATTTGCAAATCTCACACTGAGAGGAGTTGCAAAATGTAAATTAGCAAATTTTTATTCAGAATGCAATATCTTGCTTTCTTACATTAAATCAACCTTTTATGTCATCATTTACTGCAATTTCTGGATCAAAAACATAAAAATAAAACAAGTCTAAAAATTAATGTTTGCAGTAGAAGTTTTTTAATGAAAATAAAAATAATTTTATTACAAGAGTTCAGTAAATTAAAGCTAGTTTACAATTTATAGGTATTTTTGTAACAATAAATCCACGAACACTTTTGATAAAATCCCTTGCTTGAAATGTGTCAATCCCATTCAAATTTACTTTTTTTTTATAAAAGTGCTACAGCGCACCTGAAAAGTGAACACACAGCCCTTAGGGCTGCGTGAAGCTTAGATTGGAAACTTCAGTTTTAGAAAATCGTTTGTTGTCTCTTGTAAAGATATTTTGCATCTCGCGTAAAGGAAAACCTTTCATATTTTGATTATGCTCTGAACATTTGTCCCAAAATTATATTTTAACACTTTCACTGGAGCATTGTTTGAAAAAAAATCTGATGCCTTTCAAGTTGTAATTTTGAAGACTTATTTTAATCTAAAATTGTCTATTTTAATCTAAAATTTTATGTACTAAATGTTCCAAATAATTTTTATTTCAATTCTTTTACTAATTTTTACAATGAAACATTTTCGGAACTAACTCCCTTATACGAAGCAAATAAGATCCATGTGGCCCATTTAAAAATTCCAGTGGATGAATTATATTTTATACAGTGGTTAATGTGTTAAAATTTGAGCTAATTAATGAAAATTAAAAAAAAATTAGTTTTATTTTATGTAAAGGATTGTGACATATGAAGAATGTATATAAGATCTTTGTCTTGAAGGTAATATAAAAAGCTTTTCTGTCCATGATACAAAAGATTAATAATTTCACAGAGGATATTTCGTAAAGATGTATTTTTTTAGTACCCATACAAAAAAAACCCCGTCCATTTGTCAAATTTGGTAATCTCTCAACAATTTTCCCTGAACCTATGTCAGATTAATAAACATACACTATTTCTGAGTAGTCAATGAAATTACGTTTGTAGTATATTATGAAATAGTGCAAATAAGAAGAGTTTTCAATTTTAAGTGTAAAAAAATCAATATTAGATATTTTTAAATATAAAATTACGAGCAAAGCTTAATTTTAAATAATTGCGATCAACAATGATATCAGCACCATCTTGATTCTTTTTGGAAATAAATTTAGACTTCCTTCATCTTCATGAGAAATCTTGTATTTAGTCAGACAGAATTACCTATTAAAATGTGTATTGAATGATATGAAAATAGAAACATTTAGTTTTTCAAAAAAATGAGGCAACAAACCCAATACAAGTTAAAAAAATATTTCTTTACAGTTTTACATACGAATACCGAGCAGAAGAAACTACATTACTCAAAGATTTTGCTCTAGATAAGCTAATTTATGAACTATTATTTTAACACAGTCAAACTGACTGGTAAAGTTATCATACGAATTGAATATTTCCAACTGAGCGAAAAAAAAAATATGCTTTTTTTCGCTCAGTTGGAAATATTCAATTCGTATGATAACTTTACCAGTCAGTTTGACTGTGTTAAAATAATAGTTCATCTACGTATCCATCGTTAATATGGAGGTCCTTAACCTGCGGTTTATTCTGTTGAGCTGTCTACATGACAGACCAGATGTTCCTACCAATAAGGTTATCTGAGCGAAATATGCTGGCTGGTTGTCGGCCCAGTTAGCTTAAATGGAAAAGGATTGGCCTTGTAAGCCAAGGATCTGGGTTCGATTCCCGGCCTGGGCATTTTTTCGCTCAGTTGGAAATATTCAATTCGTAAGCTAATTTATATCGGAATCGTAAGTAAGAAAATATTCATTTGTAATTAGCCTGCTGTACTAGCTCAAAATGCATCATGAATATAAAAAATTATTTTAAAAAACTGTGATGCTGTTGATGTGAGTGCCATTTTGAATTTTCATCCTACAACTTAATAAAACGGGAGGCGGCAGCACAGGCGACCCCCTCATCGAGTTCACAGCTGAAATTCCAGGATTAGTTAGTACTTTGAAGTTATTTTTGAGAAGCGCGGTTGCCTTACAAGTCTAAATATATTTTCTATTTAGAGAAAAGGAAAAAAAATTAAATTTTGAGGTCTAAGCCTGAGTATCACTCGGGTTTTTGTTGAAGCGAACCATGCCCGAGAGTCTCCCAGGGTCAACTTTTAACTCTTTGAACTATAAAAATACCTATTATATACGTTCGCAGTCTTTTCAGCTATTATATACGAACCTTTTATTTTGAAAAAATATGTGGCAGCACTAAACAAAAATAAGTCTGTGAAAGTATCTAGAATCACAGTTTAATTCAAACTTATCGTGAAACTTGTGGTGCTGCTTTTTGTGCTTTTAAATGTACCACACAAAAGCAAATTTTACTAAATAATGTTTATATACAAATAAAACCCATTTTCAGATATTTGTACAACATTTGGGTAAGTTTGTTTTTAAATCTATGTGAAATTTTATGTTAAAAACGATAATTTCTTAAGCGGAATTTTTTAAAATGTAAAACATGCTTTTTTCAATAATTTTTCATTAAATTTTAGCACATTTAAATAGTTCCTTGATTATGAATAAGAGCAGTTTGAAGTTTATAAGAAAAAATTTATTAAAATACATATCTTTCAAGTATTTTTAAAAAATCCTGAAAAGTACCAAATAGCCTCAGTCCAGAGAGAGATAAGCGGTTGTAATAGATCAGGCCTTAAAGTGTTAAAAGATTTTTATTGGTTAATATATATAAAAAACTTTTATAATGACGTGAGTGCAATGATTGATATTTATATGAAATCTAATAATAACTTTAATTTTTATTTATTTGTATATGCTAAATATAAGTTTAAATATGGTCCATCAACATCTGTATACATGACTATTTTTCTTAGGTCATGAAAAAAGCAGTTTTTGTATCAGTTTTCATGTCATGACGAGATTTTACTTCCAGTTAAACAAACAAAAAATTTCTGATATCACAACCGCCGTTACCAGTTTTAAAAAGGAATTTACATTAGTTCCTATTCTAGCTTTGACAATGCCAGGGTCAAAACCTGATGCAGAAATGTACAATAACAACGCAATATTATTCAGCAAGGTGCAGTTATAAAGTGTATTATATTCTAGAAAACTTTTTTCAAGTAAAAAACATAATTGCATGATTTTTAAAATTATATGTCAACATTTCTGTAAGAATATGATCTCAACAGTATAAGCTTTAATGTTTATAGATGTACTGTTAATAAATTTTATTTTTATATGTTAATTTTTATCAAGAGTGTATTTTTTTTTCTTAAGTCATTTTCATGTACAAGACTATCTTCTTTTAAAAAATTATAAGATTCTTAGAATTTATCTATACACTAAATATAATATCTTAGATATGTATTCCAGTTTGATACAGTTATCCACAGCAAATATTTACACATCTGTGGAATACTGCATCTCAAATTGAAATCATTTGAATACAAAAGCATGGTAAAGCATCAGCAATCAAAAATTAGCAAAATGCACAAAATAGATGAAGCCTTGATACTATGCATGTGTAACAAATTAAATTTATTTAATATTATTACACCAATTTAATATAATACTGCTATTTTTGCATTTAAATTAATCAGAATGGTATAAGAGTGAAACCTGTATTTAAAAATACTGGAATAGTATAGCCAGTGTGTGTACTAGATATGGACCAGGGTCATGATATTTTAGAGGACAATTTGCTGATTCACAATGTGATGTGTTTACAGCATGTGTAACAGGGATTACACGATTCATGTAAATCTTCAAATTATGTGCATTATTTCTGAAAATCCCTTTCCTCAACAAAAGTGTGCTCTTCCTGCATCGAGTCTGCTGGTGATGAAAGTACTGATAATTACTAAAAAATACGAATTTAATCAGTCGGTTACTGACGATTTAGCCTGTATTATATCAGCCCTAGGTCAAATATCACGTCGAAGCTTACGGTGTTATTTTCTTCTCCATGCATGGAATGAGCGTAAACATTCATGTTGAACTCATTTCATTAAAATCTAATATCTAAATAAAACTGAAAAAAATCTTGCAAATATTTTAATTTGTGTAAATTGTGTCTTTCGTCATAACGCATTTTCTAAATTTAAAATATTTCGTCACTAGAGAAAAATTGACTTTTCTAAATCGCATACATCTTAATGTCATAAAAACTACTTTGAATAGCAATTTTGAAATGCTTATAGTTGGAATGTTGTGTCGTTGCCTGCAAAAATTCACTTGATTTTACATCTTATATGCTTGATGAAAAGTCTTATTTTTTTAATTTGTCTACATAATCCAATTACTGTATTCCAGCTTTCATAAAAATACAAATGTCTTCATAAACTTTTGAAGTTATTAAGCTTTACTTTCTCATTTGAAAATATTAGTAACATATACATTTGATCTCTGAAAGTTTGACAACGCTTTTCTACATTTTTTCTGTTAGCTTTATGTAACTTTATTAATGTTTTTTTTAACCTTTAACAGTGGCATACTTCCAGGGCGATTTTACAAACTAACATGGCTAAAGCTTTATTCAATGTTAGAGCTATGTTAAATGACGATTGAATGAAACATGATTATGTAAAAGCTGAAAGCAGAGTTGAAAGGTGTGCCGTCAGGAAATATTGTTTATTCTTTTCTCTCATTTGGCATGGCATGATTGAACTTTAAAAATCCTTTGCCTCATTATTTTAATGAGAGTTTTCTTTCTGTGGAGGAGAAATATGCTGTTTATTATTGGGGCATAATAAAAGGATATTTTTTGTTTCTTTCTTTATTTTATTTATACATAACAATGTTTATATTTTTTGTAGTATTTTGAATAGTTTTACCACTTATATTTAAATACAGAGAAGGGCAGATGCACAGTGACCCAATTTTCATATGGAAAGTTTGTAATAATGTAAATTCCTTCTATTTGCAAAAAACAACATTGAGCATATGCATAACTAACAGTTCTTTAAACATACGAAATGTTCTTTCTTACTTATTCTTATGCGTGAATAAAACTTCAATAATAAAAAAAGATATTTATCATCTATCTATATATATATGTAAAATACAAGGCTATCTTTTCAGTCGTCTGGCCCGAGCTTTCTACTAAACCGATTTTGATAATTATTTTTTTAAATGAAAGCAGTTTATTTGTATATGTGCCCACACTCGCTATTTTCTTAAATAATCCCATTTTTATAATTTAATTTTAAAAGTGCTTTATGAAATTTCTTCACATTGGTGGCAGTCGTGTTACTTCCATTGTTGAAGAGAGAAGGGAAACGATGGGAATTACTATATGATTACGGATGCCAATTTCGTAGTACAATTAAAAATTCTGTTTTAAATTTTTTTAACAGAAAATGACGTCACAATTAAAAAAATGCGTTTTTACTCATAAAGCTGTTCCATTTCAATATTTTTTTCATTCCACTGATGCTGAGATTGAGACGCTAAAATAAGTGTTTCAGTAAGTGAAGATGACGTTGTACTAAAAATGAAATGAGTATTTCCTTTGATAAAACTAAATATTTTACTTCAAATGCGTCTAAAAAAACATTTATGAATTTGGCCAGCCCGCATGTTAGAACCTCAAGTCAAGAGTACGAATGTTTACGTACAAAATTGTAACTGGCAAACATGGCATCAATCTTGAGAATATATTTATTAATAATCTATTTGCACGTTAAAATATTTTTTAAATTGTGAATATGAATATGAAGTGTTATCATGTAAATTTTGCTACGGTGAAAACTACGTTTTTTTTTTTTTTTTTTTTTTTTTTTTTCTTTTTAGATGTCGTTGAAAAAAAATTATAATTGTATCATAATGGGGCAATTTTCTATGACGCAATTCCAAAAGATCAAAGCCCCAATTAATAGCTTCATAATTTCATGTTACTGGTTATGTTAGGACTGTTAGGATTAATGTTTAATTTTTCAATAATTTGAAAAGTTAAAATTAAACTTTACGTACAAATAATATTTATTTTGCGAGTTGGGCCAGCGAATATAAGATTAATTAATTATTATTTTTATGATTTTTTTTATAAATTCAGTCAATCAGTTTTCTTTAATATGTTAATTCGTCGAATTCGACTCGTTAAATATAAATTTGAGTGGTGAAGATTTTTGAATGCTTTTGAATGCTACATTTAGAGAACTATACGGAGAACTTTAACTGGAATGAAATTTTATTTTATACTGGTATTTACTTATTATAAAAAATTAGTTCAGTTGTATGTTAAACTGATTAGATTAATTTTATGATAATCTAAAAAAAAGTTAATGTGTAAATTAGTCGCTTAACTTTGACTTACGATCTTTTATCCACCGTTGATTAATTTAGCGTTTTTTTTCTTTTCTTCTCTTTTAATCTTCAAGCTGTTATAAACTGTTTACAAGTCTATTTGTTTACACATATTTTTAAAAAATGGAATGTTGCTGTTAAGATACTCATCTAAAGCAACAACCACTCGTTTTATGGGAAATTTTCTGATTCCAGCAACCGATAAAATATTGCAAATTCATTCAATAAACTAAATATTTTTTAACTCCTACACTGTATATTTTATTCAGGTTTACTATATTATATAAATTCAGCAATATAAAATAATGTTTGTCTATTTATTTTATTTTATACATGCTAACAAAATCATTTTAAATAAATATGTTTTGTATCTTTGTGTATAAAGAAAAAGCTATGCTAATGTTCTTGAACAAATGGCAGTTTAATGGGTGATTGAACATTTATCTAGGAGCATAAACCTATAAAAGCACAATCAGGAATGATATTTCTTGGAATAGTTTATTGTTAGGATGAAAAATGAGACTTTTGGTTTGAAAACCAATAACGACGGTTATAAAGCAGGACTCATATTCAACCACCTGACCGCCAAGCTAAAGGGCAAAACTGTAATGTTTTCTCTGTAATTTTTTTTTAATTCCTAGGAAAAAAATGTTTTTTCCAACATTATATATATATTTTTAATACGTATATGCATATAAGCCTTGAGAGTATTAATGATAACTTTTTAAAACTAGATTATATCTGTAGAATTATATTAATATAAATAATGCTTCTATTGCAGAGAAACATACACCTTAGTGAACGGATATATCAGTTCGTTGTGGTGAGAAGGTTTTAATATTCTAATTCTAATGTTATTTTGGATTAAGTACATTTGTTAGTCATGTTTTTTTTTCCTTTTGTTGATTCTAATATTAGCGTCTACACGGAAGATTGTATTTTTTTAAAGAGGTGAATAAAATTATTGTATTAATTTGATAGCTTATCTAGGATTATTTCTCAGAGGAGGGTACAATCCCCTGTGTATAAAGATTTGTTTAAACTGTTTTAACAGAATGCTTCCTTATTGCTTTGCTACAGTGATTACCGAATTAAAAATTTCATAAGTTTCATGTATATTGAGATAGCTGATTCTAATGAGTTTTATTTTGTGTATGTAGTGGTATTTTTTTCTTAGCGTAGAATGCAAATAGTTACATTTAAAAAAATGGCTGAATAACGGATATCATGTTTTATAAATTCAGTGTTGCCAGATTGGAGACTTTTTTGTCCCCAGATTGTTGATTGTCACTGCTTTTTTTTAAATAGAAATATTCGCCCGATTTAAAAATAGATTAAAAATTCTGAAAAATAAGCGAATTATACTATTTTTAAAAAGTGGTGACAGTCAAATAATCTGAATTAAAAAAGTCTCCAATCTGGCAACAATGTATAGATTCCTGAATATGAGTGTGATAACCCACATTTTTTCTTTGTTAACATGGATGGAAAGCAGGCATACATACTTGATTGCTGTTTTTTCATTTTCTTTTTTAATATTTAATAAGCGGGTGTTAGTTAAGAAGTTTGTTTTTTACTGCATTTTTTTTTCGCTTTTTTAGGTTCGAATTCTCGGACTGATGACCGATTTTGAAAAATTTTTGGAACTCAATGCCATAAATTTTTGGAAATTACTGAACGAATTACACCTCTGTAAAATTAATAATCCTTTGTACATGGACAGAAAGACAGTTTTCTTCTTGTATCATCAAGTCGAAGTTTTTTATAATCCATTCTGTCCATGACACAATCCATTATTTAACATAAAACTCACTTTTCATTTCCATGAGTAAGCATAGTACTTTTCAACACGTTGTTTTCAAGACGTCGACACATAGTACGTCAACACGAATTAAACACAATTCACGCTAAAATTGTTCACAGAGCCCCATAAATGACATTTCCTTTGGACAAGGAATATCGTTTCCGAAAATGTTTCACTGCAAAAATCTAAATTATTAAAAAATATGAAATAAATATTACTTGGAGACATGAGTGAAAATTTTCCGCAATGGAACAGAATACAGTCTTTTTTTTATTTAGAAAGACGGAACGTGATAAAAAGAAAGTATTGATTTCTGCCTTGAATTCTAGTGGCAAAATAAAAAAAACCTGTAAAAAAAGGCAAAAGTATTGCAAAAGCTTGCCGAATCTTTACCTAATTTTGTTTCTGATAAAGCTTTGCTGTTAGAAGACATAAGGTAATACAGAAATGATCCAGAATTTTCTAATCTGATAAAAATTCCAGAATTGATTTAGACTGGTGGTCAAACATTTTCAACATTGAGCATCAAGGCATTTTTAAATGAAAGTATTTGTGCTTTTATGTCAAGGCACTGCTGACACTTTTTTCGGACCTTTTAGCTGAAGGAATTTTTAATATCATGGATGATATAATAACAGAAGATAGAAGTGTTCAAACTGTAGAGAATTATGAAGCAATCTCTACCATTAAATATCATTTACGCGGAAGAAAAGTTAATACAGTTGAATTAAAACCATCTGTGAAAATGCCAAGAGTCATCCATACAGTCCATGTTTCCTATCAGCAGCATCCTGTCAGAAAAAAAGCTGAAAAATTTTCCTAAAAGTACATCTGGAAAAAAAAAAGAAAATCCACATGATTGTGTTCCCTCTAGTTTTACTTCTAGTTACTGTGCCCTTCCCCAAAAAGATAGCACTACAATGGTGCCAATTATTCAAACATGTTTGCCAAAAACTGACAAACGAAGTAAAAATAAAAACATATTCTAGTAATTAGTTCTTCTTCCAA
Source organism: Maratus speciosus (assembly GCA_963932465.1). NCBI lineage: Eukaryota > Metazoa > Arthropoda > Arachnida > Araneae > Salticidae > Maratus > Maratus speciosus. Next base: position 43,117,268 of record OZ010797.1, on the reverse strand, counting down.
AGAGTAAAAAATCTCAGAAAGTAACACCATGTGTTAAAAATCCATCCAAAAGGTCTGCTGAAAATTAAATACTTAAAAACCTCCAAAAGCATTGATGCCATGAGTAATAAACATTTTTCAAGGGAAAACTGTTACAAAAATAAAGATTTCAGTATTTTTTTTTTCTAGAATTGTCAAAATCTATTACTTTTTCGCGAGGGGGGTGGGACTTTTATCATTTTTAGGGTTCCGTACTTAAAAAATAAAAGCGAAACCATTATAAGATCACTCCTGTGTCTGTCTGTCACAGCCATTTTACTCGTAAACTATGGAACGTGGAAAGTTCAAATTCGGAGAAGTAATAAAGACCATTGACCCACATATTTTCAAATTAATAATCATTCATAAATATATTTAGTAAAAATGTAGAGGGGCTAATTATGCTACTTGAAAAAAAAATCTTTTCTTTGTATATCATGTGGGGTATCCTGTGAAAGCTTTCGTAACGCTGAACTCAAAAATACATTCCTTTTAATTTTAGGTATTATACTTTCAAAGATATTGTCGAAAATTAAACACAAAAATATGTCCCCCCCCCATCTAATTCCGAATCTACTGAAACTAAAATTATGAAAAAAATTAGAGGTAGTAGACGTTAATATAAACCTTCCCGGAAAATTATAGCGATTAACCAAGGACACATAGTTTTTGAGAAATTAGCATTTTTCTGTTATGCACAAATTTCGAATTACGGGCATTCAGAAAAAGTGTTGAGCATCGGTAGATATACCTATCGTTGAAGAGGTTTAAAAGCATTGTTGATAATGATTTTTCAAAAAAATCATGGGTAATTAGCCGAGATATTAACCTTTAAAGATACGGCCAGTTTGGACATACAAAAGGCCAGGGGCGGCGTACTCTATGCCTAGTTAACAACTTTTAATGATATATATGTGTAATGTAATGTCCAGTAACACTATAAAAGTAATAAACGTCAAATTGCTAAAAAAATACTAATTTAAGGGGTCTCGGGAACCTAAAAAATGAAAAAAAAAGACCATTTTCAACATTTAATGTCTTAAAATATATATGATTTTAAAACACACTTTTAATTGGGATGAAAGATATAAGTATGTTCTTTCATTTCATGCATTTAAAAAATTGCAAGATACAGAATTAGTATTTATAGGGGGCTCGAAACTGTTAGACATTTGTCGAACAAAAAATTGGCATAACAGTTTACGCGCAGGATTACAAAATAAATATTGCAACTAAAATGAAAATGTTGGTGCAAGTATAAGTAAATACTTCAGATTGTAACAATTTCCCTGAACGTAATAAATTTGTATTTAAAGTATTTTTATATTTTTTATGCAATGTTGCATTTAGCTAATACAAAATTTTGAAAATTCCAACAGTAAAATCATCTAAAAAAATATTTTTTGAACAATAAAAGAAATTTTAGGTTCCGTTTATACAGTCTGACATGAAATATATGTTTCGAAAATTTCATGAAAAAATATTCAGAAGTTTTTGAGGTATCCAGCGCGTTATGCCCAAAAAAACGCCATTTGGAGAAAAATGACTTAAAGTTTCGGAAACGTCCCTTCAGTTATTTAGCGGATTTAATTCTAAAAGCCATAACTTTTGTTCTAAAGGGAGTTTCAAGGAAACAATTATAACAAAATATTCATAAAAGATAGAAGTTTAACATCTAAAAAAAATTAATTTTTTTTAAATTTTGAAGCTTTAAGAGTCCTACGACCACTTAACCCTTTTTGGCGCGGAGTAATTCTATTTATAAGCGTATGATATAATGAACTCACACCAGAATTTATGAACGAATTTATTAGAAAATGCGAGCTTGCTTATTTTCACTTACATGATAAAAGGAAAATTTTAATTAAATATTCTTGGTGCCGTTTGTCTGTTTTGGAATTAAAATTGGGTGTCCTTTTTTTATGGGCACTGTCCTCGGAAGGTTTAATTACAATGAATCGCATAAATACTGTGGGATTCGTGATAGTTTGCTTTGAGTGTATCTCTCAATACGGCTTGAGTGACTTTAAAAGTTAATTAAAAACCTATCTGGAAAAACGCGGCACTGACCAAGGCGGCGTTGCAACTTTGAAACCTCCTTTCGAAGCGCGTTTTTGATTGCGCTTAGCACAATGCCAAATTTAAACTTTAAACAAAGGTTTTGTTTTAGCTACACTGTAGAAATAAAGGTTATTACTACGCTGAATTTAGTTTTATGTAATGCCAAATGAAGTTTAACTATGCACTGCTTTTATTGTCAATAACGAATTAAGTTCATAATAAACAGATTAGGATAATATTAAAAAAAGAGTTATACGAATAGCTATATTTGATATTATTTAGGTTCCATATCTCTTTGAACTTTCATGGTATAATATTTCCACTTTTCTAATATATACAGTTATACCCAACCCTACGTTGTATAGTTTTTTACAAAATCTTAGTATTCTTTTGGCAACGTTTTTTTTATAATACAATTACAAATTAATATATTTATTCTACAGAACCCTCTGTGCGCGAGTAATACTCGCACTTGACCGTTTATTATAACTTTGTTGAATTTTGTGCTTATTTTTTAAATTGGTATTGGTGGAAATTGTTACAACACCATAAATCTCAAAACTTATTTATCAAAAATCTCAAATATTTTGCAAAATGAATATTTTTTTGTAATTGCCAGAATCCATTTTACCATTTCTATATTTTTAGACTTTATGACTTTAGAACATAGTGAACTTTGAAAAAGTTATTATAATTTTAACTTATTTTGCGCATGGTCCTATTTTTTCATTTAGTATAATCGCTAATATCTACGAAGTAACAAGTTTACTCTTACTGATAAGCTTCCAATTTATTATTTAAAGGAAAAAACTTATTTGTTCATTTAAAAAAAAAAAAATTCCCTATCCACAAAAAATATCTATACATTGTGATTAAAGTGTTTATTGTAACTAGTATGGTAGTTTTCTTTTAAAGAAATAAGAAAATTTCAAAAAGTTTAAGCCTCAGTTATTACAATAATCAATGTTAAAATTAATATTTATTATTCTTTATTTAATGTTATTTTAAGTTTTTCATACACAAATTTATTATATATAATAGTATACCCAATACTCGGAATTTTACGTCTTGAATATTACATTATGTTGGAGTTATTTATGTTTTGTTATAATGCTAAAGAAACATGTTAAAATACCTCAGTCCTGTGAGAATTTTTGACTTTCATCCATGCTTGGAGACAAGGTTGCCAGTTTGGCCTCCAATTTTAATCCGAAATTCCAAAATCATACCAGAAATTTCGAAAGAAGAATATTTACCCTATGTGATTGTTGAATGTCTCTAATAAAAGAAAGTATAAAATGATATCCTTTATTTCTGGTATGATCAATAAGTTTCTCAATAAAAATGGAGGCCAAACTGGTAACCCTTCTTGCACATAAGATGCATGTTAATAAATAACATGTCTGGGTCAAATAGGCAACTGGTAAAGAAGTCTTGTAAGTTACAACAAGAAATGGATTGAACTTTTTATTAACATTGCAGCAATTAAAATGTTAAATGTATCATTTTTGGAACATTGTTTAGACTTTAGAGCATGAACAGCAATGAAAGGCTTTTCTTTATATGAGATAAATGATGTCCTTAAGAGATTCTTTCAAAATTATCTCTAGAAAATACTTCACAAAAGATTGTTTTTGCATTTGTGAGAATATGGAAATGTAATTTTAAGATATCAACTTAAAAAAATCCTCTAAATTATATTAAAAAATAATATTCAGAACCAAATATTTTTTTATTTGTGTTGACATGCAAATGTATTTTTAAGATGACCAAGTTGTGAAAATTCATTCGAGCATCATTGTCACGAACGAAAGGTCTTCTGGTTTGCTCAAGTAAGATATAATGTTTTCTTACACTTACAGTTGCTGAATATCCTTTGAAACTTTTTTACAAGCAGGAGAGCTTTTCTTGTGGGTATACAAATGTTTTTTTTTTTACGACTACTTCGTGAAAATCCTTCGATTATATTTCGCAAGTGAAACTCTTTAAACATGTATCGATATGCAAGTGTACTTTTAGATTACACATCATTGAAAATACTCTGGAGCATACTTCAGAAACAAAAGGTATTTCCTTTTACGGGTACATGAATGTGACTTTGTGAAAACCATTGGCAATGACGTTGTGACGACCACTTTGTGAAAATCATTTGGAGCATGTTTTACAAACAAAGGGTTTTCACACTGTATGGATAAGCAAATGTTTTTTCAGATTACTATTTTCTGAAAATCTTTTGGAACATATTTCACAAATAAATGGGTTTTCGTTTGGATGGGTACGCAAGTGTGCTTTCAGTTTGTCATTTCGAGAAAATCCTTTGGAACATATTTCACAAACAAAAGGTTTTTCCATTGTATGCGTACGCAAGTGTTTTTTAAGGGTACCATTTTCTGAAAATCCTTTGGAACATATTTCGCAAACAAAAGGTTTTTCCATTGTATGGGTACGCAAGTGTACTCTCATATGTTCATGTTGTGCAAATCCTTTGGAACATATTTCACAAATAAATGGTTTTTCGTTTGTATGGGTACGCGAGTGTATTTTTAGACTGTCATTTCGAGAAAATCCTTTCAAACGTATTTCACAAACAAAAGGTTTTTCCCCTGTATGGGTACGCAAGTGTACTTTCAGATGTTCATTTTGTAAATATCCTATGGAACATACTTCACAAACGAAAGGTTTCTCCATTGTATGAATACGTAAGTGTTTTTTCAGACGATCATTTTGTGAAAATCCTTTGGAACATATTTCACAAATAAAATATTTTTCTTTCGTATGGGTGCGCAGGTGTCGTTTCAGATGATCATTTTGTGAAAATCTTTTGAAATATATTTCACAAATAAATGGTTTTTCGTTTGTATGTGTGTGCAAGTGTCTTTTCAGACTGTCATTTCGAGAAAACCCTTTGGAGCATATTTCACAAACAAAAGGTTTTTCCCCTGTATGGGTACGCAAGTGTACTTTCAGATGTTTATTTCTTGAAAATCCTTTGGAACACATTTCACATACAAAAGGTTTTTCGTTTATATGGATACGCACATGTTTTCTCATATTATCACTTTGTGAAAATCCTTTGAAACATATTTCACAAAAAAGGGTTTTTTCTGTTGCTTGAGAGTGAAACGGAGGCACTGACATTTTCTTTATAGAAAATAATTATGTTCATAAATCACAGAAGATAAAATATCTGCATAAAACGATACCTTGTTAAACTTATCCGAAAAAATGTTTAAGTACCGCATAAAGGAGTATGTCTGCTCTCCAACTTTAAATCTAAAATGTCGAAAAAAATTAATTATATACTCGTTTTCTGCAGATTTAAAAACATATTAATTATCAATTTGAAAATCAGTCAATAAAAATTTCGGCCGGAAAATAAAAATAAGAAATATTTTTAGTAACTATTTATTTAGATGATAACTTTAAAGAACGTGGATGATTTCTAGTAGCGACGAAACACCAGCAGCATATTCTATAGGCCAACAAACTTTTAAATCCTAATATCATCTTTAACTTTTAGGTTGAGCAAAAAGTTCTGGAAAATTTTTAATCAAATAGTTACCAGAATTTTTATCCTATATAGGAGTACTAGTGGATATCTATAGGAGTCCTGGAATTTCGGCTCTAAAATACCTATTTAACAGTATGATTTGCGTTTGTTGATCCATCATTATTGAAGAAAAGGTCTAATGATTCTGAAAGCCGTCGATGAGATTAATGAGGGTGAAGGTGCTGATACGGCGACAAAATCGACTGTGATCAGACGGTTTAAGCGATTCGAAGAAGACAAATTTAATCTCAAAGACATGCCTCATTCTGGCTGGCCATCAGTTTTGGATGAAAGTGACTTGGCAGCCGCTGTGGAAGAATTATCTCTTTCGACAAGAAGTTTTTCTACCCCAAGGAGCCACCATGGTACTTCCAGCAAATCCAGAATCTGGTAGAAAGTCGTGGACTATGATGATCTCTACTTTGAAGAACAGACCTTGTTTCTTTTGTTGTTAATTTGTGCATATCAACGCAACATTCACAAATTTCCGAGAACTTTTTGCTCAAATTAGTATATTCTTGATTAATGGAAATTCAAGTAGTAGTATAAAAGAAATGAACATAAAATTTAAAATCACTAATTTGAGTATCAATAATGTAAAGAAATACCATAAAAGATATGGTTTACAATTTATAACATTATAAATTTGAAAAAACAAGTTCAAAATATCAAAAACAAAAGAAAATTCTGTCACTCGGACAACTTTTTTTTTTTTTACAATTACGGTTGCTCTCACAGATGTGCCTATATAATGTTCATACGGCTTTGCATGGAGAACTGTAATCATTTGGTGACATAATACTGCACTTCAGTGCTGGCTTTTAAATAAAAATAGTGAAAAATAGAGTGAAATATTGAAAATTCAAAATTTAAATAATGGTTTAATATTGCAGGATTATTGAGAAGCGCTAAATGTTATGATATTTTGTAACAATGAAGTAAATCGAGGTAATGACAATAAACTCTAGTTACATTTTAAGACTCCACAGAAAATGCTCAAAACTTTCCATATTAAGAAATTTTAATCAATACCACTGTTACTAATTGTTTAGCAGATTATAATAACAGTTGACATACTTAAAATATCACATTTGAAGTCATCGTTATTCTCTTAACACTAATTTGAAATGTATGCTGTTTTTCCATTATTAAAAAGCAGATTGAATGTAGTGGAAAACATTTTTAGGGTTCCGTACTTAAAAAGTAAAAACGGATCCATTATAAGATCATTCCTGTGTCTGTCCATCTGTGTGTCACAGCCATTTTACTCGTAAACTATGGAACGTGGAAAGTTCAAATTCGGGGAAGTAAAAAAGACCATTGACCCACATATTTTCAGATTACTAAACATTCATAAATATATTTAGTAAAAAAGTAGAGGGGCTAATTAGGCTAATTGAAAAAAAATCTTTTCTTTGTATATCATGTGGGGTATCCTGTAAAAGCTTTTATAACGCTGAACTCAAAAATACATTCCTTTCAATTTTAGGTATTATATTTTCAAAGATATTGTTGAAAATGTAGCATTAAAATATGTCCCCCCCATCTAATTCTGAATCTACTGAAAATAAAATTATGAAAAAATTAGAAGTAGTAGACGTTAATATAAACCTTGCCGGAAAATTATAGCGATTAACCTAGGTCACATAGTTTTTGAGAAATTAGCATTTTTCTGTTATGCACAAATTTCGATTTACGGGCATTCAGAAAAAGTGTTGAGCATCGATAGATATACCTATCGTTGAAGAGGTTCAAAAGCATTGTTGATAATGATTTTTGAAAAAAATCATGGGTAATTAGCCGAGATATTAACCTTTAAAGATACGGCCAGTTTGGACATACAAAAGGCCAGGGGCGGCGTACTCTATGCCTAGTTAACAACTTTTAATGATATATATGTGTAATGTAATGTCCAGTAACACTATAAAAGTAATAAACGTCAAATTGCTAAAAAAATACTAATTTAAGGGGTCTCGGGAACGTAAAAAATGAAAAAAAAAGACCATTTTCAACATTTAATGTCTTAAAATGTATATGATTTTAAAACACAATTTTAATTGGGATGAAAAATATAAGTATGTTCCATCCTTTCATGTATTTAAAAAATTGCAAGATACAGAATTAGTATTTATAGGGGGCTCGAGACTGTTAGACATTTGTCGAACAAAAAATTGGCATAACAGTTTACGCGCAGGATTACAAAATAAATATTGCAACTAGAATGAAAATTTTGGTGCTTACTTATACTTCAGATTGTAATAATTTCCCTGAACTTAAATAAATTTGTATTTAAAGCATTTTTATATTTTTAATGCAATGTTGCATTTAGCTAATACAAAATTTTGAAAATTTCAACAGTAAAATCACCTAAAAAATATTTTTTTTGAACAATAAAAAGGAAATTTTAAGTTCAGTTTATACAGACTAACATGAAATATATGTTTTGAAAATTTCATGAAAAAATATTCAGAAGTTTTTGAGGTAGCTGCGCGTTATGCCCAATAAACGCCAGTTGGAAAATAATTACTTTAAAGTTTCGGAAACGCCGCTTCAGCTATTGAGCGGGTATAATTCTAAAATCCAAAACTTTTGTTCTAATGGGAATTTCAAGGAAACAATTGTATCAAAAGATTGGAGTTTAACATCTAAAAAAATTTTAAATTTCTTAAATTTTGAAGCTTTAAGAATCCTGAGAACTTGCTTATTTTCACATGCATGATAAAAGGAAAATTTTAATTAAATATTCTTGGTGCCGTTTGTCTGTTTTGGAATTAAAATTAGGTGTCCGTTTTTAAGGGCATCGCCCTCCAAAGATTTAATTAAAATGAATCGCATAAATACTGTGGGATTCTCGATAGTTTGCATTGATTGTATCTCAATACGCCTGGAGTGACTTTAAAAGTTAATTAAACACCTATTTGAAAAAACGCGGCACTGACAAAGGGGGCGTTGCAACTTTGAGACCTCAATTCGAAGCGCGCTTAGCACAATGCCAAATTTAAACTTTGAACAAATGTTTTCTTTTAGCTACACTACAGAAATAAAGGTTATTACTACGCTGAATTTAGTTTAATGAAATGCCAAATGAAGTTTAACTATACACTGCTTTTATTGTCAGTACCGAATAAAGTTCATCATAAACAGATTATGATAATATTAAAAGAAGAGTTATACGAATAGCTATATTTGATATTATTTAGGCTCCATATCTCTTTGAACTTTCATGGTATACCCATTTACACTTTTCTAATATATACAGTTATACCCAACCCTACGTTGTATAGTTTTTTACAAAGTCTTAGTATTCTTTTAGCAACTTTTTTTTTTTTTAATAATACAATTACAAATTCATATATTTATTCTACGGAACCCTCTGTACGCGAGTAATGCTCGCACTTGACCGTTTATTCTTATTATTAGATCAGTCGAGTAGAAAACATAATTGAAACATACACGGAAAAGATGCATAGAGTATTTCAATGTTTTCACTAGTTAAACTTTAGTTGTTACCCATCGTGAGCTATATTTTAAACCGATGTTAAGAGGTCATCTATTATTCAGAAGGAATCGCTTACAAACGAGTCGTGAGTTTTGAAGTCAATTGGTAATAGTGTTTCCCCCAGAATAAAAAAGGGCAGGGTGCTCCTTCAAGAAAAGGCACTTCAGCTGAGCAAAAAGCGCACTTTTTTAAGAAAAGGTTTTTTGAAAACTGTTTTTGTTGCTGTTTATTTGATTGCCGCGAATTTCGTCAAAAGATCGTGAAAAAAGCGCGAATTTCGTCAAAAAATTGTAGAAAAAGCGCGAATTTCGTCAAAAAATTGTAGAAAAAGCGCGAATTTCGTGAAAAAATTGTAGAAAAAAGCGCGAATTTCCTGAAAAAATTGGCGAAAAAACGCGAATTTCGTCAAAGGATCGCGGAAAAAACGCGAATTTCGTCAAAGGATCGCGGGAAAAAAACGCGAATTTCGACAAAGGATCGCGGAAAAACGCGAATTTCGTCAAAGGATCGCGGGAAAAAACGCGAATTTCTTCAAAGGATCGCGGAAAAACGCGAATTTCGTCAAAGGATCGCGGAAAACGCAAATTTTGTTAAAGGATAGCGTAAAAACGCGAATTCCGTTAAAGGATTGCGGTAAAACGCGAATTTCGTTAAAGTATTGTGGAAAAAACACGAATTTCGTTAAAGGATTGTGGAAAAAACAGGAATTTCGTTAAAGGATTGTGGAAAAAACGAATTTCGTCAAAGGATCGCGAGAAAAAACGTAAATTTCTTCGAAAGATCGATAAAAAACCGCGAATTTTGTCTAAGGGCCACAGAAAAAACCATAATTATTTGGTCACCCCTGATTTAGTTATATATTGGAATTTAGATTTTTATGTTGAAGGAACAGGGGAATTTTTGTTTGCAAGGTATTCTCATAGATTACTTTCTCAGAAACTCAATTTTTTTAATTTGTTTGGATCAGATTTTTAATCTGTGTAATGTAATAATTGATTTGATATCAGAAACAATACTACAACCACATATATTCTACAAATTCAATATATTCTGTTTTAATGACCAATCGACTATCCAAAATATATCGTCAACCAGTCTAGGTAAATGATTCTGCACCGTACATTTTTTAATTTAATTTTTTATGCGTTTTTCGCGATTCGCAGCTAATTTTCCATGTTATCAAAAGGAATCTATTTCATTCCTTTAGCCCAATACAGTAAATTTATTACTCTTAAATTAAGTTTTTACAGAATTCCTACTACTATATTTTCTGCGACCATTTGACGAAATTCACAAATTTTTCTCCCACAATCGTTTCGCGAAATTCATAATTTTTTTCCACGATCGTTTCGCGAAACACACGATTTTTTTTCCACGACCGTTTCGCGAAATTCACGAATTTTTTCCACGATCGTTTCGCGAAAAGCATCATTCTTTTTTCACGATCGTTCCGCGAAATACCAGATTTTTTTCCATGATTGTTTCGCAAAAATCATGATTTTATCACGATTTTCCCCCCGACTATTTCGCGAAATTCACGATTGTTTACCACGATCGTTTGTCGAAATTCACGTTTTTTGCCCGCGTTCCTTTGATGAAATTAGTGTTTTTTGCTTCGCTTGGTTGGCGATTCTTTTTTTTTTCTTTGCGGCCGATTGATCAAATTGGCGATATTTTTTCGCGGCCGATCAACAAAATTAGCGATGTTTGTTTGCGCAGTCTTGACGAAGTTCGTGATACTTTTTCCGCAATCTTTTGACGAAATTTGTGGTTTTCCTCCCTGACCGATGGATGAATTTATTTTTTTTTCTTGCGATCGATTGATGATTTTTGTGATATTTTCCAGCAACTTATTGGGACATTTTGTGGTTTTTCTTGTGATCCATTGAAGAATTTCGAGGGGGTTTCCCGCGATCGATCGACAATTTTCGCGGCTTTCTTACCGCGAGTAACTGAAGGATTTGGTGGTTCTTTTCTTGCTGTTGATTAATATAATTGCCGATATTTTCCAGCTACCTATCAGCAAATTTTGTAGGTTTTATTCTTTGGACCGATTGGCTAATTTCCATAATTTTTTTTAACACTATCGTGAACGAATTTTGCTATCTTTTTTTTCCCTGTGAGTGATTAACAAATTTCGCGATTTTTTCCTGTGTGCGATTTTTGAATTTCGCGATTTCTTTTCTTGCGACTGATTGATGATTTTCGCGTTATTTTCTAGCAACTTTTCTTCAAATTTTGCGGAGTTTTCCCGCGACCAATTGGCTATTTTCGAGGTTTTCCCCCCGTGGCCTACTGGAGAAGAGGATTTCGTTATTGTTTTCCTGTGATCTATTAACATAATTGGCAATATTTTCCTGCTACATATTAGCGAATTTTGCGGGTTTTATTCTTGGGATCGATTGCATAATTTCCGGGGCTTATTGGCGGAACTCGCGATTTTTTTTCATGCTAATATAAACGAATTACGCGATTCTCTTTTCGCGAACGATCGACAGATTTCGCGATTTTTCCCCGGGAGCGATGAGATATTTTTTTTTTTAGTTTTTCGTGCGCTAGACTGACGAAATTCGCGCTTTTTTTCCGCGTCCGGCTGAAACAGTTTGTTTTTTCCGACCAACTGATGAATTTCATAATATTTTCCCGCGATTGATAGACTTTTTTGCGATATTTTCCGCGACCGACTGACGAATTTTACAATCTTTTTTTTTTTCGAACGATAGACTAATTTTGCGATATTTTCCCGTGATCAACTCTAGAATTTCAGATCCAACGTGATTGCAAATTTCCGGATTTTTTCGCGACCTATTGTTAAAATTCGTTAGTTGAAATATGCCGACGACAAAATTTTGCAAACCCAAAATGGGCAGGGCGCGTTTGCAGTTATATAAAAAAGGGCAGGGCGCATTTACAGCTATAAAAAAACGGGCAGGGCGCTGCGCCCTCACAAAAACGCCTACGGGAAACACTATGGTAACACACAAATATGCACTCCTGACTCACGTTTTGCCATTAAATGCCCCGAGGCATCATACATTTCACTGCACTGCAGATATACTTAGTAGCGAAAGACATCTCAAATAAGCGTGGAAGTATATTTTTAAATGTGGACAAAAACATTTGGAAACCAGCTTATACATAAAAGAGAGCGAATTGCTTTTAGAAAAAAAATAATAAATGGTAAAAATTAAATTCACAGAAGAGACAATTTTAATAGAATATATTGGCATTAAGATTAGGCTTACCTCAAAAAGCCCTCCTCCCTCACCCCAAAAAAGAATGCAGTTTAAAAACTTATATTTTTTCCCTTGCCCATTCGTTTCTTTGCAATGAAAATAAATAAGCACCTATTGTTAAGTTGTAACAAAAGTAAATATTAGGGATGCACCGAATATTCGGCATTCGGTCTATTTGGCCATACTGCCGAATATTCGACTTGACCGAATATAAAACTATTTGGTCTGCCGCATATTCGGTTTGGCCGAATATCAAACTATTCGGCCAAACCGAATGCCTAAGAAGCGTCCTCAAAATATTTTTTAAAATGTTACACAACTTTTACTTATTACTGTCAATTAATAAAGATATTCAGAATAATTAGAAACAAAATTATATTTAAATAAAAGAGAATGATTTTATATTATTCAATTGCTGTTTTAAAAATGTTACTTAAGAAAATTAACCATTAACGGAGACCTTCATAGGAAATAATGATTTAATGATGTACAAATGCAAGCTCGTATACATCGTCTTATAAATAATTCATTTCTTGCTTTTTTCGCATACAGAGTGTTCTAAACAAAATGGAAAAAAATTTCAGGGGTTAATAATAGGTATCAAAACAGGCAATTTTCTTGTACAGCAAATCAGGATCACAATTCACTTATTCAGTCAAAAATATAGTGTATCCTTAGGTCAAACTTTAATTTTCTTTTGTTACTTTAACAATAATGAAGGTATTGTTAACAGAGTTACTTTAATTTCTGTGAAATATGAAAACATGATGAGAAGTGTTGGCAATAGCAACCATTCATATGTAAACAGCACTGAGCTAGACATTCCTTTATTAGAGATAGAGCTAATAGTACTTATACTGTATCACTGGCTAAAATTCAGTTTCTTCCAATGATACAATCACATTCTATACAAACAAATTAATACAGTAGCGTAGCTACAGTTTTTGGCGCCAGGGGCAGGAAGAAATTTTGCGCTCCCCCGAAAAAAAACCCACATCCTTTTTCCTCAAGACGAAAAAAATGTATTTTTAACTTGTACCGGGAAGAAAAGGCAGCTTTACTCTTCCTTATTTTTAAGGATTCAGCTAATTTTACTAAAACACACGAAACTAAAATGCGTGGAACCCTATTATAGAAGATTTCTAGTTTTCACCAAAACTGAATTTGTATGGGAATTTTCAAAAAATTTGCGGAACGTTCAAGAATATGACTGTTGTTTTAAGCGCATGGGAGCAGCAACATTGAAAACAAATTTTGAAAACATCGCATTTTCTAAAACTCCTAAAATTCGCCCGACTGCAGGAAAAATAATCTCCTGTTTCAAAACGGTAGCCATCCTAGAACTTCAAATTGCTGTACCATTCTTTAAGATAGAGGAAAAACCCAAAAATGTTCTTGAATCCTTTTATCAAGACTTAACAATTATGCAAGAAATAAATTTGTATTTATATATATATTTTTTTTTAGTTTTAAGGGCTTTTTATTTTTAAGGGTTCGCCCTTTTGAAACAAGATGACGGATGAAGTTGTCCAACGAATTTGTTTGAGATCTTAATAAACCCTTAACATATGCTCAATCACATCCAAATCGGTTAATAAGTACGAGCGCAGTCGCGTGACAATGGTCAGATACTTATAGAGAGAGATACATACTACATATATATAGATGAAAAGGATAAGAATTAAAATGATTTTTCAATTTAAAATTAAAATTAAATTTTAAAAAATATAAATAAAAATCCTAAAGTTCTTTTTCCTAACTTTCAATCTTATATTCTTAAATCAGTTTTACCCCTTGTAACTTCGTTTCCTAGAACAGCATTTATTACGTTCACCATTCAATTCAGAGAGTAACTTAAGATAGAAAATGCTGACGTTTGAACAATTCTCCTTCGTTTGTGGTTAAAGCCTTATACGTCACAGATTCCGGGAATTTTGTGGATCTTGACCACATGTCAATCAAGAGCTAATTAACCAATTAAAATAAATGTTCCTTCCAAATTGACACCTTCGCCTCCTGGTGGAAAATATTGCCAACATATTAGCAAGAACGTGCACAAAAAAGATTTTATTTTGTCCATTTTAGATGCGTAAGGTGGGTCGAAAAAAAGAATTTTTTATTTTCGGAACGCTTTAGTGCGGAAAAGTTGCCTATTGTAATAAGAAGAAAAACGGCATAAAACATTTTTATATCGGTTAACATCTTCCATTCGCGCATCATACTTAAATTTAATGAAAAATTGTAAAAATCGCACCTTTTTTTAAATTTTTTAAAGTTAATTAAAACTTTAAAAATAAACACGCTTTAGCCTTTTATGCTAGTTTCATGGTTTTCATAACCGAAATAAATTAAATTCCGATCAATAATCTAATTTTATCCAATCGCACAAGAACTTAGAAAAAACATAAATTTACCAATTTTTCACAATTTTCACCCTGCAACTCTTAGTTCGTTTTGCTAAAGCAAAACGACACAGAACTCACTACGTAGTGGTGGCTGCACTTTGAGTTCCACCCACATCCTACCCAACCAACCGTCTAATTGCTGGGTGTGGTATTTATATTAATAAGATCACATGCATGTCAATGTGTAATTCTAATTAAATGCTTATGTAAAAATAACTAAGAAAATTCATGTCTTTGAGTTGAGGTTCATGATTCTTCAAAGCAATTACAGTTTGGGAAAAAATCGGATGTTTTTACAAAACAATTACGAAAAAGTTAAATGTGAAGGCAGAGCGGAAAGCTCTTGGTCTTCAGCAAGCTCTGAGTGGTTCCTCAAATAGTTCCTAAAGTGGCAGTGTACTATGAAACTGATGAACTCAAACACATTTCTTTTGAATACTCGAAGTAAGAGGAAGATAAATACAAACCGAGTACATCGACTAAAAGCCCAAATGGCAGATGATAATTAAAATTAACGCAACAGCGCTAAACAGCAATCGTTTTGGAGTTTCTGATCGGCCAAAAGTTGTCATAGCGTCAGGTGTTCTGGATAACCGACACGGATTCTTCTGATGTGGTTGATAAGTGTAAAATAAAAAGAGAGAAGTGTCGTTTTAGGATGGATTTGAAATTCCGATTCACACCCCCTGAGGAAAGTTCGGGTCTTTTTTTGACGGACAAAAATGAGATAATTAGTTCGTCGAAAAATTTAATGCCAAGCAATTTCACAGGAATTTGAAATAAGAACACTATTCTTAAATACAGGAATTTGGATCAACTTATATTGGACATGTATCTCCTTCCTTGAGTTCATCAAATGATATGTCAAAGCATTATTTCTTGTTTGTCAGAACAATCAATATCACTAGAAAAATTAGAGTAGTGGGGTGTGATGGTACTGTAATAAACACTGGATGGAATAACAGTGCTTTCTACTGTCTAGAAAATCCTAAAATGTGGAGCATATGCATCCGGCATTTTAATTAGCTTTCTTATCGCCAAATTTTCAATCATACTCACGGTCAAACTGAAAGGCCCAAATCTTTTAGTGCGCCAATCGGGTAGTAGCTCACTTGCCGTGAGAAAACTCCTGTGATCGTTCGTGAACTGGCAGATTGTTCGATTCCTGATATAGAGAGGATTTCTTTTGAGCGAAGAAAAACAGTATTTTTGAGACATTTTGAATGCAATCGCCTTGGGACATTGTCCAGAAGACTTGGAGAATTAGAACCCTGGTACTTTGTCCGACTCCAGATGACTAACTGCGGCCAACCGAGTCCTTCGAGAATAAATGAGAACTGATTGTATCAGATTCATCCGAAAACTTAAAATAAATAGTTGGCTTCATAAAATCATACGTGCCTTTGTAATTTGCCATAAAATGAGCAAATATTTTACTGACGGACTTTACATGTATTTCAATCAATCCAAACATCCGCTATTTATCCGACGAATTACTACAAGTTGTCGATCCAGTAAAAGAAGGAAATGCGTTTTTTTGCGCGCACAGAGAGTGTTCTGTTGGCAATGATTGTCGATTAAAGAAAACATATTCGAGATATTGAAGGTTATAGAAGGATCGTAAAAGCAAGACAAACCGACCCAAAGAAGAAGACTTTTAGAAATGTAATGTCACCGAATGGAAACTTTTAAGCTTCCGATTACATAGAAATTAATTGGAATTCTTATGCGGTGTATCCTTCCCCAATGCCGCGGGACCTAAGTGAAGATTATGTTTAATCGTTCATCACTTCTGACACTACTCTCATCAGAGAAATACAAATGTTTCCCTGTCACACCGATACTGTTAAGATGTGCGTCAAACTTGTGAGACAGACCTCGAATAAAGTATATGGAAATGAAGCTAGAGATGACTATATCCGAACAACACTGAAGTCTAATTTGATTATGCCTCATTTCTCCAAAAAACCAGACTTTAAATGTGTAGTAGATATAAAAAAGAAAACGTAAAAAACATAGTAAGACAAAGACTGCTACTCTACCGAAAATCTTTGTAAATAGTCCCAAAAATAATGTAAATGTTACACCCAACAATTGGATGGTTGGTTGGGTAGGGTGGAGGTCGAACTCTACGTGCAACTACCTCAACGAGGTGAGTTCAGGGTCGTTTTGTTCTGGCAAAACGAGCGAAGAGTTGCACGGTGAAAATTGAGAAAAGTTGCTAAATTTATGTTTTTTTCTAAGATGTTGCGCAAACGGAAAAATTAAATTATTGATTAGAATTTAATTTAATTAGGTTATGTAAACCATGAAACAAGCATAAAAGGCTAAAGCGTGTTTATTTTTTAAGTTTTAATTAACTTAAAAAAATTAGAAATAAGGCGCGATTTTTGCAATTTTTCATCAACTTTAAGTACGATGCGCAAAAGGAAGATGTTAACCAATTTTTAAAAAATTTATGCCGTTTTACTTCTTATTACAATAGGCAACTTTTCCGCACTAAAGCGTTCCGAAAATAAAAAATTCTTTTTTTCGACCCACCCTACGTGCACAACCTTCGAACATGTAAGTCCCGAAACTGAAGTAGATGGCTTGTGAGACACCCAATCGAACTCGCGGACATGAACGTAAGACGCAGCAACGAAATAAATCAGTTCAGTCCACAAAGAGATACCCGAGTCAAATTCATTTCACCTATTAATCTCCCAGTTATTCCTTGCATAGATATAGTTTTCTTTAAAGCACATGCGCTGAATTTATGTATATGTCAAACATATTTAACTTTTAAAACAGCCATTTGTACTGGTCGTACTAGGAAAACTGAAAATTCCCACTTTGTTTTTTATACAATTTAAAAAGGGAAAATTTGGGGATAGGTCGCCCACATTTTATTATTTGGCTTTTCTCAATGCCAATTTGACGGAAAAATGGAATTTTCAATAAAGAAGAAAAAATATCTTAACTTGTTGTTCTTCCAGCTAAATCCATTTTGCATTGGTTCTCAGAAGCCTCCATTACAAGAAAATATTCATATGGAATGAAGAACCTAAAAATCAGCGTGAAACCAATCTATGGATGTGTTTGTTTGACGGAGATGGCTAGAAATATCTATCGCGTGTGCAAGTATAAAAATTTATGTGAGGGTAGTCCAAGGCAGGTCCTGATGAACATGAGGCTCATATTTCTAATTTTTTTTATTTTTAGCCGACAATATTAATTAAAAACTCATCAAAAACGCGTTTTTTTTATCACAAAAGGGTTCAATCGCGCACACATCTGAACCTGATAACACATCCGAAATGGAAGAAATTGAGAATTTTCACTTATCAGCAAAAATTAAGAAAACTAATTTAGATATCAATGTGAAAATTTCAGAGCACATGTAAAAAAAATATTTTACACCTGGGTATAAAATTTTTGAAAACCGGTCAGTAATTGTTCTTAATGTTTTCAAAAAACTGACAGCGACAGTACAAAAGTTCGGTGAAAGAACCATACAGGGCGAAGATTCATTAAAACCGAAGTAAAAAGATATCTTTTTTATGCCCGACCCTTCTATTTAATTTCCGAAAATCGATGCATCAGAGATTATATGACATGCGGACAATCGACTTAAAGATTAAACGTTGCGAAATGCTAAAAACATAATTTAAAAGCATTTTATCAATTTAATCGAGATTATATTAGTATGTTCTGTGGTAAGAGTCCCATAATATGAGTTAACAGTTCGCCCACAAGAGTTTCGACTCTTTATTTTCATTTAAAAGTATGTTTTACAAACTATAGACTTCTTTTACTACAATTAACGAACATTAACGCCGTTCTTTTTCGGATACTATGGGCCAGATTTCAATGGGAATTGATGCATTCAACTTAGCTTACGATTTTTTTACAGTTTGTAGCTCCACCTTCCACTGCAGGGAGCGCACTCTTATCTCGGGTTCTATGGACTCAATTTCAATTCGGTTTTGCTCATTTCTCTTGGTTTTCGATTGTCTTACATTTTTCGTTTTAACTTCCACCACCAAGGGGCATTTTTATCTTTGGTTTCATGGCACCGCTTTCTGCGGAATTTTGTTCTTTCAACTTATCTTACGATTATCTTCAGATTTTCCACCGCTTGCGCAGCACGCATGTTTTACGGGGACATAGACAGCAAGGAACGTAATGATTCAATTTGAATGGAGGTTTTTGGTGGTTAGAGATGCGTGCGTAGCACTCCCGGTTTACGCTGCGAAGACAGCGGGGAACCATCCGATAGGTTTATTTTGAAAGATTCATTTATATACACACACACACACATATATATATATATATATATATATATATATATATATATATATATATATATATATATATATATATATATATATATATATAATTTTAATATGAATAGAGGTTTTAATCATTCGCGGTTCATTTTGGAATACCGGTGGGCAGGTCAGCTAGTATACAAATGAAAAATGTTCTTTTAGTACCAGAAATGTCACTCCAAGTCGCAAACAGGCCTTTTGATTTATAAACTAGAGGCTAGACAATTAGAAACCTCCATCAGCGATTGACAATTATGGATCTCTCCATTCAACCCCGCTAGTAAATTTCTTCAAAATATTAACACACACGCACAAAAAAAGAAAAAGTCAACAATTCTTATTTATTGTCAAGATATGTGAAATAATTCCGGTTTAAACCTCCTCTCAATTTGGCACCTCCTATTTATTCTTTTTGCGCCTCAATTAGAGTACATAATTACTTTAGGCATCAAGTGTGTTGAGCCATCCCTAGAAACATTTACAGAAGCTTTTTCTTTCTTCATTATTTGGATATAACAAAATATCATACTAAAGAAAGCATTCATACAAACATACAAAGAAAAATCAACAATTCTTATTTTTTGTCAAAATATGTGAAGTAATTTCGATTTAAATCTCATCTCAATTTGGCGCCCCCTATTTAATCTTTTTGCGCCTTAATTCAAGTATACAATTATCTTAGGTACCAAGTGTGTTGAGCCATCCCTAGAAACATTACAAAAGCTTCGCTGTTTATAAAAACGGAGATTTTACTGGCAATTTAGACGCTAGTACTATTTCCGTATTTTACGGTAATTTTACCCCATAAATTACAGAAAAATTTCCGTTTTTTAAAATTGAAAACGGAAATTGCCAGTAGAATCCCCGTTTTTTTTACAGTGTTTTTTCTTTCTTCATTATTTGGATATAACAAAATATCTTACTAAAGAAAACATTCAGACAAACATACAGACAAAAAATATATATATTAACAATTCCTATTTTTTGACAAGATATGTGAAATAATTTTGATTTAAACCTTATCTCAATTTGGCGCCCCCTATTTAATCTTTTTGCGCCTCAATTCAAGTATATAATTATCTTAGGTACCAAGTGTGTTGAGCTATCCCTAGAAACATTACAGAAGCTTTTTCTTTCTTTATTATTTGGATATAACAAAATATCTTAAAAACGAAAACATTCACGCACAGAAACAACACACACACACACACAAAAACAACAATTCTTATTTATTATCAAAATATGTGAAATAATTTCGGTTTAAACCTCTCTCAATTTGGCGCCCGAGGCAGTCGCCCCCTCCCCCGCCCCCCTTAGCTACGCCACTGAATTAATATGATGCAAATCTCACTAGAATATCATCATTTTTGCTACAGTTGTGAACGAAAATTCACCTATGTCTTGTACACATTTAATTTTTATGTTGTTTCTTGTTCAATATAACAGAATTCTATTCATTTGTTTAAATTTACTAAAGGAGTCCTGAAATTTAAATTTTGTTAATAAAAAAAGTTTTAAATCATCATCATCTTAAATAGCTCAAAACACAATTTTTTTGTGCAAAATTTACTTATAAAAATAGTTTTGTTTGTCAAAATGAAAATATTTATGCTAAATATTATGTAAAATTGTTTAAAATTTAATTTTTTAATACTGTTAAACTCTGATATTTATAAAAGTATTTGGCCAGATGAATGTTGGTATTCAGCCGAATAGTTACTATTCGGCTTACCAAATATTTGGTATTCGGTCTATTAGTTACTATTTGGCTAGCCGAATATTCGGTATTCAGTTTACCTGCCGACCAAATATTCGGCATTCGGCCACAATCACTATTCGGTGTATCCCTAGTAAATACATAACTTGCCTACTGCTCCCCCCGCACCCCAAAACAAAAGTATAACATTTTTTAGATGTTCCAACATTTTTATATTATTATACTCTATTTGATATTTCGAATCTTTAATATTAATCATCCCCCCCCCCCCCCCCCAGCAAAAATTGAGAAATACGTGGAAATAATGCAAAAAAAAAAAAAAAAAAAATTCATTTTAACTGCTTTAGTAAGGTAAACGCACCGGTAGTGGGCCACTAACTTTCAAAATTTAAAAACAAGCTCACAATCCATTTCAGAAAAACGACTGAAAGAAATCTGATTAGCTAAAGTCCTTAAATGTTGACTTTCCATAAACAGTTTGAAATAATTGTTATTTTCCGGGAGATATTTTTGTTTATCTTCTGGAATGTCTTCAAACACAGATTTTTTGGCGAATTCTTAGTGATTTCATTAAGAGATAAGGTTTTATTTAAAGCGTTGTTTCTTTAATATTATGTTTTATTTTGAATTAATCTGCCGATTTGAATTAATACATTGTAAATTATTTGTTAGATTAGCTGAAAACTTAATTGAGCATTATATTGATTTTAAAGGGTGGCCCACTTCTGGATCACAATTTCTTAAATTGTGCCAGTAGTGGGCATGGTGGCCCACTACTGAAGAATATGCCAAAATAATTATTTATCCTTAATTTATTTTAATTAAGTATTCTTTTTGAGGTTTTTTAGGACTTTGTATATAATTTGTTTAGTTTTTTGTTCATGAGAACCAGTAGTGTGCCTGGGGAACAATACTGGTTCACAAGGGGCCCACTTCTGAAGTAGCAAAAATGCAATTTCACTAAGCTATCAGATATATGATTATTAAAATAAATTAATATCTAAAATAGTTCATACTTCAAAGAATGGATTCAAAGCAAATGGACTAGCTCCATGGGATCCAAAGATAGTAAATATTGAATCCACACTAACATCAAAGAAAGTGATAATACCACCAATAAAGGAGAGAGAAATGGTTTCTTTCTTGGAAGTTCTTGTAGATAAAATTGGAGAAGAAAAAATAAAATACTTCTCAGAAAATAAAGGGAAATGGAAAGGTCCTGTGGAGCAAACAGATCTTTACTACTTATGGTTAAAGATGAAGGAGACTTTGAAATTGGAACCAATTTCCCAGGTAATCGATCGCAAAACAATTTGGGTATAAAACACTTGAGTATATATTTTTACTATATTATTTATTCAATTTTTACATTTTACTTGTTAAGGGTACACCAGTCATATTTATTGAATCGGCATACACTGAAGAGTCTATTGACACTGTTGATGCTGAGACTATTGATTAGGAGTAAAGAGCAATTGCTGAAGATTCTGAGGTGGACCTTTACATTCAAGAAGGATCAACTGAGACTGGCAGCCATTCAATGCCTTCAAATGGTGGGCCATCTAGAAATCTACCATCTCCTTTCAAAAGAGTTCTATTTTGGCCAAAAGGAGGAGATAACACAAAGAAAAACAGAAATAAACGATCAAGTGCGAGTATTACTCGCACACAGAGGGTTCGGTAGAAAAAATATATGAATTTGTAATTGTATTATTAAAAAAAACCGTTGCCAAAAGAATACTAAGACTTTGTAAAAAACTATACAATGTAGGGTTGGGTACAACTGTATATATTAGAAAAGTGTAAATATTATACCATGAAAGTTCAAAGAGATATGGAACCTAAATAATATCAAATATAGCTATTCGTATAACTCTTTTTTTAATATTATCTTATTCTGTTTATGATGAACTTAATTCGTTATTGACAATAAAAGCAGTGCATAGTTAAACTTCATTTGGCATTACATAAAACTAAATTCAGCGTAGTAATAACCGTTATTTCTACAGTGTAGCTAAAACAAAACCTTTGTTCAAAGTTTAAATTTGGCATTGTGCTAAGCGCAGTCGAAACGCGCGCTTCGAAAGGAGGTCTCAAAGTTCCAACACCGCCTTGTTCAGTGCCGTGTTTTTCCAGATAGGTTTTTAATTAACTTTTAAAGTCACTCGAGGCGTATTGAGAGATACACTCAATGCAAACTATCGCGAATCCAACAATATTTATGCGATTCATTGTAATTAAACCTTCCGAGGGCAGTGCCCTTAAAAAAAAGGACACCTAATTTTAATTCCAAAACAGACAAATGGCACAAAAAATATTTAATTAAATTTTTCCTTTTATCATGTACATGAAAATAACCAAGTTCGCATTTTCTAATAAATTCGTTCATAAATTCTGGTGTCAGTTCATTATTTCATATGTTTATAAATAGAATTACTACGCGCCAAAAAGAGTTAAGTGGTCGTAGGACTCTTAAAGCTTCAAAATTTAAAAAATTTTAAATTTTTTTTTAGATGTTAAACTTCTATCTTTTATGAATATTTTGTTATAATTGTTTCCTTGAAACTCCCTTTAGAACAAAAGTTATGGCTTTTAGAATTATACCCGCTCAATAACTATAGGGGCGTTTCCGAAACTTTGAAGTCATTTTTCTCCAAATGGCATTTTTTGGACTTAACGCGCAGGATACCTCAAAAACTTCTGAATATTTTTTCATGAAATTTTCAAAAGATATATTTCATGTTAGTCTGTATAAACTGAACCTAAAATTTCCTTTTTATTGTTCAAAAAAATATTTTTTTAGATGATTTTACTGTTGGAATTTTCAACATTTTGCATTAGCTAAATGCAACATTGCATTAAAAATATAAAAATACTTTAAATACAAATTTATTTAAGTTCAGGGAAATTGTTACAATCTGAAGTATAAGTAAGCTCCAACATTTTCATTTTAGTTGCAATATTTATTTTGTAATCCTGCGCGTGAACTGTTATGCCAATTTTTTGTTTGACAAATGTCTAACAGTTTTGAGCCCCATATAAATACTAATTCTGTATCATGCAATTTTTTAAAAACATGAAATTAAAGAACATACTTATATCTTTCATCCTAATTAAAATTGTGCTTTAAAATCATATACATTTTAAGACATTAAATGTTGAAAATGGTCTTTTTTTTTCATTTTTTTCCATTTTTTAGGTTCCCGAGACCCCTTAAATTAGTATGTTTTTAGCAATTTGACGTTTATTGCTTTCATACTGTTACTGGACGTTACATTACACATATATATCATAAAAAGTTGTTAACTAGGCATAGAGTACGCCGCCCCTGGCCTTTTGTATGTCCAAACTGGCCGTGTATTTAAAGGTTAATATGTCGACTAATTACCCATGATTCCATTTTTGTCGAAAATCATTATCAACAATGCTTTCATACCTCTGCAACGATAGGTATATCTACCGATGCTCAACAATTTTTCTGAATGCCCGTAAATCGAAATTTGTGTATAACAGAAAAATGCTAATTCCTCAAAAACTATGTGACCTAGGTTAATCGCTATAATTTTCCGGCAAGGTTTATATTAACGTCTACTACCTCTATTTTTTCATAATTTTAGTTTCAGTAGATTCGGAATTAGATGGGGGGGGGGGGCATATTTTTGCGCTACATTTTCGACAATATCTTTGAAAATATAATACCTAAAATTAAAAGGAATTTATTTTTGAGTTCAGCGTTACGAAAGCTTTGATAGGATAGCCCATTTTTTAAGTTCCCGAGACCCCTTAAATTAGTATGTTTTTAGCAATTTGACGTTTATTGCTTTCATACTGTTACTGGACATTATATTACACATATATATCATAAAAAATTGTTAACTAGGCATAGAGTACGCCGCCCCAGGCCTTTTGTATGTTCAAACTGGCCGTATATTTAATGGTTAATATGTCGGCTAATTACCCATGAATCCATTTTTTTTCGAAAATCATTATCTACAATGCTTTTATACCTCTGCAACGATAGGTATATCTAGCGATGCTCAACAATTTTTCTGAATGCCCGTAAATCGAAATTTGTGTATAACAGAAAAATGCTAATTTCTCAAAAACTATGCGACCTAGGTTAATCGCTATAATTTTCCGGCAAGGTTTATATTAACGTCTACTACCTCTAATGTTTTCATAATTTTAGTTTCAGTAAATTCGGAATTAGATGGGGGAGGGACATATTTTTGCGCTACATTTTCGACAATATCTTTGAAAATATAATACCTAAAATTAAAAGGAATTTATTTTTGAGTTCAGCGTTACGAAAGCTTTCACAGAATACCCCCACATGATATACAAAGAAAAGGTTTTTTTTCAAGTAGCATAATTAGCCCCTCCACATTTTTACTAAATATATTTATGAATGTTTATTAATCTGAAAATATGTGGGTCAATGATCTTTATTACTTCCCCGAATTTGAATTTTCCATGTTCCATAGTTTACGAGTAAAATGGCTGTGATAGACAGACAGACACAGGAGTGATCTTATAATGGTTCCGTTTTTACTTTTTAAGTATGGGACCCTAAAAAGAGAAACTCCCTGCAGTTGTGGCTTCTCCCCAAATGCTTCAATATTATAAGAAAAGAGAAGGTCTTAAAAATGCTAAAGGTCCATAAAAATAAAAAAATAAAAAACTGAAAGAGAAAAAATTTAAAAGGAAGAGTTAAAAAAAAATAGCCGATGGGAAAAAAGGAGAATCAAGAAATTATCGCCCGAGTCTGATGCCTCTCTTTCATTGGAAGTTTCAACCTAAAGTACTCTCTGTAATAAATTGGCTGTAAACCCCTCTCACATTTTGAAATTTTTTTCGTTTTTGGATAAATCATTTTGTTTTGCAGTCTTTTCAGCTTTTAATCTTCCTGTTTATTATATTTGTCTTATTATTTATCACCACTGCGAAATAACAAATTGGGAAGATTTTTTTTAAGTTACAAAATATAACAGATTGTTATTTAGAAAAAACAAAAACTATGCATTTCGATTAAAAAAAAAAAAACAAACAAACAAGAGTTGTTAAATTGTTTACAATTATTGTTGATAAAAACTGGTGATTTTTTTTCTACCATTTGTATCATTCCGGTACAAAACACAAAAAATTGCATTTTTAATGTCAAAGATTGCTGAAAATTCATTAAATTCATTGTAACACAATTCAGAAAGTCTTGATCACATAATATGGGAATATTTACTGTTTAACAAGTAAAAGCATTTAAATATAACTTATAGATCACAAGAACTGTACAAAAATTAAATTTCGTAACATTAAGAAAACGCAACTATTTTGATGGAAATGGATTTTCACATGATAAAAAACAAGTGAAATAGTTCAGCAACTAAAATTATACCTCTAAAACTAGCTTCTTGGGAATTAGCTATTTTTAAACAGTAAGAAAGGACATATAATCACATACATCATATATCACATATAAGGACATAAAGGACTGTCTATAATCTAAAAAAATTACTTTGCAACTTATAGAACACTAGCTTTTATGTAAGTGAGAAAAAAATAAAATTGATTTACAGAACTAAAGTTGAGGCCCCTGATCTGCAGATTTACTAGTGAGATTATTTTACGTAAACATCTAAACTTCTATGTATGATTTCATTATTGTATATATTGAATTCTAGAACTGTAAAAGAAAGTATAACTTCAGTATTTCACACTAAACTCAAAACTGGAGTGGCCCACCTCCGGAGGCCCCACTACTGGTGCATCAAAAATTTATTATCCCCACTACTGGAACATCGAGGAAGGTAACTTTCATTATTTTTCATTTTTTACAAATAATATATTTTGAAACTTTGAATGTTTATTCCTATAAATGAAGGTTAGGACTAGGTTAAAAAATATATGTCAATTAGAATTCGTTAATACTTTAATAATAATAAGATAAATGTCCTTAAGTGGCCCCACTATCAATGCGTTTACCTTAGTTTTAAAAAAGAACATAATTTTTTGCATTTACCTTTTAAAAATTTGTTTAAAATTAGACATATGTTAATATTTTTTGCATGCTTTTAAATGTGCATAAGTATGCGATCAATTTTTGGTTATTGTTTGCTTGAAATAAAAATGGCAAGAATTTTTTTCCTAAAAAGATAAAAATAAATACTGTATTGTTCTGTCTATTATTCGCAGCAGCGTATAATCCGAAAGCATATTTTTTCACTAATTAAAATAAATGTTGTCGTATTATTCGCACCGCGCTATAATTTATGCTGGAAATGGAAATTTCAAATCTGGTCAATAGATGGCGATAGTCGCAATTAAATTGCTTGATATTGAGCGTGTTCAGATGTGCACTTCGCGCCGCGCGCGCGCTCAGAAGTTTATGCCATGGAGTAGGTTTTATCTAAGAAAGGAATTTTGACATAATTCAATTATTTCATTATTTTTATGGTTCAAAAAAGGTAAAACCAACGACTATATTTCTTTATTCTTCCAAAACATGGTTTTCGTAACAGGAATACATGCCTATGTTCACTCAGATAAAATCTAAAATAGTCGGGAAAAACATCACGTGACCTTCTTTATCTACTTTAGCCCATTTGGCATTTAAAATTAATTAACCAACCGCACACAAACTCCGCGCGAGCTGCTCAACAAAAATTGTGTGGGCGATTTGATCACGTGATTGTGTGTTTTCTGCTTATGTGTTATTGGTTGTGCTTTGTTTGGTAGGTTGATTGATACAATTTAAGAATCCAACTGGTGATCTAACAATTTTAACTTTTTAACAATTTTCTTTTTATTTATTTAAAAATGATTTATCAGTTGATTTATATCTTCCGTGATAAATAAAATGCTGTTAGTAAACCAAGATTGTGATATCAACATATGAGATTTGTTTGTAATCTACTATACTGGATGGATTTCAATGGAATTTGCACTGTTAGTTAGACAGTTTTTCAGAGAACGTTTTAATATATATATTTCTTATTTTATGATTGTATATTTCAATACCGTGTGGATAACAGACCAAAATACATCATAAAACATGAGAAATAAATGGCATTCAAAATTCTGTTAGTATAAGCAAAATACTTATTTATACTTTCAGTAGAAAATTTATAAACATTCTAATCATACTTTATTCACTACAAAACTAGACAGCAGACCTATATATTTTATCTCTTTAAAAAATATATGTACAGATATTTTTAGTTAAAATAATCTACAACTATTACATTTTATTTTTATAATGTTCAAAGTAAAATATGATTTCCAGCCTAGTCTCGATAAAAATTCACTCGTAAAGTACTCAAAAAACAAAAAAAAAAATCAAGGAATTATCCTATGTGCGATATATATTATTTTTTCATTTGGATTTGCTTAATGTTTATATCATTATACATATACATACTTAGAAACGAAACTTTGAATATTTAAAAGGTGTTCAGATGTAAAACTTTCATCTCGAAATACCTCATTTTCTCACATTTAAATTAGTATTTTATTATTATAATAAAAATACACGTGCCTCTGTATAATAAAAATAAAAAATATATCTTCATCAAAAATATGTTATTCATTATGAAAAATATAAAACAACCAATAAACAAAACAACAACAAAGAAAAAAATTGTGACACAATGTGGGATCGGAAGTATTCGAACCCAGAATCCCTAGTCTCGAGTTCACTGCCTTATCCATTCGGCCATCTAGCACACATTGCTTCTGCATCAAAATATCTTTATAATTAGCACCTTAATTAATCAAATCCATGATCTGTTCCTGAACACACTACGTGTCTACCCGTACACTACCTGAACACACTACATCCATGATATAGACCCACTCCATGTTCCTGACTCCTGAGCTCGTGCGCGCAGCGCGCGTGCTTCTTGAACACACTCAAAGTGATATTTTTTTACTTCATCAAATGCATAAAACAATGATAAACTTATAAACAGAAAGGGAAATTTTTTAGTAGATATGCAAATCCTCAGGAATTTTTTTAAAGAAAACAAACATTACAAAATAATTTAAAAATAAAGAAAAATACATTTTGCATTAAATTTTCATACTTCTGGTATTAATACCACAATCATATTTTTAAGATTTTACCTTTTATTTATTATTTCTTCATTTTAAATTGATGATAATTCAGAAATATGTCTAGAATACTTTAAAATTTCACTTACCTGAAATATTCTTCAGTATAATAAAAACAAATAATAAATATAAAGCACACTTGAAGACATAATTAAACTTCATTAAACATACATTCTTCGTAGCCTGCACCACAGAATACTTTTTCGGAACATAAAAAAGAGATTATAAATTGACCCTAATCTCCTTTTGTGTTCGAGGTTAAGGTATTGCAAATGTTTCCCACCACGTCACAAGATTATGCTCCGTTAATGCTCTATGGCGTGCAGCCTTGAGTTGCGAAAGGAGTTGTTGCTTAATTAAGGACTACAATGTCAGATATATTTTCCCAAAGTACATTGTTGAAATCTGCTGGCACCATCTGTTGTTGTATATGAGGAACATTAGCTCTTCCCACGATTATTCCGATTAGCAATTCAGGGAGGAAAAAACCTTAGATTATCCTCACCGGCCTATAATACGCAGCAAAAAATTTAAGACTTTTTTAGCACACAATCCGCGGATAATAGGCCGAAAAATACTGTAAATAAATAAATAAATACCTGCATTATTAGTGCACATTCTTGTTTTTTTTTCAGCCATGCATTAATCAGCAAAGGTAGATAAAAATATTAATTACTTTACCAAGGTCAATATTCTTAATAAATGTTTATTAAACTAGGCTAATGAATTATTGGTAAATGATAATTTTAAAGTACAGTAGACTCCTCAAATCTGTAACTCTAAAATCTGCAAATGCCTAAAATCACACAGATCATCATCATCATCACAGATGTAAACAATAAACTTTCAGTTTAGATGTAGGGGCAAAACTACAGAATTTTTTAGTTTTATATCATTACGTATGTATTTTAATATGTAAATCTCAATAATATGACTGAACTTGTGGTTTTTCATGAAGGAAGTATAAATTTATTTGTGAAAAAAATCAAGATGATGCTGATATTATTGGTAATCACAATCTTTTTACCAAATATATTTATGTATTAATAAAGCTTTTTTGGTTATTATTAAGTCTGACTAAACTTGAAATAAAACTTCCTTACTTTAATGATTTTGATGTGAATTAATAGGGTGTTTTTATGAGGAAAGTTTCATTGAATAATTCAAGGAAAATGTACCTCATCTTTATTATGCATATTTAATTATACATTATTATTTACTTGATCTTTACTCTTAATAATTTAATCCCTTTTCAAATTATCTTACTTTTTATCATTTTAGTTTATTACTTTACTTAATTATTTTAATATTTTACAATATTGTAAGCATTCATTATAACTTTGGTTGCATTATTATATTTAAGTTACTGTTTAAAAAATGTAAAAAAAGCAATGAACAGAAATCTGCAAAATTCTAAAATTCACACAACCTCTGGTCCCAAGCCATGTGGATTTGAGGGAGTCTACTGTATTTACAAAAGTAAAATGCTTAAATATATATATATATATTAAATTCGTCTTTAAAAAAAAATCTTTTAACCCTCCGAGCGTCTTGAGGGCTTTCCTGCATTTTCATAAAAATGCTTATAAAAATCATTTTAGTTAAAATTTTCTTTCCCTCTTTGTTTCTAAAATACACTTCATGCCCCTTTATTTGATAGACATCTTGAAATACTCTTCTGTTGAAAATATTTTTGTCTACAACAGATTAAAGTTGTTTTTGAAAAACTGAAAAATATGCCCAAACCGCTCAGAGGGTTAAACTAATATTAACTGCTTTATTCATATAGTTTTCGTAATAATGTCTTTTCACAAAAATATATATTTTCATAATAATATGTGGACTTGGTATGCGCTGGACATTTTAATAAAAAACATAAATACTAGAAAAGAAAAATCTTATTTCAAATGAAAATCAAATTTCAAATTATTTTTGCTTAAAAGGCGCAAAGACCAACTTAGTGAAAAAGATTCCATGCCGGGAATCGAACCCGGGTCATCAGTATAGCGCACTGCCGTTCTACCGCTAAACCACATGGAACGATACCCAGCCTGGAACTTCTCACCATTACAAGTTGGCAAGGCTACAAACGCAGCACAAGATGGAATATTTTCCGTGAGCCACCAACATGGGGCAAACACAGACACTTAATTAAATCCAGCATCGATGAATCTATATTAATATTTGGAAATTTTTCCAGAGAGAAACATTCGCCTTGAATACAATATTTCAAATGAAAATCAAATTTCAAATTATTTTTGCTTAAAAGGCGCAAAGACCAACTTAGTGAAAAAGATTCCATGCCGGGAATCGAACCCGGGTCATCAGTATAGCGCACTGCCGTTCTACCGCTAAACCACATGGAACGATACCCAGCCTGGAACTTCTCACTATTACAAGTTGGCAAGGCTACAAACGCAGCACAAGATGGAAAATTTTCCGTGAGCCACCAACATGGGGCAAACACAGACACTTAATTAAATCCAGCATCGATGAATCTATATTAATATTTGGAAATTTTTCCAGAGAGAAACATTCGCCTTGAATACAATATTTCAAATGAAAATCAAATTTCAAATTATTTTTGCTTAAAAGGCGCAAAGACCAACTTAGTGAAAAAGATTCCATGCCGGGAATGTTTCTCTCTGGAAAAATTTCCAAATATTAATATAGATTCATCGATGCTGGATTTAATTAAGTGTCTGTGTTTGCCCCATGTTGGTGGCTCACGGAAAATATTCCATCTTGTGCTGCGTTTGTAGCCTTGCCAACTTGTAATAGTGAGAAGTTCCAGGCTGGGTATCGTTCCATGTGGTTTAGCGGTAGAACGGCAGTGCGCTATACTGATGACCCGGGTTCGATTCCCGGCATGGAATCTTTTTCACTAAGTTGGTCTTTGCGCCTTTTAAGCAAAAATAATTTGAAATTTGATTTTCATTTGAAATATTGTATTCAAGGCGAATGTTTCTCTCTGGAAAAATTTCCAAATATTAATAAAGAAAAATCTTTACTAACTGAACTAAAAATTAAATCGAAGTTTTACTAAACAGTCTTAAAGGTATCTAACAAATCACAAATATGGATATCATATAGGTTATTCTACTGTCTTTCCAGGCAATTCTAAGCAATCATATGCATACATTTAATTCAAACAAACACAATGAAAACATCGCAATAATGCTCGAATATCCACTATAGACCGGGAGCCAGCAGCACAGACAATCACCTCATTGAGTTTACGGATAAAATTCTAAGATTAGTTAAATCTTGATTCGCATATTAAAACGCAATCGGTCTGCAAAGTCCTATCTTGGTGGAAAACTCCTGAAAACCTGATTTTAACGGCTGACTCGTAGGTTTACCAGCACCAAAAGGTATGAAAACATGGAGGGCTGGGAGCAGGAAAACACAATGGTAAACCTACGAGTCAGCCATTGAAATCAGGTTTTCAGGTGTTTTCCACCAAGATATGACTGGGCAGACCGATTGCATTTTAATATGCGAATCAAGATTTAACTAATCCTAGAACTTCATCAGTGAACTAAATGATGTGATTGTCTGTGCTGCTGGCTCCCGGTCTACTTTGTATTGATACTGTGGTGCCACAAGTTCCACTGTCTTTCTGGCACTCTAATGGATGTTGCCCTGCAGAATCAAGAAGTAACGGGGGAATAACACTGAGTGCTTAATCTAGTTATTTTACTATATCTATGATTCCACCCCACTCTCCCCTACTAAATTTCCTAGTAACGGAATGATCATAAAATATATTAGCCTCCGGTCCGGTATGCTATTTCTTTCTTCCAGCTTATTTTGTGTCCAAAAAATAACATTAGCTTACCAAGGCTAGCTGTAAAACAAATCATTACGATTAAATACTCTTTAGCAATTTTTTTAACTTCTAAGCATCGCACACTTTCAGTTCTTATACCGTCGTCGTATTGGGAAAAAAAAAAAGTTCTTTTAAATGCACTTTGTTTGAAAACTGTATCTCCATTTGTTTTTGAAATATTAATTTTTTTTGTAGTTTTTGGAGCCATTTGCTTAATATTGGCAACGGCATTTTATCCATTTCTGTAGAAAGCAAAGGAAAAATACTTTTAAAATAGTAATTATATAATTTTGTTGCCATTTTCTCATAACAACCAAAAGAAAATGTAATTAAAATACGTGCTATTTTGAAAAAAATATAAACGAATGATTTCTGTTAAAGCAATGGAGCTATTATATATTATATTTAATTGTAAGTATCTATGAATCATTTGATAGCCGTTTTTTTTCGATTTTCTTGAATGAAGATATCTTTTTGCTGCATTTATGCATTATTTCGCGATAGTGATGTACTATGCATGCTTTATTGTCGGTCTGTGAAATTCTTAAGCGGATGCGAATGACGTCATTTTACATAAAATAAAACGTGTGCTTTAAGTCTTAAAATTTAAATATGTTTTGTACTGCAGTAGAGTCCCGCTTAACCGAGTTATTTTCTTCTGATGTACTGGTGGCTTCTATTATTATGAAACAGACATTATAAATGAAGTGTTAGGTGAAGATGAAAGAGCAGCCTTAAAAAACAATTATGGCCATTTCTTCCCCCCATTCTGACCAGAAAACTTTTTAAGGCTGCTCTTTCATCTTCACCTAACACTTCATTTATAATGGCTGTTTCATAATAATAGAAGCCATCAGTCCATCAGAAGAAAATGAAGTGATGGAAATGCCGGAGGCGACACTAAATTCTGATAAAGCAGAATTCCTGTTCTCTAGTTTCAACAATTTGTTTGGAATTACATGATTTTTTTTTTTATTATTATTCAACACAAATACACAAAAGCAGCACACAAATATAGAAATTACCAAAACATAGTTTAATGGAAATATTGTGTCTTATTTGATTGTTTATGTGAAATGATTAAAGGAACTGATAAAAAATTAATAATCCTAACAGTCTACTTGCATTATTTTTATTTAAATAAAATCAGAAGCAAATATGTAAGTGACATCTAATCACAATTCCTCAGTGTTATAATGAATATATTTTTTTTAAATTATCTTTCTGTATTTTATAGCAGCAACTGCACACTTTTATTATTTTACAATATGTACTTAAAAGAACGAAAATCGATATTATTTCACCTGTTTACATAACATCCATTTACATTCAATTTTTACTCCTTTTTACTAAAATTGCCTATAGGGGAGACTTGATCCCTTTTTCAGTTTTTAATTTTTATTTTGGAAAAAACAAAATTTAAAAAAAAATGTTTCCAGCTATTATTAAAGGCCCGTGTGTCTTTCTTCTTGTAGTATTTTTTCTATTTTTGAAAAACCATTTTTAAAATAAAAATAAATTGTTTTCCAAAAAATAAAAAAAGGATCAAGTCTCCCCAGTTGCAGGGAGAACTTAAACAGATGCATTGAAATGATTCAAATTAAGTAGTAGAAATCAAATTTATTGTTGACTAACATGTAAAAAGAGAGAAAAACACAATTAATGATCCAAAAACATTTAAGTTTGAAAAATCAAAGGTAAATATTAAAATTATTGCAGTTCGAAGAATTCTACCAAGCATGGTTGGTTTTGGTACTTTTTGACAATGTCATTATTGTCCATAACACTATTATCAACATTTACTGGATAAATAAATTGGTCGAAATTAAGTCCTCGTTTTCTTAGAAAATTGATTTCACATTCAGATGATAAAATCTTCTTTTAAATTTTTCCTACGAAATCACTAATTTTCTTCTTTCCCAGAAATCGCACAATGACAAAGTCATTTTCATCAGTCGACAAATTTTCTGAATCTTCAATGATTTCATCAGAATGTACATCAAGTGGATCTTGGTCGGTTGAATCATAAACACTATAACTGCTTTTACAACTTTCTGAAGTTTCGGGTCTTTCATTTTTAGTGTTTTTACTTTTTTATCTTTAGATGAAATGAGTTTTTCCAGATTTTTGGTTTTTATTCAGGTGACGATCTTGTATTTCTTCTTCATTCTGCCTTTTAGTTGATGTGCTTGTCAAAATTTTTGAAGACCCTTTTTTCATTTCTTTAGATTTTCCCATTTTTGGTAATGAAACTTTTAAGAAGGCTTGTATGTTTTCTGGTGTCACTATGTTTGGTTTAACAGTAATTTTTTTACTGTTTGTTGGAGTTAATGGTTAATTTGAGACGAAAGATGATAAAATATCATCTTCAGAAATTCCTATTTAAGGGATATATTCCAGTGATTTTAAACCCATTTATTATTTTTAGTTGTCACCATGGCTTTAGGATAGGCAATTCCGATCAGTTCAGCAATTTGATAAATTGTTGTCCTTTGAGCAAGATGATTAGTCATCCAGTCTTGAGCAACCACATTAAAATATATTTTAACTGGTCCATATACAGTACGATCCAGAGGCTACAGTTTGTGAGAAATGTGCGGTGATATTTTTAACAAAATTATTCCATTTTCTTTGGCATAATTCAAACTCTCAATACTTATGTAGTTATCATGATTATTTTTTATGATTAACACTTTACTATTTTGATTATAATATCTTACATTCTTTACGAAGTGCTGTAAAAATTTTGCAAAGTTAGACGCATGTCTCACATGTGCATTCATCGGTGTTTGCTAACCATCATATGCAGCCACATATTAACTTTCTATCTTTGTCAACCATTTAAAATCAAGGCAACCATATTCTAACTAACACTAATAATAACTAACTGTCACAATGCGAAGTAGGAGATTAATAAAATTTAACATTAATTTTGCTTAACTTTGGTTTGGGGACACTTGATCCCCAGGATCAAGTCTCCCCGTACAACAGGGATCAAGTGTCCCTAATGTGCATGTTTGTGAAAAAAAAAATGCTAAATCAAAAATAAAGAAACTGTATTGGATTTAAATAACAACATTTAAGCAGTGAGGAATGTTAGTACATTATAACAATGAAATTAAGTAATTTAGTTATATTTAACAAAAAATATGAAACTCAAATTACCTACTCAAAAAGAAGTTTGATTGTAAGAAAACAGAGATTCCTTTCTTACAACAAAAATAAAAATGACTGAATGAAATTATGTTGCTAGATCTGTTGATAAGGAATCACTTTATTAATGTTTCCAGTTTCAAAGACTTCATTGCATTTTTTCTCTGGTTTTAGACCTAGGGATCAAGTTTCTCCTATATCCTTATTATAACTTTATACTCTACTATATCTTTATATCTAATTTCCTGTCATTTTTGATGGGCTACCTTTCTAGTACCCAATAAAAGTCGAAAAATACAATAATTTATTGAATGAAATAAAATTAAATTGAATGAAAAAAGTTTTACACCTTATAGTATCAAAATTTCGCTATTTCTTAACTTTGAAATTTAAGATTTGCAAAAGAAAATTCCTAATGTGATGGTAAAAACAAGTAATATAAAAATTTTGCTTTTAAAGTCAATCTAATATTAGTTTTTGTTGCATTAAAATATCTCAATTTGTTGATTTTCTATAAGCAAGTAGGTTTACAAAGGAAGTCTATGGGAATTTGGCGAAATATTAGAGATGTCGCCAAGTTGGCGACAAACTTGGCAGTATTTGGTGATAGAACAGGGTCCCCCATATGGTAATTCCCCTTATAGATATGAAGATTCATTAAAGGCTTCAATAACCAATGGACGCCATTTTGTCTCCCATGTAAAACTAAAATTAATTAATTAAAATTTAATTAATGAATTAACATATGAAAAAAACTGCATTAACATCAATTGCCATCCAGTATACAAGTTTAAAAAAAATTATTTCAACTTGATAGGATGAATAATAAGTATTTTATTAACGATTGAAAATTTGAACAAGATATATAAATAAATATAGGGAGAGTATGAACTAATAGTAGGAATTGAAAAAAGGTCATTTTCAAATTCAATGCTAAAAAATACACAAAAATCAATTATTAAAAATTTAAAAACACAACCATCGCAAGCTTATGTCATTTATTTAACTGAAGAAATCGAAAAATTTAAATAAGTATAGGTACATATTTTACCTCAATGCATGTGGTAAAATAGTTAATTGATAATGTATTTTAAAATTTCATTATCTGTAATAATTTGACATTTTATTGTTGAAATTGTCTTTGAAATATTAAAAATAATGTTTATTTGCATTTTGTATGTAATTTCTTTTACAGATTAAAATAATATAGTTTTGGCAAACTAAGTCAGAAGAAAAAAAGTACTGTTTAAAAAAAAAAACTATTTTACCCCACCTGACTCTAATCGGGAAGTACTCAAAAAACATTAAATAAGTTCAGTTAACTTGCAAAATACTCTACTACACATACAAAATTCCCTCTAGAAATAAAACTCCACTTAGAAAAGAAAATAGGGTACTTTTCAGTATAAAGGTCTTTGACAGATAGAGAAAATAGCTTTGGGTAGATAAGGAATTTTCACAACATTTTTTATGGAAAACTATTCACAGTTTCATTTTTATATACAGTTTTTTCAACATTTATACAATTTACTTAACATAAAGAAACCATTTTGTGATTTTTATATATAAACAGATGTAAATTGAATGTAAATAACAATAATAATATATACATAAATAAAATATCTATATATATGTATAGTATAGGTATATAATCAAGTATAAAAGTTTATGAGGTTTTTTTTTTTTTTTCATTTTTGTTTATATTAATTTGGCAATAAACCTCACTTTCTAAAGCTTAAATTGTGCCAAGCTTTTTAAAAAACGCCAAGACAGATACTGGAAAAGTACCAAAAACAGATAAAGAAGGTTAGATTGAATCCATATCAACTCAGGCAGAGGGGTTACCTTCATAGTCTCAGAAGTTTAATTGAACATATGTTAAAATTTAAGAAAAAGAAAAGATACCGGCATATTTTTGTTTTGTCAAAAAAAATTTCTGGCCTGAGATACAGATCGCCAAAGATGCCATCCCGGGCACCATTTCCCATTCGCAATTTTGGATAAAAATTTTAAAGTGCTCCATCTCTTGAATGGTGCAAGATTTTTTGTTGCGTTTTTTTTTTATTTTAAAGATAATATTCTTCTGTTTAAAATGATATACCCAATTTTGAAATATGTATTAAACTTTTCTTGTGTCAGCCTTTTGAAAAAAAAATTTTTTTTTTCAAAAAAAATGTTTTTTTTAAAAAAGCCAATCTCAAAAATTTTCATTTTTTTGCTGTCGATTAATACCATTGGGAACTGCCTTCACTGTAAAGGAGAACTTCCACTTTTGAGTTTAATAAGTTTTAAAAACATTTAAAAAATTCAGAGAATTTTACAAGAACTGTATATATACAGTTCCAGTAAAAGTCACTGAATTTTTGCTTATTTGTATCATTTTGTAAGGGTAAGTCTATGATATATCCTAAACAAGTTGGAAATTGCAATATCAAATGTGGCAAATGAGGTGCGTTCGTACTATAACTAGTTTTATAAATATTCAGATCTTGGTGCAATAAGTGTTACACTCTTGGGCAAAAAGACATGAATACAAAATTTATTTTGACTTCTACATATTAAATTCAGTAATACGGAAGTAATATGAATCCATCTTAAAAAGGACTTTTTTATCATGGCAACCTAGAATTGTTACCTATCATGGTATATCATTAAACCAATTATGTATCATAGGACTTTTAAATAGAATGGAAAAAACTTTTATTAATATTTTTTTAAGTTTCTATTCGATTTTCATAACATTTGAAGTGATACATATTTTATTTTCACTACCGAACATTGCATAGTAAAACAATCTCAATAACATATATCAATTACACAGCAATACAACCATATTAATGCAAGTTAGAGTTGAGACAGACGGGCAGACAAACCGAACCCATAAAGACTTTCAATTATGTTGGAAAGTGTTAAAAACACATAAATAGGTTGGAATTTGACTTTTAAGAATTCATATCAATAGAAGGAAGCATACTTTCATACAACCCTGTATTTTAAATACTCTCTTTATCTTTATATACATGCCACTATTTAGCTAATATTTAATTAAGACTAAAACATGCTTAAAACTAGTGAAATCGCAGCTAAACAGCACCGAAAACTGGCGATTTGAA
Organism: Maratus speciosus; assembly: GCA_963932465.1. Lineage (NCBI taxonomy): Eukaryota > Metazoa > Arthropoda > Arachnida > Araneae > Salticidae > Maratus > Maratus speciosus. The sequence goes on along the minus strand of OZ010797.1, from coordinate 43,078,265 downwards.
GCAACTAAAATAACAAAACTTTTTAAAAAATCACCATAAAATAAAACAATACACAGGACGCGTTTTGAGCTAAAAACACATAACAGCTCGTCATCAGCTACAGCAAACACGTGTCTGCAAGCGAACAAGGTCAAAAATGAACTCAGTTCATTTTAATTTTATCTATATTATAGGTCAAAAATGAACTCAGTTCATTTTTTACCTTGTTTGCTTTTTTTTTTTTTTAGCTCGAAACGCGTCCTGTGTATTGTTTTATTTTATGGTGATTTTTTACAAAGTTTTGTTATTTTAATTAGTGAAATCACACTTCCAGAGTTTATCATCCATAGTTGGCCATATATCTAATTCTTTGCACAGACCTGTATATAATTTTATCTATATTCTACAAACATATCTTAGTATACTAAATGAAGTTCAGTATAAAAATGCATAACTCATTTAAAAAATCACCTTTAAATCACTTTTGTTCATACTCAGTAACTCTTACGATTTCTTTTGTGCACCCCTGTATATGATCTACAGCATTTATACACAAAATGCAATTAATATGGAAAAATTTAGTTAAACTTAAAAACTCATATCACAACTAAAAATGCACTTCCAGGAATCATTATTAATATACAGTATTTTGTATACAGTAAAGTATTTGAAATCTTTTGTGTGTCCCTGTAAATACTATGCACTTTCTATTACACGGGAAGTAACTTGTAAATCACAGCAACATATATAATTTTATTATATGTGAAAGAGTTTAGCATAATTAAAATACGCCACAAACAATATTCCCCTTATACCATTATCTAATGGAATTCTTTTGTGAGGATCTGTAAATGAATAATTAATATTCTTTGCACCACATATTTCACAGAATGTATATTTTAATACACTTCATTTTAGTACATAGTTAAGATATTTTTTTTCCATGTTTTATTTGTTTTATGCTTCCATTCACCGAACTTTTTAAACATGCCTCGTATAACTTGTCACAATCAAAAGTGGAAGTTTTCCTTTACAGGGAAGGTAGTACTCAATGGTATTAATCAACAGCAAAAAAATCAAAATTTTTGAGATTGGCATTTTTGAAAAAAAAATTTTTTTTTCAAAAGGCTGCCACAAGAAAAGTTGAATACATATTTCAAAATTGGGTATATCATTTTAAACAGAAGAATATTATCTTTAAAATAAAAAAAACTACAACAAAAAATTTTGCACCATTCAAGAGATAGAGCACTTAAAATTTTTATCGAAAATTGCGAATGGGAAATGGTGCCAGATATGCCATCTTTGGCGGCCTGTATCTCGAGCCAGGAATTTTTTGGGGCAAAACAAAAATATACAGTTATCTTATTTTTTCGTGAATTTTAACATATGTTCAATTCAAAAACGTCTGAGACTATGAAGGTAAGATTTTTTCTTTGGCTGCCTGAATTGACATGGATTACACCGTTAATATAAATTCATTGGTGAAATGACATTTTTTTGAAAAAATAAAAGTGTTGGAGAAAAATCATACATTAAAAATACCAAAAGACAAGAAAATATACTGCAGTTTTTTAAGGATATAAAAGTTTTAAAAAAGGGTGGCAACTCTAATTTCTTGCATTGAATTAAAAGGAGATCATGACCCATACAATCAGAAATGTAGTAGAGGGCACACGGTGGTATACACCACACACCTACTGAATTTCCTCAACACATTGAGAATGGGCAATATTTTGAAAATTAGCAAAAAATTTACATTTATAAATGTCACTACAAATTAAAACCTGCTCACAAAAAATCAAAAATGAGCTTGTTTGGATTACATTTTGTTCCTTACAAAATTTATTGCACCAGTAATATTTTCTTCCTCCAATCCACAAAAGCATAAATTTACATAAGTCGTCCGTTAGGCGTTAAGAAGATCGGCATACTCATTGTTTGTCAGGTAAAGCAATAGCATATAACCTGTTATCTTTATTATTATTCTTTCTTTTAACGACTATGGAATTGCTTAAGGCTATTTTGCTATTCTAGATTTCCCAGAATTTAACAGTGCAGGAATGATTTAGATTTTCAAGATCAAGAGTGAACTAAATTTTTCTTTGTATTGATACTTTCAGCTTAAAATGTATGAAAACACAAAAATTGTCAATTTACGATTTATTTTTCTGCAATTATAAATGTATCATTCCTCATAATTTATTTCTGTAAAACATTTTTAAAAAGCACTAAGCAAAGCTCCTTTACGCACAAAAATGTTTCCACTAAATGTCATCTAATCAGTACGTTGGATGCAAATATTTTATCTAAAAAATTCTTTCAAGATTCTAAGGTCAGATTTATCTGTCCCTTAATAATAAGTAACTAATTATGTAATAAGTACCTTTTAAAAAAGACTTTTAACATAGAGCTAATTATTTAACATTTGTTATGCATCTTTTAAAAATGATTTTTAAAACAGAAATAATTATTAAATTTCCGTTTTAGTTCTAATAAAAATTCAGAAAAAATACAAAATTTTATACTGTTTTAAAAATTTTCCTCTAAGTTAACTTTTTTTTTTTTCTTTCGAATATGAAGTTATTGCCTTTATAAAATTTTTTTTATTATTCTGAAAAAAAAAATAATAATAATAATTTTTTTGTTTCATAACAATACAGAAAAGACTGGTGCTTATATTGTAACTATTGCTACACTTATAAATCATGATCATCAGATGTCTGAGTGCATATATGGTGTATAAAACGACTCCTGTATTCGCTTTAGGTTTCCAAATCAACTTATAGACTGAAAATACAGTAAAGAAAGATGAAAAATGTAGATTTTATAAATCTAAGAATTCAAAATTAGGATTCTCTGTTAAATAATGTGTTATTATACTACACTTAGAAATAAAGCTAACATTTAAGAAAACACAAACGGAAGTTATTTACATCTGTATGCAATAATATAAAATACAGCAACGCACTTACCGTTTTTATTTTCAGTAAAATCTTTTTAAAAAGCGAAGCTAATATCTACGAACTTTTGAAAGTCGCCTTCCTTCGCTAGCCCTAAATTGGTTTGTTTGTTTGTTGACCCTTACGGGTCTGGTGAGCAGCTTTCTATTTCTGTATAGCTGTCATAATCCACTACCAAGATAAACTACAATAATCAGATACGCCAGAAACTAAATAGACCGGCACAACGAAGAACCACCACTGACAAGATTAACTCCTATACAGCTGCATCGATCCAACTCCAGCAGTGACGATAAATCTCATGCAATAACTGCGAGAACAAAACCAACTCTTCATCTCCCTTTCTCTCCATAGCCGCAAAGATCTCTTCGTACGACATACTCTTTGACATCGATAACTTCCCAAAAATCTTATCCCGAATCCTACAAAATTTCTTACATCTCAAAACCAAGTGTTCCTCAGTTTGCTCCTCGCCACCACACAAATCACACTTTGCATCTCCACTACCCAGAAACTTCTTATGACGAACCAGAGTAAGAACAGTTTTTGTCAGAAACCGAGCAAAAATTACGCCACTCTCCCTCCTAAGACACTGATGCGGATGCCCAATGCTAGCGTAATCCCAACCACGACCTGAATGATCAATCCTATATTGGTTCCAATCCCAAACAGACTCCCTCTGTTTGTTATTCCTCACAACCTTCATCCAGTCCTCTGGAGAAAACCATGGAATACTAATATTGCTATACGGGCCTTTCCTGGCCAGCTCATCTGCACACTCGTTGATTTCAATTCCTTTATGTCCAGGCACCCAGATAAACTCCATCTGAAACTGATCAATCCTCTTCCTGTTGATCTCATCCCTTAGCATGGTGATAACCGCCACAGACTTTCGATTGATCTTCTCAAGGGCCATCAAGACACTTTTGGCATCCGTGAAAAACATATATTTCCCACCCTCCACCATATAATATTTAATGGCAACCAATAATGCAATCGCTTCTGCAGTAAAAATCGAATTGACATTGGGAATTTTCAACGCCATCCGATTACCCGTATGTTGGTTGACCATTCCAATCGCAGTCTTGTTCTCCTCTTTTGAAGCATCTGTTGCAATGATGATCGCCTTGTCTCTATGCATCTGATAAAACCAGCCAAACGAATTCCTAATAACCTCCTCAGGGAAATCTTTATCTTCCTCCTCCTCCTTCAAATTGTTAATCCCTCAGATAATCTTGTAGATGTGAGGGCCCCTTCCAGCGTCCCTGGTAACAGAATCCCAAAACTTCTGATTGTCTTTCTTAATCTGCTTCTTCAGTTTAGCGTTATAGAACTTGTATTTGCACCATAAGTCCAATTGACCTAAACGGACTGCCTTCCTGTGGTAAAATCTTTTAAGAGCCAACAGTCTACGGGTGACAATCCCCCACCCAGGCGGAAGATTACCCCCACTCACTGGGAACCTCTCCGTGCACTGAATCGACGCCTGAGCAATATCCTTTGACCACCTGTCCATCCCCTCCGCATAAACCTCATCGTCCAAACCATCAACAGCCGAGCAAACTCTATGCCAATTGACCTGGGACCAGTACATTTTCTTACCGCCCCCACCACTAGACCTTTCGAGGATTCTGATTGGGTAGTGGTCCGAACCCAACGGATCCGACAGAACATCCACCTGGAAGCCCCGAGCTAAACTGTCCGACACAATTGTCAAATCCAATAATGATCCCGTACCTCCACCCCTACATCTCGTAACCACATCTAAATTCATTAAAATGGCATCCGTATGTATAATCCAATTCATCAAGTTCATCATTTTATGAGCTTTAGGGTTATTTTCCCAATTGAGGAAATTAATGTTGAAGTCCCCAACAATAATATAATCATGGCCGATCAGATCTTTAATGCTTTCCAACCACCTAATATCAGCAAACCCCTTCGGTGCATAGACGTTGATGATTACGATCCACCTTTTTTTGTACCATATTTTGATCCCAAGCGCCTCGTGATCCCGGCCAATCCTAGGAAGCTGAAGTCTTTCCACAGGTAATCGCTTCAACACCGCTAGCAGCAAACCACCTCCCCCCCTTGATAAACTACTAGGCCTATCAGCTCGAAATAAATTCCTATTCCTGAAGGATAAATTAAAATTGTTGCTAAGAAGCGTTTCCTGAAACGCCCAAACAATACAGTTGCAAAACATCCCGGTACGAAGCCAGGGTAAATTAGACCTGAGACCTCTAATATTCCACTGACAAAGAAAAGTGTCCATGAACAATAACAAAAAAACTCACAAAGAACACAGAACCGCTAAGAAACACAAAAATTATCAACACTTACCCCAAAAACCAGCGTACCGATCCACCAGCTGACAATGAACAGAGCACTAGTACCACACGACGTACCACAGAACAGTCCATGACCCTTATCCATTTTCTGTATCAACCAACATTTTATCAATCTCTGGAGCTAGACATTCCTGTAACAGCCATCTTTCACCTTCCTGGGCTTCATTTGATAATTTTAATTTTTTCTCTCTTAACTGAGAATAGAACTCCCCCATGATATCTCTTTTTCCAATTTTATTTTTTACTGTCGTTTCTTTTTCATTTCCTTCCACCCCGTTTTCGATTTCATTTACTGATTTTTGTTGTAAGCTCACCATAACTTCGCACATATGCATTACTATGTCCATTATTTTGTTGAACTTCTCTTCCATAAGTACAGCTAACTTGTGATAATTACTTTCATCGTTCACTTTTTCGATGTTTATTTTTGTTTTAGCCGCGTAACTTTTAGCTGTTTTCAAATTGAACTGTCGTCTAGCTTCAGCCAGCATGATATGGTTTTCACTTTTAAATTTTTGAATTTCCACCTCTCGTTTTTTTATTTCGCATTCCTCGTCGTCTGCTTCATGATTTTGCTCACAATTTGCGCATTTGATTTCGGCTTCTTTGCATATCAACTCAGGGTGATTTTTCCCACATCTTTTGCATCTTTTGTCGTTTGTGCATTTATTAGTTCCATGGTTGAAGCTTTGGCAAATATTGAATTTTCTTGGCCTGTCTACAAATAAACTTATTTTCTGTCGCATATAAAACATTTTGATGTATTCTGGTAGGACATGTCCATATATGGTTCTAAGCACTGTTCCCGTGGGAACTGTGCGACCTTCATATCTCTTTGTAAATCTTCTAATATTTTGGATCGTAACTTGATTCTCTTCTTCAATCTCTTCTTGGATTTCTTTTAATGTTATATCGGTATCAATTCTGAAGATTAAAAATCTAGAGGTTATATTTTCATTCATTAGTATATGCTTCACTTTAGTGTTAAATATTTTTTCTCTGTTTACAATCTCATTGGCACATTCATAATTTTTCGTTGTGATTAGCATCTTGTTGTTCCTGGTGTATCTAGCCGTATCAATTTCCTTGTAATGTTCAAAGCTTTGCTTTATTTCTTTCTTTAGCTGGATCGGGTTTAACTTGTGGAGTCCGCCCTCCTCACCTTCCGTAATGATGACATAGTCTTTTAAATTCGGTATCATGTTAATTTGCTGCTTGGCTGTCCTCCCATCGTTCCAATTATATTTCTTGTATTCTTCACTGTTGAGACCTATGCTTTCTTTTATCTTTACCTCCGTTCCCGACATTATAGCAAACCGTGCCTGATGACCAGTCCAAAGTGCTCAGACTGTCAACACACACTTAAATTTAACTACACACAAATTCAATAATACGCGAAAACACTAACACTATTGTATTACGATAAACAAAAAACTTACTCTCACCACACTATAAGCACAACCCTCTACGCGCACATGGGCTTCCCCTAAATTGGTTATTTGGATGCCAATCAATTCATTGATATGATATACGAGTCATTCAAACTGAACCGTCCGTCTAACCTATCTTGTTTATTATTTCAATTTGATATTTGTATGCAATTTTTTATCTAAAAAATGTTGCAAGATTTTAATATCAGATTTATTTGTTGTCACAATCAGACTGTTTAAAAAAGGATTTTTAATACAATGTCAATAACTTAAATTTTTTTTCATTTCTGCTCCACGGAAAATCGATTGAATCCTTGCCTTAAGAAGATGTGAGTTAAATCAAATTGAATCATTCTTTTAGCGTATCTTGAACAACAATGGAACAATGTAAGGCTTCTCAATGGATTACCTAGTTGCAGGGCAACTTCACATCCAGTTTATAGGTAAAGATACCAGCTGGTCTTGAAGTTCCAGAATCTCTCGTCGAATTTTGTAGCGGAATTTAAGAATTATCTACTTTCAAAGGAAAATAAACAGGATACGCTAAACGAACGATTCAATTTGAATGACTCGTGAATTGTACTTAATGCAAGATTCAATCGATTGCAGGTAAGCTCAGGTAGCTCGCAGATACCGAAATTTCTAACGCATTTATAGCAAAATTTAAACAATTTTTGTGTAATTAATTGTGCGGTAAAAACCTTTTTTTTCGAGAATCTTGCTTATCCAAGTAAATCTGGTGCTTAGAATCTTGCAACACTTTTAAATAAAAAAGTATTAGCATCCTGCATCAAACCAATTTAGGGTTAGCAAAATCGTTTTTTAGAAAGTACGATATATGAGAAAGCTTAGCAGGGTTTTTTGAAAAGATTTAACAGAAAAATAAAGGTAATTATATTGCTGTGTTTGATATTATCTCATGCAAATGTAAGTAACTTTATAGTATTGTTTTCCTAAATTATAGCTTTTGTTTTTAAATGTATGTATAGTCTGTTGACATTGTTCATTGTAGTTAATTAATAATTCTAAAGTTATAAAATCTATATTCTTCATATTTATTTACCGTATTTTCCTGAATATAAGTTTTCTTTTTAAAGCACCAAATCAAATACAAAATTTAGGTGTCGACTTAAAAATAATTGAATTTTATATGATGATCAAAAAAAAAAAAAAAAAAAAAACTAGAGTATATGTCATGTTGTTATATGTAAAAGGTAGAGAGAAAACACTTTATAAAAAAAAAAAAACACTTTCCTCCCCTTTCAATTAACAGCACAATCTTTTTGGTGGTTTACAGATCCTTTTAGATCTTGTTAGCAGCATTGGATTGTGAACAACTTGGGGTGTGGCAACTGTAGGAGATAGGACTGGAGGCAACTCTTTGGTGGTATCCTCGGAGGTCCTAGGTGGCTCAGTCGCTGCGTCTCTCTCCATTGATGGTATTGTTGTATCAGATGGTTCATTCACATTTACTATTCTTTTTCTATATTCAACATCATTGTCTACGTTTTCGCCTGCTGATCGACATGTCGCCTAACCAAATTACCTTGCGCATTTATGGTATAGTATAATTCACCATCTCGGCTGATGATACGACCGAATTTCCATTTGGCATTGGTTGCAGTATAATCTCGAACGGCTACTTTATCACCCACTTCAAAATACCGATCATTAAAATATATATCCTTTTTAATCTTGTTTTGAATTCTTTCTTTAGTGTTAGGAATTAAGAGGTCAATTCTCGTACGAATTTCTCTTTTTAAGAACATACTTGCTGGAGACTGCATGGTAGTCATATTGGGTGATTTCCTATATTGTAACAAAAAACAGTTAATCTTTTGATTGATACTACCAGGATACTTTTGCATTGCTCGAAGAGATTGCTTCAAAGTATGTACATATCTTTCTGCTTGACCATTGCTAGAGGGCTTGAAAGGTGCACACGTTTTATGTATAACTCCATTATTTTGCATAAATTTCTGGAACTTGTATGATGAAAACTGCGGTCCATTGTCATTGACTAACATGACTGGCAATCCAAAACGAGCAAAACAATCTCTTAAACATTCTGTTGTTTTCAAGGCAGTTGTCGATTTCATAGGGTAGACTTCGAGCCATTTTGAATATGCATCTACAATTAATAAAAACATATGCTCAAAGATTGGCCCAGCAAAATCAATATGAATCCTTTCCCATGGAGAGCTTGGATACTCCCAATGGTGTGTTTTTGACCTTGGAGGATCATCCTTAATCCTTGAACAATCAGTACAGTTTTTAACAACATCTTCGATGTCTTTATCTATGTTTTTCCAACTGACATAGGATCTAGCTATTGCCTTCATTTTTGTGACTCCCAAATGTCCTTGATGAAGTTCTTCCAAAACCTTGTCATGATATTTTTTTGGTACACAAACTCTTTGGCCATACATAATGCAACCATCCTGGAGAGTATATTCGACTTCCTTCCCTTTTAAAGAAGTCCCCTTTTTTAAAGCATTTAGCAAAGGCGCCAAATCTTTCTCATTTGCAGTTGCTTTAGCTAAATCTCTTGCTGTTATTGGAAGTGTTTCGATTTGGGAAAGTTGAAAAACTGAAACTTCATCTTTTAATTCTAAGTCTTCAGATCTTAAGGGTAATCGTGAAAGACAATCTGCATTACCATGGTCCTTAGTATTCCGATAAATTATGTCGAACTGGTAAGCCTGCAATACTAGAGCATAATGCAAAAGTCTTGTAGCAGACAAAACTGGAAGGCCCTTTTTGGAAGCAAAAATTGCCACGACAGGTTTGTGATCAGTAATGAGCGTAAATCTATTTCCTTTAAGGTAAAGATAAAACTTTTTAACTGCCCAAACTAGAGCTAAAGCTTCTTTATCAATTTGTGAGTAGCGTTGTTCGGTTGGCGAAAGTGTTCTTGAAGCAAATGCAATATGCCTCCCAGAACCATCTGGAAATCGGTGGGAGAGCACTGCACCCAAACCGACTGGAGATGCATCAGCTGCAAGAAAAATAGGAAGTTTGGGGTCGTAGTGTGATAATACTCTATCAGAACAGATTTCATCTTTTATATTTTGGACTGCTTCTTGACACTTTTTATCCCACTTCCAAGGAACACCTTTTTTAGTCAAGTTATGCAATGGATATGCTAAAGTAGAAATTTTGTTTGAGAATCTAGAGTAAAAGTTAACTAATCCCATAAAAGATTGAATTTCCTGAACATTCTTAGGAATTTTAGCATTCTTAATTGCAGCAATCTTTTCATCTGTTTTAGATAATCCTTTGGCATTTATCCTAAATCCCAAAAATTCAATTTCATTTTGGAAAAATTTGCTCTTATCCTTATTTATTCTCAGTCTATGTTGACGACATCTGTCGAAAAATTTCCGTAATCTTGACAAATGTGTCTGGAAATCTGGTGCTGCTATCCGCACATCATCATAAAATACTTCTACTCCTTCTAAATCATGAAATACACTTTCAATATATTTCTGCCAGATAGCAGGTGCTGAATTAACTCCATACATTAATCTTGTGCATTCGTAAAGCCCCTTAGGGGTATTAATCGTTAATAACTTTTGACTGTCAGGGTGAACCTTCATTTGTAAATAAGCTTGACTAAAGTCAATCTTTGAAAATATCTTACCATCACTGAGCGAAGCAAAAATTTCTTCTGTTTTTGGAAGAGGATGTCTTTGAATTTTTAGATTTTTGTTAAGAGTGACGGAATAATCAGCACATAATCGAATTTTCCCATTTGCTTTAACTACTGGCACTATTGGAGTCGCCCAATCTGAAATATTACATTTTTAATAACTCCGTCTTCCTCAAGTCTTTCTAATTCCTCTTCAACACGCTTTTTCATTGCAAAAGGTAATGGTCTCGGTCTACAAAAAACTGGAAAGGCATCCGGTTTTAACTCAAGACTCCATTCATAATTTTTTATTTCGCCCAATTTTTCATCAAATAACTCTGCGTATTCTTCTAATAGTTTTGTAAGATTTCCCTGTTCTATAACTGTAAGAGCTTTTATTCTCGTCCAATCTAAATTGATTTTATACAGCCATTCTCGACCCAAGATGGTGTCTAAATTTTCTTCAACAATATACAAATTTAAGTACTCTATTTGATTCTTATATTTTACTTTAACCGTTGAGTAACCTAGGGGTTTAAGGATTTCCCCGTTGTAGGCCTTAAATGTCAAGTCCGTAGGACAGATTTTCTTTCTCGAAATCTCTTTAAATTTCTTCAAACTCATTACCGATACCGTACCGCCCGTATCAACTTCCATTTCAACAGATTTACCTTCAATTTCCACAATTGCTATTATGGGGGGTCTCTTAGGAAATTCTTCTTTGATAGAAATGTTCTCAACTTCTAAATTATGAAGTGGAACTAAATTTTGAACTTCTGTTTCGCTTGCATGAAACTGTTTTTGTTTCACAAATCTAGTTGGTTTAGCCTGTTTAGCGAAGTAACAAGTTCGTTCAATGTGGCCAATGCGTTGGCACGCTCTGCATTTACTAGTTTTAAACTTACAGTTATATTTATTATGATTTGATCCGTTACATCTAGAACAATATACTACGTTATTTTTCTTTTGTGTGTTCCTAGGTTGTGTTGTTTTATTTTTCCCATTATATACGCCAACAGCTTTAATTTCTTGAGGCTTACTCATTATATCATTAACGCCTTTAGTGGCTCGTTCCATTGCTAAAGCGATCTGAATGGTTCTATCGAGATCGATATCGTCTTCTTCAAACAGTCTATCTAAGATTGACCTATCTCGCAACCCACTAACGAAGACATCTCTCAACATAGTATTCAACATAATTTGATTGTACTTGCAAGGAATTGCTAAAGAGCGAAGTTCAGCAAGATAAGAACTAATGCTTTCCCCTTCGTTTTGTTTCCTGTTCAAAAACGTATGTCTACTGGGTATTATTAATGGTTTAGGGTTCAAATGCTCTTGTAAAATATTTTTAAGCACTTCATATTCCTGATCACTGGGATTCTTTGGAGCAAGAAGATTTTTGAGCAAGTTATACAGTTTAGCTGATAAACTTGATATTAGTGTTTTTGCGCGTTTTTCCCTAGGTACATTTTGTATGTCTAAAAATGCTTCAAACCTATCCATGAACGGATCGAAACTTTCTAATGATTCATCATATTTCTCAAATTGCACACCAGAAACCTTATTATTTTTTTGGGTACTTTCCCCTTTTAGCGCATCCATTAACGCTTTATTTTGTTTAATTAATTCTTCTACTAACTTTTCCATTTTTACAGAATAATAAGAAATTTCTTACCTTGGCAATCTTGCGAAATCGTAGAAGTATTCTAACGTATCAATTTTATAAACTTGATGAATCAATCCCATTTCTCGTCGCCAGTGTGAAAGTTTCTCGTTAGTGGTGTGCTCTTATGTGCATTATATTTACCAAGTAAATATTCATTTGTAAACATTCACTATTTATTACAAAATTACAGGAACAAACACTAACATAAAACATAAAACAACATATTCAATATTTCTTATCGCCGTTCTGTTATTTTAACCATTGCCAATATCTGTAAGTAAAAGTGGTTATTCACGTGTTGCCATTAAAGTACATAATGTTAATTTTGAATACACGACAATATAAGTGCTATGTACAGATAATCAGGACATCTGATCACCTTAATTTACGTTAAATATCAAAAACTCATACCAAGCGCATCTTTTAAAAAATATTGGGAAAGATAAATCAGCATGTGAAAAAATATGGTAGATAAAATAGATGAATCAGTCTCGTTGGCAAGGTGAAATGCAAATATTTTCCCAATACAGACAAATTTCCTTGATTTTCCAGTATTTTTACAAAGTTCCCTGATTTTTCCAGAGTGATAAACCTCCCTGATTTTTCCATGATTCCCTGATTTCCAGATTCTGTAGACACCCTGAAACTATAATAAGATCTCGCAGTTTGTCATTAAATACCAAGAGAATATTCAGTGAATTGTTTACTATGCAAGCAAATGTTTTAATGCAAAAAGGAGAAAGCACACATTTTTTTTTTAATACTGAGAGGCAAAAAGGGTGGTAATTTTTTTAATGAAGGGCAATACTTTGTAAACCAAAACAGCCAGGTGAGGGGAGTACCCCTTTGAAAATGTCTGGGGGAAAATCTAAATATTTTGTTTCCAACCTTACCATTTCTACTAATTGGTATTATTCGATATAATTCTGCAATAATTTTTAGTGCAAGAAATAGCATTTTATCACCTATTTCCATAATGTTTCCACGTAGTTTCAAATTGGACATAAATTGAAAAAAAAAAAAATCATTGGAATGAACATTAACTGTAACTGGAGATCGTGTCCCGTAACTGGAGACGGGAGACAGAATGACTCCACGTTGTTCTTTGGATCTGATTATCATGTGTTTTTTTGTCCTTGAATAAAGTCATTCCTCAGTACCGACAAGTAGTTCTTTTATCATTACATGATTTCCAGAATATATTGCTTTTCTAAAAAAAATTCAAATGCTGTTTACAAAAGACAAAAAAGGAAAATAACATATCTCTGAACGCGTAAGAAAATTCATGTCTCCAGTTACGGGTTAAGAAAATTTTGAATATTTTCAAAAGAGAAAAAAATCTTCAGGACAAAAAAAAAAAAAAATACATCAGTAAAAATAAGGAATTAAGAATTTAAGGAGGGGAGGGGAGTATTTATTTCAAAAAACAGTTTAAGAGATAGAAAATAAAATTACTGCTTCTTCAAATTCCTTTAAATGCAAAATATCCGGGAGAGTTTCCCTAGTGCACGACCACCTTTTACAAGGGAGAGCACTGTGCACTAGAGATTTTCACCGGGCTATTGCTCTTAATATCAGATGGTTTTACCAATAACTTCAGGTAATCTGCCCCAAGCTCTGAGTGTTTTCTCAATCTTCAATAACTTCAGGTAATCTGCACTCAAGCTCTGAGCCTTTTCTCAATTTTCAGACAGGTGTGACATCTTAGGTGAAATGAATCTTTTTTACCTCACTTAGATCTTCTGCAAGATGTCAAAGTACTTAAGAACAATAAAAGCTCTCAAAATTTTCCTATTAGAGGAGAGAAAAACAAAAGAAAATCAATTTAACTATATTATGGTTATGTAGTGTAAGATATGTTACAGTAGTATACCAGTATACCTTCTAGATTTTGTTATCTTAATAAGGAACTTCATATATTCTCAATTTTCCAAATACAGCAATTAACTACTATATATAGTTTTTTTTTTTTTTGAGGCGATGAATTTTAATTAAAGCACAGAGACGAAAAGAAATGTATAATAAAGTGTTTTAAATTACGATTAAACTGCTGATTATTGCAATTTTGGTCAGCTAATTTTCAAAATAAACAAATTAAGCATGTAACTTTTTTTTTCTCGGGAAGGGGGAAAGCGACTTTACAGATTTCAGCAAGAACGATTTTCTTTAAATAAGTAATTTAATAGGTATTTTACTTCCTATCACACATAATATACATTAAAATCAATATAAAATAACACTGGGCGAATTAACTTAAGCATGTAACTAATTTTTTTTTTTTTCTTGTGGAGAGAAAAAAGCGACACAGATTTCAGCAACACTGATTTTCTTTTAAATAAAAGTAATTTAATACGTACTTTCCCTCCTACCACAAATATACATTGCCATAGGCGTAGCGTCGGGGGGGCACATGCCCCCCAACCTTCTGTACCGCGGGCGCCAGAACAGAAAGCGTAGGGGGCGCCAAATGAAGTTTTTTTTTTGTCTTTACATACAAAAATGTATATGTATATATATCGAATTTGCATAAAAATGTCTCGCAGCCGGAAAATCCAAAAGGAAAACTGAACCAAATGCATTAAAATTTACAAATAATGTAAAAAGATTCATCTATAATAAGAAGACTGCAAATAGGAAAATCGCTAACATTTTCCAAGGCCAATAGGTTAGTCTCTACTCCTCTCTTTTGTGTAAAACTGTCCCTCGCCGATAACCGATTTTGGAGGGAAGGGGGGGGGGTGCAGAGTCATGTGCCCCGGACGTCAGAACGAAAGGCGAAAAGGGCGCCAAATGAAGATTTTGTTTGAATGTGACTACTTTTCTGTTGAAAAGATACCATGAAGGCTGTTCTATTCTTTTTGGAGCTTTCTTTTTTCCCGTCTTGCTATGGGCGCGACGTCAAATGATTGTCCGGTACGATAAAAATAAATGGGAGAAGGAGTCAGGGTTTGAAACTATGGGGGGGCAGAGGGGGCATGTGTTCTGGGCGCCTCGCGCAGGGAACGTCAGATGAAAATTTGGATTGCCGTTTTATACAATATATATATATGCGTGTGAAGTTTGTGTAAAAAATATTTTCTACCCGAAAAGGTCAAAAAGAAAAGCTTAGTACAGTGCATTAAAAATGTCAAATAGATAAAAAAGATTCGCGTACAAGACAGAAAATGAATAAACCCATTCTTTTTCTTATAATTACTTTTTTACTTGCATATCACCATATCTGTCCTTAGAGGAGGCGAGGACAGGTGACCGACTGTTACAATAAAAACCAAGCGGTCGAAAATTCACAAAATAAAAAGTAAAAACTTAATAATTTTGTTGTTGTTGTTTTGAGTCAGACATAAATTTGAAAATTAGCATTAAGTTCAGGAAATATATAAGTCTATAAATAAGAAGAGTGGTATAAGTGATAATTCCGAAAAAGTTATGTAGATAGTACAGGAAAATATTTTTTACAAAACTGGAATTCATTTTTATACCTACAGTAAATCCTGGTTTTTTAATTCCTAAAACAATGTGACTCATATCACTATGACATTAAAGTGCCCCAATTGTAATAATTTGTAATGCTATAACAACAGTAAAATCTCGAAAAATGAAATCCGTCTATAATGGAGTCGTGTCTTAAATGAAAAAACTACATGGTTCCAACAGAAAGAATACCAACAGTTATACCTCCTAAGACGGAAACCTGTATAAAGCGGAATTATTTCCGCTTCCTTTCGATTTTTTCCCCAGGTTTTAATGAATAAATATTTGATAAAGCTGGTTATATATTTCAATATTATGTATTTTATTTTTACAGATTTTAAATTTTAAAGTAAGTCCGCTACTAGAAACTTTCGTAAATTTCTCTTTTTAAATTTACTTTGCAGAGGAAAGGGGGGGGGGCGCCAAAATCGACGTTTTCCCCGGGTGAAAATATAGCTAGTTTCGGCCCTGGAAGGATGCCAAAAGTAAAATGTTTTAGTAAAGTCTTTTAAAAGGGAAAAAAAAGAGTATAGCATTTGCAGTGGTACAGTAAAAAAATATCTCACAGGGCGCCATCATGGCTAATAAAGCCGCCCCTTCCTTTTTCCCCAAAAATGATTTTTTCTCTTCTTTTTGCCTTTTCTAGGGCTACCTTAGGCGGAAATTGTAAAATGCAGCTCTGTTCCTTTGGGTGCAATTATTTTTTGCATTAGTTTTGGTGCATTATTTTTTGCATTAGTTTTGGTGCATTATTTTTTGCATTACTTTTGGGGCAATTGTTTTTTGCAACCAACCAAATCCAGTCTTAGAGAGAGGAGGCGAGCTTGGGCGACTGCCCGTAATTAAAAAAAAAAAAAAAAAAAAAAAAAAAAAAAAACCAGGGCGCCATCAGCCGCCCCTGCTTTTACCTTCCCAAATTACATTTCTCGTCCTTTTGCCATTTCTAGGTAGGTGACAACTGAAAAATGTCGCCCATGCCTTTTACTAAAATTACTTTTTTTTGCATGCAGATCCGGTCTCAAATGGCGCGAGGTCGAGCAACTGTCAACGAGTAAAATCTAAGGGTTGAAATGTGTGCAAGATAGAACAGTAGCCCCCGTTTTAATGTTTTTTAAAGAAGCCCGGACCGAAACTAGGGGTGGGGGTGGGGGTGCAGAGGGGGCATGTGCCCCAGGCGCCAGAACAAAGGCGAAGGGGGCGCCAAATGAATCGTTTGTCGATTCATAAAAAAATGTATATATATATATATATATATATGAAATGCAAAGAAACTCGCAAGCTAATGTTAAACTAAGGGAGCGTTCTTTTGAAATTTCTCGTTTTGATTTTAATATTTTAATATTATTTTTTTTTCTTAGGATAGTTTAGATTGATCTTTAGCGTTGCCATACTTTTAGGTTTTGAAACCGGTACTGGTAACTTTATAAAAATAATCTACAACCAATATCTAAAAAGTAAACACTAACCTGGTTAGAATTTAACCTCAGCTTTTCTAAGCTAAGAAAAAAAATCATTTAAAACTATTAATATGCAAGCGAGAAAATTAAAAAAGATCGCTCCCATACGTTTAGCATTAGCGTTCCAGTTTCTTCGCGTGACTTGTTTAGGCTCTTAACGCTCAAGCTAATGTTAATCCTATGGGAGCGTCGTTTACATATTTCTTGCTCTAATTTTAATTATTTAATGATTTTTATTTTTTAGGAATTTTATTTATTTATTTTGCATAGGGTACCTGAGGTCAATAATATTTATTGTGGGTGAGGAGATGAAGGGAGGGGGTGGTTGCCAAAATCCATGTTTTCCCCTGGCGCAAAAAAAGGCTAGTTTCAGCCCTGAACGTACGATTGATATTAAGGTTGTACTTATTGTGCAAATTATTAAAAACCTTCATTTGTCACTGCTTTAAAAGGATATGTGATTGTGTATTATACATGGGATTTTCAGATAAATTAATGTGAAATTTATATTCACATATTTTAGGATTGTGATTTGTTGAGACTTTTACAAAAACGATAAATGGCAGTGATTTTCAATTGCTTTTTTTTTTTAAGATGCAATCAAATTTAAAACTTTTTAGTTTGTAGCATTTCACCCACTCTCTCTTCCCCCAAAACAAAAACGCTTTAGTTCTCAACCATTAATACGGTGCTGGTCCATCATTGATATTTGGTCAGTAGTTGTAATTTGATCGGTAGAAGGAAAAATTTCCCCAACTGCAAAGCTGGTCTCCAGTCACCCAAATAGTTTAATTTCAGTGAGTAACACAAGGTGGTCAATTGGCGGAAAAAAAATGCGAATTTTGGTAATTCGTCGGGAAAAAAAATCGCGAATCTCCTTAAAAGCCCGTGGAAAAATATCTTGAATTTTATCAAAGGTTGTGGAAACAAATGACGATTTTCGTCCTTCGGTCACAGACAAATCATCACAAATTTCGTCAAAATAATATACAAAATATTACGAATTTCGTCAAACGATGAAGAGAAAAAAATCGCAAATTTCGCCAAATGGTCGCGGACAAAAAGACGGCAGGTGTAATTCTGGATTTAAAAAAAAACTGAAATTCACAGCAAATTTTCTAAAAAGTTACAGCAGAGGGAGGGAAAAAGGGAGGAAATCACCTCCCGGCGCCAATTATGCGTTTTTTCCCTCCAATCCTTTGACGAAATTCGCATTTCCCGCGATCCTTTGATAAAATTTGCGATCCCTCTGTGAAATTTTGGTTTTTCACGCGATTCCTAGACGAAGATTGCGTTTTTTGCGATCCCTCGAAGAAATTCGCGATCCCTTGAAGAAATTCGCGATTCTTTGGCAAAATTCGTTTTTTTTGCGATCTTTTAAAGAAATTGGCGATTTTTAGCTGTGAACGATTGTCGAAATTGATTTTTTCGACGACCATTTGCCGAAATTCGCGATATTTTATTTTCCCGAATTTTTAAAATTTTCGGAACCGGATGCCTTAAATTTTCGGAAAATTCAGAACAGAATCATCCCTGAAAAGACACGAATTTGATCAAATAATCGCGTAAATAATTGAGAATTTAAACAAATGATTGCACAAAAAATCAAGAATTTTGTAAGTTGGTTTTGAAAAGGAAATCACGAATTTCGATAAACTATCGTGGGAAAGAATCGCGAATTTCGTTAAATGATATCTGAAACAAACAGCGAATACCATCAATCGATCACGGAAAAAATATATATCGCGAATTTCGACAAGTTGTGGAGGAAATAAAATTTCGCCAATCTGTCGCAGAAAAATTCGCGAATTTTGGCAAAGGATCGCGGAAAAAAATTGTGAGTTCCGTGAAACGATCGCTGGAAACAAAAACGCGAAATTTGGCAAAGGATCACGAAAAAAAGATTGTGAGTACCGTGAAACGATCGCCCCCAAAAAATCAGGAAATTTCTAATGGGTCATAGGAAAAATTGCGAAATCTCCTTCAACAATCGTAGCAAAAGATGGCGAAAAGAAATAACTATTTTCGTCAATCGACTGGGGAAAAAATCGCGAATTTTGCAATTCGTCGCAGAGAAAAATCGCGAATCTCCTCAAACAACTGTAAAAATATCTTGAATTTTACCTAAGGTCGCGGAAACAAATGGCGATTTTCATCATTTGGTCGCAGAAAAATCATCTCAAAATTTCGTCTAAAGAATGGACAAAAAATTACGAATTTCGTTTAACGATCACAAGAAAAAAATCGCAAATTTCGTAAAATGGTCGCGGACAAAAAAAACACAAATTTGGTTAAAAAAAAAAAAAAAAAAAAATGGGAATTTAACCAAATGATAACTCAAAAAATCACGAATTTTATAAAATGGTCATAAAAAGAAAATCCCAAATTTTGACAAACGATCTGGAAAAGAATCCGTAATTTCGCCAAAAAATCTCTGAAACAAATAGTAGCTACCATCAATCGGTCGTAGAAAATATACATCGCGAATTTGGACAAGTGGTGGAGGAAAAAAAATCAATTTGGTAAATCTGTAGTAGAAAAATCTGCAAAATTTGGCAAAGGATCGCGGAAAAAATCGCAAAATCTCCTTCAACGATAGTATAGAAAGACCTCAGAAATAAATAGTTATTTTTGTCAATGGTTTAGGGGGGGGGGGATCCCGAATTTTGGAATTCATCGCGGAAAAAATCGCGAATCTCTTCAAACAACCTTTGAAAAAGTGCGTTTGGAAAGATGACTTTGCAGGCGCTTTGAAGAAAAAGACGGAATATTTTCAGTAAAAATAGTCGCTGAATCCGAAAAAAGTCGCCTACTGCTTTCTTGAAATAGTCGCTTTTTAACAGTTTTCGGCCTAAAATAGTCGCCATAGCCGCCGTATGCTGAAAATAGTCGCTAGGTATAGCATTTTAGTAGCAAGTGGCAGCCCTGCAATTGCATGTTAAGAAAAATCGGAATATTTGAGAAAATGAGTCGGGCCGGACCAGGCCGGATTTAATTTGTTTTTGTTATGGGCCGAGCTTGTTTTCACTGATTTTTTTACGAACCGGGTCTGGCCATGAACTGTGAAAATATAAACGGGCCGGGCTCAGGTGGAACTTTTAATTTTCACGCCGGCCTAGAAACTGTGGCCAGTACAGACCTCTAGTGTTCCCCCCAGGGCCGTGCAAAGAGGGGGCTAAAGGAGCGGTCACCCCGGGCGCAAAATTTATCCTGCGAACCACTGTTTTATTTGTTTATTTATTCAGTTTTTGCCCGCCGAACATTTTCCGGGGAATTTTTTTTCCTTTCTTGATCATTTTTTTCCTGTCGCAAAACATCATGAACTCTCTAACAAATAAGTGCAATTTTCTCTTGTGTTATTCAGTTGTTCTGAATTTCTAAATTAAAATTAAACATTTTAAAGTTCCAAAATAAACGCGAAATATTTATTCATATTATAAATAGTATATAATTTATTTATGTTTCTGCACTTTATCAATTTTATTACACCCATTACAAAGAGAAAGATTTTTTTTTTGAGGGGGGGGGGGGTGCGCAACATTGAAAATTCGTTAAGGGCGCACTTCTCACGGCCTCGGTGCCCCCCCAAAATTTCTGGTCACGCTACGCCTATGTACATTGCTTAATTATATTAATATAAAAATAAAATAACACTGGGCATAAACAATTCCAATAACAGGATTTATCAAAATATCATTTAAACAGAAAACAATATAAAAGGGACACTTATTTTATTTTTCTTCTTTTATATCCAATATTCTTTCCATACGCTCAGACGATGCTACATCCAGCAACCATGAGACGCAAATAAATGAATATGAAATGACGCGGGAAAAAAGGCGGGGAATACGGGCGCTTACTAGGCATGCGCAGCCAGCCGTCGCTTTTAGAGCTGTGGCTCCGTTTCCGTCTGCCAGCCGGAAGCGTAGACACTTCTTCCATGGAATGCAGTGGCCGCCACAGGCTAGTAAGAATTTTCTGATAATGCCCTCATTCGATAACTGATGGCGTTTTGAAACATAATTAATCGAAAATGGAATTTTAATCGAATTATTTTCTGGCGTCATTTCGCCATTTTGTTCCAGTTTCATCCTGTTGTACGCAGAAGGGCAGAGGTAAGTGATTTTTTCCAATTATCAATCTAGAAATATTCCGGTAGTGCTATTGCATTTATTTATTTTTATTTGATGAATACATGAGATTTTTATATCCATTATTGTATTGAGAAGATGAGTTATTTATTCTAAATCGGAAAAAAGGTTTGTATGCCTAGATTAATTCAGTGATTGAAAAATCGGCCTTTTTTTTCTTTCTTTCTTTTATCTAACGAACTAC
Source organism: Maratus speciosus (assembly GCA_963932465.1). NCBI lineage: Eukaryota > Metazoa > Arthropoda > Arachnida > Araneae > Salticidae > Maratus > Maratus speciosus. The sequence goes on along the minus strand of OZ010797.1, from coordinate 43,056,982 downwards.
AGCTACATTTACTTTTTTTTTAATCTAGTTTTCTACAGCTGCAGCAACTTGTTTTGAACACATAAACTTACTTTTTCAAAAGTAGTTGCTGTTTCTCTATTTTTAGAGAGCAAATTTTGCCAAAGGTCTAAACCAATAAACGAAGTTGAGCAGTACACATTAGTTTCTACATATTTGTGCTTAGCAGTACACGACATAACTTTAATTGGTACAGATGTCTCAGAGGCACTGGGATTTCTCTTTAGCGATAAAATGAAAGGGTGACAACATAGTTGGCAATATTTTGCATCAAAAGGCAACCCCATAGAACAGATTATCTTTGTTCTTCATAAATTACATTTTGGATGTGTTTTATAATAAAATAATTTGTGTGTGTTTTATAATAAAGTTATTAGTGTGTATTTTTATAATGTAATTGTATAATGTCTTTTGAAAATATGAACTGTTTCATAATAAAATAATATTAAAACTAGTATGATAATCACAATATTATTGAACCTTATAAAACTATAGCAAACTGTTTATCATAGACAAAGCTAGCAGTTTCTATGTAATGGATGAAAAAGTTAAGTAGCAGTTTTTGGTAGTTTTATAGCAGTTTTTCAAAAGCCAATGCATTTTTGTTTGTCACCAATAGTAGATTTTATTTTCTGCCCATATAAATTAGAGATAATGCTTAGCTACTGAAAATATTCATTATTTTATAGCCTTATTTCTTTCTTTTTTGGGAGGTGGTGGAGGGAGGGTATTTTAAAAAAAATGAATGCAATATGAATAATGACAGTAAGAGCAATATTTTGTGATTTATTTATTATTGCCTGTGCGTGGCTAACAGAACAAATGTGTGTACACTCTATTCCAACTCAACTTGGCAGCACTGTGAAAGGTAGAAACAGTAACATTCCGCCTTGAAAAGTAGTTCTCCGTTATTTTTTAATCTTAAATGGTGAAAATGCATACAAATTTATATGATTATGTTTATAAATTACAAATTTCGGTATTTTGAAGCATATATTTAATGTAATTTCTCTGTTAAAAGTATTTAATTTAAAAGTATTTTGAATTTAAAGCGAACGTATAAAGTAAAAATCTTGGCGTAAAAAACTCTCCTTTGGCGAGGAACAAATCTTCAAGGTTAAATATCTGGCGCGCTTTAGTGCTCTGCTACTCCGCGCATTCTTATGAACAGTTCTTATGAATAGTTTTAATAATACTCGCTGTTTACTTTCGCTTTTACTTTTCTTTTTAACGTGTTCATATTTTTTTATTTTTACTGTTAATTATTGTTATTATTTATTCTTGTATTAACTGAGTATTTCTAAAATTTGTTACATAGTTAAATATTTATTTGAATCATACTTATTTGAATTATAACATGTCTGATAAAGCATTATCTCCACCCACGCTTTACACACCTTCAAGGCGAGGAAAGTGAATCAAAAGTGCAGCTCGCAGAAATATATTAAATGTTTATTCCAGACTTCGTCAAGAAAATCCCCAACATTCAATTAATGAAATCGTAGAGGAAGTTTCCCAACTTACAGGTGTTTCGAAAAGCACAATTTTTCGTTTGAAAAAAGAGAAAAAGGCATCTAGCCCTTTAAGTACACCCGGAAAGAAACGACCTGGTGCAGTGGGTAAACGCAGAAGGCTGGGAAAATATGACAAATTCACGTTATCTTGCATTCGACGAAAAATCCATAGTTTTTTTTTTTGCAGAAATGACATACCAACTTTGGATAAAGTTTTACAAGTTGTAAACGATGATAAAGAATTTTTTTTGAAAAATATTAGCCAGACTAAATTGAACAGAATATTAAAAGATTTGGGATTCTCTTTTGAGAAACGAAAAAGAGAGGCAGCTCTTCTTGAGAGGCAAGATATTATTTTGTGGCGCAGAAACTATTTGAGAAAAATTACAGAGTATAAGAAAAAAATGCTTCTATTTATTATCTTGATGAAACATGGGTAAATGAAGGGCATACTCAGAGCCCCCTCCCCCCCCCCCAAAAAAAAAAAAAAAAATCTTGCAAACAAAATCGAAAAGGTAAAAAAGGTTATTTATCGAGATCGACCTCAGCTAACCAACGCAAATGAAAAAAAATAATTTAAAAATACTGAAATGCAAATGAGATATTAATTTTTTTTTCTCCATAGGACTAGAATTAGCAAGTGGGTGTTTTTGCGCGAGTGAAATAGTCCCTTAATTTTCAGCAGTGTTAACAATTTAATATTAAATGCAGTTTTTAATTATTTAAAAATCAGCTTATTTTGATTTTAAAAAATCATGACTTTTTTACACCCTAATATCTATAATTAAAAATGTACATTAAAAATAAGACGGGCTCAATGTGAAATCTAGCCTTTTCCGAATTTCTGCTAAAGGTTTTGGTATAAATAAGAAATTTTCTGTTTTAAATAGATTTCCGGATAATTTGGTTTTAATCTTTTAACCCAATATAGATAATACTGTTTTGTTTTCAGTAAATTTCATTCGGAATTCGTACAGCGATTTTTTAAATTTTCTTGATTTTTTTAATCTGATTTTAATTTTTTTTGCTTTTTGCGGCAATTTTTTGACATTTGTAAGAGGAATTCCGTTTTAAACTTTGAGCTTAAATATCGAAAATTTTGCCCTTCGCGATTTTAAATTTCTTAGACAATTTTCGATGCGATTTTTTTCGTTCCGATGTGATTTTTTCTACATCAGTACATGGAATTAGACTTCAAATTTTTAGTTTAAAACAGTAAATTTTGACATTTTTTCATTAAAGTTTTTCCACAATTCGTGCACCCTTTTTTTAAGTTTTCGCTATTTAAAAAAAAATTTCGCATTTTGCGGGCCGGGCGACATCGGGCGGATCAGCTTATATAATATAAGATAGTGCAAAAATCAGTCTAAAAAATGTAAAAATAAGAAAATAATAATAATGCAATTCGTTATTTTAATAGATTATATAATTAATTTCATAGGAACTTCAAAACATACAGATTTTTGCACACGCATTATAGGGTCAGGTGCGGGAAAGTGGTCATAAAAACAGGCTTTTCAAAATTTCAGAGGCTATAAACATCAGAATTTCTGTGATGTTTTCTAAAATTTTGGGTGTTATTTTACATTACATTACTCTAGAGTACATCCATATCCATTTTAGAAATATTTTTGGGGAATAACACCTTTTTATAACATATTTTTCCAGGCATGTTTTTATGACCACTTTACCCCAGTGGGTGATGTAAAGTGAGTAGTGCATGGGGTAAAGTGGTCACATTGAAAAAGTGTAATAAAAAAATAAACTAATGAATAAAAAGTGACATTTTATTATTTACAAACATTTTTAAAAACCTTTATAATAAGTTATCTGCCATTTTATTTTATTAAAGTGTAAATTTGTAATGTTAAAATTGTTTGTTGTTAAAATTTGGTTCTTCAAGGATTTTGATCACATCTGATTCTGGAAAAGTATAATGATTGCCAAATTTGGATTTTTTTTAACATACTTTAAGAAAAATAATCATGCTTTTTCCCAATACATTGCTTTATTGATTTCTTCATTTCATATCTTAGCAACACTCAAGGTCTTATAGATATGGTTTGAGATGTCATCTTTAGCGATTATAAATGGATTCAAACGAGAATGTTGACTAGGGATATTTTGTTGTTTTTTTCCTCTTGGAAATTTAAGCAACTTTTAAGTATCCCATTCCTCTTGTTATTTTTGCAGATATAATGCAAGTGTTTTCTGTCAATACTACCCGATCTTGGACTGGACACATTTCCTTTTCCTTTAAAACTATGTCTAACAATTCTATTCACATCTGAAATGAGTGTAGATAATGTTGCCAATGTAGCTTATTTTAAATTTTTTTAACATATTTTGCAGTCGGCTTTCTTGATACTGTTTCTTTAAAATTCCTTTCCAGGCTTTTTTTAATGGGGAAAATACACCTAGATCTAATGGTTGTAGACTATGACTAGTATGAGGTAGCAGGCAGAGTATTATAATGTGATTGTCGATAGCTATTTTTCACAGCGTTATAATTCATTTATGTCCGTCACAATCATAAATAAAAGGGCAGGCTTTTGTAAGCTTTCGGTGTATACTATCTACTTAATAAAATGATCCATCCAAGATTCAAGTACAGAATCCTGCATCTATCCAGATTCCATGATTTATACAATGCTCCTGCACGACCACCTTTTATTCATATATACTCACTCATAAACTGTGAATGGAAGAATGTAATAACCACTAGCTGATAAACCTAAAGGAACACTAAACATTACCTTTCCTTTGGTTTCTGAATTTTATATAATACATTGCATTGCGTAAAATTTTTTAAACTGGACTATTTTGGCTATACATATCCATTCCAGCCTCATCAACATTAAAAATTCTCTCAGAACTTTCTTGTGGACTATTTTCTTATATAATACAAGTATAGGTATTAGAAAAAGTAGTTAATGTGTTGGTTGTTAAATTAGTTGATGTAACCTTTGCAGGCAATTCGGGTTTACACTTAGTTAATTCATTCACTATTCTGAACCTATTAAAAATTAAACTTAACCTTTTTTAACCTCCATATTATAAACTATTATTAAATAATAACTATTTGCAGTTAGTTTTTAATAATTATTAGTATTTAACAGGGTTGGAAAAAACCCAGGTTTTTTTGTAAAAAACCAAAAAAACCGGTTTATTTGGTTTTAACCAGGTTTTCTTTGTTTAAACCGGGTTTTTTTAAATATAATTTCCTATTGCATACAGATCCATATCTGTTGATAAAATAAACATTTTTGGATATTATATAAGTAATATAACTTTTAAAAATATTTAAATTATATAGAAAATTGAAATCATTTCTAATTTAAATATTATTAGTAACAGCTATGTTTTATGTTCAAAGTCAACTGCTCTACACAGTGAAGCATTGATACCTTGAAAATCATATGAAGATTCCTTTGATTAATTATACATAGAATGACACAAAATGTATAACGCTTCCGGGGTTGAACTCATCCGTTTCCTGATAATCCAAACGCGGCCACGTTAGGCTTAAGTATTCCGATGCCGTATTTGCCGACTGCCTTATTTAATCTGTCTATCTATTTGTTGTGTAACATATTCTTCTTCAATTTTTCTCAAACCTTCAAAAAGTATACAATTATAACGCTTTAAGATCTAATTTAAAAATAACCAGATACCAACAACAGGGTTCCGATGTATACAAGCGATTACCGTTGCCATTCATAAGCACAAATTACAAATCCAAAAACAAATGAATGACTCTTTCAGCTATTCATTAAATGCTCTTAAAATATTTTGCAAAAGCATATTAATATTTTGAAATACGTTTTTCACCTTTGTTTACATTTATTTACAGTTTGAATTCAGTATACACGGTTAAAAATATCGAGAAAAATTACCTCTGTTTTTCAAGGCTATCTTTTTTCTGACCAATGAGAACACTTTATGGTGTTCAGTGAATATAGCTATATTCGGTGATTCATTCCCGTGAATTATTTTGTACCGGATTAACGTTTCCTTTCTAAAAACAAACGTATTTCAAATTATTTAAAAGCTTTATTATAGTTTTACAAATATTTTAAGAACAAAATCGGATGTCGACCATATTTTTTAATGATTCGCTCAAAGAGTCATTCAACTGCTTCTGGATTTGGAATTTGTGTTGTACATGTGGCATCACGACACACGAGTGAATGTTGATTTGATTTTCAATCTTAAAACGTTGAGTAAAACGTGCTTTCTTTTCCACTATTCGCAAAAGTTACATTTTTAGACAGATTATTCAGAATAAATTAATATTTATAAGAGATTACATTCAATTATCTAATATTCAGCTGCGATAACTTGAGTTAAAATTAGATTGGTAGCTTTATCTATCCCTATATGAAAGTAAACAAACAATTGATTCATTCGTCTTGAACTTTTAAAATATTAATACAAACGTTTATATGCTCTGTTGCGCCATCTGTCGGTAGTTAAAAAAAAGAAATTCTCTTTTTAAAATGTTTTTTGAATTCTGAAGACATTGGGGGGGAAAATGAATATTTCTTATAAAATGAAATTAGAGTATCAGAAATATGTAATGCCGTGTATTACATATATATATATGTATATATATCAATGTATTATTATAATAAATAAAATTTTGTATTTTGTAGGGAAAATAAATTTGTAATTTAATAACAGAATTTGGGAAAATAAATTGTTAATGTAATTAACAGTTGCGATTTACTTATGTGATAAAAGATGATTTTTAATTATCAAAATTTATTACAGGTTTCTTTTATGCATGTCGGGATTTTCTCTGTTCAACTTTTTAAAATTTAAGTTATATAATTATTAATTTGGCAATTAATAAAAACAAATAAACCTTCTGTTGGAATTGTCTTTTATTTTACCACATACCATCAGATAAAATAGTTAATTGACAATTTGTTTTAAAATAACATTATTAGTACTAATTTGAATGTTTTTGTGAAATATTTCTTCAAATTTTGTGAGTGAAGTTCATTTGCATACTTTATATCAGTATTTTACCAATTCAATTAATAATTTTCTTGCCAATTAAATTTCAATGAAAAATGGGCTGTTTTTACTTTACCCCACCTGACCCTATTAATCAGACAAGACAAAATTTATTACTTCACAATTCTTTTTATAATGCAATGCTATATAATTTTTTTGAAAATGCAAACATGTCATTCTGACGGGCTATATTCTAGTAATATAATAATCAATCAATAAACATTTGATGCAGTTTCATTAATATAATATATTATTCTGTGGTTGTTATTATTTTTTTTAATATCCAAATACTTCTGGCTATTTTGTTATCTGAGTGATAACTCCAAGTGTCCAAGTCAACATATTTGGCCATTAGATTCAGCAATTAATAGAAAAGATTGATTGGTATTCTTGAAATGCTATAACTAGCACTAAATTTTTGCAAGCTGTGTTATTCAATTTGATATCTTAAGTTACTCTTTTAAATTCTTTAAGGATAATCTTCCCCAATCCCAATCCAGAAAATTTTCTTTTACAACTTAACCAAAATCTTAAAGATCATTGTATTTTGTTCTTAACTGCTGTAAATAATCTGCATTTTATCAATGAAAATATCTTATGCTAAATATTGAATATATTATTTATCTATTTTATCTTTTCTAATTTCACATGTTTTAAGAAAAATCTTTAGGGTACCAGATATGTTCATCAGCACATGCTAATTTTCATTCTACATGCATAGAAACATGACCTAGGCTCATTATGTCACATGTTGACTGCTGAGATGATTACTTCTATTTATGATTTAAAACAATTAAATTACAAAAAAGAGAAAATATTATATTAGATTTTTTCTAAAAAAACCAAATGGTTTTTTTGACAAAAAAACCAATTGGTTTAAACCGTGGTTTAAACCATGGTTAAAACCACTTGGTTTAAACCGTGCCAACCCTGGTATTTAATAAACTGGCATTGTATATAATGAATAATTTAACTCGGATCAAATATCTATAAGTTAAGCCTAACCCGATAACCACTTTACCCCATGTAACTAAAACTATTCTGAAATAAACTCTGTGATAAATATAACTTAGCTATAAATGAAAATATGTTCTTGAGATATGTGGAAAGCTTTCTGAACTGCCAATTTAACAAAATTTGGGATAAACAAAATGCAGCAGATAAGTTAATTAAAGAGTTAAAAGAACAAGGTGTAACAAAGACAGAGAAAATGAGTGCTCAGTTGCTCAAACATGTTACTAAAAATGTTTTTTTGCATGAGAAACTTGGATCAATACTTAATAAATCTAAAATTAAAAGAAAATTATTCAAATTTCTATATTAGTCAGGATTTTAGCCCTTTTTATGAATTATGACCACTTTACCCCACCTGACCCTACTTTCCGCCAAAATGGCACTTTTCCTTGGTTACTAGTGATCCTTTGCTCTTCAAGCAAACCCTGGTTGCTACGGCAACGGCTGCGATTCGGCATTCGTAGTATAACCAACGCTGCCAACTTAAGGTGGAATCAAGTATAGATTCTTTCTACAAATCTAGGAAAAAAAGTGACCGGAAAAAATTTGACAGGAAAAAAAGTGACAAAAAAAAAAAAAAGGCCGGAAAAAAGGTGACAAGGAAAAAATAGTGATTGGAAAATACATGACATGGATGGATAAATATAAGTATATATATGAGTCAGAGAAATTTAAATTTTTATAACTCGTGATAATAAATCGCAGAGTGCTAAAATTTTGTGTGATTGATCAATGTGACATAATTCTAACATTGATTTTTCTTTTTCTTTAAGAAAAAGGATGTTTTAAATTTTAAATTATTGTTAATAGTAGGCATTTTATTGCTATAAGGTACCTTAAATACATTTTTGTGGTGGATTTCATACATTTAATTAAAACCTCTAAATTATCATCAATTGAATAATAAACAAAAACTGTGTTTACTTTTTTCCTATTACATTAATAATAGATGTCTTCAATCATTAAATTAGACACTTATAAGCTATTATACATAAATATTTTCTCAAATCTTTACTGTACAATCCCTCTTTTAATTAATCAGAATTAAAATATATTTATTGAAGCCCAAATGCTTAATTTTTCTAATTATTTTTTAATACAATGTTGCATCTTATAAATTTGTTTTCATAAGTTACTTTACTATTATAAACAGGGATGACCATCCCCAGAACCCATACTATTATAAACATCGGGAAATCAACAGAGATTTCCTTACTACCTAGGATGTGCTGAGAAAAATATTTTGTTTAAAAAAAAAAAAAAAAATTATATCCCCCCCCACTACTGTTTCTTTTTATAATTGTTGCTTGCAATTTTTTTAAGTCTTTGCACCGTTTGAAGCAGATTTTTGTGAGCAAATTTTATTGAAATTGGACAAATTTCTTTTTAATAAAACGATTATTTGTAATTTTATGTAATAATGTTACTAATATTTTAATTATATATATATTTTTTACATTTGTCTTTCTTTTTCCTTCATCTTTCCCAGAAAATAAGTTTAATAATTTTTTATTTTAGTTTTATTATTAATTATATTAATAGTTTTAAATCTCAATAACTTATCTTAATCTCAAATAATATAATTAATAAACAGATAAAGGATAAATTTCAGCTTATAGCTAATATTAAATATAATAATAAACTGAATATATAATATATTATGTAGTGAGTTTATTATAAAGTAGAAATTTGTAATTTATATTGAAATATGTAATTTAATAAATTGAATTAAAAATATATTTAATGATATATGAACTTAATTTTTATATTAAAATTACTAACTATTTTAATAATAAATTAATAGCAATTATTCATCAATTTTGCAATTGTTCATCAATCAAGTTTTTGCTCAATTTTTGATTTATTATCCCCCCCCCCCCCTCCAAAAAAAAATTGAAAAAGTAGACAAAAATTTAAGTCTAAGTTATTTTTAATAATGTCAAAAATCAAGTAGAGTTGTAAACGAGCATTCACATATGCGAATATTCATGTCATTTTTCAAAATTCGCATTTGTAGACATTGACTTAAAATATCTGTATTCGCTGGCTGTGTTATAATGGCTCTATGCAGGACAAAGTACAAGCAGCAGGGTCATTCCATGTCAAATCAACCAATGGTCTGAACCTTGACATCTCAGAAATTTATAATTTTTGGTGCAGTGGTAGAGTCAGTCAAGTTAAGAAGAAAAACCAAAATTTCCGATTTTTTGCGCTTTTAATTTTTGAGTTATTGATTTTTAAAAAATGAAAAATTGTCGAAATTTGACTCCACTTTGACACCTTTAAACAGCTGTAGACAAAAAACTATTTGACTTAGAGAGCTCTAATTGGTGCCATTCTCTTCTGTTTTTAATGATCTTTAAATTGATATACAACATGATTAAAGTATTTAAAATTTAAATTTTTTATTAAAAAATTTAAATTTTAAAATTTTAAAAACACCCCTTTTGATTTTTTTGAAAAAAATATATGTTTTAAAGACATCAATTGACTATGTGTATGCCAACTTTCATAATGGCATGGCAATGGGTTCCTATGGAAATTAATATTTATGTATTACAGTACAGGACCTATTATCCGGAATCCTCGGGACCGAAGGCTTTCCGGATTTTGAAATTTTCCGGATTTCGGGTCCTCCCGAATTTCGCGTTTTTTCCGCGATCCTTTGACGAAATTAGCGTTTATTTTTCAGATCCTCTGACGAAATTAACGTTTTTTTTTTTCGCGATCATTTGACGAAATTCGCGTTTTTTTCCGCGATTCTTTGAAAACATTTGCGCTTTTTTGCAATCCTTTGAAGAATTTTCCTTTTTTTTTCGATCCTTTGACGAAATTCGCAATTCTTTGAAATAAATTCGCATTTTTTCGCGATTCTTTGACGAAATTAACGTTTTTTCTGCAATTCTTTGACGAAATTAGCGTTTATTTTTCATGATCCTTTGACAAAATTTGCGTTTTTTCGCAATCCTTTGAAGAAATTTGCGTTTTTTCACGATTCTTTGATGAAATTTGCGTTTTTTCCCGATTTTTTGAAAAAAATTCGCATTTTTTTTCGCGATTCTTTGACGAAAGTGGTTTTTTTTCGCGATTATTTGACAAAATTGGCGGTTTTTTTTCACGATCCTTCAACGAAATTAGCATTTTTTCAAGATCTTTTAACGAAATTAGCGTTTTTTCTGCGATCTTTTGACGAAATTAGTGTTTTTTCGAAATCCTTTGGCAAAATTAGTGATTTGTACCGCGAACAATTGACGTTTTTTTTAACGAATCGTAATGTAAATTAATTTTATACTAAAATTTGAGAGAAAAATTATTTTTTTCCTAATTTCGGGGGGGGGGGGGGCTCCGTGTTCCCCGCCGCTGAAGTAACATATTGTAGTGGTTACACTCTGAAACACAACGGACTGAAAAAAAAAAAATTAGAAAACTGGGACGTTCGAAAATTTTTATAAATTCCAAAGCTTTAGTAAAGATTAAAAAAATTTTCAATTTTTTTTTCCAGATTTCGGGTCTTTCCGGATTTTGGAATTCGGGATAATGGGTCCTATACTGTATTACGTATGAAATTTGCTTGTTTTCCATGTTTAAAGCGTAACTGTAAAGTGTAAACCCATTGGTTAATGTTTGAATGAATATGACGACTAATCTATTAAGTAGTTTTTGTAATACAAATAAATATGAAAATTTAATCTATTAAATATAATATCAAGTTATAATTTGTAAATGCTTGTTTATTTAATGACAGTAGAGCAGACATTCTAATACATGGTTAACTTTTAAACAATAAAAATACGCAAAAAAAAAAAAAAAAAAACTTACAGGCTCTGTGTCTAATTAACTCTCTAGTCTTTATAATCAATTTCAAATTATCTTAATGGAGATCAGGTACTTGTAACACACAGTCCACTAAAATTGCTTGACATATTATATATAAACGTATTAGCTAGCTTCAATGGAATTTGATATTTGAAGCTTTAGGTGTAGTTATCAAGAGGTAGGACTCTTTTAACACCTGCTAACCAATTGTGCTTAATTCATGAAGCAGCTGTTTGAAACATTCAGTGCACATATGACTTTATTAATTCATAATATTTGCTACACAATTAATATTTTATAAAATGTTATTAAAAATTGAAATTTGTTTGTAATTAAAAACATAAATATGCAAAATAATTTCATTTCAAGGACTTTTAAGATAGGAATTTTACAAACGAAGTCAACTTCATTACTCAGAATATAAACTTTCCCAGTTGCAGTAACAGCTCAACTTTTTGCAAAAAGATGTCCCCTGATACATTTAATATATCATTCGATTGTGAATAAAAAAAAAAATGAAATTGCTGGTCCCTTTGAATCTAAGAAGCTTATTTTATATTCACTTGCAATTGATTATACAGGGTTAATTTTACACTGAGCCTCTAAGTTAATTTCCTTTTAAATATCTTTATTGTTTAATTTAAAAGTAAACCATATATTAGTATGTCTACTCTATTGTCATTAAATAAATAAACATTTCGCAAATTGTTATTACCTGATATATTTAATAGATTAAATTTTCATATTTACTTGTAATACAAAAACTACTTCATAGATTAGTAGTAGTATTCAAACTAGAGGTCTGGGCTATTTTTATTCACGACACTCGGGCCGGGCTAGGCTTGGGCCTTACTTTTTTCTGAAGAATCGGGCCTAACTTATATTTTCAGAACCCAGCCAGGGGGCTGGCTTCATTCTTCCTAGGTCTGCACAGGTCAAAATTTTCAGTTCTTGTCTCGATCCAGCCTGTATGAAAATCATTGTCTCAGCGTGGTCTGGGCCGTGCTATCAGTAAAATTTGGCCCAACTTAAAAATTTTAACAAAAAATGCATATATTTTTAAATCGTCATTCTACGATTAAACTTTAAAATTTATTCCTTTTAAAGAATAGTAAATTTCTAGGCAATAAAATTAAAATACAGCAAAACCTGTTAAAAAGAACCTGCCTATGACAGAATCTTGTCTTAAAAGGGAAAATGTGAAAGTCCATGCAAAATTAATACAGTAGACTCCCTCAAATCTGCACAGATTGGGACCAGAAGGTGTGTGGATTTTAGAATTTTGAAGATTTGTGGTCATTGCCTTGTTTACATTTTTTAAACAATAATTTGAATGTAATAATGCAATCAAAATTATAATGAATGCTTGAAATATAGTAAAATATTAAAATAATTAAGTAATAAACTAAAATGGTAAAAAGTAAGATATTTTTAAAAATGATTAAATTATTAAAAGGTCAAGAAGATAATTAATAATGTATAATTAAATATGCATAATAAAGATGAGATACATCCCTTGAATTTTTCAACAAAAGTTCCTTTTTAAAGGTACTTTATAATTTCACATCAAAATCATAAAGTAAGGAAGTTTTATTTCCGGTTTAGCCAGTCTTAATAACCAAAAAAGCTTGATTACTGCATAAATATATTTGGTAAAAATATCGTGATTACCAGTGATATCAGCAATATCTTGGATTTTTTTCAGAAAAAAAAATTTATACTTCCTTCATGAAAAACCACGAGTTTAGTCATATTATTGAGAATTGCATATTAAAATGCATACAGAATGTTATAAAACTAAAAAATTCTGTAATTTTGTCCTTACATCTGAACTGAAAGTTTCATCGTTTACATCTGTGATGATGTACGGATTTTAGGCATTTGCGGATTTGAGGGAGTCTACTGTATAATAATACTCGTATGTGAGAAAAGAATATAATACATTCACACCTGCTAAGAAGGGAACCTGTCTATAATGTTTTGTTTTTTTTCTTTGCTATGCGATTCCGTCTTAGAAGATTTTACTCTATAGCATTTTTCAGATTTTTAAGTCTCCAATACTTGGAGTATGGATTAACAATATTAATGATAACTGAAACATTTAGAAGCAAATAGAGATTCATAAAAAAAGAAAAAAAAATCGTACCCTAGGGCCCTTCTTTAAAAATAAAGATTATAAACCCGAATAATAATAAAAGGCTAAAATAAGTATTTTTGATCAGAACTTCTCGTACGAGACAATTTTTAATCACACGACGTAAAAATCAATGTTTTGTAGAAATTCAGTCGGGTTGGGCAAAAATTTTAACTTTTTTTCTCAGCTGGGCTGGCCAAACTTTTAGCTTTTATGCTGGGCTGGGCCATTATTTTTGTTGTACGGGCCGGGGCTGTGCCCAAGCTGTTAACTTTTATACCGTGCCGGGCTCAGGCCAAACTTTTATACTAGGCCGTGCCATTAATTTTTTTTCTATGGGCCAGGCTCAGGCCAAACTTAATATTTATACCAGGTCCGGGCCTGTAAATTTCAACCTGTGCAGCCCTCTAATTCAAACATTAACCAATGCGTTTACAGTTACGCTTTTGACAGGAAAATACAAGTATAGCAAATTTCGTATATGATAATACAAAAATATTAATTTCCATAGCAACCCATTGTCATCCCATTATGAAAGTTGGCATACACATAGTCAATTGATGTCTTTAAAACATATATTTTTTTCAAAAAAATTAAAAGGGGTGTTTTTGAAATTTTAAAATTTAAATTTTTAATTTTTTAATAAAAAAATTAAATTTTAAATACTTTAATCATGTTGTATATCAAATTAAAGATCGTAAAAAGCAGAAGAGAATGATACCAATTTGGGCTTTCTAAGTCAAATAGTTTTTTGCCTACAGCTGTTTAAAGGTGTCAAAGTGGAGTCAAATTTCAGCAATTTTTCATTTTTTGAAAGTCGATAACTCAAAAAATCGGAAATTTTGGTTTTTCTTGTCCACTTGACAGGTACAACAAATAAACAAAAACTTATAAAAATCTGAATCCTGAAGGTTCAAAAATAATTTTTTTTTGGTTGATTTGATATGGAATGACCCAGCACCAAACACACCCATTTTTTCCATGTCCCATTTTTCCCGGTCACATATTTTCCTTGTCATCTTTCTTCTGCTCTTGTTTTTTTTGTCCCCTTTTTTCCTGTCATGTTTTTTCTGGTTACCAGTTTTTACATATTTCACAGTACATAACTTTAATTGGTACAGATGTCTGAGGCACTGGGATTTCTCTTTAGCGATAAAATGAAAGGTCACCCTTCATAGTTGGCAATATTTTGCGTCACAAGGCAACCCCATAGAACAGATTGTCTATGTTCTTCATAAATTACACTTTGGATGCGTTTTATAATAAATAATTTGTGTGTGTTTTATAATAAAATTATTAATGTATGTTTTATAATGTAATTGTATAATTTCTTTTGAAATTATGAACTGCTTCATAATAAAATAATAGTAAAACTAGTGTGATAATCACAATATTATTGAACCTCATTATAAACCTATATCAAACTGTTTATCATAGACAAAGATAGCAGTTTCTATGTAATGGATGAAAAGGTTAAGTAGGAGTTTTTTAATAGCCAGTAGCAATTTTGTTTGTCACCAATAGTAGACTTTTTCTGCCCATATAAATTAGGGATAATGCTTAGCTTCTGAAAAAATTCGTTATTTTATGGTATTATTTCTTTCTTTTTTGCGGGGTGGCGGAGGGAGGGTATTTTAAATAAAATGAATGCGATATAAATAATGACAGTAACAGCAATATTTTGTGTTTTATTGACTGTGCGTGGCTGACAGAACAAATGTGTCTGCAGAATATAATTTCAGCAATTTTTTAACCAAAATGCTATTTTTAAAAATGATGTCCAATCCAAAATCTCAAGAAAAACATGTTTTCCAATAGAGCGGTTACTTTTAAAATTCTTTGAAGCAGTATTTTTTTTAATGTTGAAGAATGTTTTCTATGTAACGGATGAAAAAGTTAAGTAGCAGTTTTTTAATAGCCAGTAGCATTTTTGTTTGTCACCAATAGTAGACTTTATTTTCTGCCCATATGAATGTTTTATGTCAGGAGTGCCAGTGTTGAATTCAGACACTTTTCTCTGGGTGGGATTTCTGTGGCTCTAGGAGGAACATTATACATTTCCACACAAAATCGCAAATCTTCCAAAAGGACGTCTCATTGTTCCAGGGGGGAGGATGCCACCCACTGAATTCTACCTTGAGGCAGGCCCAATCATGACTAATTAGGGGGCCACATTGGAATCATTGCAACTTTATTCAAATAGAACTGATGGCCAGTCATACGTGTACAATATTTTTGCACCTAGGATTTTAAATAGTAGAAAATTTTTAGCCCTGTCAATTCTAAATTAAGTATTTTAATTAATAAAAATACTTTTTTTTTTTTTTTAAATACTGAACAAAACTCTTTTATATAATTTTAGCAACTTGTTATATTATTTTAAGATGAATTTAATAACTTTAACTTATAGAAGAGTGTCCAATACTTGTAAATATGTGTTAATCAAGTTACTTTCTTTTTAAGTTGTACTGGACATAACATAATATTAAATACAATAACATTCAACTTCACAAGTAGAAGTTGTTTTTTCAATAAATCTAAAAAGAAGGGAGTTTTGGGTTTGTTTTTCATATTTAACTCTAAGTTAAAAGAAGAAACGGTACTACTTAGTTATCCCATCGACCAATTTCGCCAAATTATATGAATCACCTAACCACTTGCCAAATTATAGAAATTGGCAATTTTTATTTTAAATAACAAAAGAACAAATAAATTAGTATAACATTAATAAAAATTCAAATAAAACGTCCTTTAGTCCTATAGTTTCGCTATAGATTTTTGGTCGACGGGATAACTAAGTAGTACCGAAAAGTTTTAGCTCTGTCAATTCTAAATTGAGTATTTTTATTAATAAAAATACTCTTTTTTTAAATACTGAACAAAACCTTTTGTATAATTTTAGCAACTTGTTATATTACTTTAAGATGAATTTAGTAACTTTAACTTATAGAAGAGTGTCCAATACTCCAACATGTCAATATGTGTTAATCAAGTTACTTTCTTTTTAAGTTATACTACATACAACATAATATTAAATAAAATAACATTCTACTTCACAAGTAGAAGTTTTTTCAATAAAGATGGGAATTTGGGGTTTGTTTTTCACTTTTAACTCTTAAGTTAAAAGAAAAAAGGGTACTGCTTAGTTATCCAGTCGACCAATTTCGCAAAATTATATAAATCGCCAAATTATACAGATTGATATAATTTTTTTTTAAGAACAAATAAATTAGTATAACATCAATAAAAATGCAAATAAAACGTTGAAATAAAAATAACTTAATGATGTAGACACGTGTAACTTGCTTAAAGTCAAGTGAATGTGACATTTATGATCGACCATTATTGGCATTTAATCTTATAGTTTGGCGGTAGATTTTTGGTCGACGGAATAACTAAGTAGTACCAAAAAAAACTTTGAATATAGAAGAAAATTTATCTCATGGAAATTAGAACTGATTATTTTCAACCACTTAAGTTTAGATATGATTTAATTTCCTTTCTAATACAATTTATTAAAATCAAAATCCAGTAGATCTTTATAACTCAATTCTATATAACGCAATTCTCCATATAACGCACACCTTCTCAGATGTAAACAATGATTTTTGCAGTTAAAAAGTACCTGCATTTTCACATTGTAAAATATTGCTACTCTCTAGATGACTAAATTTGATACATTAGTTCAACTTTATCTTCTAATTTAAGACCTTTTTACTGAAAAAATGCTATTATTACAATAAACATTTTTGAAAATGTCTGATATAAGAAATGGTTGTGTCAGTTATATTTGGATCATGTTTATAAAGTAAATTTAACCAGGGGTGCAGAATATGTCCGATCCGGCGATCTAGGATCGGGTGAAATTTTAACCACCTGGGGAAATTTTGCAGAAACATATACAATAATCGCTGTCATCGCATAAGCATTTTATTTTAACAAAGAATTCCATAATTCCCGAGATAGAAAAATTTCACTACAAATAAAAGATCCGTATAGCGACCTTCACAAAATCGATCTCAGAATAATGTGTAAAGTATATAGAAGGAGATTCTGTTCTGAATTTTCCGAAAATTTAAGGTATTCGGTTCCGAACATTAAAAAAAAAATCGGTCATCAATTTGAAAATTCGGACGTAAAAATACCGCGAATTTTGTCCAAGAATTATGGAGAAGATGCGAATTTCGTCACAAGATCGCAAAATAACCACAAATTTCGTCAAAAGATCGCGAAAGAACCGCAGGTTTCGTCAAAAGATCGCGAAAGAACCTCAAATTTCGTCAAAAGATCGCGAAAGAACCGCAAGTTACGTCAAAAGACCGCGAAATGAACGCAACTTTTGTCAAAAGATGGCGAAATAAACGCACATTTCGTCAAAAGATTGCGAAAAAGCCGCTAGTTTCGTCAAAAGATTGCGAAAGAACTGCAAATTTCTTCAAAAGATCGCGAAATAAACGCACATTTCGTCAAAAGATTGCGAAAAAGCCGCAAGTTTCGTCGAAAGATCGCGAAAGAACCGCAAATTTCGTCAAAAGATCGCGAAAGAACCGCAAATTTCGTCAAAAGATCGCGAAAGAACCGCAAATTTCGTCAAAAGATCGCGAAAGAACCGCAAATTTCGTCAAAAGATCGCGAAAGAACTGCAAGTTACGTCAAAAGACCGCGAAATGAACACAAATTTTGTCAAAAGATCGCGAAATAAAAGCACATTCCGTCAAAAGAACGCGAAAAACCGTAAGTGTCGTCAAAAGAGCGCGAAATGAACGTAAATTTTGTCAAAAGATCGCGAAAAAACCGCGAATTTTGTCAAAGGAACGCGAAAGAACCGCAAGTTATAGTCCAAGAGCCGACAGCACAAAAACCTATGTTATCAAGCACAAGAAAAAAACTTTATGGAAGAGTAGAAGCAGGGAATCTAATGATCCGTGTCTGCCGGAAGTGAAGTGGTGCTTAAGCCAAAAAGTAATACCACCAGTGGTTTACTCGTAGGTTTATCATTTTGTTTTATCCTACAAACAAAGGTGAAAACATGCAAGATAGCTGTAGGACAAACACAATGATAAACTTACCAGTCAACCACTGGTGGTATTAATTTTTGGCTTATGTACCACTTCACTTCCGGTAGACATGAATCATTAGATTCCCCTACTTCTACTCTCCCATAACATAAAGGTTTTTTTTTTCTTGTGCTCTATAACATAGGATTTTGTGCTGTCGGCTCTTTGACTATTACGTCAAAAGACCGCAAAATCAACGCAAATTTTTTCAAAATATCGCGAAATAAACGCACATTTCGTCAAAAGATCTCGTAAGAACCGCAAATTTCGTCAAAATATCGCGAAATAAACGCACATTTCGTCAAAAGATCTCGTAAGAACCGCAAATTTCGTCAAAAGAACCGCGAGTTACGTCAAAAGACCGCGAAATGAACGCAAATTTTGTCAAAAGATCGCGAAATAAACGCACATTCCGTCAAAAGATCGCGAAAAACCGTAAGTTTCGCCAAAAGAGCGTGAAATCAACACAGTTTTATTCAAAAGATCTCGAAATAAACGCACATTTCGTCAAAGGAACTCTAAAAAAAACACAGCAAATTTCTTCAAAAGATCACAAAATAACCACAGATTTCGTCTAAAGATCACGAAATGAACACAAATTTTGTCAAAAGTTCGCGAAATAAACGCACATTTCGTCAAAAGATTGCGAAAAAACCGCAAATTTCGTCAAGAGATCGCGAAAAAACCGCAAATTTTGTCAAAAGATCGCAAAAGAACCACAAATTTTGTCAAAAGATCGCAAAAGAACCACAAATTTTGTTAAAAGATCGCAAAAGAACCACAAATTTTGTTAAAAGATCGCAAAAGAACCACAAATTTTGTTAAAAGATCGCAAAAGAACCACAAATTTTGTTAAAAGATCGCAAAAGAACCGCAAGTTACGTCAAAAGACCGCGAAATGAACACAAATTTTTTCAAAAGATCGCGAAATAAACGGACATTTCGTCAGAAGATCACGAAACAACCGCGAATTTCGTCAAAGAAACGCGAAAAAAAACAGCAAATTTCGTCAAAAGATCGCAAAATAACCACAGATTTCGTCAAAAAATAGCGAAATGAACGCAAATTTTGTCAAAAGTTCTCGAAATAAACGCACTTTTCGTCAAAAGATCACGAAAAAACGCAAATTTCGTCAAAAGATCGCGAAAAAAACGCAAATTTCGTCAAAAGATCGCGAAAAAAACGCAAATTTTGTCAAAAGATCGCAAAAGAACCACAAATTTTGGCAAAACATAGCAAAAGAACCACAAATTTCGGCAAAAGATCGCGAAACAACCACGATTTTTGTCAAAAGCAGCGAAATAACCGAGATTTTTGTCAAAGAATCTTGAATTTCGTCAAAAGAGGGCGGAATAACAGCGAATTTCGTCAAAAGGAAGGCATAATAACCGAAAAACTACCCAAAAGATCGCGAAATAACCGCAAATTTCGTCAAAAGATCGCTAAAAAACGCAAATTTTGTCCGCAAATTTCGTCAAAAGATCACGAATTGAACGCAAATTTCGTCAAAAGTTCGCAAAAGAACCACGAATTCCACCAAAAGACGGAAAACAACCGCGAATTTCGTCAAAGAATCGTGAATTTCGTCAAAAGGAAGGCAAAATAGCCGCAAAATAGTCAAAAGATCACAAAATAACCACAATTTTCGTTAAAAGATCGCTAAAAAACGCAAATTTCGTCAGAAGATCGCGAAAAAACGCACAATTTCGTCAAAGGGCCACAAAAAAAAAACAGTGCTGGGAGTGGATTTCCCCCCCTTTTCCCCACTCTGCTGTAACCTTTCAGAAAATTTGCTGTGAATTTCAAAAAAATTTTTCCCTCCGAATCACCCCTGCCATATATACTCGCTCATAAGTTGAGAAATATTGGAAAAATAAATTTTCTATACATACGGTAATACAGCATTTTCCTATAACATACCGTAAAATTTTGGGGAAATTTTCATGTGGATTGGGGGAAATGTTGGGAGTAGAAATATTTTCTGCACCCCTGAATTTAACAATGTCTGACCTATATTATGCAAAAATTTATAATTTGAATAACTCTTGGAAACAAGGAATGAAGTATAAAGATATTCTAATGTATTTTGATATGTTTTAAACATATATGGCCATGTTTACAAGGTGAATTTAATAATGTGATCCATATAACGCACAACTTTGCGTTTTTAAGTTTGCTTTATAAAGACCTTCTACTGTAGTATTTCTTATTTAATAGTGGTTGAAGTTAGCTTTACGAAAGCA
This sequence comes from Maratus speciosus, assembly GCA_963932465.1. Lineage (NCBI taxonomy): Eukaryota > Metazoa > Arthropoda > Arachnida > Araneae > Salticidae > Maratus > Maratus speciosus. Next base: position 43,036,164 of record OZ010797.1, on the reverse strand, counting down.
TTGAACACTGTGAGTTCAAAATGAAATTTGTTTCTCAGAAAGTTTAGTAGAATCTTTTAACCATTTGAGGGGCAGTGGAATATGTTATATGCCACCAAATTTTAATTAAAATTTGCACCAGAAACTTTTAATTAAGTTTTACTTTTATAACTTTGGTGAAAAAGAGCTGAAAAATTGATTTTCCTTATTTTAAATTAAATCTTTTCCAAATTTCCGATGCGAGTTCAACATTACAGTAACACAATTGCTTGCCCACCAAAGGATTAAAGATGAAATTTGTGTTTGAAAATTTTCAGAGTTGAATTGGGGGAGGGGGGGGGAAGTAAATATTGTATAATTTAATATATGGATTTGGGGGCCCCTTAAGGTCCGGGGCCTCTGGGCAAGGTTCCGATTTGCCCATGCAATAATAAGGCCCTCCATTGAGGGATGCTCTGTTATGCTTGTTTGTGAACATAACAATAAACACATGGATTTTGTGTGTCTGTATATTAAAATGTTTAAATATGGCATAAATTGCCTATGTGTATGAAGCTGTTGCCAGAAAATATACATGAAAAATTTCATTTACTTGCCAATCCATTTGCCCAATCTTGTCAAAGGTCTTGTATCAAGAAAGTAAAAAAAAAAAAAAAAAAAAAAAAACACAATATATTTTAAAACATTGGTTCTGAAAATTGCTGAAATTTTAGTTTAATAAATTTTAATTCGTTAAAAGTGTAATTTTTAATATTTTCTTACTTTATTGTTAGATCTGCCAACTTTTGCTATTTATAACTTGGAGTGGGTGTCCATTACAAAGTAAGTAAACACAATTTTTTTCCCCCTATAATGTTATTCAAAACATTATATCTTTATACTCTTAGTGAAATAGGTCACTGTAAATTAAAAAATAAGAACTTTACTTAAATATTTCTTGGTATTATCTCTTATGTATTTTCTGTGCCAGGTCAGATTTTATACACCAACAAAAGTGCCAAAAATATGAATTATAGGTAACCCTTTTTAATATATATATATATATATATATATATATATATATATTTGATTTTATGTTATATCTATGTAATTGAAAAAAACATAAAACTCAAATTCTACAGCACTTTCAAGATTAAATCAATGCCAAAATTTAAAAATAAATTTTCCGGAACGCAAAAGTTATACCTACATCAGATTATTATGCTTTGAGAATTAGGGAATCATTGGAGATTTTAAATAAAAGAAATAGTGTATGGAACGATGTTTTATCCTATGACCAGGGGTCTGTCCAGACTTTTCTCTCAGGGTCTTGTTTTTGTGAAATTGTGAAGAGATTTTTTACATTTGTAATAAATCTAGTCTTAATTTTGTGAATTTAAATGAATGTTATACTCAGGTTCTTTTTTATATATTTTAAAGAAGATATATGTATGTAAAATACATGTATTTTCCTTATATATGTGATATGATAATATATTATAAGGTGACAGATCAGATTTTACTTTTAAATGATTAAATTTGTGAAGGTTTAATTTAGAGCTGGAAAAATTTTGTAAAAGGCCTACTTTTAAGACAAAGAATTTTGTGAAGGGTCCTTTTTTAAGGACAAAAGTTTTGTGAAGGGTCCTGTTTTGAGATGAAAAATTTTGTGAAGGGTCCTGTTTTGAGATGAAAAATTTTGTGAAAGGTCCTGTTTTGAAATGAAAAATTTTGTGAAGGGCCCTTTAAAGGACCCAATTTCTACCTAAACAGATCGCTGATGACACACCTAATATCTTCAATATTTTAAAAATATCTAACACTTCAGCATCGGAACGAAACAACTTCATAGACACCCCCAACAAATAATAGACTGGACCTTTTTTTCCCAGTCTGGTGTATAAATAGCTCAGTGAATGCGATATTCCAGTAAAAGTATTCTTTGAAAATGATCGCATTTGCGATCGAAAGATCTCAGGAATCATCTTTTCTGTTTCATATGATTTTTAACATCAATGTTTTTAAAATTTTTAAAGACCAGTTCATTTTGTAAAGGAATATTTTAATAAATTTTCACGCACCTATTTAGTAAACAGTTTTTAATTTTAGTTATATGTACCTACTTAACGGTTCACTTTGCTTTAAATAAAAATGAATGCATCTATTAGCTTAGAATTTATTATTCACTTGAACAAATGATAGGCTTATTAGAGCACGCCTATTCAACCACATGAATAATATATTATACACTCGTAACAATAAACATTTGAAATCACAGCAATTAAACCAAAGCAGCAATATACCATACACACATAAGCATTTGAAATCACCTAGATTTCTTGCTCAAAATTTTTATGTCAATCAGCGTATATTCAATCTTCATGTTGATATAAAAACTATGGAGCTGTCAACTTCTCTCAGTATTTTTACTTAAATCTTCTTTACACGAGAACATTGCCTCCTATCTTGCAATTTTTTCACATTCTTCATGTTATGCTTTTTCCTTTCCATATGATATCATCTATCAATTAATTCTACCCTCAAGTTTGTTAAGTTACATTGTTAAGATATTTATTATCCCTTACATACCCGGTAGCAGAAAGCGCGCGACGTGCGTCGCAGATTTATTTTGGACCTTGCAGATAAATTTGCCAACTTGAAAAAAAAAGTATTTCGTTAAAAAAAAAAAAAAAAAAAAAAAAGTACGAAAATTTTGACCAAAAAATATCGCGAATTCGACAAATGGTCGCCGAAAAATATCAATTTCGAAAATCGTTCGCATAAAAAATCGCTAATTTATAGTCAAAGGGTCGCTATAAAAACGCGAATTTCGTCAAAAGAGCCTGAAAAAAAACACGAATTTCGTCCCAGGCTTGTGGAAAAAATGCAGATTTCTGTCACAGGATCACGGAAAAACACGAATTTCGTCAAAGGATCGCGGAAATAATGCGAATTTAGTAAAAGGATTGCGGAAAGAACGCTAATTTAATCAAACGATCGTGGAAAAAACGTAAATATCGTCAAACGGTCGCGAAAAAACGCAAATTTATGTCAAAGGATTGCGGAAAAAACGCGGAATTTCGTCAAAAGATCTCGAAAAACGCAAATTTCTGCCAAAAGATCGCTGTACAAACTTGAATTTTATCCAAAAAATGTGAATTTCGTTTTAGGGACGTGAGAAAAGCGCAAATTTCTGTCACAAAATCGCTGAAGAAACTGGAATTTCATCAAAGAATCGAAAAAAAAACACACGAATTTAGTCAGACAATCGCGGAAAAAATGCAAATTTCTGTCAAATGATCGCAAAAAAACGCAGATTTCTGTCAAAGGATCACGAAAAAAATAAAAATAAATTATGTCATAAGATTGCGGAATTTCGTCAAAAAATCGCGAAAAACGCAAATTTCTGCCACAGGATCGCTGTAAAAACGCGAATTTCGTCAAAAGATCCCGGGTAAAACGTGAATTTCGTCCCAGGAGCGCCGAAAAGACGCAAATTTCTATCACAGAATCACGGAAAATAAACGAAGTTCGTCAAACAATCGCGGAAAAAAAGCAAATTTAGTCAAACGATCACAAAAAAACGCAAATTTTTGTCAAACGATCGCGAAAAAACGCAAATTTTTGTCAAAAGATCGTGAAAAAACACAAATTTTTCTAAAAGACTTGCGGAAAATTCGCGAAATTTCGTCATAAGATCGCGAAAAACGCAAATTTCTGTCAAAGGATCGCGGTAAAAACTCGAATTTCGTCAAAAGGACTCCTGATGGGTGTACTGAATTCCTAAATTTTAACTTAGTTTACTCCTGACTTTTGTAATGATACCGTCCGTATCTTTATTTTTTTAACCATTTGGAAAAATTGTTATTGTCCTCGGTCAAGGTAGGAAATCAAAAACATATCTGAAGCTTTTTATTAGTTCAATCCCCATTTTATTCGTTTTCTGATTGGTCTATACAGAAATCTGTATTTTCCCTTTACTTTTAACAGAGATGGATACTTCTGTTGCCACTATGACAAAAAAGTAATAAAAACTACAAAAAAAAATTAATAACTCAGAAACAAATTGAGATACAACTTTCAAACAAATTGAATTTAAAAGTACATTTTTCTCTCTATACGACGGTATAAAAAGTAATATTGCGGGATGTTTAGAAGTTTAAGAATGAAATTTCATTTAAAATTTTGTCCAGGAATATTAATGTTTAATCCATGGTGTAAGTAATGTATGACCAGCTTCGTAGAAGTTTAAAAATTTACAGTATCGAAAAATGTAATCCATGGCGTACGTAATGTATGATCAACTCCGTGCGATTTTTTGTGTCTTAGATTTTAGTCTTTGAAAAAATCATTTTCCAAATGGTCGTTGTAATTTGTTAAATTGCATTTTTTTTTTTTTTTTTGCATTTAAAGAAAAAAAATCAAGTTCTGTTCTCTTAACTTTTTATTATAGATGAAATTTCTTTTCATGGTACCTTAGTTAAAACACATTATTCTTCAAACATTCACTAATAACGTCTTAAAAGATACCTTTTGTAAAAAATGAAAAGATCTGATAAGATTTCTGTGCAATAGATAATCAATGTGGTCACTATTTTCCTTTGTTATGGATGTATCTAAAAGTGTGGAATAGTGCTGGAATTTTATTTGTTCCCGAGTGTATTAACCATGTTACATATTCATTATTATCGAATTCTTCATAAAATATTTATTTTTGCTATTTTCTTATTTAGGTTAATATTTATAGTTGGAATATAGTTCTACATTTATTTATAGTATTAATCAGGCGTGATTCTGTTCCGAATTTTCCGAAAAATTGAGGTAGCAATTTCCGAAAATTAAAAAAAAATCGGTCACAAATCCGAAAATTCAGACATAAAATATATCTCGAATTTCGACAACTGGCCGCCGAATAAAATCAATTCCGTCAATCGTTGGAAGGAAAATCGCCAATTTCGTCAAAGGATCGCGGGAAAAACGCGAATTTTGTCAGAGGATCACAAAAAAATGCAAATTTCGTCGAAAGATCGCGAAAAAAGCTAATTTCGTCCAGGGATCACGAAAAATTAATGCGAATTTCGTCAAAGAATCGAGGAAAAAACGCAAATTTCGTCCAGGGATCGCGAAAAAAAGCTCATTTTTATCATAGGATTGCCAAAAACGGCAAATTTCGTCAAAAGATCGCGAAAAAAAACGAGAAATTTCCTCATATGATCGCGAAAAATAGCAGATTTCGTCAAAAGATCGCGAAAAAACAGCAAATTTCGTCAAAAGATCGAGAAAAACGTCAAATTTCGTCAAAAGGGCTCGAAGAAAAACACATAGTTAGTGCCGGTAGTGGATTTTTGCCCCCCCCCCCCCCCCTCTGTTGCAACCGTTTAGAAAATTTGCTGTGAATTTCAGATTTTTTTTTTTATACTCAGAATCACCCCTGGTATTAATCAGTAAGAACGCTATTTATTTTAACACTTATAATGTTTGTACATAAGAAAATGTAACATGCTACTCCTGCAGACAATTTTCATCCTACTAAATTGCTGTCGCAGACACAACAATAACTTTCTGCTATTGGGCTTATATATATGTATGTATAAACATTTTCTTTCTTCATTGTACCTGCATAATTAATCCTATTATTTAACTAAGATAATACCCCAGAGACAAAGTTGGTACTTGGCACCTTTATTTAATTCATATATGCAGTCACAATCACGACTCCATTTTTTACAGCTGGGCAATTCCATTGTAACAGACTGTCATAAATGAAAAATATGACTTTACCTTATTTAAAAAAGAATAATAAGCTAATTAAAAGATGGCTACAATTCATATATAATATTATAATATAAATTAATATAGTTATTAAGAATAAATTATTTAATGTGAATAATTATTTATGATTAAAAAAGTGGTATTGTAGCAGACAAACAGGAATTCCCATGCTTTTCAGACATCCTAATGTTTACCTGTATTATTTATAAAATAACATGTAATTTATCATTACAAAAATGAATTTTCATTCAGAGGCAGTTCAGAAATATTCGACTTCCACAAAATTTGACTGTTTCCACAATATAGTGAAAAAAAAAAATATGCAATCTTACCTGCAACAGACCAACATCTAATATGTAACCGACAAACAAATAAGCACATAAAAAGAAGCTATGATAATGGATTTGATTGATTTCAACTATGCAATGTTTTATAAAATACATTGCAAATATAAAAAATATAGATTTAATACTATCAGAAAATATGTATATTACCTATTGAATGTAAAAAATAAAATACTAAAAATGATAACATTGGCTTGGAGTTGCCTAACTGTTTAAATGTTCCATCATTTATATTCATGTGTATGACGTAGGCTAATTGAGAAATCCGGCTGTTTGCAAAGAACCGGGCTAATTGGAGAATCATCTCCGCTTTTCCAAACAGCCTGATACTTTTCAGGCTTATTGCAAAGAGCCTAAAGAACGTTAGGCTAATTGGAATAAGGCAATTAATTTCTCATACAGACTAAAATTTTTAGGCTCATTGCAAAGAGCCTAGATTGCTTTAGGCTAAATGAAACATGATTACTTGCTTCAATTCCATTGAACCGTAACCCAATCTGAGCAAGACAAAATAATTTCTGTTGAAATGCAATCCAGCTAGAACCTGAAATTTCCATCTGAATTCAACTCAAAACCCGATATGAACCCCCCCAAAAAAATCCATCGAACCATAACCCAGACCTGCCAACTGCTACGAAAAAATCGTAGTTGCTACGATTTGGACCTATAAACTACGATGTTACGAAAATCGGTCTTAAAATAAGATTTTTTTGCAAAAAACACAAACGCACTTTTTGTTTCTAGTTGCGATTTTTATACCGCGCAAAATATTTTTCAAGAGTAATTCTGTTCAGAAATTTCAAAGTATTCATTTCCGAAAATTTTAAAAAAATGGTCATTAGTCAAAAATTCGGACATTAAAAATGCTCATGGGGGGGGGGGGGGATCTGTGCTGCAAAACAAACTTTTTTAACATAAAACCCTCTTTATGTATATATTAACCACGAGTGAATCGTGTTTCTGTAAATATTTATACAGGAATACCAATCCTTAGAAATGGAGTGCCATGTTAAGAATTTCTGGAGGTGGGGATGTGGCTCTTTGAGGGGCAAGGTTTGAAATAGTGTACAAAATCGCACGATTTGCACACGGAAAAGAAAAGTTCTGCAGAATGAAAAATGCTGTGCAGTATTTCCCCCTTCAAATTCTTCCACAGACTTATGATTCTTAACGAGTATATTTTGAAATTTCTTGGAAGTCCGTGAATTTTTTTTTCTTTTATGGAATTTCTCTAAATTAATTCATAAATCGATCGCGGAAAAAGTTGAGAATTTCTTTGAATGATCGTGTAAAAATATCGGATATTTCTTCAAAGATCTCAAACAAATAGTAATTATCTGCAGTTGGTCGCCGAATAAAATCTCTAATTTCGTTAAGAAAAGAAATTGCGAATTTCGTCTAAAGATTGCGCAAAAAATCGCTAATTTCGGTAAACTATCGAAGGAAAAACATTGCAAATTTCGTCAAAAGGTCGTGGAAACGAGTAGTGAATTTTGTTAATTGGTTGCGAAAATGTTGCCGATCGGTTGCGATAAACTATCGCGAATTTTGACAAATGACCGTGTAAAAAAATCAATTTCGTTAATTGCTTGCAGAAGAAAATAAATTTCGGCAAAGGATCGTGGTTAAAATGAGAATTTTGTTAAAATATCGCAGAAAGAAAATGCTAATTTCGTCAAAAGATCAGTAAGAAAACGCAAATTTCCCCGAAAGATCGCGAAAAGGAAACGCAAATTTCGTCAAAGGAAAGTGGTAAAAAGTGAGAGTTTCAACAAAGTATCGTGATAGAAAAATGTTAATTACGATTGTGGGAAAAAAACTGTGAATATCCTGAAATGATCGCGGGAAAAAATCGTGAATTTCGTCAAAATTTACTGCACTCGGCTAAAAAATTGGAACCGAAGTCCTTTTACAAATGTAAAAAAAATAATAATAACACTTCGAAACGAGAAGAAACTCAAAAAATCGTGTGCAAAAATTTTACTATATTGAGTTGAAAGACTGAAACCTTATTCCTTTTACGAATGTCAAAAGATGGCTGCGAAACACGAAAAACCAACCAACCAACCTCCAGATTAATCTTAATTTTGTGTGCTACTATTTCTCATTTTCAAATGTTGGCAGGTCTGCATAACCCAATCCGAGAAAAACAAAATAATTACTGTCTACATACACTGACCAGAACCTGAAAATTCCAATTGAATTTGAAGTCTACTCTAAACCTGATCCGAACCAGGCAAAAAAGAAAATTCTATCCAACCGTAACCTGATCTTTGCAAGATAAAATATTTTCCACCATAATGCAACCCGACCAGAACCTGAAAATCCCATTTGAGTTTAACTTGAAACCCGATCCGAACCCGGAAAAAAATTCCACTGAACCGTAATCTGATCCGAAAAAGACAAAACAATTTCCTTCGACACGCACGGGCCAGAACCTGGAAGTCAACCCGAAACCAGATCCGAACCTGAAAAAAAATCCATCAAATCGTAACTTGATCCAAGAAAGACAAAATAATTTCGTCGACACGCACCGACCAGAGCCTGAAAATTCCAATTGAAGTCTGCCCAAGAACTGATCCAAACACGACAGAAAACAAATTATATCCAATTGTAACCTGATCTATTCAAGACAAAATAATTTCCGTCAAAATGCAACTTGACCAGAACCTAGAAGTTCCATTTGAAGCCAACCCGAAAACCGATTCAAACCCAAAAAATATTTATCAAACCGTACCCTGATCCAAGAAAAGCAAATTAATTTCCATCACCACGCACCTAACAGAATCTGAAAATTCCAATTAAAGTATCTTAAACCCAAACTGAACCCGGAAAATATAAAATTCTTTCTAACCGTAACAAGATCTGTGCAAAACAAAATAATTTCCATCGAAACACAACCTGAAAATTTCATTTGAAGTCAACCAGAACCTGATCAGAACCCCCAAAAATCCATTGAACCGTAACCCAATCCAAGAAAAAAAATATATTTGCCATCGACAAGCACTCACCAGAGCCTTAAAATTTCAATTGAAGTATATCTTAAACTCGAACTGAACCCAGAAAAAATAAAATTCCATCCAATTGTAACGCTGATCTGTGCAAGACAAAATAATTTCCATTGGAACGCAACTTGACAGACCTGAAAATTTCATTTGAAGTCAACCCCTTTGAAATTATACTTAGACTCTTAGTCGTTGTTTTCACTGCACATTTTTTTTATATTTTTATGGAGGGGTGGGAGTGGGGGGAACATTTTTTGCAAATAAGAAAAGAGTTTATTTATCTTAATTATCAACCAGTTGCATAAATCACATCTGCCAATAAAGCAGTTTTCTTTTTCTTTCTCTTTTTTTTAAATGAAATTTATTCACCAACCAATCGACTATTGGAATTATTGGAAATATTAAAAATTTTCTTCATCTGCAGATGTCAGTTAGAGCACCTTTCTTACTTATTTTTATGTTATTTTGATTCACCAACTCACCTTTCTTGTACATAAAGGTGAAAAACAACAAAAGTCTGCCTCATCTGCAAATGTCATTATTGTAAAAATTTCCTAAACTATATTTCATAATTTTCAGTCTATCTTCTCTGCATAATGCTGGGAAAATTTTAAAAATCTGCCACATCTGCAGATTTCATTATTGCAGAAATGTTGTTATATATTCTTCTATTACCATTAGTAATCGACCTTCTCTCTGTAACGGTGTAAAACATTAAAAATCTGCATCACCTGCAGATGTTACTGTTGAAATTTTCATATACATTTTTATAATTATTTTCATTAGCAACCCATCTTCTCAGCATAATACTTGGAAATTAATAAAAATTTGCCTCATCTGAAGATTTAAATAGTATATAAAAATTCACATTTATTTTTCATAATCATGTTCATTAGCAATTTATTTTGTTTACGTAAATCAGGGAAAAAGCTAAAAATCTGCCTCATCTGCAGATTTCATTATTACAGAAATTATCTTATATAGTTTTCAAATTGTTTTCATTAGCAACCTATCTTCTGTCCGTAATGCTGGAAAAACATTAAAAATCTGTCTCATCTGTAGACGTCATTGTTGCAGAAATTTTCATATTTTAATAATTATTTTCATTATTAACCCATCTCCCCTGCTTAATGCTGCAGAAACATTAAAAATCTGACTCATCTACAGATTTAGGTAAAATAAAAAATTTCATATATAGTTTTCATAATCATTATCACTAGCAAATTATCTTCATTGCATAATTATATGCTAAAAATCTGCCACATCTACAAATTTAATATAAAAGTTTTCACATATATTTTTTATAATAATTTTTATTAGTAATGATCTACTCAGCGTGTAATTCTGAAAAAAACATTAAAAATCTGCCTCACTTGAAGATTTCATTCATACTTAACAAGTAACATGTACATTTTTAAATATAAAACAAAAAAAAAAATAGTATTTGTAATGTAATTGCAGAATACTTTTCGTAACTGCATTAAAAGATGATTTAATGTCCTTTCAATTAGTATTTGGGTTGAAGGATTTCGGGTTCTGGTTGAAATTTGTCGGTTTTATGGTATGCTTCAATTGGAATTTTCAGGTTCTGATTCTGGCTAGTGGTGTGTCGAAGGAAATTCTTTTGTCTTTTTTGGATTGGGTTTCAGATTGAATTCAGATGGGATTTTCAGGTACTGGTCTTGTTGCATTTTGGTGGAAAGTATTTTATCTCTCAAAGATCGAGTTACGGTTGGATAGAATTTTCTTTTTTGTCTGGTTTGGATCGGGTTTAGGGTAGACTTTAATTGGAATTTTCAGGTTCTAGTAAGTCCATGTAGACGGAAATTATTTTGTCTTTCTCTGATTGGGTTATGCTTCGATGGATTTTTTTTTTTTTCAGATTCACATCGAATTTTGGGTTAAATTCAGATGGAATTTTCAGGTCCTAGCAGTCTTGCGTTTCAACGGAAATTACATTTTCTTGCTCAGATTGGGTTATGGTTCAATGGAATTGAAGCAAGTGGTCATTTTTCAATTAGCCTAATGCAATCTAGGCTCTTTGCAATGAGCCTAAAAATTTTAGGTGGTTTGAGAAATGAATTGCCTTATTCCAATTAGACTAACTTTCTTTAGGCTCTTTGCAATAAGCCTGAAAAATATCAGGCTATTTTGAAAAATGCAGATGATTCTCCAATTATTCCGGCTCTTTGCAAAGAGCCGGATTTCTAAATTAGCCTACAAATTGCGCCCGCCGGCCTAATCGATTTGAATTTTAATAGTTTTCTTCGAACCTTGGATTTTCAATTGTAATCACGGGTTAGGTTCCCTTAGAAAGACCCCCCACGAAGGGCACTCCCCCCCCCCCCTTAGGGCCTATATCCCTCGTGTTGATAATTGGCCGTCATAAACACAACCAACCAACCAATTACCTACGGCATGTATATTTAACCCCCTCACTGACAAGCCCGTGTTAATACGTTCACTAAGCTCCAGGTTTCACTGCAATACAAGCAATATTTAAAGTAATATAATTCTATTGATTTAATGTATTTTTAATATATTGAACAATGATTAATACTTCCAAGGATTGCATTCATATTCGTTATTAAGTTTTTTTTATAAAATAGTCAAAGAATCATTTTTTTTAGCATTTAAAACAAAATTCAACAAAAAAAACATTACAATTTTGCCCTTTTCCAAGACAGTCGGAGGGTACTTTTGTACTGACAGACAATATTGGTAATCAAATTTTTGTTCACTTATAATTTTTTAAAAAATAATTTAAAGTGGTGATATTAGCTGCAAGTTTGTGCTAACCTGTTAATGTAACTTTTCTCTCCATTTTAAGCAAACAGGCACAGTAACCTCAGAAATAATTTTGAAGACGTTGTGCTCTGATAAGAATTGTTTATTCCAAGTGTACTTTCAAGTTCAAACTGTGAAGCTTAAAAGACTTTGAAAGTCAATTGCTTATTCTGCGATATTTGGATAAGTCGCATAAATATTCAAGGCTTAATGTAAAAAAAAAGTTCTCTCTAATCATCCTTGTCATATTCTGAAAGTCAGTCTAAAAAAGTGGTGGGAAATGTAAGCAAAATGTGCAATATTTTATACTCTTTGAACTATCCATTTTCCATATTTTATATCAGCACTGTTATGATGTTATGTTACTCTTCAACAATCTGGCATTCAGAAGTCCGGCATTAAAGTCTTCTCACCTACCTTTCTTCTTTTCTTTTTTACATTTCCAACTTGGGAAAAAGAAAAATAGCAATTGTTTGTGAATTAATATATTTGAGATTGAAAGTCATGCTTACATAATGTTGAATGATACTATCACAACCAGGGTTGCAAAAAAGCCGGCTAAAATTTAAAAAAGCCAGGCCGGTGGCTTTTATTGGTTTTAACCGGCTTTTTTTGGCCAAAATTGGCTTTTATACAATAAAGCATTGTAATTATAAACTACACATTTTAAAGTGTTTTTAATTAGTTTTAATGACATTTAATTGATTTACAGTTTAATAAGTAACCCAATTTCTCAATAATGAGGACATTAATACTGGAATAAAACTTAGATGATTTTGCTTGTGATTTGTTTTCTGAATTGCACATATATCAGCTAAATTTTAAAAGGGCCATACCAACTGCCAATTTTTTCATTTTTACTGCTTTATAAAATTAAAGAGGACAATGGTTACTTAGCTATATGTTTTATTACTTAATTTTAAGAGCTATTAATATACAAGTCTTATTTTATTTCTAGCAAACATTTGAAATTATACATAGTCATATTAATAAAAACACCACCATTTCTCACTACTAAAAAACATTATGAATAGCATATGCATGAATATGCTTAGCAACAAGCTTTTCAAAATTTTATTTGGAGAATTTTTTTTTCTTGTTTTAAATGCTCTATTTTTTATACACTTAAGTACCACTCTCCTGAAACGAAACATCTTTTCTAATTTCTCTTTTAACATTTATAACTTAATCTCTCCCCCAGTAGCAGAAAATTCTCTAAGTGTCTGCGACAGATACTTTAAAGGGACAAGAAATAATCTGCAGGTAAAAATTTTTACAACTGAAGTGTTAATTAATCTAACAATCACTTACCTGTAGCGTTTTATGCATTTCATAAATTTGTATTATTAATAATCTTAAGTTTCTGTATTAAGTTATAAAGAACTAAACATTATATAAAGCAAAATAAAGGTTTCATGAAAAATAATCTGCAAAAGAGAAAAGAAAATCTGCAACGCCCGTCTCCCGTCTCGAACTTTCTGCTACTGGGATCTCTCCATATGGACACATAAGAATGTTTCCATTTTGATGTGCTACATTTTATCATTAAGGCTTTTAAATCCAAAAGGGCAACTTTCTGACATAAGTTTTAATTTATTTTTGTTCAGAAATGCATGAAACTAGCAGATGTTGTTGTTCAGAAACTATGTAATTGTGCTGTTTTTGCAAATGCAATAGATTTTTCAGAAAATAGTGTCAAAGTGAGCGTTTTGAATCGAATTTCCGCACGAAAGAAGAAACCACTCAGAAAAGGGTGAAAAAACATGTTTGTCACGTGATCAAAATCTCTTATAACTCAATAGGTAATTGATGGATCAAAAAATGGAAAACACAGTTTGATTTCAAATCGCTTCCATGGTCAGGCTTTCGAATTTTACATTTTTCCTTTAAAAAATTAATTTTTAAATGTGTCAACATTTTGCGCTTGTTGAGCAGAGCAGTTAAGAACAGTTTTAATTAAATATAATCTTTAAAATGTGTAGTACATGTGGAGCTATATTAGTGTTGACGCTAGAAAAAAAGGACTGCCGGGCGTGAATTTTTCAAAAAGGGAACACTATTCTAAAAAAAGGGTACATTTTTCAAAAAGGTAATGCTGTTCTAAAAAAGTGTGAATTTTTTTCAAAAAGGGGACACTATTGTAAAATAAGGGCACATTTTTTTCGAAAAGGGCACACTTGTATCTTGTTCATAAAACATATTTTGAACTGGTTTGTTTGGAGTCCCTAGAATTTGCGATATTTTTCCGGTATCAATTGAATTACCATGGGGTGCATAGGAAGTGTTAAAAAGGGCAGCCGGCACATCGGAAGGGTTTAAAAGAGCCGCCGGGTGCAAAAAGGAGATAAAAAGGGCCGCCGGGCGCTGCGCCCTGCTAAAGCGGCTTAGAGTCAACACTATATATAATATAGAATTTCAAAACACCAGTTTAAAGCCTAACTTATATCCTTTTCAATGTTTATATATATATATATTCTTTTTCAGACATAATGCGTTCACAGTTGCCTTCTAGAAGTTATAAAGACTTATTTATTTGATAAAATTTAATAGAAATCTATAATTTTTTTTAATAGAAAATATTTATAAGTGTATTAAAAATTAGTTGATCCAAATTTAAAACGAATTTACTGTAAACCAACTTTAAAAAATAAAAACTGGCTTTTTTCAAGTGGTTAAAACCAAAAAAAGCCGGCCGGCTTTTTTTGGCCTGGCTAAAAGCCAGCAACCCTGATCACAACTAGCAGTGATTCTCTGTAATCAGATTTCCAGACGTTTCTATTTGACTGGAGAGATTTTTATGTTCCCAAGGCCGCATCCACTACTGTGGGACAGCTCAAAACTGATTTCCAGATTGAGATTTATTAATCATTTGTAAATCAGCTTGTGCAAAATGATTAGGTTAGAAATGCTGCTGCCTCCTGGATTTTTTTAAAAATCATGTAAATATATTTTCAATTGAAAAGTATTTAGATTTATTAGTTTGGCTTTTCAAAATCTGAAAGATGAGATGAAAACGGCTATTTCAGAACTGTGAATTAAATGTCTATTCAGGTAATGAAATTTCCAAAAAAATGAAAAGAAAACCCCAAAAAGTTGATAAATTTAATAAATAATTATACATTGCATACCAATATCTAATGAAGTTTATGGTTGCCAAAAGTGGTTAAATTGGTAGGAATATTTTTATTCTATAAAACTTATTAAACTGAACTATCTTCACTGATTGAAATATTAAATAATACTTAAAAAAATTTCGATTTCTGCTGCAATGTGTTTATTATATATTTATCTATATAGCTCTCTCTATTTAATATGCAATAGTTTTTGCAGGGTAACGCGAATAAGTGATAAATCACACACACAATAAATTAAATTACGGTAGCAGCAGCCAGGGTTGGCAAGTTTCTGCCAGGATGGTTAAAACCAGCAAGGCAGAAACTAGTTTCTACCAGTAAGTGGCAAACACTAAGAAATAATACTAATAATAACTTTAATCCGCAATAATTCATAATTCACACATGCATTTGATATGTAAACAATTAAGTTAAAAATTAAAACTAAAAATTATGAATGTTACACAAAATAGCAAACAGTTTCAAAATGATCTTAGGTAAGTGCAAAATGTGGTTGGAACATTTTCAACTAACAGTCTTAAAATAAAAAAATAAATAAATTAAATCAAATTTGTTCCATTGAATACCGTATTTAAATGAAATGTTTTTAAAATCCATATAATTACAAGATGCACATATAACTGTAACATTTCTGTAAGAGATTTTTTACTGTTATTGAATGTGTTGAATTACAGAAAAGTATTTTGTGTTTAATTTAAAATAATTATTCGATATAGTTTTCTATTTTAATTTTTAAACTGAGATTTTAAAATATTCTAATAATTGTTTATATATAAAATTACACAACCATACTATAGCAAAAATTTCATCTGTTACATTACTCACTTTTTCTAATAGTACAAATTTATTTTTTTAAATTAAAACTATCCACAATATTTTATTTGTTATGTATCCTGAATAAAATACACTTAAAGAATTTATTTAATACTTCTAAAAAGTCTCAGATTATGTCATGAAATGCATTTATGCCAGTTGTTGCTAGTTAACACATTGAATTGTAAGTCTATTTTTTCTGTCTTTCCATTGGGCTGTGAAATAAGATTCCCATTGCACAATCTATAAATGTCAGTCACTGATGACTGACACAGCCTAGACAGAAAGTTCAGTGTCAGTCACCTGCGGCTGACATGGCACTCAATGTGTTAAAACTGGTTATAACTACTTTATGCTGGCAAAAACCCAGCCCTGGCAGCAGCAGCATTATTTACTTTTTTTAGCATAGAGAAAAATGATAGAATAGTTGCATACAGTATTCATATAAAATACTATACAAGTACGAAGAATGCTGCACTCTCAATGAATCCACTGTATTGGAATAAGTTACAGGGGTGAGAAATTTTCCAGACCAACAGAATATTATCGAGTGGGAGGGTAGTGCACCTACCATGCAGCTTTCGATCACTACTTCTGGTATTAGCCAGGGTTATCACTAGCGGCTTTTTCGAAGAGTGGCTCACTATGTAACGGCTTAGTCCATTATTGTAGTAGGTGGAGACAGAGGAATAGAAGAGACGGGGAGAATTCATCTCCAGCCCCTGACCTTGGCTCCCGTCTGATTTCCCCTTATACAGTCTAAAGACCACTGATCACAGAACGTTGATGTTTAAAATAAATTAAAACATTGGTCTTTCATACAGAAAATAACATTTTGTTTGATTCATTTTACACTGTTTCACGTGTTATTAACAGATAATTTAGCAAATTTATTTAGTAATATTTTTTGCATATCCTCATTTACATTATCATCAATTCACTGTAATTTCTGGCCTATAATCCGCATCGGCGTATAATCCTCAGCCGCAATTTTTAGCCCTTATAAAAAAATTTCAGCAGATAATCCGCGGATTATATGCCGGACTTTACGAGAATTACTCATTATTTTTAACTGTCCAAAGTACTACTAATAAACCACCTCCTTATTTATTTAGTTGCTCTATTTAAATGATAATTGTAATAAAATAACTGAAAAAAATAGTAATTACAAGTTAAAAAATACAAATAATTTTTTTCATTGAATTTTATATCTAAAACGTTGAATGTCTTGTTAATACAGATAATTCTGTAATAATTGCTGTTTTTAAATCATCTTCCGCTTTTTAAATAACGTTCTGTTTAAATTCTGCAGTGTTAAATGACAGGCTTTCTCTTAAATATTATTATAACTTTCAACGTGATATACCATCAAATACGTTTTGGTTTTTAATATAAATTACAAGGACATAATTGTATTTCATGATCCTATCCATAGAGGGCAGCAATAAAATTATGAAACTACGATACAATAATGATTCATTCGATTAATGTGTGATGGATTCCCATTGGTTGCATCGTAATATCAATCATCGTAATCTGTAAAATTGCAGTAATTTTGGGAGGAGCTATTTCATAAATGATTGAGATTGCAATTTTTGAAAGGGATGAGTTGAGAAACGTTTTGTTCTTCATAGAAACATGTTGCCAAAAGGCTAAAAAAAATAAAATCATAATCGGAAGCCACTCCCACTAGCACGGGCACGTCATATGTGAACCAATCACAAGCAACTCCACGAACGGTCGATAGCAGACAATCGTTTGATAACTGTTTACATTTTTATTTTATGACTGCCGGTAGAAACTGGATGTCTGCCCTGAACTTCTGCTTAAAACAAATTTCAGCAGATAATCCGCACTTAAAAAATTTGAGGTTTTTTAACAGATAATCCGCGGATTATAGGCCAAAAAATACGGTACTTAGGAAGATGGATTATAAGCATCTTCAATTTGGTCGTTTATCATTTTCATACTGATATTAAAATAACAAATTTTATGATAAAAAAATTGTTTTTATTTTATTATTATTAGATACTTTATATATCATTGCAAAGCACCCTTTTTTTATTAATTTAACAGTATAGTAAAATTGAGTTTAAGACTTTTAATTTTTCTTTTTCATTACACAAATTTCCTTAGCAATTCAGTTAGAAATTTATTTAAAAATTATTATTATAGACAAACATTTCCTCAAATCACTCCACTATTTTTTTTTTCCAAAAATCTTTAACTATCCGAACTTGTATTTAAAAAAAAAAAAGATTAAATATTTCTTATATATATAGCAGAAGTATTTAACCTTTTTTTTTTTTCTTGTAGTAATACCTTGCATCTTAAAAAAAATGTTTTCATAAGTTACTTTATCATTATAAACATTAGGAATGCATTAGAGATCTTCTTATTAGATGTGCGCTCTAAGAAAAATATTTTGTTTTCTCAAAATCTTTTTAGATTTCTTAAAAAATAAATAATAATACCCATTGCCTTTTTTTGAAGTATTCACTCCTTTTGAATATTTTATTGATAGTTGCAGATTTTTGTGAGCAAAGTTTATTGAAAACTGGGCTTATTTTTTTTATGAAATGGTTATTTATCCTTTTAATTTTATGTAATATTACCATTGTTTCAATTAATTTTAATTTATTTATTGAATGTCCACACTAAGCATATTTTGCATGTTTTTGGGTGAGAATATGTGACATTTCCATTTATTTTATTTTTATTCTACCTAAATTCACCGTCTCTCCCAGGTTAAACTTTTAAAAACATGTTTAAAATTTCCCTGTCCATTTTTGTTAATTTACAAAAATAAATACATAATCATTCATCTACCCCCTCCCCCCGCCCCCTCAACTCTTCACACAGCAGAGATATTTCGAAGTTTGAAAAGGGAAAAGCAAATCATTTTCTTTTTTTTTTTTTCCTTGACTTTCCACTCTCCTTTTGTTTATCACTTTTACTAAAATATAGTGATATTTTTCTTTTTAAATATTAGTATTGTAAAAAAATAAATAAATAAATAAAATAAAAATAAAATGTGTAACACAATTTTTTTACTATTTCATCCTACTATATTAGTTTAAACAATGTAATTACAAACAGGATGTTTGTTTGAATTTTACGTGTAATTACATCAATTGCAAGAAATAAAAAAAGCAATGCATAAGAGCACCACTGTAGGATAATCAAATATAAAATTGTATAAACACATTCATTGAATAACCTCAAATGTAAAATGCGGAATGCTGTGCCATGCAATTCAGATCGTAATCGTATCCGAGGTCAGGAGCTATGCTAGACTCCCCATCTCCTCTTTTCTTCTTTCCCCACTTTCGATATTGGGACTTCTAAATGGACTAACCCTTTACATAGTGAGCCACTCTTCGAAAGAGCCGCTAGTAGGGTTATCCAGCCACTTTAGGAATTGGCTGACTAAAATCCGGTGAACAGTGCATTTTGGGCTTTGGCCAGGATTCTTGGCCATTTTGTGAAATGGCCGGACAATTTATAACTTGGCCAGATTTTGGTCTTTGACTGTAACAAATATATACTCACAGGATATTTACTCACAGAAAACATATTTAGAAATTTGTGTATAAAGAAGGTAAGTACCAATTATTAAACTATAAATGCTACACATGTCATTTTAAATACCGAACATAAACAAGTTAGAGCACGAACAGACAGACCAAATAAAAATCTAAAAGGAAAAGGATTGAAATTTGATATTATTATTACATAATCTATAGTAATGAAGATAGAAGTATGTTTATATGTCTCTGGTTAGTTCTAAAGAGACCGCTGCACACCCAGCTACAAAATTTGGCAGAAATGTACCTCTATATAGTTATGCACCTCGAAGCCAGTTTTTTAATTTCTGTAGATTTTGTTCTATTTTATTTTAAATGCATTTTAGCATTTTTTAAAGTTTCTCGATGATTTTTCTGCGTTAGTAAAATGAATCTTGTTTCAATTTTTTAGCTAATTTAGTAAATTTTGTCCTCTATTTAATAAAGTTTATGCGGAATTCGTACAGTGATTTTTGAATTTTTCGCAAATATTTTAATGCAATTTTTTAAGTTTTTTCGCAATCCACTACGACTTTTTGACGTTTATAAAAGGAATTCAGTTTCAAACTTTTAGCCTAATATCAGCAAATTTTGTCTTCCACGATTTTTAAATATTTAGCAATTTTTAATGAGATTTTAAAAAAAAATTCGCATTTTCCTGAAATTTTTCTCATATTCATAGAAATTATTCCGGTTACAATGTTTTAGATTGCCAAAATAAACTTTTCCTCTGAGATTTTTGAGTTTTTACTGATTTTTTATGCGAGTTTTGGCCTGCTTTTCCATTTTGAGAAGATTTTTCCGTACCAGTAACAGGAATCCGGTTTTAATATTTTAGCCCAATATACTAACATTTATCTGGATTTCAATAAAGTTTATTCAGAGTTCGTGCTGCGATTTTTGATTTTTCATGATTTTTTAAGCGATATTCAAATTTTTCTTTGTGCTTCGAGGGGACTTTTTTATATTAGTAAAATGAATTCGCTTTCAAACATTTAACCTAATAAATTAAATTTTGTCCTTTGCGATTTTTGAATTTTGAGCGGTTTTTAATGTGATTTTCAATGCGATTTTTAGATATTTTTCGTATTTAGTTGCGATTTATTGACAATCGTGAAAGAATTTTTGTTCCAATATTTAAGCCCATTGCCACTATAGTAAACTTTGCTTTCTACCATTTTTGAGTTTATAGCGATTTTTTTATGAGAATTTAAAGGCCCAGTATTAGTAAAAAGAATTAATTTTTTTTTTTACTTTTAGTCTAATACAGTAATATTTTCGATTGCGTTTTTTAATGTAATTTCATGAGTAGTTTTTTACGTTCCACAGAAAGCATTTGATATTTGTGACAGAATTACGGTTACATTGTTTTTTAGTTTACTATAGTTTTTCTCATTGATTTTTCATGGTAAGCATTTTTTATGTTTTTTAATAGGGTTTTTTTATGTTTCGCGTCAGTTTTACTACATTAATAAAACAAATAAAATTTTGACTTTTTATTTTTTAAATATTGTACTATTTTTTAATAAAGTTTATTCTGAATTCATAGATCTATTTTTGAAATTTCATGATTTCTGTATGTGGTTTTGAGAGTATTTTTGGATTCAATGATGATTTTTTGACATTCGTAAAAGGAATCCTGTTTTAATATTTCAGTGTTTTAAAGTGTTTAAGATAAAGTGTTTTTCCTCTGGGATTTTTGAAATTTTACACATTTTTATATGATTTTTATCTTGTTCACTGCGATTTATCTATATTAGTAAAAGTTATCTAGCTTTAAACTTCTAGTCCAATATAGCAAATTTTGTCACCTTTTCAAAAAAGTTTATTAGGAATTCAGGCAGAGATTTTTAAATTTTTTACAATTTTCAGTCGATTTTTTTCATTTTATGGGATTTTTTTATGGGCCCATAAAACATTGTCCAAATCTGCAAGTTATAGATAAAGAAAAAATACCGCTAACCTTGAATAAAAAAAATTATCATGGGATATTCATGTAAACAAATCGTTATAATTGCGATAGTGTTTGTGGTATTTTATACACTAATTTGTTGTTCTAACAATGTATTAATAATACAGCATAAATTTTAAATAAAATTAAAATAAAATATTACAAAATTGTTTAATTTCTATTTTATAAAGTGTAAAGATTTTAATTTTAGTTTTGAACTTATTCTGTTTGTGGGATTCATTGTTAAATTTAATAAAAAGAATTGACCCGTTATAAATTCATTTAGAATATGAATTTTTAATCGAAAATGTTTTACAGATAACTGAAGTGCATTATTAGATCTTACTGTGTTAATTAATATTATTATTTCTATGAAATATTGATTTTATGATTATTATCATTATGATTATTATTATTATTGATTTATTTTATATAATGAAATTTCTATTAATATTATTTTTATGAAATTGTACAGTTAAAAAAAATAATAATTCAAATACTATTTTCTGATACAATCAGCGATAGAATTGATAGAAAAAAGTCACTGGTCCCAGGGACCAGTAAGCATGAGATTATACTGCAACTTTTTTTTTTCAATAGCAATATTTTAAGTTTGGCACCACAAATAAATTCTACATCCTTCAATTAGACTAAATAAGTAAAAAATTTTTATGAAGTTTCAGGGAAATTAATTATTTTAAAATGAGCCTATTTTAGGTGCTGTATTCAAGTTGAAGTTAGGTACTCGATTGAAGAAATGCTACAGAATGACTAGGTCCATTCTATTAATGTATTATTTCTTGCCAATATGACCACTTCACTCGCTTTAATATGTTTCAACTGTTACCAGCCCAAATGTTTTAATAAAATGAGCAAAATATAATTTTTCAAATTTTGCTTTTCTGCACATCATAGATGATCTCTTAAACCAATTTGACATTTTCTGAGCATAATTTGAAAACTATTTGGAAGAAAAATTTCAAATTGAGTATTCGCCATAAAGCAGGACAAAATAAATATAAATCTATTTAAAAAATTGTAGGTTGCAATTCATATTTTTTTTTCGAATATTAATTTAATAATTCATTTGATAATTTTTTTTAATTACAAATTCAATGTATTTATGTTTGGGTTGTTTAGTGTTATAACCACACAAAAAATTGTCACCTTAGGAATTATAATTTCAAGAGTTATTAATAAAAATATGAATATGTAAATTAACATTAGAAGCTCTCAATTTTGAATGTCTTATAATTCAAAAACTTAGTATCCAAATGACGTGAAATTTCGTTTTTAGTCATAATTTGAACCGAAGATTTAAAATATATTGTTAAAATTGAGTGTCGCCATTGAAAAAAACAAAGTTTGGTCTTGGTTTATTTATAGATGGCCTCCAAAGCAAATTTTTGTTACATCATTTAAAAGTAGACGTTATTTCCAATTGTTTGGTTACTGTGACTTTTATCTATTTTAATTCATCACAGAGTTAGTATGGTGTTTACTTATTTTTCCACGATTGTACACATTTTTGAAATGTACTTTATTATGCGGCTCCCAAATAATGACTACCTTGTTATTTTTATATTTTAAATCTGGCATCAGAATGTGCTAATCAATATCTTCCCTCTCATCTCTCAAACTGTGTCACACTTTGTTGATATCCCCTCCCCTCCAGAAATGCGATATAATTAATGGACCATCCTCTAACCATAATTTTTGGTACATTTAAAATTATTATTGATCGCAATCTTAAAGCTGCTTTTTTTTTGTTTGCCTACTCATATAAAATGTAAACTATGTGAATATAAGACGCAATTAACAGGGTTCTTTTTTTTAATTCTCTAACGAAGGCTGTGTTTATAGCTGAAATTACTAAGAAGAATTATTAAAGTAATTTAACATATTTTTGAATATTGTGTCATCATTTAAGAATTTTGCACATCATGTAATTTTATGTTTATGTGAAAATATTTTTTTAAATTCCCATTTGCATATAAAAGAAAACGCTGTCTGATTTCTTGTTAAGTGAGTGAGAATAAGCCAAAAAGATGTCTTTGTGAATAAAACAGAATTTCAAAATTGCGTCACAAAACAGACAATTTTCATTTCAGAACACTCTTTAAGGGGAAGATGCTTTGCCGTTGTTTGCCCTTCGCAATGAAAATTTAAACTGGTGGTGACTCTTTACCTAATATAGTTATAAAAATACTGTTTTCACCCTCTGAAAGTAGAGTTTCGATGCTGACTTAATGTGCTTTGAGAATTTAAAAATTTTTAGTATTTAAAATAAGTCTGTTCATTTTTTAAAAAAATTAAAAAGTAAAAAAAAAAATTTTTTTTGCTCATATAACAGTATACTTCTATTTTTAGATATTTATTTTATTTAGGTAAAAATGTATTCCATTTATAAAAAATAGTTAAAATGTTAAAAGTATATTTTCAAAATCGCTGTACATTGGCATCACATGTCCCTGTTTTGGCGAACAACATTTATTGATAATGATGTTGTATTATAAATAACTCATTTATATTTCCTTAAGAGGCTACTTCAGTCAAGCGAAAAGACTCGCTTACTATTGCTAATCCTATGGAAGAAATTTATAAACATATCTCGTTTGCTTTTCAATATTTTTAAATGATTTTTTTGCATTGGATAGCTGAGATCGATCTGTAAAAAGGTCGTTTTTTACTTTTTCGATTTTGTTTACAAATATTTTTAATGACAATACTTTCATTTTGGAACCGGTTTCGAAAGCGAAAGCATACTCTTGAAAAAAATGTGCAAACAAAATTGAAAAAGTAAAAAACTGCAGATGTAGAGATTCTTATCAGCTATCCAATGTACAAAAAATAATAATAAACATTTAAAAATATTAAAAAGCAAACGAGATAGCTTTATAAATTTCTTCCACAGGATTCGCATTAGCGAACGAGTCTTTCCAGAAGACTGAAGTAACCGGACCAAACTGGACTGAAGTAACTGGTTCCAGACTGAAGTAACCCTTTATCCTGTGACTTTAGTTTCGTTGGAGCGCCCTCTCAAGACGCATCATGAAACTATTAACGCCAATTGAATTTCATATCAACCCATCACTGCCATGTTATGGATGAAATGCAGTCATTCTGTTGACGACACCGTTTTTCACTTTTCAGGTGCCACTTTGCAATAGGAACATTGAAAAAGAGGACTCTTCTCTTATGAAAAGAAAGAAGTTTATACATCCTGATCCCCACCATGTCACGTGAAAGAGGAATAATATCAACATATAGAAGTGGAGTGGATCTTGTTGTCGAATGGAAGATTGAGAATTTTTTCAGTCTTCTGGAGCCGGATGGCAAATGGTACTGCTGTCCTAAATTCTCCTTCGAAGGTAAAGAATGGTTCTTGAGCATCCGCCTGACTAGTTCTTACTTCTATTTCGGTGGTGTAGCATGGGACTTCAGCCTTTTCCCGAATAGTTCGAGTGGAGGTGACTCTTCTGGACATGCAGATCTGCGTCTCGTTAAATGTGGTTCTGATCGTTCCATAAAACAGTCATTTTCCCTTTCGCTCAAAACTGCGAGAGGAGAAAAATATAATGAACAAAATTGCACAAAAGACTTTGGGAGGAATTATCCAGGAAATTGTCATACATTACTTCAGTTCACACCAAGATTGGAACTTAGCAGGAGGAGATCCGAACTCGTGCCGGAGGGTGTGCTGACGGTGGTTTGCACCATGAAGAGGTTTACATATACCGGAAGTGCCAGTAAGTCTTTGTATACTAACTACAAATAGAATATAAAATATCTATGTACACAGTATTTATTTTTTAAACTTTTTGCTGCCTACTATTTGGAATAATAATTTTTGGTTTATGAAATCATAGGTTTCCATGATCACACAGCGCCATGATTATTATTCGGAAGTACTGGCAGTTAAATGCTAACTAAAATAAAGACAGCGGATGTCCTATAACTACCACAGTTTATAAGAATTTAGAAACTAAACTCTGTTTAAGAGAAATGAATGAAACAAACACCAGTTGTCTTAAGAAATTGTTATTACACTTTAACAGGGAT
The DNA here is from genome assembly GCA_963932465.1 of Maratus speciosus. Classification (NCBI taxonomy): domain Eukaryota; kingdom Metazoa; phylum Arthropoda; class Arachnida; order Araneae; family Salticidae; genus Maratus; species Maratus speciosus. The sequence continues at coordinate 43,010,772 of OZ010797.1, read as the reverse complement.
GAATAAATATTTGCATTTGAAATTTTGTGATGAAAATCCTAAAAAAATGTGTCTTTTGGCTAAAATCGGATATAAAAAATGCTATCTTTCAAATTTCAAAATGAATGCTATTTTCATTATTATTATGCTACTCCCTCAGAAAGTTTTTGCACACGGTATAACACAAAAACAATCGCATCATTTTAGATATTGCAACTCATAGATTTAATTTTAGTTCAGAGACTAAAGAAAAGGGAGGCAGGAGAACATTACTCAAAAACCTTTATTTAATATATATTTTTAATTATTGCTTTAATATTCAATGAATACTTATTTATATCAAATGTATTTCAAAGCATAACTGCAGTAAAATAAAACCTTCATCTAGTTTACAAAGAAGTTTATTTATTTATTTATTCTTTTACTTTTAACAATTTTGGGATAAAAAAGTTTAAAAAGTGAACATATACTACTTATTCTTCTACAAATGATCGTAGAGGGGGAAAAAGTCTAGAGCCAAACGATTATGGATAATGTATATTATTACATGGTGTACACAAACAAAGCTTTGGGGGTCGCCTCCATGTTGAGCCGTTCAGTATTTTTTTAATTTTTACTAGCAATGTATCAGGGTTGGCAAAAACACGGGTTTTTGTACAAAAACCCAACCCACCCGGGTTTTTGTGGGTTTTAGTTATTTTTCTGTATGTTTGTATATTTATATAATATATGTGTGTACTCATTAAAAAATATATTTATTAAGTTACATTTTTAAAATTACATTTGATCTATTTATTACTAATTAATATTATTTATAATATCAGTTAATAAATTTATTCTTTCTGGTATTATTAACTTAATACTAATATCAGAATAAATTTATTAACTGATATTATAAAATAATACTAATACTATTAATATTAATTATAATACTATTATTATTAATTATAGTTAATACTATTATTAATTAATAATAATAATATTACTATTATAATTAACTGAATACCATGTTTACTCGCGTAATAGTCGCACCCCCGATTTTAAGCAGAAAAAATCGTCAAAATATTTTCTTCGCATAAATTGGATGGATAAAAAAATGATGAAAGATTGGATTTGCAATGTTTAGAAGAAAAGCTCTGTATCATTGTTCAAAAAACCAGCCATGCTGGTGCTCGATAGCTTCCGAGGACAGCTTTTTGATGAATGTAAAGAAGAAACTTTCAGAAGGCAAAATTTGACAGATCTTTTGATAGTTTCTGAAGGACTCGCATCAATTCTGCAACCGTTAGTCATGTCGATTAACAAACCGTTTAAAGACAGTATAAGACGAGTATAGGGAGATTGGATGGTCAATGAGAACAAAGAAAAACTCCCATTGGAACAGTAAGGTGTCTATCCCTGGAATTAATGTGTGTTTTGATATTACAAAGCTTGACTTTAATGACAAGCGATATAATTCCAAAAAGTTTTAAGAAGACGGTTATCTCCGATGCTTTGGACAGAAGCGAAGATGACATTTTATGGAATGACAGATATTTTTTAGACATTGCACAGTGGAGTATTTGACCCGGAATCCTGGCCAAAAATATTTTTCTATGTAAATATCGTCCGATTGCCTTGAAATTGTTAGACGTTATTGGGTATCACTATGGCATGTTTGGTATTGTAAATAAAGTCTATAGCATTTACAGTTCATTTACAGTGACATCCAAAAGAATTCCCGTACATTATGGCCTATGGGGAAAAACCATTTGCTCTGTATTTTAATGATATGACACTATTTTAAACGTACTGAAATTTATGTACATCACTGAGGTGTACTAAGGCACTTATTGCAGAATATGGTGTGCATAGAATATATCGTTCATTTACAGGGACACACAAAAGAATTTGGTTGAAGAATAAATTTAACTATTGAACTCTATGACCAACAATTGCTGGAAGTGCGTTTGTAGTTGTGATATGAGTTTTTAAATTGAACTTCTTTTAAAATATTACTTGGTGTGGATACATTCTATAGATCATATACAGGGCTGCACAAAAGTTCTCAAGTAAATTTCCGTTTATTCACTGATATGACTGAATGGAAACGTTTAACTGTGCTATGCGTTTCACTGAACTAACTTTTAATATACTATGTAATATGTATACAAATCCATAGCTTAGTTTAATAATTTATATCTTAAAAGCTGACGAAGTGTAAGTAAGATTTTAACACTTCACATAATAAGTATACATTTTATAAATATTTTGACAACTAAGAAAAAAAAGAGACATCATTTAAAAAGAGCATAAAGAAAAAAGAAGTTAAAATATTAATTTACTAAGTAGATATTTTTAAATTACTAAGTAGATATTTTAAAAATCACATACTCATAGACTTAACATTACCGAAGGGAGTTTGGAAGTTGAGTGGCTAGCAGCCTTAAATATTTACTGTTTATAACAGAAAAATAATTGATGATAGATTTTTTATTTACTAGTAATGTTTAATTACATTTATTTAATTGTACTATCTATAAAATTTATTAGTTACATTTAGTTTACTTTAATAATAATTATTACATTTAATTTACATTTAATAAACATTATTTACATTTGATAAAGTTGCATTTAATAAAGTGGAGTCTCTACTGTATAGAGATGCTAGTTTTTCACAGAACGTTGAAAAATATTGGAGTCAGAATCGGCTTCATTTTCAAACTTCATTTTATATTGCTTCTGCTGTGACCATTCTCAAAATTAAAGACCGTTTTTCGTCATCTATCAAATATTTTACATCTTCTCTAAGATGTAAAATCAGTCATGTTGCCGTATGATCCATCAGCTTTTGCATTTTTACTTCTTCACATGTCTCTGTCACACTGCGAATTTCTGTCTAGCATTCTTTTTTACCCTTTGACGAACAGAAAAGCACGGAAAAAAGCTTTTATTCATTTCTCGTATTCTATCACATCGATCCTTAGTAAATCCTGCTTCTATATACATGGACAAAGCATGTAAAGGTGATAACTAGCGGGGTTGTTCTTGTTCTTCAACCTTTTTTTCATGGCCTTTACATATTTTTTCGCTCTTTGGAGGCTTTTCGTAAGATCTTTTACAATATTGGCAGCATCTAAATTTGCCTGACTCCTGCAGTTCCATTTGGGTTGCGTAGGTCAATACTTCCACGTCTTTTGATCTAAGGTCTTTGGTTTTGCGGCGTTTGCTTCTTTCACTTGAATCTATAAAATATTTTTGAGGACGACCGGGACTGACTCCTGTAATAGTAACAAGTACTTACGTAATATATATCTAATAATAAAAAAAAGTTTCGTTTCACTGCACAGAAGACGAAATATAAGGAAAAAACGAAGCACAAAATAATAATAAAGTAAAGGTTTTGCATCTATTGTGTTTAACGTACGTGCAATAGGCAGCAATATAGTGTGCATCTATTGTGTTTCACACACATGCAATAGGCAGCAATATAGTGCCGTTTAACTATTCGACATTGTTTTCTTCGAATCTTGACCTCGTTTTATGAGCAGCTAACCATTTTTATTTGAATTGGCTTTTAATAACAGAGAGCTTTTGCTTCATCTCAGCTATCCTTGAATCACTTTCAGAATAATTTCTTAATAATTCTTGCTTCATAAATTTAAGCTTTCCTTCAAATGTTGACTCATTTAACCTTCTGGCGACCAGAACGGCCTAAACGGCCGGCCAAGCAGACGACCGAAGCCGCCGGCCGAAAATGGAAAGTCATTCCTACCCCCACTTACCAGAAGAGTGGTAGCTACTCCAATCAATTTGCCAATTGTTTGGTTGTCAGGTGGTTCCTACTTTCTATTTCGATAAGAATCAGTCCTTCTTTCATGCTGACTTTCCCTAAAACCGGTAGTTTTGCAGGGATTTTTTCAATGGAAAACTTTCATTAGCTGAATATTGTAAAGCATAACAAACTATTAAATATACGCTGATTTCTTAATTAGTTGAGCTTTCTAAAATTAATATAATGTGTATTTATTAGATTAAAAAATCTGTATGTATTTATTAGATTAAAAAATCTATATGTATTTATTAGATTTAAAAAAAATCTATATGTATTTATTATATTAAAAAGTCTGTATGGATTAATATAGTTAATACATGTTTTTTAAATGTATAAAACGATATAAATTTATTGATAAAAAAGTTTTATTTTAGGAAATTCTCTAAACGTGTAAAGAGATTTTTCCATTAAAAGAGCTTTTTTTAAACTAAAAATTGTTACAGCCATTTAACGAAAATTACGCGTCATATATGTGTATACATATATATATATATATATAAAGATAGTTTTTCATGAAATGAGAAATTATATCTTACGATTTAATGTTTCTTAAGTTTTTTTTAAATAATATACATGTATATATAAGTCGATGCATTTTTTTTCGTTTCTTTATCCATATTGTGAAGAATAAAAGTTGTTTTTGTAAAATGTAATATAATTTTGTAAAAAAAAAAATTGTAATGAAAGATGAAATTAAGCCATCCAAATGTCAAATTTGAACAACTTGTTTTGTTTGCAAAACCTAATAAAATGAAAATAATTAATGAAGAGTGTGGTTTTATAGAACTGAATTTTTGTGAATCGAGCTATTTTATAAAAAAGGAATTTTGTGAGGGAAACTATTTTATTATAAGTAATTTTGTGATGGGCTTTATTACTATTATTATTATTATTATTATTATTATTTTTTTTTTTTTTTTTTTTTTTTTTTTTTTTTTTTTTTTTTTTTGTATGCGTGTGAAGGGTTTGTAAAGAGACCCCCAAATTTACCTGAATTGACACCTGATATATATATAGATAAATAATAATTAATTTTTAAATAAGGCAAAAATTATTCATTATAATTTATGCCATTTTAAGAAAAAGAAAGGCCTTTTGCCTCGAGAATAATAATTTTTATTATCTGTGTTTATGCATAGCTTTAACATGCTTGCATTAATTCTAAAAACATTTGTTTTTAACTTCAGGAAGATGAAGATGATTATTATTAGTGATTCTTATTTTGATTAAGAACATTTGTCGTTTAAATATTACCTTAAACAATACTACTTTAACTGCTAAAATAACTGTTTTTATAGACTGCAATAACTTTTCAGCAAATTTTACAATGCCGCACAAACTTTCTTATAAAAACTATTACTGTTTCTTATAAAATTATGTGGCCATTCATTGAAATTATGTGGCTTTAATATATTCTTGCATTAAGATACTTAAAATATATTAGCGTTTTATACTGAGAGCTTTTTTAGATGCAAGTAGACGTCATAAAAAAAAGGGGGGGTATATACCATTTAATCTTGATGTAAGCATGTAAAAAGGTTTTTTTTTTTTTTTTTTTTTTTTTTCCTTTGTAAAATCATGAATATTTTGCACTGTATCAGAATTTCGACACTTTATTATAATGCCTGATAAATTTATTACAATGCGTAAACAATTTTATGGTGTTCAAGACTGCAGAAATATTTACCAGGAAAATAAATATGTTATAATAACTGTTATTGCAAAAAAAAAAAAAAAAAAAAAAAAACCTAATTGTGTAAAATCTATAATTTATGTAAGCTCTAAATTAGTGCAATCATGTAAATAAGTATTTATAAACGAAAAACACACAGGAATAAATAGAAGTAAGACAAATGTACAATAAATAAGTGAGTCTACCATATTCAAATTGCATCTGTGCATGTGAATACATGAAAATAACTCTAAAAAATAACAAAAGTGTAATTTCTTTTGTTATCTTATAATGATAATAAAAGAAAAAGAAAAAAATTACGTTCAACAAAGCTGATCTTTCTGTCAAATCTACAAAGTCCAGTTTATATGTAAAATTATGTAAAAATTATTATTTAAATGCGTTTTAATCAATAGTGTTTTTCATTTAGCAATAAATTTATCAAATCTTCAATTGCTCACTGATGACCATCTTCCTGCAGTTGTATCCCTAAAATAGTTTCGAAATTTTTATTTCGATAAAAATTTCTTTCAGAAGTCTTGCTTTTATAAATAAAAAGGAAAACGTTTTTCAAATTACTATCATCTGAATAAGAATATCTGCTAAATTTTTCCATCTAATACTAAATAAAATAGTTAGTAATAATAGAAAAATAGTTTAGGTTTTGTTTGTACAAATTATTATTCGATAAATACATATTACAAAATTTATATATGCTTATTATTTAAAATAAACAACTTTCATTTTATAAATAATATGGAACAATATGTATGAAGTTGCATTAAAAGAATTCATGTATATCCTATACCACTTCCTGAAAATATCTAAAACTAGAGGTAAAATATAATATAAGCATAAACATCTAATTGCAGTGTTTTTCAATAGCGCGGTACTGAAGGTTTTTTTTTCCCCTCAACACATTCATTTCTTATAGCATTGAGCCAAAGGAATAGGATTGTCTGTAGCTTTATTATAAAAGTCTGAGAAGAAGCGACATTGTTTTTACTTAACTGTTTTCTACAAGCTGACTTTGAAATTTGAAACTTATCTTACTTTATCACGAAAACAGCTGTCCGGTGTCATGATAGTGGTGGATGCGGCCTTGGGAACTGAAAAATATCCATGTACATGGCAAAAAGATAACAGAAGATCCCCAACATTCTTGATAATATCATTCAATTTTCTGTAATCAGGTACTGTTTTTGAAACATAAAAAATTACCTTCTTTTAGATCGTTCTGGATCTGGATGTGAGTAAGCGATATCTTATGGAGCAGACTCCCCTTGTATAACAAATAAATAAATCCAAATAAATTTTATAAAAGTTAGTTCGATCACATTCTACATTTTGTTTACAGATAAAGTATATCAATAAAGAAACATCAATTTATTTTTAAAATGTAATATTGTTAATTTTTCATAAAATGTTCATGCAAAAATATTATATAAATTGTTCGACAATTTATGAATTCGAATTCTCTTAAAAGTTATCAATCTTGAAATTATTCATTCATAAAATTTAAGAAAAATGAAAAAAATGTTTTTTTTTCCTTTTTTTCAGTGAATCACTATTCAAACAAAATGTAAGCCGTGTGACATTTTTTCCCACGCATTGTAAGGAGAAAGGCTCCAAGCGAAGTACCTATTTGTTTTCACTTTCTTCTCTTTTATCAAAAATCTTTTTGAAGACGGCCGATTGGACCCCATGCAGTGCGCATCACAGAATGGAATTCCTTAGTTTTTCTCGAATACGGTGTTCTTGTAGTACTCGTTAGAAGGACGAATCCAATTTTCTATTAAAAAAGAGCGGGGGGTGGGGGTCATGTCTATTTGTCGGAAAGTGAGGGGCTCATAACTATAATATAAATTCTTATAGCTTATGTTTGCTACAATTCTAAATTCTCTGTTTCATGACACATAACAAAGTTATATTTTCATTCGTAAATTCATAAAATTTTCAGGTATATTCGTAAATTAATAACATTTGGAGATATTTTCGTAAATGTATAAAATTCATAAGTTATATTCAGATACTAAGAAATCTAATAAAGTTTCAAGATTGCAAGATCTTTCAGATAAGTTTCAAAAAAGCTAGCTGTTTTGTTTGATTTTTGCGACTCTACAGTCACGAAAAGATTATTAAAAGGGAGCAATTAGTTATAATTGAAACTGCATAAAATATATAAAAAAAGTGAAAAACGCTGATCGATTGCTGACGATTAAAGAATGAGTTTTATATATTTCCATTTTAATTACATTCTGTGCGTCAGAAAAATTTGCGGTGTTGGGCGAGATTGTCTTTAAACTAACTTCACATAATTTTTTTAATGTGTTTTTGTATCTTTCTTCGTTTAGATGGGCGTCCTGATACTCCATGACACCCATGGATGTGCGCTTGACTGGTTAACAAAAATTTTCTCGCAAAACCAGAAATAATGTTTATCGTTTAATTTGTTAATTTTCTGCCAAAGTCAAATACAAATTTAAACGCATTATAATACTTGTATAATATTATAATATAACATTTATGCTGCGTCAACATGTCATACGGTTAAAAATCTCAAGTCTTTCATAAATTTATTTGAAAAAAAAAAATATATCAGAAATATGTTTCTTTTTTTTTTTTTTTTTTTTTTTTTTTTTTTTTTTTTTTGAATTTATAAATTGATAACTAAAGTAGATATGTGTGAGCTGCTACGTGAATACTGTCAATGTGTTTAAATAAATGCATTACAGAAGCTAAAGGTTAGACGTTATTTTTAATAAATGTTACTGGAATTCTTTTTCAAAAGAAAAAAAAATTTTTTGATAATTTGGAAGGAATGAGAATATATATATATATATATATTTGTAATATTACGCACACAAAAACCCCAATGAAGCATTATTTTTTCTATTAGAAGAAATCAGTCATTCAAATAAAAATAGGCTTGCTTTATTTTTTTTCTTTTTGCATCCTTCTAACTAATATGAATAACAAAATTAAAAAAAACCTGTATACTGAAATAAAAGTCTGAGACAAATGCCTACTTTAAATGAAGCTGTTGTTAAGCTGTATCTTTGACGTGAAAGCATATCCATGGATAAAACATAGACTATTATTAGATGAATTTTTAATTTTCTTTTAATTGTTTCACCGCTACCATTTTGAAATAAAAGACAATAATTTTAAACTCTTGCATTTGACAATTTAATGATTACAAAGATATTACTATTGTTTTCTGGATTATGATTTTTTAAAAAAGAGTTTCCTCTCCAAGAAAATACAAAACTTCTTTTAATAAGTGCAAGGTGTGTATTTCACAATAATTTTGAGAAATTTGGAATATTTTTATTTTTTTAAATGCAGTTTAAATTACTTAGCCCTAAAAATCTCATCGTTAAAAAAATTTCCTCTCATCTTATCAGAGCTTATCTTATAAGGGAATTATTTGCCTAATGACACAATAAAATTTATTTGACTTTTTAATCCTATGACAACATTGAATTACAAAACAGAATTAACCAGCCACTATGTGATAACATATTCTAACTTTTTTTTTCATAATAATAAATAAAATAAATAAATAATACAAGGATGTTTAAGAAATCTGTCTTTAAAATATGTCGGAACCAAAAGATAATATATTCTAAAGATTTAAACTGCTTGAAAAAAAAAAAAAAAAAAAAAAAAAAAAATCAAGAAAATTAAATTAAAACAGCATTCAGAGCTTTTAAGGAGCAACTGGATATCATAAGGCTAAGTTAAGGCGAAAACGTGCTCCTTCTGCAACTACAATTATCACCCTTTCTTCTGCAACCGTTTGTGGTTAATAACAAAATGGCATTTAAAAGGAAGACTTTTGTCTTCCTTTGATATTTTAGTATACCTGAAAGTTGAAAACAGTTGAATTTTACGTCTACTTGGCATGCTAATAAGACTAAGGAATGCGGGGCACAAAATTCTGTTTCTTTATGTGTAGATGGGGCATTCTCACAATCTTTTGACTTTCGGGGGAAAAAAAATCTGGTAAAATTAAACTTCCTTAAATAACATTTTAATCAGATAGACGAATGCCTTAATGATTCAAAATAAAGAAAAAATGGTCAGCAGTGAAAAATATTTTATTTAACTGAGGTTTAAGTTAAACTTGCGAGTTTAATTTTCCTTACCATTTTACCACTATAACGTTTTATTTTCTTCTAAATTTTTACTTATAATGAATTGCATAGTACCCACAGGACATTCAAATAAGAAATAATAAAAATGTAGTAGTACTTTTAATTGCAGAATTTTTGCATAACATTGTCTTAAAGGGGTGTTAAAGAAGGGACGGTAAGGTAAAAAAAGGGGACGGTATAGGAAAAAAGAGAACGATAAGGATGGAACAGTAAGGGAAATTGCCACCTATTTTTAGACAAATCATGTTAAAACTAAGTGATAGCCACAATGTTCATTGATGTTTAGAAACAGTTGTTAACATTGGATTAAATTATTTTTTTTATTATTATTTACCTCGAAAAGTGCAGGAATAATCCTTGCGGACGGTAAGACTACCAATAAAGCCACGATCTTGAAATTGATATTTAAATGTTGATTTAAATTCTGCAGTAAATTCCCTATCAAATAATTTTAGACATTCTTTCTATATCGTACTTCTGCATGAGAAAAACTTGAAAAAAAGTATGTGGCTGCATCTGAAGTGATTTTCTGTATAAGTTTAGCAAGAGGGACGATAAGGATGAAAAACCCAGGGACAGAGTTCAAAAAATAATATCAACCGTAAAAATGTGTGCAGGTTAATTTTTTGTTACATATTCATATAAAACAATTATCCCAGTTTCGGAAAAAAGTTACATTGAATTACTTTTATTGAAACAATTTTATACAGACAGCTCCAAACTTAAAAATCAGCATCAGGGACATAGGACGGTATAGGAGTATTCCTGGTATTTGGACCTCCAACATCGTCCAAAACTTATATATCTCGCTAATATTGTTATGCAATCATGCAATGGGATGTTCTCCAGTATATGAAAAAAAAAAAAAAAAAAAGTGTATTAAAATAAAAATTATTATTCAGGGACAAGAAAGTCAAAAGATTGTGAGAATGCACCTGATATTTTTGAATATCTTTTTTTTTTTTTTCCTTTTTTTTTTTTTTGTGTGTGTGTGTGTGAAATATGTGTTTATGTAAGGAATTTATTGCATGTAAAAAATACTGAAAACTTTAAAACATTAAAAAATTTTAAATTTAAGAATTTAAACATGTTTAATTTTTTTTATATATAACTCTTGAACCACTTGCCTGATTTGCATAATTTTTGTCCTATTGTATACAGATAATGTGTAGTTTTAACTTGTGGTCAGAAGTCTTAAAAATAATACTTATAAAGTTCATAATAAATTTTAAAGTGAAAAAAATAAAGTTTTTTTTACGCGTAACTTTTGCATAAATTAGCATATTTTCGCAATTCTCACTCAAAATAATAAATCCTGAAGACAATGTATTAGAAATATAATACAGAAACTCTATTGAAAATTTCATACAAATACTTTATAAGACATTTTAGATATATGTTTCAAAGTTGGCAAATCATGAAAAAATTCATTCTGAGATACATGAAGTTAAAGGTTCCTTCAGATGACGGTTCGCGCTGCATCACAAGATAAAAAACAAAAACAAAATTAAGCAAAGCTTTTATATGAGATAAGAGATACAATGAAGTTATGTTTTTAATGTCTTAACAATAATAAAGTGTTTAAATTTATTAAAATTCTTGATTTAAAAAATGCCTTTAAAGAAATATTTTCCTTAATTTGTCATTTTTTAATCATGTGTATCATCCGGATTCAATAATTTAAACATCAAAATATTTTGATCTCACCATCTCACACATTTCAAAATCATCTTTGTAGTGTATATGTTCTTGGATTGAAGAGCCAAAAAATATTTGAACCATGCACTTTTTCACATAAAATTGTTTTTGTGTGAATTACACCTTACAAAATTAAACCCTGAAAACATAATTTTATGTATAAATTAATATAACATAAATAATATGCTAAATAATCATAAATAATCATGCGTAATAAAGCACTAATAATGGGCTAAATAGTCATAAATAATCATGTTTAATATAGCATCATTAAGCATACATATAGTATAATCTGAGTTTAGGTATGTATTTCCTATAGATGCACTCCTTTATACCTTGATTGGGAAAATAGCATGAATTGTGATTCTAAACAAACATTATTTATTTGCAAGAGAACAGCTATCTCAAAATAGCTCTACAAATTTAAAAAGTTATTTTCAACATTACATATGAGTTCAAAAATTTTATTAATGATATTTTCTTAATAAACTGAAATGGTTGCAACAGTTTCATTTTATTTTTTAAGGGCGAGAGGAAATAATAATGATTATTAAATATTTATTCATGCCATTTTGTGAGGGAAAAAAAAAAGGAAACGTACTTTTAATATGAATATAATGCTAATTAATCGTCGTAAAAGCGCATACTTACTAGAATAAAATTTTCATGATTTTTAAAACAAACCGTACTTGGTAATAGAGAAATATTATTTTACAAATGCGACCAATTAATAAAGATACAAAATATATTAAATCGGCTAAAAAATTAGTGAGTGAAATTCTAAAAGGCAAAAACTTTCGCGAATGAAAATAGCATTATTAAAAATGTGCATTTTTATTGCGAAAACTGCAAAGTAAATGTATCAATTGTAAAGATTGCAAGGTAAATTTCGCAATTTTTGTCTAAATTACATTCAGTGCAATACGATTCCATGTTTAAAATTAATATTATAAATATTTTCTAAATCTAGAAAGAAATAAAATTCATTTCCAATTTTCATTCATTTCTTTCTTTCTTTTTTTAGAGTTTTTTTTTTTTTTTTTTTTTTTACATTGGTTTCATGCAGCTTAAATTTAACACATCTAATTGCTATGTAGCAAGTTGTCATTATTTCTGATGAACAAAAACACTTCTTTTTAAAATAATCGAAAGGAATCTGCCACAGACAATACAATTTTAGATGTTTTTATCATTTATTTAAATTTATCATTTAATTACTTGAGCACTGCTGAGAAGGTTCAGACTATAGCATCATCAATTAACTATTACTTCCTTTGATAACCGTGATGGATATTTTTTCCCTTTGCCCACAACCCCAATAGAAAATCCTGTCTCATTTTCCCTCTCAACACAGGCGGTGAACTTCTGAACAGAAATCCCACCCACTGATTTACGCTAGACAGATGAGATGGGGGCGAAATTTTCGAAGGCTGTGGGCCGCTTCTCTGGTCTTTTGAGGCATAAGGGAAGTTTGCTCTCTGGTCTTTAGAGAGTTAAGTATTGCATGATGGCATATAACTCATTTCGAGTCATAGGCCGCAATCCAGAAGGCCCTGTTAACAAAATAAATAAAAAACTAAATAGCAGTAATTTATATCAGAAATTGTAGAAACTAACAAAAAAATTCATTAAAAAAGGGGGTCGGTTTTGGGCGGCTGATTGTTTTTCAACTATATTGTATACTAAGTACTGCATGTTATACAATAGTTTTCATTGCTTAGATATGTTTGGAAATATAACACCCTTTCTAAATATTATAAATAATTATATTTATGCCACTGTTAATTGCACCTACGTTATCGACCATATAGACAAAAATCGGATGGATATTCGTTATGTAAATGCCGTGTGTATAAAGTACATACATGGTTCAGAATAATCCATCACAACAATAACCACTAAATTGTTTAGACACAAAACTACAAGAGGTTTCAAAACACTTAAATCTGAGAACATCAGAAAAGAACACGACCACTGTAGGCGAACAGCAACTTCCGACTGATTGCGTGGCGCACTGTATCGCGCAAGCACCTCGAGTGTTTCACATTTGGATACAGTAACTACTTAACATTTTGAGGAATAATAAATCAGGGTGGCGAAGCGATTTTTAAAATAATCATTTTTGGCCATGTTTTGGGGCTAAATACCACACTGTGCACCGATTCACATTACAATAGTGATACTGATACATTCAGTGAAAGTGATTTATTATGAGAATTTTTTGTCAAAATTTTCACAAAGATTATGTGTAAATTTTACGGCTATAAAAATGTTACCATAAAAAGAAAAATGATATTTAATAAACAGCACATAATCTGGAAACATTTGGTAAGTTGCTAATTTTATTATAATGTGTTTTTTTATACCAGTGATGTTTTAGCATTAGAGTGTACAGTATTGTGTAGTAGATTTCCCCACATAATAGTCACATCTAGACTTTCATAATGAAAAATTGGTAAAATAAAAGTGCGACTATTACACAAGTGAACACGGTACTATTAAGTGGTAAAAGTGAGTTCTTATCACTTTTAAATACATTTTAGTTGTCATAATGAATAATTAATTTTTATTTTTGTAATAACTATAATATAATTAAAGTTGCTATAATAATTACTAATTATAATAATTAAACTAGCTGGCCTCGCATGCTAGCAGGCCCCTCCTTTTATCGGGGCCTCTAATTCTAATAATATGAAATCTTGAAGCGAACAAACTTCAAACCGGGTCCCCGCTGCCTATGGAACTGTACAGCAGGGACACAAGGAAGTTATACTGAAATGCTACAAACAGTTTATCGGGCTTCAGCATTTTTTAGCTAATATAATGGATGCAAAGTTTAGAAGGGAAAGGCTTAATTCAACGGAAGAGGAAGCATGGTAATGCAGTATTATTTAGAGTAGTTGCCTGCAGTATTAGCATTTAAAATTAAAGACATAGACTATTTTCCTAAATCACTTTTCTCGGAAAATATTGTGTCAAAAGTTAAAGACAGACTATTTTCCTAAATCGCTTTTCTCAGAAAATATTGTCAAAAATTTTCAGCTTCAAAATGGTAGGAAATTCTGAAAGAAAAAGTACAGAAAAAGAAAAACAAGTTGATTGTGATTTTTGAAGTTTTTTCCAATCTCTGCATTCTGTTCCACCTAGTTCTGCTTCCATCGAGAGAATTTTCTCTACATTTGGATTCATATGGTCTAAATTGCAGAACAGACTAGGCTCAGAGCAGTGTGAAAAACTAGTAAAGATTTATAAATATTACCATAAAAATCAAAGTGAATGCGATTTGGATTGGTAAACTATAAAAAAGATCAATTATAATTATTTTAAATATATTACATTGTGTAAGTTATTTGAAATATATTTAAAAAAAATAAAATAATCTGAAATAATTCTGAAATAAACTACCACCTGATTACCTCAAATATGACTGATTTTTATTTATTTATTTTTATGTAATTTTGATAAAAGATAAAGAAACCATCTAGGTTTTGAGCTTAAAAGGTAAATTTGTATTTTCTATTTTTAAATACTATTGGAGGGATTTGCAGATTCAGAAATGATTTTTAACAAAAACTTACTTTTAACAAAAACCCGGGCGGGTTTTTGTTGGTGGACCCGCTCACAAAAACCCGGGTGGGTTTTTGTGGGCTGGGTCCACTTTGCAGGGGTCGCAGTTGCCCTATATTTCCTATATTTCTCTACTTTCTCATATATTTGGTACCAAAAATTCGGACATGAACTATATCGCGAATTTCAAATGTTCAAGATCGCGAAAAAACGGCAAATTTCGTAAAAAAATCGCGAAAAAACGGCAAATTTTGTCAAAAGATCGCGAAAAAAAGGGTCAATTTCCCCCAAAAGATCGCAAAAGGGTGAATTTCCCCAAAATATCGCGAAAAAAGGGTCAATTTACCCAAAATATCTTGAAAAAAGGTCAATTTCCCCCAAAATCGCGAAAAAACGTCAAATTTCGTCAAAAGATCGCAAAAAACGGCAAATTTCCTCTAAAGATCGCGAAAAAAAGGGTCAAATTTTGTCAAAAGATCGCAAAAAACGGCAAATTTCGTCAAAACATCGCAAAAAAAGCGGCAAATTTCATCAGAAGAATGCGAAAAAACGGCAAATTTCGTCGAAAGAACGCGAAAAAACGGCAAATTTCGTCGAAAGAACGCGAAAAAACGGCAAATTTCGTCGAAGGGCGCGAATTTAATGTCCTATATATGTCCTATATTTTTCGCGAAAAATGTCCTATATTTTATGGATTGGTCACTTCTACCCCTGACTTTGCCAACCCTGCAATGTATCACTAGCAACAAGTATTTTTAATCTACTTTTTAAAGTGACGTTTGGTCTATATATCTAAAATCAGGCTGTATAATTTTTTTTTTCTTTTTTTTAGCTCACAGGCTATCAAAGCCTGAGAGCTAATGTGCCCACAGGTTCTGTATGTACTTATGTATGCACATATGTAACACGATAACTCTTGATAGAAATATCCAATTTGCTTCGATTTTTTTTTCTAGGTTCATTCTCATGAGGCGCTTCCCTGATTTGTTTTGGGGGTTCATTGGTTAAGTATAAAGGGGGGTACTCCCCCCTTAATTTAGATAAATGGTTTTTCATGCAGAATTATCAGATTTGCTTCAATTTTGGTATACCAGTTAATTGTGATAAGGTGCTTCCCTGATTAGATTTGGATGTTCATTGTTTAAGTATAAAGGGGGATTGGGGGTAATACCACTTTAATTTAGATAAATGGGTTTTTCTATCCGATTTGCTTAAAATTTGATATACCGGTTTATTCTGATAAGGCGCTTCCCTGCTGAGACTTGGAAGGCTCGTCAGTTAAGTATAAAGATGTGAAATGTGGGGGGGGGCTAATCCCCTCCCTTGATTTATTTTACGAATGGCATTATTCTTTGAAGTAAGAGTATAATATACAATTAGTTTGAATATATAAATAGACTGTGAGCTCAATGCCATCAGTTTTTTACTGGGCAGTTTTCTTTTTTATTTATTTTCTAAAGTAAAATTACGCCATTATTTTTATAGAAACAAACTACCTGTATAAATTTAAACATATTAATTTCTTTAATTTTATAATATGCATTCAACATGATTTGATGTATTTAAAAAACACAGATATCATAAAGCATTTTTAATTTCATAATTTTAAATACATCTGGATATTAACCCATCTGCACATGCGCTGGAATAAAATTTACCCCGATTGCATTGTGAAACCACTCTATGAATGTAGGCGTGTGTGTTGACTGGCTAATTTGTCCAAGATGTAAGAAATTTATTTAAAATAATACCTTTTATACTAGCTAAACAGACAGATTTGTCATACAGTTGGATTTCCTTTTTAAATACCCTTAATATAACATAGATAAATATTTTTTAACAAGTTGATAGTTTTTGCTCTCCAGAGAAATGTGCGGACTACTGAAACATTTAGCTTAAAATTGACCATCTTTTAAATCTAATGCAACTATTAGAGTATTTTTATGTTTCAAAGTATGATTTCTGGTTGTACCTTAAATCTGTATGTGAAACTCTTTGATATTGTCTAATAAACTTGTATGTTGAAAAGACTTTTTTAGACAGATTTTAAAACCTTTTACTAGTAATTAACCTGCTACTGATTTCCATGAATAAGTTTTTTTTTCCCATACTATTATTGGACTATTTTCATACGATTTCATCAATTACCATGATAGTAACATGTAGTTCAAAGATTTATGTATTATAATCTATGCTGAATTAACGCATAGATTTATTAATAGAGGAGAAGGTCCAAATGCCGGCTACCACTTTTGTTTTCTATCTAGATCATACAATTTTCAAAATTAGTAAAAGAAAAAGTAACAGCAGGGTACCTTGACATGTTTTACACCTGTTTAGAGAAAAAAAAGCAGTTAAAAAAGCGTTTTCTGCTTATAAAAAGCAAAATTCCAAAAGTCTTCAAAATTTTGAGTTTTGAAAATGGTGTCTAAATACCGGCTACCTAAGTTTTTTGTTTTCAAAAGTTCACACAAATAGAGTTAATGAAAATTATTAAGCAATTAGAATATTATTTTAATAAATTTTATTGATTAATAACATTTTTTATGCACAGAAAAAATACGTAATTATCAATAAACAAGCATTTTTGTCAAATTTATAAAATTCTTAATGACTGTCTCTCACAGTCTTCTTTCCATTATGTTTCTAATTTTGTTTTTTAACATATAAAAAAAAGCTTGCTGATTGAAATGAGAATTATTTTATCTGAAAATATCACTAACATAATATCACTCTCTGCGTCGGTGCAGTCGCTATAGGCCCACTTATCACATTCTTAACATTGAACCCAGAATCTCCTCACCCACTCTTGTCTGCAGAGAAAGCACCCATGCAGAAGACACAAATTTCATCATCTTCCACTGTTGGATATTTTCCTTTTTCACTTTTTAAAAATCCAATTTATGCTCCTTTCACCTGTTTTCCTCTGTCATTTTTCTTCTTTCTCTTCACAATTATTGCAGGGAATTTTGGAGATTTCAACAGCTCTTTTTTGTCAACTGATCCGGCAACAAGTATCGCTCCTGAAGAATTACGGCCACGGTTGCTTTTTTTCATATTGCGAAATGGGACTGGAACTATTTCTGAACCATTTAAATTAATTATGGAACTATTTAAATTATTTTTTTTCTCCCCTTCAAGCAGAGCAACCGAGAGAGTTCCAAATACCGGCTAGCCGGTATTTAGACCACTCTAGGTAGCCGGTATTTGGACCACTGCTATGTTTAAGTTAAAACTGATATTACTCATTGATATAATGCACTACCAATAATGTGATCGCGGCAGTTAAGAGCTAAATATATCTAGAAAATAACTTAATCATCAATTCAAGACAGTATACGATTAGTATGTTTTTAAAAAATGAGAAACGCATATCTGAAAAGCTTTTGATGTTCCAGATTACGTCGTTTCGATACTTTTGCATTTGCTGTTTGTAAATGAGACAGACTTAGCAACGTGCTTCTTGTAACTTTCTTTTTTCTCAATTAAAGTTACAAATTCTGCCTATCACCACTAGGCTGCGCTGCGCCCAGTTCTCAGAACACCCAGTAGCCGGTATTTGGACCCTAGCTGGTATTTGGACCTTCTCCTCTATATGTTAAATTCTTCGACTTTTTTCATCATCAAAACACTGTAAAACACATGATTGTTGTTTGCTATTTTTTTGTACGTTAGTTCATATTTAATGGCTGTTCTTATTGTGTTAAAATTTAGAAGAAACTTAAAATTTCGTATTTCAATTCAAGTGTAATCATAAATCTTGTCATTTTACATAATTCCTATTTTTGGGAATAATCCATTAAACTTTACATTATGTATTTTTATATATTACCCTAAACAGAAGTTTCCTAGGCAAAAGTTGTATGTTTACATTATCAGCTTATAGCAGAGATTTCCTGTTAGCTGACTTTACATATTCCAACATAATTGAAAAGTTCCTGATATGTCTGTCTGTCTCTTTTTCGTTGCCGTAATTATCATTCGAATGCTAATATCGTGAAAAATTGCAGACATAAAGTTCAAGTGAATTTCAGCATGTTTCCTGATGATAATTGTTGTCATAAATATTGACAACTTTTAAGGAGCTGCATGAAATCGTAATAGATGTACAACTTTATTTTCTGGCATGGATTTTTTATTAAGATAATTGTTGTCATAAATATTGACAGTTTTTAATGATCTGTATGAAATCTGTGCAACTTTATTTTCTGTCATGATTTTCTGTTAAGAGGCTACTTCAGTCAAGCGAAAAGCTAATGCTAATCCTATGGAAGAAATTTATAAAACTATCTCAGTTGCATTTCAATATTTTTATATGGTGTTTTTTGCATGGGATAACTGAGATCGATCTGTATAAAGGCCGTTTTTTTACTTTTTCAATTTTGTTTACAGGTAATTTTAATAAGGACGTTTTCATTTCTGGAACTGGTTTTGAAAATTTATTTATCTTCATATTTATTTTTTTTTTGTGTTTCAGTGGCTGAATCAAATGGGGAAATACCTGAGTGAACTTTTATCCACCTTTATATTTTGAGAATTCATAACTGTTTGAGAGCCCAGTATCATCTCTCGATGACAATGCATACCAAAACAGAGAAATGTAGTCTAAACATTCCCGATGCAATGCATCAATATCCCGCTAGAATAACTTTAATAGCCGACTTCAAGTAGCACACATGGTTTCCCCAATGTTGGCAGTTTCTGTAAACAAGTTGGAAGTTGTTGGGTTCGGAAATTTTAGGTAAAGAGGATCCTCTAATCTATTTAAGTAGATGATCCGAGTAGGATTCTGAGCAAGTAACAGTTCGACCACTGTTGGAACTTTGTTGGCAAATGGTTCTTTAGCCAATAGTATGGCACGTTGGACATTCTTTACTGTGTAACAAAATGGGATAGCAATTTCCCAACAATTAATTAAAGTTAGTCCAACCATTTCATGCCATTTGCTTCATTATTTATTTGTTATTCCAAATCTCTCATTTAAAAACTGCCGATGTCCTTTTTTGGGCATCCTGTATTTTAGTGTATTTCTGAATGAATAAAAATATTATGTCTATGGTAGGTAACGTTGCATCTGTCGAATGCTGTCACTGCAAAGGAACTTTCAATGCTGACAGCCTGTCCTCGCACCAGAAGAAATGTATGCACAGGGCCGTCAAGTGCCCGGACTGTTTGCAGGTCGTCGTGTTGCAGAAGTGGTTCGACGAACACAAATGCCAGCAGGAAAGACCAGAAGGTATTATATACATCCTGTTTATGTATAGGAAAATGTTAGAGATCAACAACTTTCCCATTTCCTAGCTACAAAAATGTTACTTTAATTTTTCAAAAACTCCATAAAAGTTCCGTCCTATTTGTTTACCTTTTTTTAGTTCAAAGATAGGAAATACGTATTTGTTCAATTTAGTCTAAAAAATAAAGTACTACTTTGTTTTTATCCTTATCACTTATTCCTACTGTAAAAAAAATTATTCTTAGTTTTTAAAATTAACTTGAGAAAAATCGTTTTGGTAAAGATTTATCAAGTCATTTCATAAAACAGTCATTTTCCCTTTCACTTAAAACTCTTTCTCTCAAAACTGCAAAGAGAGAAAAATTCAATGAAGAGATAACGTATGTAAGACTTTGATTATAATCACAGCTTTATTCATGAATTTAATCCATTCATACCATCATCGGAACTTACCAGCAGACGGTCCGAACTCGTGCCGGAGGGTGTCTTGATGGTAGTTTGCACCATGAAGAACACGACATCTGCCGGAAATGACAGTAAGTCTTTGTATGCTAACCACAAATACTACATAATGTCTACATATGTGGTTTTTACTTTTGTGACCTGTTTACTACCTATATTTTGGAATAATAATTTTCGGTTTATGCAATAGTAGAAATTTCTGTGATCAAACAAGGCCATGATTTTTATTCGAAAACATTACAATTTAAATTCTAACAAGAATAAAGACCTGGGAAATGCTGTACCTACAATGGTTTATAAGAATTTAGAAACCAATTTCTGTTTAAGAGAAATGAATGGAACGGTCACCATTTGTCTTAAGAAATTGTTGTTGCACTTTAATAGGGATGAATAAATATTTGCATTTGAAATTTTGAAAAAAGAAAACATATACTGCTGATTCTTCTACAAATGATCATAGAAGGGGGGGGGGGAATCTAGAGCCAATCTTTTAAGGATAATGTCTATTAATACATGGTATACACAAATAAAGCTTTGGGGGTCATCTCATGTTACGCCGTTCAGTATTTTACTAAATTTTCACTAGCAACACCCAGTTTTAGCAAAGTATTTTTTATCTACTTTTTAAGGCCACATCTAGACTATACATTGTTAAAAATCTGCAGCTTTAGCTGCATAGTCACTCCACTGCTTTTATAGAATATCTCTATTCTGACCAATGAGAATGCTCCATAGTATGTCAAGTAATTGTTCTCTATAAAATTTGTGGATTGACTATGGAGCAAACGCTATAGATTTTTAACAGTGTATGTGCAAATTCAAGCCGTATAATATTAAATTACCTTTCATTTTTTATTTTCCAAACTAAATTTTTATGCCATTGATTTGTTTTATAAGAAACATAATATGTGTATACATTTAAGCATATTAACTTCTTTAATTTTAAAATACCTATTAAATACCAGGATTTCTAAAATTAATATTCAAAAACGGAGTGTAAAGTTACAATCTATAAAACTGCTATTGGGTCATTTTCAAAATAAGCACAATTTGGTGTCTTACTGTTCTAAAATTTATAATATTAGAAACAGGTAAAAATTTCAAACCCATAATTGTTCTTTATTTCTTTTTTTAATAATCTAAGTGTTAAACCAAGTAATTTATATAAAAATAAATAAAAAAATATAAATAAATGATTGACTTTTCAATGGGAACCATGCTTGTCTCAAATCCAAACTTTGATCTTTAAGATGTTATAATTTCTAACCAATAATCGCTATTTTCATTGATTTGGGCAATTTTATTTTGACAACAATATAAATTTTGAGTATTTATGGTAATATGTCTGAAAATTGATTTTAATATGGAATAATTTTATGAAATAAGACTGTCTTACATATTTTGTGTCACTGGTCTAACAACTAATATTTTTCAGTTTTAAATACTACTCTGATGATAAAAATGGAAGGAATTTGATTTTTTTATGTTAGCAACACTGTTTGTAAACAAAATGGTAGAAAAACTAGCTGCCTCCATGTGGTCCACTGTTTAAAAAGAGGAAAAAATATTCCTAAATCATTTAAGTTCTTTAATTATGTGTCACTGGTCTAACAAATATTCTATTAAACAAATAACAGTTAAATCAATTTAATAAAAAGGTTATAATAATATAGTAAAAAAAGTGTTGTTTAACACCCTAAATCAAAATATTACTATTTTTAAATGAGGAATAAAAATGTATTTCTTAAGAAATGTCTCTGGTCTAACAGTCACTGGCCTAACAATATGTCTGTTAAACTAGTGACAAATCCTGTTATGACAGTGACACAATGTTAAGCAATAAAATAATTTCATGTTGAAAATGTATTTTAAAAGTTATAATATTATGACTATTCACAACTTTAATAAAGAATGTCTTTGGGTTAAAACAAAAATGTCAACAGTCTAATGCAAAATGTCATTGGCCTAATGCATGTATTTGTGTTAATGAGTCAATTAAGCTCAGCCACTGCATTATTTGAGTTACAATTATCTTTTATTAATCATAGTAAAATAATTTGTGGAAAAAGTTATACTTTAAAATTAAAAAAAAAAAAATGCTGAAAATGTACCTTATTTTGAAAATGACCTTATTGCATTTGATTCAAATATAATTCCTATGTGTAGATACATAGTTGGTGTTCTAGCACTTTTTTAAAAAACAGGATTTGATATCCTTCATAAGTGAGAGATGTCATAAAGCAATTTTAATTTTATAATTTTTGAATACATGTGGTGAAAATTTGTCCTAGATCCAGGAAATTTATTTAAAATAATACCTTGTATACTAACTAAACAGACAAATTTATTGCAGAGTTGGATTTTCTTTTTAAAAACTTCTAATAATATAGATAAACATTTTTTTTTTTTTTTTTTTACCAATTGATGGTTTTTGCTCTCCAGAAAAATGTGCTGACTACTAAAATATTTAGCTGAAAAATTCACCTTCATTTAAATCTAATGCAACTCATAGAGTATTTTTATGTTACAAAATATCATTTCCGGTTGTACATTAAAACTGTCTGTGAAACTCTTTCATTTTCACTAATAAACTTGTATGTAGAAAAAAAAAATCTTAGATAGATTTTAAAACTTTTTATTAATAATTAGCCTGCTACTGATTTTCATGAATAACTTTTCCTTATGGACTATTTTCATGCAACTTTCATCATCTATCGTGAAAATAATGTTATTGTTCAAATATTTCTGTACCATCTATACTGAATTAAGTCATAGATTTATTACTGTATGCTAAATATTTTCGAACGTTTTTCATCTTTGAAACGTTGTGAAAGGTCCAAAAATGGAAATTTTTGTTATTTGTAACACAACACAAGATTATTTTTTGTTATTTTGTTTTATGTTAGTTCATATTTTTTCTTATTCTATTAAAATTCAAAAGAAACTTAAAATTTCGTATTTTAATTTGAATGTAATCCCAAAAATAAATCCATTTTAAATAATGTATAATTTGGGAAATAATCCTTTCAACTTTATTTTATATACACACACACGTATAAATATATATATTAGACTAAACGCAACCTTTCTGGACAAAAGTTGGATTAATTTAGCATGAAACAATTTAAAATAAATGTTTAAAATTTCAACTTATAACAGAGACTTCCAGCAACATGATTTCACATATTTCAATGTAGTTCAAAAGCAGCTTTTTGTTCTTCGATGCCCCAGTTATCATTTAAATGCTAAGGTCATGATGAAATGCAGACATGTAGTTGAGCTTAATTGCAGCATGTTTCTTGTTGATAATCATTGTCATAAATAATGACAATTTTTAACGAGCTATGTAGAATCTTAACAGATGTGTAACTTTGCTTTCTGGCGTATTTTTTTTTCTTAACCCTTTATTTACAGAACTATTTATCAAGAAATTGCTTTATCTCAATAATTATCCTTTTCTATATTTGAAGATATACTGGCGTTTTTAATTAATAATAATGTAAAATTTAGATGTTTTTCATTAAAACTGATTAATATATTGGTAGTTATAATTTTTTTTAAAATATTTTCTAAAATAATCAGACTAATTAACCAAAAATACTCTTACGGAAATATCACAATTCATATGAAAGCAATGTATTTAAATGTATTGCGATCATCTCTGTAAATGGAATCTTTTTAATAGTTGAAAATGTTTCATATAACTTTTTTTTTTTTAAGAAAAGCTATACCTATGAAAATGCTTAAAAAATTACCACTTTTTGAAAACATCTAGCTACGACTGTTTCTCTACTCTACCTAAATTTGATCGAGCAGAGTATATTGTGTGGAAAGAAAGAAAAACACTTTTATTAATAGACAGAGTAATTTTTGTATTAAATTTTCTTCAATGGTACTTTAAAGTACCGTTAGTCCATAAAGGGTTAAATGATTGGTTTCATGAACGCCAATCGAATAATTCTTATGGTGTTACATGATATTCACAGTATAGTTTAGAAATTCTTTAGTTGTAGAGATCAAAATTCGGCTTCTTTTATTAAAACTGCTTAAGAGAGCACACTAGTCACATGAAGATGCTTGGAAACTAATGTTAAACCAATGGCCACATTCTTTTTTAAATATTTTTTTGAATTTCAATAGCTGAATTGAATTTTTTTCATGTGATATCTGAGATTACTTTTTTATTTTTGTTGCAATTTATTTTTCGGAGGACACCTTCACTTTTGTAACTGGTCCAGGGTGTCTACAGAATCTGGAAATCATGGAAAAATCAGGGAGGTTTATCACTCTGGAAAAATCAGGGAAATGTCAGGGAACTTTGTAAAAATACTGGAAAATCAGGGAAATTTGTCTATATTGCAAAAATATTTGCATTTTCACCTTGCCAACGAGACTGATTCGTCTATTTTATGTACCATATTTTTTCACATGCTGATTAATCTTTCCCAATATTTTTTAAAAGATGCGCATGGTATGTGTTTTTGATATTTAACGAAAATTAAGGTGATCAGATGTCCTGATTTTCCGTACATAGCACTTATATTGAAGGCAATTTACACATTTAAAAAAAATTAATATTTTTCCGAAAATGAGGAAACTTTCTGGTCACCCTATATCTGGCTTCTATATGATGTTGGACTAATGAAGTTGGACGCTATGAAGTTAGTTGAGTTCGGATTTATAAAACTGTCAACCAATACTTAATGAATATTAGGCAATTTTTATATTTTTCTCCCAAATGAGATATTAGCAAGCTGGATAAGTGTGTTATATGAGAAATCGGCATACATGAAAAAATACCATATACATACAGTATTTTCTTAATATGGTGTTGTTAATAATGGAAATCAGGGAAGTCTGATAAAAATAGTCAAGGAAATCATGGAAAAATCAGGGAACTTTTTTTAGAATTTCTCTAGACACCCTGTGGTCCGAAATTCAAACTGTTCTCAGATATTCTATGCAAAGGAAAATCATTTAAAAATACTGATGTAGGAAGGAGAAATTTGTAAAGAATGCTGCCATTGGTTTAAAATGAGTTTTCTTTGAACATATTCTTTCTTTTATTTATGGCATCATAAAATTACACTTTTGATGAGCATACACTGGATTGAATATGATTATCTGCACAGAGTTATTTCACTCATTTCAGATTTAAGTACTTTTTACAAGTCAATATCACATATCTATACAGGGTCTCCTAAAACAAGACTGGCTTTTTCAAAAATGGAATAGGAAGCTAACGGTGACAGCTACTAAAGTGATTATTGCTGGAGATAAACAGGTGCAATGAGAAATTCCTTTTGCATTCTTCCTTGTTTTCATGTCAAATGTCACCAACAGATGGCATTGCCCTGTCTCAAACCGAAGTAACATTCAAAATAACCTTACAATTTCAAAACTTTGATTTATTTTTATTTATTTGCGCT
Organism: Maratus speciosus; assembly: GCA_963932465.1. Classification (NCBI taxonomy): domain Eukaryota; kingdom Metazoa; phylum Arthropoda; class Arachnida; order Araneae; family Salticidae; genus Maratus; species Maratus speciosus. The sequence goes on along the minus strand of OZ010797.1, from coordinate 42,984,758 downwards.
TCAACAGAGCTGTGCGAAGAGGGGGGCAAAGGGGGCAGTCGCCCCGGGCACAAAAATTGAGGGGGCACCAAATTTATACTACAAACCTCTTTTATTCTTCTTTTTTGTAAAAAAAAATATATACTTGCATACTGGGAATTGTCTTCCTAATGTAAGTACGTATATTTTTCGTTTCAAAGGTATTACATTGTCCTTTACCCCACATGAAATACAAATTTATGAATAAGGACTTCTTTCTTTTCAAAGCTTGTTTTAAGTCTTTGACTTAATCTCTTTTGTTAACCTTCTCTTTTCTGAGTCTGTGCTTGGGGCAAAAACAAATACTCTAAAACTAGCATGGGGTTTCTTTCTTGAAAAGGGTTCCAAACTGTTATACTATACTGTTAGATACCTTTTTTCTACACCCTTTTTCCAGATCCCCTTTGACAAAATATAAGTGCAATTTTCTCTTATGTTATTTAGTTTTTTAAAATTTCTTAATTAAACTTAAAGTTTCAAAATAAACGTGAAATATGTATTCAATAGAATTTATTTCTGTTTTCTGCACTTTTCAATCTTGTGCCACTTGTCACAAAGTAAAACTGGAAAAGAAGTGAGAAGGGGGCGCCAAATTATAAATTTTCCCCGGATGCAGTTTTATCTTCACACGCTGCTGCTTCAAACGGTACAGAATGAAGAGTAGTAGCTGAATGAACTATAATCTATCTTTATATGTTATGTTATTGTATACTGACAGTTTGAGAGACCAGTGCCATCTCTCGGTGACACTGTAATAGCAAAACAGAGAAGAGTAATAAAAAAATTTGCGACCTAACGCATCAATCACCTGCAAGAATAACTTTAATAGCCGTCAACATTTTCTTGCTATTCCAAACCTTTTATTTAAAAACTGCCAGGGTCCCTTTTTAGGTATCCTATATTTTAGTGTGTTCTGAATTGAAATAACACTATGTCTATGTTAGGAAACACTGCATCTATATGTGCTGAGTATAGCCTAGTTTAGTAACATTCTCACTTTCTAATTCTAAAATTTGCTAGGTTTTAAAAACTCCATAAAATCACAGTCAGAATTATTTATATTTTATCTGAATTAAAGATAGGAAGTATCTATTCATTTACTCAATTAAAAAATATGCTTTGTTTTTTCCTTATCACTTAGATTGCTTAAATTTTTGTTTTGTCTTCAAAGTACCACAAGATTAATTATTTTTTATACATTTTTTTTTCCTTCGTTCACCACGATTAAATATTTGTTGTCTTGATCAGGTAGCAAGCTCTTTTTTTTTTTTTTTTTTTTTTTTCAAATTTTATCCTATGCTTTTAGAAAGCAGAACACTTTATAATTATTTAACAAAACATCTTTTCATTGGCAATTGGATGAATAGCAAAAAAGTTCTGTGGTTTCTTTTCTTTTCCATTATTATTAAAATAAGTGCTAGCACGAGGATATTACGTATATATATATATACTACATAATTTATATTGTGTTCCAAAAAATAACTGAAATAGCAAAGTTTGTCAATCTATAAAAACTTATCAACAATGGTACATCAAATTCATTAAGGTTGCCTTTTAAAATATTTGCTGTTATAATTTCTTTCTTTCAATTTTGGTTATATTCTTAAGATTCAAAATTTCTCTAATATCCAACAACTGTTTGTAATTTAGACGTTGATGTTATGATTTAAGAGGCCATTAAGTTTTGTCCTTGCTAATTATTCTTTTTTCTTTATTGAAAAAATACAAAATAAACTTTAAAAATATGTTTCTTGTAGAAATGTGACTTAAAAAATAGATTATTTACACAAATGTTGTGTATATGTCATCAGACTTTAAATTTGTATATTATGAGTTTTGAGTAGAATGCATGTTTAATATGTAGGACTTTTTAGTAATAAAATTCCCAAATTGTTAAATCTTAATTTTAACAGCATTTTAACTTTAAGTGAACTTTTATTTTCAGAAATTTTTAAAAATCATGCATGCCTCTGCATTTCTTGCCATCCTGAACATCTTTACATTTGTCATTTGATTTGTATGAAATTTTTATCAAAATGTGAATAAATGTTTCTACTTTCATTTTAAATTACTATTAATTTTTAATACAGGAAGAAAATATCCTCAACATCCTTGTGTAGAAGTATCTACTCAGACTGTGGAAGCATCTATTCAGACTTTCGAAACATCTACTCAGACTGTGGGAGAAAAATGTAAGTTGGTTTATTTTAATCAACATCACCTAATTAATCACAAGTTCTTTTTTTATGTACAGTCGTGGGGAAAAAAAAGTAAACACCCCCTACTAACTCCTCAACAAATTATACTAGAAGAAAGTTACTGGTACTGAATGATTGGAAATAGTCTACTTTTAAATGATGTATATAAAATTTGTTTAGGGGGCCATCTACATATTAAAACGAACCATATCTTTGTTTTTTTTTAAATAGAAGTACACAATTCTGACAGCATAAATGAACTCTACACCCTTCAATTAGTCTAAAAACACATTTTTATGCAATTCGTACTATAAGTTTCCGAGAAATTAATTATTTTAAAACGAGCATATTTTATGGGCTGTATCCAAATTGAAGTTCAGTACTTGTTAACCGAGAGAGCTCCCTTTTTGATCAAGGCACCTTAAGCAGTCAATTAAGCCTGTTAGATTACGGGATAGCATAAGAAATTTCAAAATATTTAGTCACTTCTATCATAGACGGCCCCTTGAACCATCATTTTGCCGTTTTTGAAGCATAATTTAAAAACTATTTGGAAGAAAAATGTGAAATTTTGGATTTCTATAAAGCAGGACTTAATAAATCTGAATCCATAAAAAAAATTGTAGGTTGCAATTCATAATTTTTTCGAATATTAATTTCATAATTCATATCAGAAAATTATAAAAATTGCAAATTCAACGTATTTATGTTTAGGTATATTAGTATTATTGCTACACAAAAAATTAGAACATTAGGATCATAATTTCAGAAGTTATAAATAAAAATATGAAAATGTAATTTAACGTTAGAAGCACTAAATTTTGAATGTTTATAATACAAAAACTTATCACTCAAATGACTTGAAATTTGGGGTCTAGGCATAGTTTGAACCAAAGATTTGAAATATTTCGTTTAAATTGGGTATTGCCATTGAAAAAAATGAAGTTTGGATTCGTTTTAATATGTAGATGGCCCCCTAAGCAAATTTTATATACATCATTTAAAAGTAGACTTTATTTCCAATCGTTCGGTACCAGTAACGTTCATCGACAATAATTTGTTGAGGAGTCATTAGGGGGTGTTTACTTTTTTTTTTCCATGACTGTACATAGTTAAAACAAAATCCGTGTTATGTAGATCCGTTCCAAATAATAATAATAATTTCTTTCTTAATAAGGTGAAGCCTGCACATCAGGATCCTCCACAAATTCCCAAGAGAAGAAAGCTCTTCACGACTTTAAAGAATTATTCCTCAATAAAGAGGAATGTGACATCACTATCAAAGTCAAAGGTTCGGAATTCCCGGCACACAGAGTAATCCTGAAAGCCCGTTCTCCGGTGTTGTCTTCCACTTTCTGACATGACATGAAAGAGAATACGACCGGTGTTCTGGAAATCGATGACTGCGATCCTTCCTCTTTTTCAGACTTTTTGTTCTTCCTCTACTGTGCAGACGTGCAACTGATTATCCAGAAGAATGTGTTCGACCTTTTCACATTGGCAGACAAATACCAGGTTTTGGAACTCAGATCAAAGTGCTTGGAGTTCATTAAAATGAACTTGACTGTCGACACCTTTTGTGAAACCATCACCTTGGCTCTGCAGCATTCTGAAACTGAACTGATCAAGCTAAGTACCGATTACTTTAAAAAGAATGTCTCAAAAATTATTGTGACTGTCAAGTGGCAAACATTTTTAGCCGAAAATCCAACAGAGGGTAATGAGTTGTTTGTAAAATCTTTTGTGCCAAACAGCAGTTAAAGCAAGTGATTCTTTGTTCAGAGTTAAGATAAAAGAAAATGCATTTCAGTATACATGTGTTGCTCTCCTATGTGTTTAGAGGAGGGTTTTTTTTGCGATATTGTTCATAACATTCCGAAATTTAGTTGGTCTAGTTGATCTAATTACTTTACTAATAATGCATCAAATTTTATTGTGATTGTCAAGTTGCAAACATTTTAAATTGAAAATCCAATGTAGAGTAATGAGTTGTTGGTCAAACTACTTAATAACAGTTTTTCAAATGATCCTTTGTTTTCATTTGAGAAAAAGGCAAATATTGTAAGCTTTATATGATGCTTTCAGGAGTTTTTAAATAAACTATTTTTTTAATTATTCGTATTTATTCAAAAACTGGGCTAATTATGCTAATTACCAACTATTTTAATAAGAACATGTCAAAAATTATTGTAATTGTCAAGTTACGGGCAACTCAAACAATTTATTCTTGATTTTCAATCGAGATAAATACAAATACTACAGTGCATATGTGTTTCTTTTATTTTTAAACAAAAGTTGTTTTTCTGAACTGATTTGTAAGATTTTTTAAACTGAGTTGATCAAAGTAATGATCTATTTCTTTACTTACAGCACTCCAAAAACTTTTTTGACTATGTACTGGTGATCACTTTTAGCTGCAAATCCAACTGAGAGTAATGTGTTGTTTAAATTTTTCGTACCCAATAACAGTTTCAGCAAATCATTCTTGTTATTTTAGTCATGAGGCAGGGGAATACATTTGTGTGTACATCTGTTATTTGAAAATGTGTTTAAATAAAGGCTTTTTGGGAAGTATTTGTAACATTCTGAAATTTAATTGATGTTGCCTGCTTTACTAAGAATACACGAAAATTATTGTAACTTCAAATAAATTTTTTTTCTGGAAGTCCAGTCAGCAGTAATGTATTACAGGTTAGACTTTTGATAGATAATAGCTGTTCGAACAAATGTCTCTTCCTTTTTGAACTTGAGAAAAAAATACTCTTTTTTGTACATATTATTTGCATATATGTTTATTTTTCGTTTGGTCCCCATTTTCTGAATGCATTTGTAACATTCTGAAACTTGGCTGATCCATGAGTGGAAGAACTTCAGTCTGAGGATTGATTTCAGTCGTGGAGAGATTTTGGATTGATAGTAAATTATGCATAGTGAAATAATAGCAATTTTACATTCAAAACTTTTAATCATTTTCTTTTACTGTAAAGATAGGTTTTTAGCTATAATGCAAGACAAATTAAAATTTTCTATATTAGTTATATTTAATATTCAAAAACATTTTCAGCCTTGGTTTGGATGGACTTCTTACACTCATGTACCGATCAAGCTCTATCAGTTTTTTATCAAGCTGCAATTATGATCAAATGAAAACAGCAATACATTGCTGATCAGAATTGTAATAGAAACCTTGTCTTTGTTTTTGGTCGAGAGAAAAGCAAACATATTTCTGCATAGATGAGTACATAGTAGTTGATGTATGACAAATTATTTTTGGAACATGTTTTTAGGCATTTACATAATATAATACATTTAAAACATGTATTTGATGAAAATTGAATTTATTTATTTATTTTTATGAACGTAGGTATATGTGTATTCTTCTGTTATGTGTCTCCACTAATTTTCTCTTAACATTTTTACTTGCTTTGTGAATGTAATAAATATATTATTCTGTCAATAATGTAATATTGTTTTCTCTAGAAATTCTTTTATACTAAAATTATTATTTATTTATTTTTTTTTTTTTTGCTTAAAATACGGTTACAATTCTTTTGTGCATCTTCCATTACAGTAAAATGATGTGCAATAATTTTCAAAATAGAGTAGAACCCGTCACTTGATGAAAATATTCAAAAGCATCCCACTTAAATTTTAGTTGTTAGCCATGGAGGTGCACATCGTCATCTGTCATTCATTTTTGAAGTTTTCTCGCTGAACTGTGAAAGGTCATGTAGGTGTTATATATTCTCTGTTCTTTATTTAAAAGGCAAGCGTCAATTATCTCTCTATTCTAAAAAAGGTAACTAACACTGTCATCGCCGTAGTAAATGAAATTTTTGTGACCTGAGGTCTTTCTTTGCTAATAATAAGAAAACTAACTGCATATAAAAATGAAAATTGGTAGTATTATAGAGAAATGATTGATAAATACGTTGAAGTATACAATTTTTAAATCGATGAATTATTTTAAGAGATGCTTAATATTAAATTTGGCCAAATTCCTTCCGTTAAGAAAGTTTTGTAGGAGCAAAAATCATACATAGGATTTTGATAATTTTTTCTAAAGATGTACGAGTACATTAGAAACTCGTGATGTGCCGGCTGCATTTATTTATTTTTTGATTTGACTAAATTTTTGAAGGTTTATTGAAATTTTAAATTCAAATTTTGTGCATTTCTAGAGGTATTTTGCATATTTTAGAAATATTATTATTTTAAATTGTTGCCAATTGTAAAAACAACGCAAAGAATAACATTTACTTTAAATTAAAAAGTTATTTACAAGCAACTATTATAAACAGAAAAAAAACCTTACAAATGAGAATTAAGTGATTACATGTTAAAAGAATGAAAATATTGAAAATTACGCCATAAAAATTGTTTTTACTCGTGAATATTAAAAAAGAAATAAAACTATGAAATATTGAGTTATTTAATAGGTGTTAGCAGTAAATAGGGGAATAGCCTATTTCAAATGGCCAAATAACATTGTAGAACAACTTAAATTTGAAAATTTATTTACACATACCTGATAGATATATTTCATTTTACGAGATGATCTTTTAAACTATTGTTTCATATTCTAAGACAGCGCAAATAATAATATTTCCCTTCTAACAATACAAATATTTTTCATGTATATATTACAAAGAGGAAAAAAAAACGTTATATTTAAAATCTCTTATTTAAAACCATTTTCTTATAGGACTGTTAAAAATGCCGGGAAGCCAAGACTCTGTTGACTTAGTTTATCCTATATTAGCATATTTTCAAATGCTTAACTAATCTTATTTAATCAAACACAGAAACAGCAATGAACAACAGCTGATTTGACCTTAAAATCCCTCAGTAAAAGGAAAATGAATAGAAACACGTTTACAAGGAGATCGCCACTGTGTTTTTAATTTATAATTCAATCTTCCATAATCATTTTAAAGCTGATTAAATAAAAGGATTTTTAGAGTCTCAACCGGGCATTGGCGAGCGTAGCTCATGGGGGGTGGCAGAGCCTCCTAGTTCAATAAAAATAATTTTTAAATTCATAAATGTAAAGGTTGTTTTGGAGATATTTACCTCTAGTTTGCTATCCTACACTCAATGAGCACAGCACTTTAAAACAAATGATTGTGTATTTTTTGTAGCCTCCTTTACAATATTATTATGTAAATTAACCACTGAATACTGAAAAGACTATACGACCCTCTACATAAATCCTCAAAGAAGTGGATGTTGAACTATGGAGGCTTTTTGTGTATAATTTATTTATTGAAATTTTTATTAATTATATTATATTAATTGTTGAAATTCTCAAAAAGTGTTTTTCGTAGAATATCCCACACATTTCTGAGTAAAATAAATTTTTCCTGCATTTCTACCTTTTGGTTAGTTCTTATTTAACTGAAAAATAATATGTAAGGAAAGGGGAGGATACTTTTCAAAATTTTGGCAATGTGGTGAAGAGCTAAAAGAACTGTTTGATTATTTTCATATTCTTTTAGAAAACACATAATCTCCAAACAGTAATTTGTTAGTGTACCGTCACTTTTTTAATTATTAGTTCGAATAAGATGATAGAAATTATTTATTCACATTAGGAGATGCTTTTACTGTATATTCATAAGTACATTATTAATATTTATTTTAATAATAATGACTGAAGGCAACGATTTAGAGAACTGAAGTGTATATTTATAAGAAATTAATAATATCTGTTTGAAATAAAACTCATATTTATCAGAGTGACGATTTATCGGTTTTTAATGCATATCTATCAACCTTTTATTATAATTGAAGAGCTAAGTGGAAGAACATGTAACAAAAACTACATTTGAAGAAGTTTGAAGTGAAAATTTTTGCTGTAAATTTTAATGATTTATTTTCTGTTTGATACCATGTGTTTAAAATATTAACAGGTATGGTACTAAACTCTCTCAGAAAAACTAATTCATAGTTAATTTTCAAATATTAAAAATTATTAATATTATTGATATTATTAAATATTAAAATATTAATGAATAATGTCTTAAATCTTCAAGACTAAATAGAATCTTAGTATTTTAGCTTCACCATGTGATAGGATACCTCATAACGCTTTCATCCAGAAGATAAAATTTTTTTTTTAGAAAATGTAGCATAACATGTTCATCCTCTCAGCTCTTCAATTGTTTAAATAAAAGCACATACTTATGAGGAGATGATTTTTAAAATTTTATTCAAAACTGTATAGATATTATTATATCTGAGGGAGGGGATAAACCTTCTTTATTATTATGACTATAGTATATATCCACATATTATTCATATAGATATTCAATTAAATCAAAACAAATTTATGAGAGTTGGGACGTATAAAAATTAAAAAACGTCTATATATTTAGGTTACCTTTAATTGTATAAAAGGATATTTTTGCCTGCAGACAACTTAACAATGCTTTAATAAATATCTCAAGAATTAAAGATATTCGATTAAATGAAAATATATTTGGAAGAATGACCACGTATAAATAATTATGTAATGAAGGTTCATTGAATAAAGATACATGAATTTCTGTGTGGGGATTTCACAAGGATTTGATATATAATTGGAAAAAAGGAAAGAGAACATTATTTACACTGCTTCAAATCCTCGTCAGAAAATGTGATTGAAGCCAAGCAATTAGTAATAGTGTCTGTTAATTAATACTAAACTAAAAATTCCCTCAAAAGGTTGTCTACATCATAAAATTGTACAACACTTTAAAATTTTCAGCACTAACATCTCATTTTCACATTCTAAATGGATTCGTTGAAAAAAATTTGGCTTCGGATACTTTTCAAATGGGAAGCCATTCAGTTCAGTAGTTTAGGAATTAGAAATGGTTAAGTCTGAAACTTCTAATGTTAAATCCATTTTTAACCGTTGTAAAGTTGCGAGTAGTTTTTTAAGCATAACTCAAAAACTACTTGCCGAAATAAGGTGTAAAAATCAATAATAAATATTTTTGAAGAAAAAAATTTAATTGTAACGTATGATTTTTTATATTCAAAATCGATTTCTTGTACTTTCAAATATGCAAATCCAGAATTCCAGGTCATTCCTCTAAGTAGATTTTCAAATTATGCTTCAAAAAACTACCCGCATTGCAATATGTTTTGTATTCATTCAAAATGAAAATAAGCATTTGGAGTTTCAAGCTTTGAACTTTCTTAATTCCTAAACTCCTTCACTGAATCCTAATGACTTATCGCTCAATATCCGAAAGTAAAATTTACCGAAGAACCCAAATATGATGTCAAAATTTGTGTTTGTAAAGAATATTTTCAAGTTTGGTACGATTTCTACATACAGACGACTGCCTAAGCAAAACTCAAGCATAGCATTCATTAGTAAATATTATTAATTTATTGGTAGCTGCAACAAATTATTGTAGAATTAAGTTACTGGTATCAAACGATTGGAAATAAAGTCTACTTCCAAAACATGTGTATAATTTGCTTAGGGGCCATCTACATATCAAAACGAACTCACACCTCTAGGTCCCCCTACCCAGTCAACTTATTCAACTCAGTTGGCAAGGATATATCAACAGTTTACGTTTGTATATATAACACAGATATAGCAAGGATTGTTTTCAAGGAGTGATAATATTCCTTGACTTTATTTGGAGGGAGTAAATTTTGTTTTATTATAAGTGCTTAACAAACATAGTCATGAAAGTGGCTAGTGCCGAAAAAAATGCGAACTTTATGAAGGAAGAGGAGAGAAGGAGCCAATCAACGAAATTTGAGATTTTCCTACGCCTAATCAATGAAATTCGCAATTTTTCCGCGTCTGATCGACAAAATTCACAATTTTTCCGAAGCTGATCGACAAAATTCGCAATTTTTCCGCACCCGATCAACAAAATTCGCTTTTTTTCGGGCCTAATCGCCGAAATTCGCTATTTTTCCCGCACCCGATGGACTGAATTTACGATTCTTCCGATTGACAAAATTCGCGAATTTTTCGTGCCCGTCCAATGAAATTTGCAATTTTTCCGAGCCCAATCGACAAAACTTGAGATTTTTCCATGCCCGATCGACGAAATTTGTAATTTTCCTCACCTGGACGACGAAATTCGGGATTCTTAACTGATTCTGACGAAATTCACAATTTTTCGCTGCCGTTCAACAAAAATTTCAATATTTTCGCACATCATCATGTAATTCAATTTCGTATGTAATTCAATGTAATTCAGTTTTGCGCATCAAAACGAAATCCGCGAATTTTCCGTGCCCGACCAATGAAATTCGCACTTTTTCCGATCGACAATCCCCCAGGGATTGCACTAAAACTCTAAAGCATTTGCTGGGTTTCCCTGGGTGGCCATTAGGGTGGGTCAAAAAAACCGAAATATTTACAATCGAAATGTAATAGAGTGGAAAAGTTGCCTTTTGTAATAGACAATAAATTCATGAAATATTATACCTATCGGTTAATATCTTTTACCGCCGCAAGGTGACCAAAGTTTCAAAAAATTGCAAAAAACATGTATTTTTTAATATTTTTTTTAAATTATCTAAACGTGCGAATACAATTTCTAATAGGACGCAATAGCTACATGAAGAAATGAGAAATATCCCGGTAAATATTCTTTATGATAAAGGTAATATCTTTTACTGCCGCAAAGGGACCATATTTAAAAAAACAATTGTAAAAATTTCAAATTTCAAGTTTTTATAAATTTTTATAATATGTCTAGAAAAAAATTACTTTATATCTATTAATATGTCATAAATTGTGTTAACTATTTGTCATAGACTCAAAAATAAAAAAGGCAATCATTCATTGTTCTTGACGACCGCTTCATCTACTACTGTTTTACTGCATATCAGCAGTTCATATACCACAAATCACAAAAATGATATAAAATGAACAAAATATTTTACCATTTTATTAATTAAAATACAGAGATGTTTAACGGATTAAATAAACTTAAAATGAAGAAGTATTTAAAGTAAATGAATTTCATAATATGGCTTGCTTTCAAATGAAGCCATTGTTCCTCGGGAGGCCGAAATTTATCATATGTGATCCTCACTCTGTTCTGATCCACAAACTTTACCAGCAATTTAGTGACTAATTTCATTTCTACTGATTGAGTGGGACAAGGAAATTTATAATTGCTGTTATCTTTAATCGATCATTCTAAACTCACCAGCGTTGTCAGATCGTCAGTCGATAGACAAACCGTAACAGGTGGTTCCGTTAGTTTACAGTTTTGCCTTTCGACTAAAGCCATGCAATTTTAAGCTTCAAAGTTAAAGTGAATGACGAAATGACGGATGGCACTATTCGTGTCCACAGAACTTCGTGCTTTGGCAATCGGCTGATGCAGTACACTTTCAGGATGTACTGAATGAGTGCATCCTGAAAGTGTACTACATCAGTTGTTTCACAATTAAAATGAATCCACCATGTTTTTCAGATTCTGTGGACTATAATTAGTAACCCCCGTTACTTGTCATATCATATACGAAAGATTATAGTTCCTGTAATTTCACGAAATGCCTTTTTGTAAATCATCCTCATTGGAATGATAGCATATGAAGAAGAGGACATCAGGACCCCAGCCATAAAGAAAAGTGCCAAAGCACGAAGTTCTGTGGATACGAATAGTGCCATCCGTCACTTCGTCATTCCAGACTTGAACTTTAAGCTTAAAATTGTATGGATATAATCGAGTGGCAAAACTGTAAACTAACGAAACCAGCTGTTACGGTTTGTCTAACGACTGACGATCTCACGACGCTGGTGCGTTTAGAATGTTCGACTAAAGATACCAGCTATTATAATTTTCCTTGTCCCCCTCAGTCAGAAGAAAGTTGCGTGAAATTAGTCTCTGAAGTGCTGGTAAAATTTGTGGAGCAGAACACAGGGGGATCACATCTGATCAATTTCGGCCTCTCGAGGAACAATGGCTTTATTTGGAAGCAAGTCATATAATGAAATTAAATTATTTAAATACTTCTTCATTTTAAGTTTATTTAATCAGTTTCGGTTAAACATCTCTGTATTTTAATTAATAAAATACTAAAATATTTTGTTCATTTTATATCATTTTTGTGATTTTTGGTATATGAACTGCTGACATGCAGCAAAACAGCAGTAGATGAAGCGATTGTCAAGAAAAATGAATGAATACCGTTTTTATTTTCCAGTCTATAACAAAGAGTTAACAAAATTTATGACATATTAATACATATGAAGTAAATTTTTTTACTGATAGACATATTATAAAAATTATAAAAATTTAGAAAAAATGAAAATTTGAAATTTTTACAATTTTTGTTTAAAATATGGTCCCTTTGCGGCAGTAAAAGGTATGCCTTTATCATAATGAGTATTTACCGGAACATTTATTATATCTTCATGTAGCTATTGCGTCCTATTAGAAATTGTATTCGTACGTTTGGATAATTTAAAAAAAATATTGAAAAAAACCTGTTTTTTGCGATTTTTGGAATTTTTGCTCCCCTTGCGGCGGTAAAAGATATTAACCGATTGGTGTAATATTTTACAAATTTATTCTTTATTACAAAAGGCAACTTTTCCGCTCTATTACATTTCTATTATAAAAATTTCGGTTTTTTCGACCCACCCTAGTGGCCATCCTCATCCTCCTAGCCCGATCGACAAAACTCCGTATTTTTCCGTACCCGATCGGCGAAATTTCCGATTTTTCCGCCCCTGGTCGACGAAATTCGCGGTTTTTCCGCGCCCAATCAACAAAATTCGCGATTCTTAACTGACTCTGACGAAATTTGCAATTTTTTCCCGCGGCAAATTGACAGAATTCGCGTTTATTTCTCTCCAAATAAACTGAGAAACTCACGATTTTTCAGCCGCCGGTCAATGAAATTCTCAAATTTTCCGCGCATCATCGGCAAAATTCGCGGTTTTTTCCAAGCCCGATCCACAAAACTCACGATTTTTCCGTGCGCGATCGGTAAAATTTGCGATTTTTCCTCACCTCATCAACAAAATTCGCGATTTTTCCGAGCCCAATCAATGAAATTTGCAATATTTTCATGGCTGATCGAAAAAATTCGCGCTTTTTAAATGACTGACAAAATTTTCATTTTTTTCACGCGGCAAATTGACGAAATTCACGATTTTTTCCTGCAACCTATTGACAAAAACTGCAATTTTTTCCAATTATATAATTATGAAATTCGCGGGCCACAGGTTGTGCATCCCGAATCTAAAGTATCAGAACACTTAGTTTAAAATAGTATCACAGAAAGCAATGTCATATTCAACAAATTTTTTTTTCGTGCTTTTTTTCCTGTTTTTTCTTGAAGTGAAGTGTCTGTATTATAGAAGATTTTTAAACTCCAAATATATTTAAATAGAGGTGCTGTGTATTTTTAACACATTTACAGTTTATAAAAGAAAAATGCACATCTTCTGACAAGAATGTCAATTTTGTATGCCAAAATACAGCAAGTGATTTTGAATTTTTATTGACTTACAAAATTGAAGTACAAAAAAATTCTTGTGCTGTTTTTTAGGATTTCGAAACAGCAAAGCAAAAACATAAAAATTTTAAAAAAAAGGACTTCTATAATAACATATTATAACAAATGATTGAAAAAAAGGAGCAAAGAGTTAAGGAGTAAAGGAGGATATATATTTTTTTAAGTTAACACTAATTTTACTCTTGTTCTAAATCTTATGTATATGAACAGTTGTGCAAATCAGCTGAAAGCGGACAAACAAACCAACATTAATTTTATGTAGATAAATTTACGTCTTACACACATATCATTACATAACTATAAACTGTCTATATACATTATACATCATGGAATGTCAATGATTATAATGTAAATATGTCTTATAATTTGACAATACATTTTGGTAGCTTGGCAATTCATTCTCAGTGGCTGCTATAACAAAGTACAAAAATCGGTATTATTACATTTCTTTAGTCACTGGGAGAAAAAAAGTGCTCATTCCATATGAATTTGCCACCAATCACCATTTAAAATACCGATTTTTATAGATATAAAATGGTGGAAAAATTAAAATCTGAAATTCTTTTTGACTGTCAAAAAAAAAAAAAAAAAAAAAAAAAAAAATTCTGGTGTCTTTTATTTTTTCTCTTCCTAATTTCTGCCTCTCGATTAGACATTTCCACAGGTTAAAATGTTGGGTTAAAACGTTTAGGTTAAAATGTTGGATTGCGATAACTTGATACCTGGTTAGCTCAATTCACCTCGTCAGTCGACATTTATTGTTCTCATTCTTGATACAATGTTAAATGAGTTATTAAAAGAGAACAAATTTCACCAATTCTTCAATTTGACGGACACTATTAGTGATACTAGCTGCCAGATTTAGACAGGATTACAAAATTTAATTTTCGTGCACCCGAACCTGAGCCACATTTGAAAATTCATTGACACTCAAAATGAAACACAAATTGTATTTTTTCATTGACCTGATCCCAACCCACAATTCAATTTCCTTAAAATAATTGGAGTAAGCATGTGTATCTGGTAAAGTGTTTGTTTTGAAACTGAGTAATAATTTTGGTCTTTAAAGTGGCAGGGTAAAAACTGGCAGCAAAAGAACTTGTTTATCAATTTTTAGTACTTTAAAACTTTTTTATGCAAAAAGAAATATTATATATGATATATACTTATAATAATATTTTAAAAACTTCAGAATCTTGCTTGCTTTTACTTGAAGCAGGAATTTAAACAAGAGAATAAATACAACTACTTCTGGCCAAATAAACGTATATACGAGAGATGGGGGCACATGTGAACAGTTCGCATAAATATAGTTTTTTCTCATAACTGGATTAATTTCTATAAACAAAATATACTCAATATACTAAACAAGACTTTATTTTACACATGATAATTTTTTTAAATCACCTGTATAGTTCTTCTTACATTTTTTAATAGTTTTATAAATTCAAAAAATTGTTCATATGTGACCCATCAGCGAGGTAGATGTGAACACAAGGAAAAGTTATTCTTTTATATGCTTTTTATTCTGTTTTTCATTTGTCATCATAATCATTCGTTATATTACCTATTAAATTCACCATAAAGAAAAATACATATAGATATTTCTTTAGTGTCTCGGTGATATGTTTACGCAAAAGATTATAAAATGAAAATAAGTAGATTTGTGTGTGGGGGGGGGGAGGAAAGGCTTAGATGATTCATTAAGTATTGTTGCAATAAAATAAAAATAATAAAGAAGTAATTTTAAAAAAGAAATTAAAACTTTTAAATTTTGCTTAGGGATTTCTGTTTGGGGGAAATTTTAGGGAGGGGGCATTTAGATACTATTTATCGGAAATCTGTCGAAAAACGAAAGAATCTTACTCCTGTATTTGCCTTATTTACTTGTAAATTATAGATAAAGAAGGGTTTATAATGATTTAAAAAAATCTTGACTTAACCCCTAAAAAATTTAACTTCCTTTTGTTTTTGAAAGAGGGGGGGGGGGGGGGGGGTACAATTGGGATTTTACGGTATCAGTTGAAAAATTTTACTTTCTTAAAATTTTACTGATATCTATACCCATTCAAAGCATAATATACGTAACTGTTTTAGAGATGGATGAAACCACCATTGCAAGTTCAGAACAAATGTAATAGAAAAAATTCCAAAGTTGCTTAGGGTAATACTTTTGTATTAACAATGCGTAAAGAATATTCTTTTAAACTGTTTAGTAAAATAATACATAACACTTATTGCATTTTAGAAAACATTAAATTTATTTAAAGTAAAATTCAACTCTAAACGAGGTAGTCTCTCTTTATGTACTTGCTGAAAGATGTGTTTGTGGAAGTTTCAATACAAAATCAACTTTGTTTGGGGAAAATATCTTCTATTTTGGGAAAATTATAGATAATGGAACTGACATTATTTCTCATGAAGTTAAATGAAAAGAACAGAATCAAAGAATGATTATTGGGGCACTTATGAACTGTTCATATCTGCCCAAACTAGTATGTTCACAAGTGCCCCACATGGCTGCTACAGTTAAATTGATAAATCATTAACATTTCTCACTTTTAGATAAAAAAGAACTTTATCAATAGTATTTATTAGTATTCATAGTATTTGTTAAAACCCTCAAATTCAAATAAATGAATAAATAAAGTTACTCGCTTATCAACTTGGAACAAAGATTTTACTTTTGAGATCTATAAACAGTGTTTTGGCTACAAAGGACAAACAAATATTCAAAGACCTTCAAAAAAAATTTACCATATGTCTATAGATGCTATCATCTTTAATATTTTTTTTCAAACAAAAAACTTTTAATAACTATTGAAAAATTATGATATTCACATCTGCCCCCATCTCGCCTATATGAAGAAAATATCAACATTATTGAACTTCTTGAATAAATGTTTTATTACCACAGGTGTGACAACTCATTTTAACTTCACTCCACCCCTGTCACGCTATGTTACATTTTACAGATATTCTCTCATCCTCTTGATATGTGACATAATTAACAAATAAATGGTAACATATTAACCCCCTACAATGCATGATTTTTTTATCTCCCCTTCTACTTCTCCACCAAAAAATATAACTGTATATTGAATAAGAAAAATATTTCAAAAATCCCATCTCAACGTTTATCCATAATTTAGGAGAAAGTGTATCAAATGGCTACATTATAATCTAAATAACATATAATGTGAAATTAAGTTTTGCCAAATGCTTACAATATGCATTGTAGAGTTTACTAAGAACAATGGATCTCTCTGAGTTGAACCTAGTATAAAATTTAAAATAAAAAAAATTATCTTACTGTTAAAAGCTCAAAATAAACTGATATAAAATAAAATATAAAATCAATTCTGAAATAAAAAGTTTACTGACACTTAAGTTAATGAGTTTAATGTTGTTACAAACAGAATTTGAAATCAATAAATACAACTCCAATGGTTCAGCATTACTTTTAGAGAGCTTCACAAATATTACAAGAATTGCACAAAAACGGCATTTGTTCCAAAATTATTATAATCATCACACAGTTTAGTTTTGTCTAAAAGATTTTTCCTTCAGATTCAAGATCTTACATTACTCAACTTTTCAACAGCCTTGATAAGAAGCTCGTTTGCCACTGTGGAATTTTCTTTCAAAAAAACTTGCCATTCCACTGTGCGCATAATGCCTAGCATATTGTTCCTGAAATATACAGTAGTACTTTCTAATAAACTCGAATCGCTATGATTCAGTGCCAGCAGAATGACTTCACAGATATTAGCTTGAGACAGCGACTCCCTTATGAAGTCATAGCATAATGCCTAGCATATTGTTCCTGAAATATACAGTAGTACTTTCTAATAAACTCGAATCGCTATGATTCAGTGCCAGCAGAATGACGTCACAGATATTAGTTTGAGACAGCGATTCCCTTATGAAGTCACTGCATTCTTTCTTTAAACCTTTCATTTCATATTTATCAGCAATATAATACAAGTTAAGCATGTTACTCTGGTTGAGTATCTCAACGTTTCCAGAGTAGATGTAGAACAGAAATTGTTCCATGGCTAGCGGATCACAGTCCGGTATATCGATGATGCCACTGTTTTTCTCTTTCATATCGTGGTCCAGCATGGACTTAAAAACTTGTGATCGAGCTCTCAAGACATCTCGATGAGCTCGAAGTTCTTTGTCACCAACTTTCAAAATTAAATCATGGTTGAGCCCCTCCAACAATAGTTTTTTAAAATCTTGGCATAAAGATCCATCATCTAAAAGAAAGAAAAGTCTTTTAATCTAGCAGAAACAGAAATAGTTGATCCTAAGTTATTTATTGATGAGTAGACACAGATATAATAACACAAAATGGTTTTGAAGACCAAATTTTGCAAAAATACTGAATAAATGAACAAACTTTACAACTTTAGACTTCATGCTCAAATTTTATTATATTATTTTACACTTAGTAAAGAAACATACATTTGACCCCATATAAAGATCAAATTTTCATTTTAAAAGATGACTTATTTTTAAATTTCAGAAATACATCAGTCAAAATGAAGAAATAATAAATGTATATACTCAGAAAAAAATAACCTAAAAAAGAATTGTCCCCAAATCTAAATATTAAATAACTGTAGCTGGACAACATTAATAACAATGACTGTTAAACACATAGAGATGGTTAAAAATTTATAGCCTGTGCCGGTCAAGTTAAATTCTCATTGCTTATCAATTAAAAAATAATGTAAATTTGAGGAAATTTAAAAAATATTACAAAAACATCTCTAGAAACAGATAACAGAGCTGACACTTAAATCCTTTCCAAGAAGTTTTAAAAAATAATTTAGACTTTCAGTATGTAAATACTAAAAAATTGAAATTATTAAAAGAGAGGGACTAAAAAGTGTTTTCATAAAGTTAATCCTAGTCAAAGCAAAAGAGAAACAGATCTCTACAGAGATTTTCGAAAATGTTTATGGTTTATGAAGGCTTATATTTTTCTAAAATATTTTTTTAATTTCATGTGCAGCATTTGTTTGTTTATTTATTTTCATTATTATTATGATGGCACACTGTAAATGTTTTGAAGTTTGCTGATAGCAGAATACTTTGAAGTGTTTTTTGGCTTTTCTTTCAAAATTGGAAAAAAAAATTCCTATTTCCAAATCTGGTACTGGTTCAATAAAGGAAATTTATGAAATTAACGAAACTTTGTTGAAAAATAGTGCATAAACTTAATGCAGAAAATTGTTTGAATGATTTAAGTGATTATTTTCACAAATTCGTTGCAGTTTTACACTATTTGTACCTAATGTGTCTTATCTTTTAACAATGTCTTATCAAACTTTTCACAACACTCGTTGTGTATTAACACTTTATTAACTTTGATCGAATTGGCAGAATCTATCATAAAACTGTAAGAAAAACTACAATACAGAAAAAAACATGCTGCTACACATGCAGGCAGACATGAATTTTCTGCATGTCTTCTTCCCAAATCTTTGTCACACATTTTCCACTTTGTTTTAGATTTTTACTATACTACCTCCTTATTCATAATACAGTTTATTCTCTAATTATAACAGAATAGGATTTTGGGACCAGTGCCCGATAAAATAACCTAATACGAGAAGTAGTTTCTTGGTGGAAGTGAAGAAATTGTGCTTCTTGTTGTTTGTGGTATGGAGCCAGAGAAGTTATGGCGGAGCCCACTGAGAAAAATGACAAAAGCAAGACACTTGTATTGGGAAAGACTGTCACAGGAGATTAAAAGAAAGAAAAGATAACCTAACTTGAAGAGAGAAGTAAGAACAAAAATTAAGGAAGAACTGAGCACAAATCATTTACCAGTCCCAGCATAGAGTTCAAGCCTTCAATTTCAAGTACAACTGTTGGTAGCAAGGCGTGAAAAATTTTGCATGACTACTTCAAATTGATGACGAGAGCTTGTTTTAGGCTTTAGGTCATTTTCTTCAATATTAAAATAACTTCAATATTTGGCTTATTCCTGAGTCGTGTTAAACAAGCAACTGAGCATCTATGTGATGTTCGTCATCAATTGCACCCACTCTACTTTGGTTACCAAATAATCCTTCCACAGGAATTTCAATCTACTGCTCAAGCCATCAACAGGTGGCCTGACAAAGATTCTGTACCAGATGATATGAAACTGAGCTCCTGCTGAAAGAGAATCGACTAAATTTGTCTAAACAGATTTTGCAGATAATGTAGCCTTTTCAAGCTAAAGGTGTGTAAAAGCATGTAATTTTAAATCTAATAGCAAATACAAAACTGATCATTATTTTAATTCTAAAATGTATGATCATGTGATCCCTAATTGTAAACATCTGTAAATCTAATAATCAAATCTCTAAACATTGTAATAGTAAAAGTAATTATTATAATAAATCTGATGTTAATAGTAAAAAAAATTGAAAACAAATCTGATGTTTAAAGTAAAAATAATTTTCAAAAAACAAAATCTTTAAAAATGTAAAAAAGGTGAAATATTTAACTGTAATTTCTCTGAACTGGAATATAGTTTAGGAAAAGTCTTGAGGGCCAGTGGGATATATTATATGAGACTTTATTTTAATCAAGAATTGCACTAGAATCTTAATTAAATTTTGCCTTTATAACTTTGGTGAAAAAAAGTTTTTTCTTATTTTGAAATAAACTTTTTCGAAAACTCCGGTGTGAATTCAACATTACAGACACACAATCACTTGCCCCTGAAAGGGTTAATTTAAATATGTATAAATATATATATATACATCAAAAGGATAATTTGTCACTTCTAATAAACATTTTCTTTTTTTTAATGTCTCTTGCAGTTGGGGAGAAAGAATGTTTACTTTTACTTGAGGGTAAAGTACAGTTCACTTTTTAGTAAAGTGTAAAAATGGGAAATATAATCATGTTATTTTGAAAGATGTTCTGTATAATCCTATAAGAAATTTACTGTCGAAATTAAACTTGAAAAACAAGGGATTAATTTTTCAGGAAAAAATTGTAAAAACTTTGAATATGACAAAGATGGGAATGAGCTTTTTTTTTAGACACTAAGGAAAAATGACCTGTGCATTTTGAAGTCAAAGTTTGTAACTATATTCTGAAAATTGCATAACTGAAAATTCTGATAGATATTTTGAATTAAAAAAGTGCTAAATTAGCCACACTGGCAATCACCTTGAAAGGAGATGGTATATTTTATATACTACTTAATATAAATCACGAAATGTAACAATGACACCAGAAATTTGGAATAATATTTTGCTTTTATAATGTATGTGAAAAAAACATTTTGTTTATTTTCAAATAAATTTGTCATAAATCCTGGTTTCATTCAATCATTTCAACATTTTAGCAACCAAAGTACTTTGATTCTGAAAAAATTAAATACACCAACTTACTATTTTCCTCTTCCATTTTTCTTTTCTTTTCTTTCGGTGCTTCTTTGCAGTTTTCTTCAATCCATTTCAGAACTGGATTAAAAAAGAAAATTAGTAATTTGAATTAAAAGAAAATTAGTGAAACATAATACAGTTTCATAGAGTTTGTACAAATGAAATTACTATGTTACTAATATTTACTATGTACAGCTTTTTCAAATTTTTATGATTTGTCGTTTGATGTGAGGTGTTCAGCTATAAATATGCAAAATTTCACGCCTCCAACCTAAATAGGGCTCACTTAGAAAGAATTGTGTAAAGTACACATGTGGGAGCCCAAACGGTTCAATGTACGATTTTTTCTAAATTTTATGATTTATCGTTTGATGTGAGGCGTTCAGCTATAACTATGCCAAATTTCACGCCTCCAACCTAATTAGGGACTCACTTAGAAAGAATTGTTTAAAATGCACATGTGGGACCCAAAGGGTTAAATGTACGACTTTTTCAAACTTTCGTGGTTTGTAATTTGATGTGAAGTGTTCAGCTATAAGTATGCAAAATTTCACACCTCCTACCTAATTAGGGCTCACTTAGAAAGAATTGTTTAAAATACACATGTGGGAGCCCAAAGTGTTTAATGTACGACTTTTTCAAAATTTTATGATTTGTCGTTTGATGTGAGGTTTTCAGCTATAAGTATGTAAAATTTCACGCATCCAACCTAATTAGGGTTTCACTTAGAAAGAATTGTTTAAAATACAGATGTGGGAGTCCAAAGGGTTAAATGTACGACTTTTTCAAAATTTTATGATTTGTCGTATGATGTGTAACGTTCAGCTATAAGTTCGCAAAATTTCAAATCTCCAACATGTATAGTTTCTGAGAACGGGCTCTGTGACAGACGGACAGACAGAGGAGCGAGACGAATAGGGTTTCGTCAGATCAACGAAACACTAAAAAAGCGCATATCATAATTAAAAATGCATTTCGAGCAATCATTACTAATATACAGTAATTCGGATACAATATAGTATCTGAAATCTTTTCAAATACACTGCAAACAATTTCCCCTATACCATTATGAACGGAATTCTTTTGTGTGGCCCTGTAACCGAACAATAACTATTCTTTGCACCGCATATTCAACAGAATGCATATTTTACGACTACTCATAAATGAATATCAATTTTACTATGTTTGAAAGAGTGTGACACCATTAAAAAGCATTTGAAACGATTTTTCCCATTGGCCGTAATGTAACGGAAAATTTTTGACTGTCCCTGTAAATGAACTAAACATTCTACAAACTTCATTTGAAATAGGGAACTTATTATGGTAGAGGTCACTAACATCCAAAAATTTCAGAACGATCCGAGCATATTTACGAGAGTTAGAGCTTGGACAGACGGCCAGACAAACCGAAGTCATAAACACTTTTCAACTTTGTTGTAAAGTGTTAAAAAATTAAGTCAATTGCTACCCTTAAGTTAATATTAGTTTTTGTTGCATTAAAATATCACAATTTGTTGATTTTCTACAAGCAAGTAAACCCTATTGGTTTACAATGGAAGTCTATGGGAATTTGGCAAAATATTAGAGATATCACCAAGTTGGCATCACTTTTGGCGACTCATTTTGGTCGCCAAATTTGGCAATATATCGCCAAGTTGGAGATAAACTTGGCGGTATTTGGCAACATAACAGGGTCCTCCCTATGGTAACCGCCCTTATAGATATGGAGATGCATTTTCAGTAACCAATCGTCGCTATTTTGTCTCCCATATAAAACTAAAATTAATTAATTAAAATTTAATTAATGGATTAATATTTGAAAAAACTGTATTAAGATCAAGTGTCATCCACTACAAGTTTAAAAAAATTTATTTGAACTTGATTGTATGAATAATAAGTATTTTATTAACAATTGAAAATTTGAACAAGATATATATGGGAGAGTGTGAACTAATAGTAGGAATTGAAAAATATAAAGATGATCAGAGTGATAAATTAAGCTGCGTGAATCATATTATACTTTATACCTAAACCCAAAAATTCTCAAGTCAGTCTGAGCCCGACAAAAACTTTTTGGGTCCTACTTAAGCAGCCAAAAAAACAAAAAAACAAAGCATGTTCACCCATAGCCAAACTTTGAGCATAAAATTAAGATGTGAACACAACCGAACTCGCTAGTCCGCATGAGTTCTCATAAAATCAAGTTACCTGCTCCGATGCAGTATTCTAATTTCTGCTTTAAATAGAGAGGTACAAGTAAATTTTAATTAAGGTTCGACCGAAACAGGACTTCAAAACCAAAACCGAATTTCAGTAATCTTCCCATTTTCGGCCGAAAATGAAAATGTCTAAAAAATGTTTAGTAACTAATACATACATAAATATACATAATAATTCATTAATTATACATGCTTATGAAATATACATAATTATTAATTAAATATATGTGTGGCCCAAGTTGTCTCTTATTAACTCTGATTCCAATTTTTTTTTATATAAAATAAAATGTAATTAAATCATCAAGAACACAGAATGATTTTTTAATTATACGAATTTCATCTAAATAAAAATTTTTAGGTATACATACCTTGATTTATCTTTTATAATGATTTTTGTATTCAATCATCCGTTATACTAGAACTTTCTCAACGAGTATTTGAAACACTTCAGCTATTTCAAACTAAAAATTTTCTATTACTGTTAAATCCGCAGCTTTTAATAAGGGCGCGAAAAGCGTCTTCAAAATTGAGTCATATCTGCATTGCTTGCTTTATAATTTCCGCACATGTATTGAGTCAGTTATGATTGATAATTCTAAACAGCGAAGTTCATAGCAATCAATAAAGATCTCATTCAGACAATACAACTCAAATCAAAGAGTAATGTTGAAATTTCCGAATGAAGAAACAAGAATTTTTGGAATACAAATAGTTTCCGTCCGGCGAAATTTTCGGCTGCACTTTTGCCGGAAATGCATGTTTGGTAAAATTCAGATTTTGGACCGATGAAACCAAATTTTAGGTTGATGTCTACATTTAATGTCCAATAGGATTGGCATTAGAAAAACCATTGTCCTTTTAACATTGTCCTTTGAAAAGGCACCTTACTGTTATGAGTGTAAAGAATGAACCAACCTGTAGGGGTTGGGACAGAGAAACCACTACACATATTTTACGAGAGAGCAAGAGGTTTTCTGCCAATAGGACAGAGCATCTTGGTTGCCATACAATTGAACCCTGGGGACTACATTACATTCCTATTAGGTAGGTACCTGCTGAATAACTTCTTGGGGAGGGGGGATAAATTATATTGCATTTAATTTTAACCATCATACCACCAGAATTTTGAATTAAAATTTTGCTTTTAGAATGTTCCTACGTGAAGAAAATATTTTATGTATTTTAAATAAATTCCGATGTCATTCAATCATTTTAGCAACAGAAGAAATTTAAGACTCTGTAGGGGTTAAAATTAAGGATCTACTGAAACAGGTTTTTGGGACCGAAAACAAAAATGTCGAATTTTATAAAAAGTAATCAATACATGCATAAATATTAATTAATTATAAATTAATTATACGTTTTTAATAAATATGCATAATTATTAACTAATTGTAAGTGTGTCCCAAGTTGGCTCTCTGTGCCTAGGTCTCAAAGCCTTTTATTTTCATATAAAATAAAACATAATTAATTCACCAACGACACAGAAAGATTTACTAGTTATAATAATTTTATTTAATTAACAAAATAATTTTAGGCATATACACCTCGATTTATCTATTTTTGTAAATGATCATCTGTTATACTAGAACTTTTTCAAAGAGTATTCAAAAAATTCTTTGGTTTCAAGCTAAAAGTTTTCTAGTCCTGTTAAGTCTGCATCTTTTAATGAGCACGTGAAAAAGTTTAATTATATATGCACTGCTTGCTTTATAATTTGCATTCACATCTTGAGTTATTCATGACTGTTAATTATAATCAATGAAGTTCATAGCAATAAATAGTTTCTTTTCAGCCGATACAGCCTAATTCGATGAGTAATGCTGAAAATTTTTGAAGGAAGAAATGAGATTTTTGGAATATACATAGTTTCGGTCCGGCCGAATTTTCAGCCCCATTTTTGCCGAAATTCAGATTTTAAGCAGAAAATGAAACTGAATTTTTGGTTGGTCTCCAGTTAAAATACATCAACTTACCATTTTCCTCTTCCAATTTCCTTTTCTTTCCTTTCGATGCTTCTTTACAGTTTACTTTAATCCACTTCACAACTGGATTAAAAAATAAAAATTAGTAATTTCAATTAAAATAAAATTAAGAAAATATAAGTTTTATAAAGTTTGCATAAATCATATGAAAAAAATAAAGAGGATCAGTGATGTAATTTTCATCTAATAAGTATATGCTCAAGAATACTATGCAGGCTATGTTATATCTAATATATACCCGAAAAATCTATTTAAAGTCGACTCAAACCCGGCAAAAACATTTTCATTCACTTATAACTTGACCCAAATCCAACAACTATAAAAGGAAAAAACGCAAATAAATAACGTTGACCAATAACCCTACCCAAAATTCACAAAATATTTCTATAAACATTGCAACATCCCAAACTTAACCATAAAAATATATTGCAGCCCAAATTACTTATACAAATCACTATTAAACACATTAAGTAAATAAGAATAAGAAATAAAAATGTGATTTTCCAGTACATTAAAATAAGCCATTCATTTATCAAAAATTTTTTTCAGAAATTAAATTTATTAAAGTGGTATGCACTATAAGAAAACAATTACAAATGTTTATTTTAGTAATTTTTAACTTTCCTTAAATCCAACATTTAAAATAGTCCACAATCCAGAAAAAATTTTAATTATTTATTCATGAGATTTTTACTTTTGTACCTTAGATAGAGAATTCCTCATGACATGGTTCATAAATTTTGTTATTTTTAATAATGTACACAGAAAAATCATATACATTTGTCATTTTATTGTAGTGATGTCTTTTGGCATGCATTAGAAGACATTGTTTTTAAATTTCACAGACAAATGCAATGTAGTTGCATGTCGAAGCACAGTATCACAGAAAAAGAGAATTTTATATACATTAACTCATACAAAAGTATTTCTGAAATAAAAGTTTAATATATTACAACACTATATATATCAAGACTTGGATCAGCTCTGGACTCAGCTCAACCTAGAGAACAAGTAGGATTCCGAAGTGGATTCAGCACAATGGATCATATCCAAACGGTAAGGGAACTGATAGAGGAACATAAGAAATATAATTTACCTCTCTGCCTTGCCTTTATTGATTATGAAAAAGCATTTGATTCGGTCTATACATCAGCAGTAGTAGGATCTCTGGAGGACACTGGTATAGACAAACCTTACATCAATATCATAAAGGAGATTTACAAGAAAGCAACAGGAACCATCCGTTTGGACAAAGCGAAGATCACGCTTGGAAGAGGGGTAAGACAAGGAGACATCATTTCGCCTAAGCTTTTTACTGCTGTCTTAGAAAATATTTTCAAGAATCTGGATTGGGAAAACAAAGGGATTAGAATAAATGGGGAATATTTAAGTCATCTCTGATTCGCTGACGACATTTTAATTTTCAGTAACAGCCCTGAAGAATTGGAAAGTATGCTAAAAGATTTGGTAGAAGCTAGCATTAATGTGGGATAAAAAATAAATTTGAAAAGACTAAGGTGATGTTCAATCCATTTGCATCAAAATCAATTCATTCAATTCATTTGCATTAAAATCAATTCATTCAATTCATTTGCATCAAAATCAATTCATTCAATTCATTTGCATCAAAATCAATTCATTCAATTCATTTGCATCAAAAAGGAAATCGTCTACAACAACACTGAGATTAAAAAGTGCAAAGTTGGACAGGAAATATCCTCGGATAATAGTATCATGAATGAAATCAACAGAAGAATAAGAAATGGATGGAATGCTTTTGGCAAGAACAATATTATTCTGAAGAGTAACATGACTCTTTATTTGAAAAGAAAGGTGTTTAACCAATGTGTTTTGCCTGCACTAACTTATGGAGCAGAAACATGGACGCTAACAAATCGGATGGTACAAAGATTACAAACAATACAGCGAAGTATAAAAAGATGTATGCTAGATATAACTAGAAGAGACAGAAAGAGAATAACCTGGATAAGAAGTCAGACGAAAGTTTTTGATATCATTGAAAGAATTAAACGGCTAAAATGGAAATGGGCTGGGCACATTGAAGGAAGATAAGACAACAGATGGAGCAAAAACACCCTACAGTGGTATCCCAAAGATGTAAAACGACCAAGAAGACGACCTAGAGTAAGATGGAATGAGGAAATCAGAAAAGTGGCCGTTATTAATTGGATGACTAAAGCACTAGACCAGAAATATTGGAAAAATCTAGGGGAGACCTACATCCAACAGTGGACTGAAAACGGTTGATGATGATGATTACACGTATATGTAATGTAAAAATATATAATGATATATATGTATAACCATGATATATATCATTAATAAGCAGGGTGTCCATAATTAAACGACCCTACTTTAAAGTTGTCTACAGACTATTACTACTACTATTGTTCATAAAGTTGATAAATTTTGTGAAAGACATAATAAAGGGATGGGAATTTGTTTAAGCAAAAAAAGTTCAAAATTTCCCCACCAGATTTTTATTCCCGATAGTCAAAAGATTGTGAGAATGCCCTATATATTAGTCGAGGGGATCGGACCCATAGCACCCGAGATAGGTATGTGCCCATGGCGGTAAAAATTGGAACTAAAATATGTACGGCTAGGGTGCCTACCCAGCAAAGAAAGAAACAGTGGGCCATCAGCTGGAAAAAAGATGGCAGCTAGCACTGCCATCAGTGGTAAAGTGCAATTGTGCCATTACTCAAACCAGCACAAAAGTGTCCGTGCGGAATGCAACTGGCCCATCAGTGATAGCCAACAGCAGGCCAGCATTGGTATGCTGTCACATTACTTCAATCCGACTCTTTGCCTGCAGTACTAGCACCTATCCTAATGCTATTCCTTTGCTGGCCCAGCACTTTTCCTTACAAATTTTCTTATAGAATTCTGAAAAAAAAGTATTATGGCTCTTTTTTCTATAAGCTAGTTTCACCAAGAGCTAAAGAAATAGCTGTAGAAGTGCCTATAGAAATATTTGAACTTGCAGTGGTTTCCATATTGTCATCCTCCCAAGTACTAACCGCGCTCGGTGCTGTTTGGTTTTCGTGATCGGACATGAACAAGTACTTTCAGCGTATTCTAAAACCGCTTGTAGTTTTCAAGCTCTCATTACACTATTTCAAATTTGTTTCTTTTGTGATTTACGTTCCCAATCATTAAACTGGTATAGAAATTATTGTATTGTATAGAAATCCTTTATATTTTATACGCTTTATTTTTTACGTTCTTTTTTTAATTTATTGATTCTCAACTGTGTAAATTATGACAACCGAAATCCTTTGTAACTTAGTAAAACCAGATTTAAGGAGAAAAAAAAGTGCGTTGAAATAAAGAATTTATTAATTTACTTATTTATCTTGTTGGTGGCAGTGGTGCTATATTATTTACAGTTTCAAAAAAAAATAGCTTCACAGATTAAATTGTGTTAAGATATTCATTTTAGATTTGTGTTCAAATACTCAATGTCTTCGATATTCGCAATGAAACCTAGCATAAGGGTTCCCAACAATAATACTGAAAAAGTTCGTGCACTTCCATGTAGTGGGGGGCCAGCGCATGAGATAAAACGGAAGCCCACCAGAATTTTATCTGATGATTTCCAACAACAAAGTTGACTGAAGCTGTCCAGCAGTGGTCATGCAGTGGTAGACCATTAGCCAGCACTTCTCCATCATTGCCAGCACCTATCTTGCTGCTGGCCAGCAATTTCCTCTTTGCTGGGCTATTTTTAATACATTATGATAGTTTAGAAATTTTATTTACAGGATGTCCATAATTAAACGACTCTATTTTAAAGTTGTTTACAGATGGAACTATAGTTCAGAATGTTGTGAAATTTTGTGGAGGATATAATAAAGGTATGGGAATTTTAGCCAAAAAAATAGGCGGCCGTTTTTTTAACGAATTACACATTTAGCATAAATTTATGATAGTTTAACAAGATTTGTTATATCCAAAGATGTTCCGCATGATGGTCATCATTTTCAGATACCATCTGGAATAATAAGAGAGCACGTTCCACATTTGACCGCAGTATGTTCTGGGAAATGCTAGGAACATGTCGTGAAATGCTGTCTTTAGAATCAGGTTAAGTTAATAAAGAAAATTTCTAAACTATCGTAATGCAAAATGTGTAATTTATTAAAGATCGACTTCTGGTTCCGACTTTTTGAACTTTTTTTTTGCTTAAACAAATTACCATCCCTTTATTATGTCTTTCACAAAATTTCCCAACTTTATGAACAACAGTTTTGTCTGTAGACAACTTCAAAGTAGGGTCGTTCAATTATGGACACACCGTGTATAATTATCAAATATTTTTTTGCTTGCCAGAGAAATTGTCAAAAGTGACACTTTGAGTGCATGTGCCATAAGTGTTCTATCTCTGTTCTAGTCTTTTTTGTCAGAATCTTTTTAAAAAAATTACCCGAACTAGGACATCCAAGACAGATTACAAAATAATGGTGAAAACACTTTTTTTTAAATTGAAAACTCCAATCAGATATTTTTCATTTAATATATTGTTTTTAGATTGTCCACTTACACCAAAAATGATTTTATATGAAAAATATACATTATGCATTCAAATAAAGTTTTGAAATTCATTGAAAGCGATACCGCCATACTAACAGCATGCCAGGAGTTAATATCTGATAAAATCGTGAATGATTTCGCAATTTACAGTAGTGATGGGCGATTCTCGAGAATTCGACAATGGAGAAAAATCGTCGTCGTAAAAAATCACAATCGATACAGCCATCGATTAATTCCTAGAATCTACAATCGAGATGTTTTACAATCGATTATAACGAGAAAAGCTAAAAACAGTTATGGGAAAACTTAGCTATTATTCTGGCCGACAATTTCATAGTAGTGATAGGGCTTAGTGATGGGCGATTCTCAAAAATTTACCAATCGAAAAAAATCGTTATCGTAAAATACACAATCGATACAGTCATCGATTACTTTCGAGAATCTGCAAAGGAGATGTTCTAAAATCGGTTATTGAAATCATTGTTTTTACATATATATAAGGCCGATTTTATTAAATATAGGGTAACTGAAAACAGATGGAATAAAAAAACAACAAACCACAGGGAGGCAATAATGGAGCCATAGGACTGGAAAAGTCTTGTAAGGGTTGAAAAAAGCTAAAAAAACGCGAGTAGCTATGAAGCGGTAAGGAGAGTTTCAGTATCAAAAATTATAATTTTTCGGCAATTAGCACCAAAATGGACAAAGAAATAAGAATCAAAAGCATCCCTAGTGGCAAAAACATGAACTAAAGGATGATAAAAGGGATCAAAAATTTTTATTGATTTTTCTACGTCATTTGAGATTGGATCTTTAATTTCCCCATTTTTAGAAAGTCTTCGACTGGAATACATTAAACGAACCCCCGCGGGGAGCAAAGTAGGGGGGAGGGGCAAGGAAAGTGCATAATATGAATAAGTGGTCACAGGACTTTCCAACAATATGTCACATGAGGGGTGTCGGCTAAATTTAGAAAAGTGCCCCCGCGCGGGGCAAAGTAAGGGGAGGGGCGCGGGCGATATATAAAATGAAATAGTAGTCACAGAGCTTTTCAATGATATATCACATGAGGGGTGTCAGCAAAAGATAGAAAAGAGTCCCAACTCCCAGGATTCTAATTATCGTGTCCCCCCGAAATATACCCTTCCCATCCTTCTCTTTGAAATTTTCATATATTAAAAATTATTTATCGGAGGGCTCCATAAAAAAATCCGATCTAAAATGTTTAAAAACGCTACGATTTCAAAAAAGTTCGAAAAGTGCCTCCTCGGGGCGCCAAACTAGGGAAGGAAGAAGAAAGGTTCATAATATGAAAGAGTAACTTTCCGATGATAACCGAAAACTTTTCGATGATATATCAAATGACTGGTCCAAAAAAAGTTTGAAATCTACCCCTCCCACGTGGGTTCACTCTTTTATCCCAGAATATACCCGGAAATCACGCAGCCCCATTTTTAAAATTTTATATTTAATAAATAATATTTATCGGCGAGCTCCATTAAAAAACCTCATTTAATGATATTTATTGTAGAAATCTCTACAATTAAAAAAAAATCACCCCCGCACCGTCCCCCCCCCCCTTCCGGAATTCAACTCTGGGAGGAGAAAGTTTCATAATATGAAAGAGTGGTGAAAGGACTTTCCGATGATATGCCTAGGAGAGGTTTGGTAAAAGTTTGAAAATTACCCGCCACCCCCCCCCCCTTTGTCCACTCTCGCGCCCCCCAGAATTCACTCACCTTCCTCTTTGAATTTTTTATATTTAATAAATAGTATTTATCTGAGTCTCCAGGTATGGGGCAGCTTGGCAGAGCTAAAATAAGAGAAACATTGAAAATTCGGGGCAAAATGACACTAAATTTAACAGTAAAGATTGAAATTAGGACTATACAGAACTGAATACATAAACCACTATGCTTCATAACCCACATCGGTTAATAGCAATAAAAAGATAAGTGCCAGTTAAACTGATGGCATTGAGCTCACAGGTTATTCACACTAATTGTATATTATACTCTTATTTCAAAGAATAATGTCCCTAAAAAAAATAAATGAAGGGAAATATCCCCCGTTTGCCCCTTTTATACTTAACCAATGAACCTCCAAATCTAATCAAGGAAACCCCTTAACTATAATAAATTAGTGTATCAAATTTGAAGCAAATCAGATAAATCTGCATGAAAAAAAGAAACATATCGCTAAATTAAGGGTGGTCTAACCCCTTTAACCCTTCTATACTTAACTAATGAACCTCCAAATATAATCTAAAGCTCCTTACCAGAACGAACATAGAAAAAAAAATTAAAGTAAATTGAATAATTCTCCATGAAAATCCATTTATCTAAATTAAGGGGAGGGGACTTGCCCCCTTTTCGCCCTTGTATACTTAACCAATAAACCTATAAATCTAATGAAGGAAGCGCCATATCGGAATAAATCGGTATATTAAATTTAAAGCAAATCGAATAATTCTGCATGAAAAACACTTTTATCTAAATTAAGGGGGGAGACTAGCCCCTCCCCTTTATACTTAACCCATAAACCTCCAAATCTAATCAAGGCAGCTTCTTAACATAATAAACCGGTATCCCAAATTTGAAGTAAATCGAATAATTCTGCATGAAAACCCATTTATCTAAATTAAGGAGGGGGTCTACCCCCCCCTTTCCCCCCTTTATACTTAACTAATGAACTTCCAAGTTTAATCAGGGAAGCTCCTTAATATAATAAACTGGCATACCAAATTTGGAACAAATCGAATAATTCTGCATGAAAAACCCATTTATCTAAATTAAGGGGGGGGAGGTCCAGCCCCCTTCTCCCCCTTTATACTTAACCCGTAAACCTCCAAATCTAATCAAGGCAACTTCTTAACATAATGAACCGGTATACCAAATTTGTAGCAAATCGAATAATTCTGCATGAAAAACCCATTTATCTAAATTAAGGAGGGGGTCTACCCCCCCCCCCCCTTTACCCCCTTCATACTTAACTAATGAACCTCCAAGTTTAATCAGGGAAGCTCCTTAACATAATAAACCGGTATACGAAATTTGGAGCAAATCGAATAATTCTGCATGAAAAACCTATTTATCTAAATTAAGGAGAGGGGGGACCAGCCCCCTTCTCTCCCTTTATCCTTAACCAATGAACCGTCAAAACTAATCAGCGGAACGTCTTATCAGAATGAACATAAAAAAAATTGAAGCAAATCGTACATTTCAATCAAGAGTTATCGCGTTACGTACATACATACATACGTACGTACGTACATGCATACACACAGAACCGACGGGTACATTAGCTTTCAGGCTTAGATAGCCTGTGAGCTAAAAAGAGATTGGATAAGCAGATAGACTCCTTTGAGAAATTATGACTTAAACCAGAAATGCGGTAAGTTTGACTCTGAAAGCTTCATTTCCATCTCGCATTTCGGCAAATCTCATCTCGATGATTTTTCCAGCATTTCGACGCTTCCAGATGGGAAGCTGCTCGATGGTTGGTTCTCTCGCGGTTTTAAACCTCCCGGGATGGGAAGTCTCTCGAGACTTTCTCTCGCCTTTTTCAACCTTTCCCGATGGGAAGCCTCTCGCTGGTTTCTCTCGTCCTTTTCGAAATCTCCCAATGAAAAGCCTTTCGAGGATTTCTCTCGCGCTTTTCAACATTTCCCTATGAGAAGCTTTTCGAGGATTTGTCTCGTCCTCGGCAGAGAAGAAAAGTAAGAAAATTTATCGAGAGTACCAAGGGACGAGATAGAGAAAGAGGCATGACAATGAGCTGTGAAATGAAGCCCTAATTTTCTAAGTTTCTCTTTTTAGCCCTACCAAGATGTCACATACCTGGAGCCCTCCGATAAAAATTATTTATTAAATATAAAAATTTCAAAGAGGAAGGTGGGTCGAGTGATTTCGAGGGAGAAGGACGTGACAGTGGACTCATGAGGGGTGCAATTTTAAAAATTTTACCGAACCCTTCGTGTGGCATTTAATCGAAAAGCCCTTTGACCACTCTTTCATACTATGAACTTTTCTTCGCCCAAAGGGTGATGGGGAAGGGGCGAACAAATTTTTAAAACCGTAGCCGATTTCTATAATAAATTTAAATATCACTTTAGATGTGGGTTTTTTATGCAGTCTTCCGGTAAATATTATTTATTGAACATAAAAATTTTAAAGTGGCGGCTGTGTGAATTCCGGGGCGAAAGAGTGGGCCCACGGGGGAAGGGAGGGGGAGCAATTTTCAAACTTTTTTGGACCAGTCATGTGATATGTCATCGGTAAGCTCTCGCATGACTCTTTCATATTATGAGACTTTCTTCCTCCCCTCCCCAATTTGGGCCCCACTGCGAGGGTAGTTTTTTCCGTTTTTATCATTTTAGATCGAATTTTTTTATGGAGCCCTCTGATAAATATTATTTATAATATATGAAATTTCAGGACACTTTTCCAAATTTAGCCATGACCCCTCATGTGACATATCGTTGGAAAGGTTTGTGACTACTTATTGATGCTATGCAATTCCGGTGCCCCCCCAGGACACTTTTCCAAATTTAGTCAATACCCCTCTTGTGAGATATCGTTGAAAAGGTCTGTGACTACTTATTGATGTTATGCACTTCCGGTGACAGTCCCCCCCACTCTTTGCCCCCCCCCGGGGGACACTTTTTAAAATTTAGTCAAGACCCCTCGTGTGACATATCGTTGGAAAGGTCTGTAACTACTTATTGATGTTATGTACCTTACGGTGTCCCCACCACCACTTTGCCCCCCCCGGGGGGCACTTTTCCAAATTTAGCCAAGACCCCTCGTGTGAGATATCGTTGGAAAGGTCTGTGACTATTTATTGATGTTATGCACCTCCGGTGACAGTCTCCCCCAATTAGCACCTCCCGGGGGAAACTTTTTCAAATTTAGCCAAGACCCCTCATGTGAGATATCGTTGGAAAGGTCTGTGACTACCTATTGATGTTATGCTCCTCCGGTGTCCAACCCCCCATTTTGCACCCCCCCCGGGGGACACTTTTCCAAATTTTAGCCAAGACCCCCACATGTGAGATATCGTTGGAAAGGTCTGTCACTTAGGAAGGTCTGTACTTATTGATGTAATGCACCTCCGGTGACCGCCCCCCCCACTTTTCCCCCATGGGGGTGTTTTTCTAAATTTAGCCGAGACCCCTCATGTGACATATTGTTGGAAAGGCTTATGACCACTTACTCATGTTATCCACCTCCCGCACCCCTCCCCCCTTTGCCCCCACGGGGAGGCCATTTTTATAAATTCAGATCCAGACTTCTCATGTGACATATGGTTGGAAAGGCCTAAAGACCTGTGACGACTTAATCATATTATGCAGCTGCTGTGCCCCTCCACTAGTTTTGACCCTGCCCCAAGAGATCTGGTCCGAGGTTCATTCGTTTCGATATTATATTTTTTACAAGATTTTGTAGTGCGTGCACACCACACCCGCCTGCTATCATATATCAGTGCCGTATATAGTGGGTAACCTGTTCATGATTTCATATTACAAGATTACGTATAAATTAGAGGCTCTGATTAAAGTAGGGGACCGCTAGCGGTCGAAGTCACCTAGTTTTTATTAACATTGACTCATTCCAGTTCACCCGCCGACGATTCTTGATAAATGTATGACGTATATAATATATGATTTATAAAAGAAATTTGCAAACTGGAGTCATCGAGAAAAAATTTACACAATCGAAAAATATCGAGATGTCCATACAATCGAGAAAATCGAGAAAAACATCTCGTTATCGCCCATCACTAATTCACAGCACTTTTTTATTCTAATAATGTCAGTGGTTTAATCCTTTTTCTTCGTAATGGGCACATACGTCCATTGAAGTAACTTCCTATCATGTTGTACATTTACCTCCCATACAAGTTTTTTAGTAAGTTCATTTACTTCAAATTTTTCAATCATAATTTATAAATTGTGCGTTGGCAACATTGCAAATGAGGATGCTTGTTTTCGAAATAAGATGTTACTCTCATAAAGAACTTTATTTTTTGAACTTATAAGGCAAGTCAAAACTTTTTATAAAATACACTTTATTCTACAGTTTATTAGACTTACACGTGCATATAGAAATAATTTGAGGTTTTAGTACAATATATATTATAGTTTGGTAAAAAATGTTTTGTTTGATATACAAAAGTATGGATGACAGGGTTAAGTGAGTAGTTCGATTAAATTTTTGCTAAGGCTGTGATTTATGGATATCATTTTATTTATAAAGTTCCAATTCCATTATGAAATGGTAGAAGTAAACATATGCATAACTATTTATATATTTTTAAGTGAAAATGGATTTCTTCGAGAATTAATGTAATTTAGATTTTTTTTAAACCATGCTCAAAAATTATTGTAAAAATCTATCAATTGAGACAGAGTTTTCAAACAAATTGCATTTGAAAAAACATTTTTTTTTTGTTATATCCAGAAGAGTAAAAATTAGCATGGTGCAATGATAAGAAGTTTTTAAAAAATTGCAGAAAAAGCAAAATTTATGAGTCGATGTTACCACCACCCATAAAATATCAGCGTTAGTTATAAATATGTTTTTGCTTTATAATACAGTCAACTCCCTCTAATCCGCAACTCTGTCGCGTTGTACATTTACCTCCCATGCAAGTTTTTTAATTTGCTTTTAAATGAAATAAAATTTCATTTTTCAAATGGAAAAAAAAATAAATAAAAGATCAGGAGATTTTTTTTTTGTCCAGCATTTACACAGTAATGGTAATATTGACTTTGGTGGCTTCAGTTTGGATAGAGCAAAACAAAAATCTATATATATTTTATGTTTGCAAAAATTTCACTAACTGCTGTGCCTGATTTCTTGAATGGAGAAAATATAATTGAATGGATGTCCTCCCAAGATGAAGCTTTTAGATACGGAAAATTTCACAGATGATGACATTGTAACTACTACTCTGTTAAACTCTACTGAAAATCAGGATAATTCTGACAATGAAGGTTGAATAGTAACTCTTGAGCAGAGTTTGGAAATCGGTTATAAATATCTAGATTTTATTCAGAAACAGAGTTTACTTTTAGAGCAATAAATAATGACTATGCATAGATTCTAAGAAAAAATGCTGGACCAAAAATCAAAAGTTCTTATACAAATATAACTGATACTATGCTTGAAAATTATAAAAACAGACAAAAGCAATTGTAAAATAATAATAATAATAATAATTTTTCCTTAACTGTAATGCTTCTTTTAATTAAATAACCCAGTGTGTTCCAATATACTTCTTTTTAAACAATTTATCCATTAATAATTAATTTACAGGAGGAAAAAATGTAAACAAAGTAATGATCTATAATTCGCAAAATTCTATAATCTGCACAACCTTTGGTTCCAAGCTGTGCGGATTAGAGGGAGTTGACTGTATAGATTTTTGAAGACCACCAGGGTCAAAACCAATTAATTTATCATATAATTAAAGTTGATTAGGAAATTTCGTAGATAATTGAATTAACTATCGATTATATATATATAGCCCAGTAAATACTATCAACATATCAGATGTTATAGGGTAAGATGCCCTATTATCGTCCCCCAGTCACTTTTAGGCCCCTGGAAGTTGTAATTTTCAGTGAGAATCTACCAAATTTGGATTTTAGATAAGCTAACTACCCATGCACAGAGAAACATAGGCAAATATCGTTAAAAAATGTAACGATGCGAAAAATTGTTTGTTTCAAAAGTATCAAACAAATGCAAAGGAAAAAAAATGGTCCCAATTTCGTCCCCCCAAAAAATCCAATACGCAGAGGCTTAACTTATAACTAAATCAAAATTTATTTCTAAATGAGTAAGTAATTTAATTTACATTAAAGTAAGGCACAAAGAAATGTAATAATTATCAGTGGAAGAATAACATAACGAAAGATTAGCCATCCAAACATGAGGGAAAAAATTGAAAAAAAATGTCATGAAAAAGCATTCTTAATTTTGTCCCCGGGACGAAAATAAGAACTGCCATGGGGACGAATGGGACCATGCTACTTCCCAATAGGACGGAGCTTCAGTTCCCGTAAGATCAGCTGAGCGTCCTAAAACTCACTGTATGCTACTGTCAGCATCTTACCAAAGTAAAATACATGCAATGAATAAGAAATACATACTTACAGTACACTAAAAAACGTTCTACAAACGACGTAATAAGAACTCAGGTCCTCTAAAAATAGGAAATTCGCCGTCTTTAATTTATGTATGCGTCTTGGTGAACGAAATTTTCAATACTGACCCATTTTATCTTCCGCCCCCTGTACCTTGCGTCATAAGTGCCGCCAATTTCGCAGAAGCGGAGAAGTTAAGAAGGACGAAATTAGGAGAGGGCACGAAATATGGGCACTTTACCCTAATATCGACAAGAAAAATGCTACAGTTCATCTGACTACATAAACAAAGGTAAGACGCTTTTCTAAGAATTTTAGAATAATTAAAGTAGTTAAAAAATATATAAATTTATTGTTTTTTCTTTCTAATTGACTCACCTGATTCCTTGGTCGTGGTAGTTCCAGCCTGACTAGAGCCAGAAGCTGCAGATTTAGCAGATCCAGCCACACCTGACGTGCTTACTTCAGCAGTTGGCACTTCATCTCCTAGAATGAGGAATAATAGTTAAAAAAATATTTAAAAGGAATAATTAATGAATTATTAATTTAACGTTGATCTTAACTATTCCAGACAAATTCTTAGCACTTTGCACTCGTATGTCCAGCCGGACTGGACATCATCTTTATTTGCAAAGTTTGTTTTTGGCACCAGTAATAAAGGAAAATAAAATATGCCTTATTTAATTCGAGCATTTTTGATATTGTATAATTGTATGTGTGATATTGTATATAAACTTCTTTTTAAAAAGTGGTGCCGACCGAATAAAATTTGTGAAGAGACGCCGAAGTCGAAAGGGTTAAGAATGTTTATATTTAATATTTTTTAAGAGAAGAAATTTTTGAATAAAAAATGAATAGAATAAAGAAAGTAAATAGATAACATTTCTTAGGCAAGAAAAAAAAATTTCTAATATAATACACGACATCAGAAATGCACAGCAAAAAGAAAATGCAGCATTCCATAAATAATTATTGCACCAATCGACAATGTAGAGGAGCAGACATAGGGGAAGGGTTGTTTTCATGCAGCTGCTGTTTTTAATTGTTTTGTTGTCCATTGTAATCGTCACCTTTGAAAATCATAGAAAACATTGCATTTTCATTTTGAATTTTACATTATGAACAAACATGTAAAAATAGATAACGGACATTTATTTGTGTTCCAGATTCATTCTTGAAAAACACGACACCATTCCCATTCTTGCTGATATTCTCATTTTGTATATCTCCCATGAACAGCAGCATGCTCCTTTTGTTTTGCTCAAATGAAGCAAATAACTGCCCTTACCTTATGACATGCCCGGCAACCGATCATTCAGTCTTTTATTTATACGATACTGTTTTAAGGCCTAAACTTAATACGTATTCATTTGTGTTTAAGAAAAAACTGTTTTTGAGTTATTATTTGATAAATTTAAAATTATTGTAATTCATAGCTACAAAATGCACATTTTTCAGCTTATTGGAATCAGCATAATCGAAAAATGGTAAAAGAAAAAGAAAACTGCCCAGTAACTGATGACATTGAGCTCACAGGCTATTTTCACTAATTGTATATTATACTCTTATTTCAAAGCATAATGCACCTCAAAAAATAAATGAAGGGGATTAGCCCCCGTTTTACCCCCTTTATACTTAACCAATGAACTTCCAAATCTAATCAGGGGAGCTCCTTAACATACTAAACTGATATGCCAAATTTGAAGTAAATCAGATAATTCAGCATGAAAAAATATTTCGCTAAATTAAGGGTGGTATTCTCCCCCATTTTCCCCTTTATACTTAACAAATGAACCTTCAAATGTAATCAGGAAAGCTCCTTATCAGAATGAACCTAGAAAAAAGTTAAAGTAAATTAGATAATTCTGCATGAAAATCGATCTATCTGAAGTAAGGGGAGGGA
The DNA here is from genome assembly GCA_963932465.1 of Maratus speciosus. Taxonomy (NCBI): domain Eukaryota; kingdom Metazoa; phylum Arthropoda; class Arachnida; order Araneae; family Salticidae; genus Maratus; species Maratus speciosus. The sequence goes on along the minus strand of OZ010797.1, from coordinate 42,944,827 downwards.
ACTTGCCTCCCTTTCCCCCTTTTATACTTAACCAATGAACCTCCAAATCTAACGAAGGAAGCGACATATCGGAATAAACCGTTATATCAAATTTGAAGCAAATCGAGTAATTCTGCATGAAAAACCCATTTATCTAAATTAAGGGGGGACTAGCCCCGTCCCCCCTTTATACTTGACCAATAAAACTCCAAAACTAATCAAGTCAGCTCCTTAACATAATAAATCGGTATACCAAATTTGAAGCAAATCGAATATTTCTGCATGAAAAACCCATTTATCTAAATTAAGGGGGGGTCTATCCCCCTTTCCCCCTTTATACTTAACTAATGAACCTCCAAATCTAATCAAGGCAGCTCTTTAACATAATAAACCGATATACCAAATTTGGAGCAAATCGAATAATTCTGCATTAAAAACCCATTTATCAAAATTAAGGGGGGTTAGCCTCCTTTTCCCCTTTATACTTAACTAATAAACCTGAAAATCTGATCAGGGAAGCTCCTTAATATAATAAACTGGCACACCAAATCTGAAGCAAATCGAAGAATTCTGCATGAAAAACCCATTTATCTAGATTAAGAGGGGGGGGACTAGACCCCCTTTTCACTCTTTATCCTTAACCAATGAACCCCCAAAACTAATTAGTGAAGCGTTTTATTAAAATGAACCTAGAAAAGAAATTTGAAGCATATAGGATGCTTCTATCAAGAGTTATCGCGTTACGTACATACAGAACCGGCGCGGCGGGCACATTATCTGTCATGCTTTGATAGCCTGTGAGCTAAAAACTACACTTCCTTTCTGAAATTTGGGTTTCGTGTTATGAACTAACAAATAAAAATCTATAATGTGAAGTGGCTATTTTCTAGATTAAAATTGAAAATTCATTTCCTGCTATTTCAGGATTGCTAAATATAAAGAATGAAGGGCCCCTACTTATGGCTTTTCAGGTTTTCAGGCTTTTCACTTTTGTTAAAAGAAATTCTTAATTTGGAATTGAAAATAGTAAGTCTACAGCAAAATAATATTTTTTATGTAAAATTAATAGTACAAAACTTTTCGGCTAAATAATTTGAAATTTGGTGTCTAAGATGTAACTTAAAATTATGTCTGAAAAAATACTATCTTAAAATTGGGTGTTGCCAGTGGAAATATTAAAAAATTTTATTAAGAAGTTCAGTATGGAGACTACCACTTTTTTATACCGTTTAAAAATACACATGACTAGTTGTAGAATTGTATTTTCTACGATTATTTATAACAAAATTAGAAGAGAGTGCTTGCCTTTTTTGTATGTTAAAAAGAAGAAAAAAATACAATCAGTAGCAGGATAATTATTAGTAAAAAGTTTTAAGGTATCCGCACACCTTCGGAAGTGATTTTTTTTTTTAATTTTTGAAATTTTCACTTCTTATCCATTTTTACTTTCTTCTATCTTTACAAGAAGGAAGTATTGGATTCGTGAAAATATTCGACTTTCGGTTTTCGACGGATTGACACGTTTTAGGGGTCAGAGATTCCGCAAAACATTTTTTTACAAAATGTCTGTCTGTGAGTCTGTCTGTCTGTATGTGACACAAATTTCGTGGGCGCTCTATCTCAAGAACATGGAATCTCATCATGGAATCTGCGCTCTATCTCAAGAAAAGCATGTAATTTAATAAAAATTTATATTAAGTTCGTCCCTGATATAAGTTGGTGCTAATAAGATTTTGGTGTAAATCGCTCAACAGGTGGCGCTGCTATGCAACATTTTTCACGATTTCCTCAATAGCTCAATCTCCAGAACTAATGCACGGATTTTCATCAAACATCAGATTCAGTTAGTCCTTGACATGAATTGACGTTTTATACATTTTAGTGCAAATCGTTCAACAGGTGGCGCTGCTATGCTGCATTTTTTGTAATTTCCGCAATAGCTCTATCTCAAGAACTAATGCATGGATTTTCAAGAAATTTCAAATTCAGGTATACCTTGATATAAATTAGTGCTGTTTATGTTTTGGTGTAAATCACTCAACAGGTGGCGCTGCCATGCTACATTTTTCAGTATTCCCGCTATAGCTCTATCTCAAGAACTAATGCATTAATTTTCATCAAACTTCAAATTCAGATATATTTTGATATAAATTGGTGGTAAATTGATGTAATTTCTTGTACTATTTAAATGATTTAATTGACGTGATTTACATAGAAGAAAGTTTTGTGATGGCCACAACATACTAGTTTATAATGACATTTACTTTAAAAGTTTGAAAAAAATATAAACATTTTAGCAATTACCCTGAAATATTTTTTAAAGAAAAATAGTCAACATTGTGTCAAAAATTGACATTTCCGCAAAACATGATAACTCAAAAATGAAACAATGTATTGACATTTTGTAAATTGCATAATAAACAAAATAACTTTCTCTAGAACTTAGACTACACACATTATAATCGCATCTCTATCTCAGATAATATGGCAGTTAAAGTACTAGTGTAATGAAGAATTCGCAACATTTGTCTCAAGTTTGTCATTTATACCAGTGTAAATATAAAACTATTTAATATATTATCATGAGTGTAGTCTATTCCCTCAAAAGACATTTATAAAAGAAGGACAGAAAATTTCGTGGCATTTCATGCACAATGTTTTGTTTTAGGATATTTTGCGTATAGTAAAAATCTGAAAAACTTCATTTTGAGAAAAAGCTAAAACTAACTTTTAAACACAATTCAAAAGCTGTAATAACTGTAACTTTAAACGGCTGTAACTCGGGTTCTATTTTAGATACAAACAAAATTTAAGCAGATTTCGGTAGATAAAGCTTTAGATTTTAACATTATTGCAAAAATGAAAAATCGATATTTTGATCAAAAATTACATTTTAAAGGTGTTTGGATACCTTAAAATCTATATAAAAAAAATTTCAACATACAAATTTATTAGAGAAAATGAAAGAGTTTCACATACACTTTTAATGTACAACTGGAAATCATACCTTGTAACATAAAAATACTGTAAGAGATTTAAAAGAAGATAAAGTTTTCAGCTAAATGTTTCAGTAGCCAGTACATTTCTATAGAAAACAAAAACTGGTATAAATGACAAATGATCAAATTGGTCAAAAAATGTTTATATATATTATTGGCACTATTTAAAAAGAAATTCCAACTCTATAACAAATCTGTTTGTATAACTAGTATAAAAGAAATTATTTTAAATAAATTTCCTGCATTTTGGACAAATTATAACCAGATGTATTTAAAAATTTATGAAATTAAAAATTCTTTATGAAATTTGTCACTTTTCTAGCATATCAAATCCTCGTAAGGGAAAAAAAAAAATATTAGAACACCAATTACGTATCTGGACGTAGGAACTATATTTCAATCAAATACGATGACAGTTTTATAGATTATAACTTTACGCTTTTTTTCGAATATTAACTTTTAAAATCCAAATATTTAATAAATATTATAAAATTAAGTTAACATGTTTAAATTTATACACGTATTGTGTTTCTACAAAACAAATCAAAGACAAAATTTTACTTCGAAAAATAAAAAAACTTAATGATAATTGTCTGAGCGAAGCGAAGGCTAATACTCAGCGAAATATTACTGTCCGGACACATTACTACTACGATGGATATTAACGCCATGTCCTACTAAAAAAAAAGCCTAATAAAAACCTTTCGTCAAGCATAACTCAAAAAATATTTGTCGGATTTCGTTTCTGATTGCATCAGAAGGTACCTATGAGGGTCGCCTACTGAATGCACCTACTATGAAAAATAAGTTCCAAACCGTTTAAAAATTATATGGAAAAAACTGATAAAAAAGCACAATTTATCTGCATACGTCACAGAAATTTGGTGTGCGTCACTTTCACCGGTTGATGTTTTCGTAGACAACTGGTTTGAACACATGGAGCAAATAAAAAACAAAAATACGAACGCATTAATATTGAATAGATCAGTTTCAACCACGTGATCACAAACCTTGCAACAACCCGTGGCAACCAGTTTTGGTGGGCAAACAAATAATAATACAGTACTCCGTACCACGGTGACCGTTTTTAGCCTGTTGTATAAAATCTGGCCTGTTGTATGACATACAATTGTGGATGATTAAAACAAAAGTCATGAGTGTTTATTGCTCCGGGAGGTTACCTTTCTCTGGATTTCTGTATGTCTATCATACAGCATGCAATTTTCTTTTAAAGGATGATATTATTATGCAGTAAAACCTCCATAACGGACACACCCGATTAGTGGACACCACTATTTAGGGGGCATTTTTTCGATTACCAACCATTAAATAACTGTACATTTTTTACTCTCAGTAGCGGACACCTCCAAATAGAGGACAAATTCTGCCCTCCCGAGGTGTTCGCTATTCAGAGGTTTTACTGATAAAACCTCCATAGCGGATACCTCTATTTAGCGGACATTTTTTCGATTACCAACTCTTAAATAACTGTACATGTTTTACTCTCAGTAGCGGTCACCTCTAAATAGAGGACAAATTCTGCATTCTCGGGGTGTCCGCTATTCAGAGGTTTTACTGTATATAATATTGATAGTTATTTTACAGGGCCACACAAAAGAATAAGAATATATGAAATGAATATAAACTAAATTCGGGATTGGTAGATCGCTGATGGTAATGTAATTTTAGGATGTTGTTACAGTCATCCGCAGCAAGTTTTTAGAGTTTTGTTCATCTAACGAAACCCTACCTGTCTCACTCCTTTGTCTGTCTGTCTGTCTGTCTGTCTGTCCGTCTGTCTGTCCGTCTGTCACAGAGCCCGTTCTCAGAAACTATACATGTCGGACACTTGAAAATTTGCATACTTATAGCTGAACACCACACATCAAACGGCAAATAATAAAATTTTGAAAAAGTCTAATATTTAACCCTCTGGGCTCTAACTTGTGTATTTTAAGCAATTTTTCTAACTCAGCCCCTAATTTAATTAAGTTGGAGACATGAAATTTTGCATAATTTAGCTGAACATCTCACATCAAACGACAAATAATAAAATTTTGAAAAAGGTTTAATATTTAACCCTCTGCGCTCTAACTTTTGTATTTAAAGCAATTTTTCTAACTCAGCCCCTAATTAAGTTGGAGACATAAAAGTTTGCATACATATAGCTGAACACTAGCGATAACACTATAAATCATAAAATTTTGAAAAAGTCATATTTAACCCCCCGGTCTCTAACTTCTGTATTTTAAGCAATTTTTCTAACTCAGCCCCTAATTAAGTTGGAGACATGACATTTTGCATACTTATAGCTGAACACCTCACATCAAACGACAAATAATAAAATTTTGAAAAAGGTCTAATATTTAACCCTCTGGGCTCTAACTTGTGTATTTTAAGCAATTTTTCTAACTCAGCCACTAATTAAGTTGGAGACATGAAAGTTTGCATACTTATAGCTGAACACTTGCGATAACGCGATAAATCATAAAATTTTGAAAAAGTCATATTTAACCCTCTGGGCTCTAATTTGTGTATTTTAAGCAATTTTTCTAACTCAGCCCCTAATTAAGTTGGAGACATGAAATTTTGCATACTTATAGCTGAACTCCTCACATGAAACGGCAAATAATAAAATTTTTAAAAAGTCTAATATTTAACCCTCTGGGATCTAACATGTGTATTTTAAGCAATTTTTCTAACTCAGCCCCTAATTATGTTGGAGACATGAAAATTTGCATACTTATAGCTGAACACCTCACATCAAACGACAAATAATAAAATTTTGAACAAATCTAATATTTAACCTCTAATATTTTGTCTCGCGCAATTTTTAAATTTAAACTGTTTTGCAATACTATTTTTTGTTCATTTTGCATAATAAGTGTAATGTGACGCAATTTCTTCTATTTCAGACTTCTAACGCATGTTAATGAATTTATTTTACAATATCCTTTCTCTTTCAAAATTCACATGTAAATATAGTTTTAATGGCGTAATTTCCAATAAGTGCCTGCTTTTTATACCTAATTATTTAATTCTAATTTGAAGGTTTTTTTCTGTTTATAATAGTAACGTGTAAATAATTTTTTTTTTTTTTTTTTGAAGCAAACATTATTGTTTGCGCTATTTATACAGTTGGCAACAGTTTAAATTAATACCATTTTCTAAAATATGTAAAAAATATCACTCAAGATGATGAACATTTAAATTTAAAATAGAAATAAAACCTCAAAAAATGAGTCAAATTAAAAAAATTAATGAAATCTGCACACCGGGATTTTCTATTGAATAAAATGATCTAAAAATGATTAAATTCACATGTATAGCTTTTGCTCCTATAAATTTTTTTTTTAATGTGACGATTTTGTCCAACTTTAGCATTAAATATCTCTTAAAATAATTCTTCGATTTGAAAACTGTATGCATTAGCGTGTTGATCAAACATTTCGCTATAATACCACCGATTTTCATATTTTTGTATGCAATAGTTTTCTTAATATTAACGAAGAAAGACCTCCGGTCACAAAAAATTCAAAACCGGCGGCGGCGGCAGTGACAGCGTTAGTTACTTTTTTTAGAATAGAGAGATAATATAAAAATGAAAACTTGTCTATCTGTCTGTTTGTAATTCTATAAAAATCCACAATTTGGAAGCCAAAATTTTGAAAAGATACGTTCATGTGTATTAAAACATGGCCAAGGAAACTAAAGAATCCGGAATCGAAATGATTTATAGTTAATTTTTAATTAATAAAAAACCATCAATTTAACAGCAATTTCTTATCAAATTTAAACATTTTTCGTTATAGCAGTTGCCAACAATTAAAAAACACAATAAAATTATTACTACAACAATTAATTTTCTACTGCAAGATTTCCACGGGAAAAATGAAAATGAAATAAATAGTTTGACGAATTTTTTAAAAAAGGTGAATATTACGTCATAACTTTTCTATTGCAAGATATTCACGTGAAATATGAAAATGAAATAAATGGTTTGACGAATTTAAATGAAAGTGAATATAACTTCATAATTTTTCTATTTCAAGGTTTCCACGTTAAAGAGGAAAATATTACGTCATATTGGAAATATAAAGGACGTGGTGGATAAAGTATAACGTCATATGAGTGTGAAAAATGTATTGAAGCATTATAAAAACCCGATTAGGGAAATATTGGCCTATTTTAACATTATTGTTTCAATTATAAATTGAAATAAGTTCATTTATAGCTGTATTCTTTTGCGTCTGTTATATACATTTATACATTTTTATATAGCGTTTTCATATGATTCATTCATACAACATTTTGACTGCTTTTTTTAATGTTTGTTTTGTGTTGTATGTTAAATTTTGAAATTGATTTTTCAGAACAAACATCCTTCAAATTCTGGGCAATGCCGGCACTTTAGTTTGTAACAGATAAATGGCTTTTGTATCTGTACATCTAATGCTAATATTATAAAGCGTTATAATATTATAAAGTATATAATATTATTAATGCTTGTTCGTTTGTGAGGTGTTATCTCTGAAACTACATAGCCAACTTAAAAAAATGTTGGTGGCCATCTCTGCTCCGAAAAAAAGACTATTTTATGTCAGTGCAAGAACCTACAAAAAAGTTCTAAAATTGCGATTTCTGTGATATTGATTGGGTTAGAAACTTTAAATTTGGTGCGGTAGTTACTTTTAAGATGTAAATACTCGCAATGAACGCTCTCTAAAAGATTCAATTTGACGGATAACGTAAAAATTTCTAGAAAGGTTCTAAACTATGATTTATTTGGAATACTGAAATTTTTGGGATACTGTTGGGGTTAGAAACTAGAAATTTGGCATGGTAGTAATTAATAAGATGTAAATGCTCGTTGTAGAACGAATTCTAAAAAATAGAAAGACTAAACAAAGCGGAAAAAGGTCTAAAGATGATCTAAGTAACGAAGTACATGGAATTGTTAGGAATATAAACATGAAAATTGACATGGCTGTATTTATCATGACGTAAATTCTCGCAATAGAACAATTTCTAAAAATGTCGCTATATAAAATAGTGCAAAAACATAAAACTTTCAAAAATTTTCTATTTCTGTGTTATTGCTGAGCCCAAAATCTTGAAATTTTGCTTCGGGTTAGTTTTAAAATATACAATTGTCTCTATGAATGGTTTCTAAAAAATTTAAAATTTAAAAAGATGAAATTAACGGAAAGCGATCTCAATTACCATTAATTTGGAATTAGTAGGTACAGCAACTTTAAATATTTCATAATGCTGCATTTCCTCCGCAAAACATGCAATTTAAATGCAACAAAACAGATAGATACCCACCTAGCATTAAATAAATTGTGTAAATATTAAATAAAGACCTGTATGAAACAGTGAGTAGGTTGCCCGAAAGTACTTCTTAAAGTGTTCCTTCTCTAGGCTTTTCTCTCTCTCGCCAAGGCCACTAACAGAGGGAAGTGCCGTTTTAAATGTGATTTGAATTTTTTATCCGATTCATTTTTCTAGACATTCTATCATAAGGTCATATTCTCAATTATCATTAGTAGCTTTTTTATATATTAACATATTCTGGTGAAATTTTATAATCGGGATCATATTGGCGTATGTTAGCTTGCATGATTTCCTGAATAAATATGTATGGATTTGTAAATTACTTCAAATGACACTTTGACAGCTCAAAAGTTATGCAGACGATATATTCAGTTCTTGTGTCATACTTTATGTTGTAATCATTGCCGATTTCTTTTATTTAATACATGCTAAATACAGCTCAACTTGTGCAGAATATGTTTGAAAACAAAACAATACAGCGTATGTAGTGGCCAGCATACACTCATCATTTAAATCCGATCAAGCATATCTAAAACACACTCTAACGAAGCATTGCATGCCACTGTTGATGTATTCGGTACTTTGATACTATATTAGATTTTGAGGAGAGAATTCCTTAAATGTTATCGACAACCTCATTGCATCTGTGGAAAACAGATATTGTACAATATTAACTATTCCGGGGGAGCACACACCATATAAAGCATAGTCCATTCTTTTTTAAAATCATATATTTGTCATTTAAAGTTACTCAAATTGGTGCAGAGCGTCTGATTATGCTCTTGACATCATTTAATACAGTTAAAATTCCGATATAAGTAATTTAGTGTTTCATTTTCTATTTTACTTTTAATATATTGCGTACTTTCAATTTTATATGCATGCATGGCTGTCTTGAATGGTTTGATTTCCCATTTTTTTAAACAGTGTATATGAATTTATATATAAGATTTTGTAATTCTACGATTCGTTTATTTTTATCACTTCAGTTTATCGCAGTATATGGACAATTAAAGATAACATCTCATTTTCTTTGCTTCCACATGTTATTATTAAATCTATGTTCTCAGTAATATCGCTCAGACTAATCCCTCTGAGGGAAGTCCTAGTTTAATAATATACGACCTGAATTTGCATATACAGTCTAAGTGTGACTTTAATAGTAGATTAAAAACACTTTGCTAAAACTGGGTGTTGCTAGTGATACATTGCTAGCAAAAAGTATAAAAAATAGTGAACGACCCCCAAAGCTTTATTTCTCTATGCCTTGTAATAAAATACATTATCCTTAAGAGATTGTCTGTAGTTTTTTTCCCCTCTACGATTATTTGTAGAAGAATCAGTGGTACTAGATGTTCACTTTTTTTAACTTCCGTTTTATCCCAAAATTGTTAAAAGTGATTAAAAAAAAAAGAATTTCTTTCTAAACTAGATGGGGGTTTTATTTTGTTGCAGTTATGCATTTGATATAAATATTTATTGGACATTAAAACAATAATTAAAAAATACATATTAAACAAAGGTTTCTGAGTATTGTTCTCTCCCTTCCCTTTTCTTTAGTCGCTGAAGAACTAAAATTAAATCTGTGAGTTGCAACATCTAAAATGAATCAATTGTTTCTGTGTTAAACCGTGTGCAAAAAATTTCAGAGAGAGTAGCACAATAATAATGAAAATAGAACTCATTTTGAAATTTGAAATATTGATTTTTTAAATCCGATTTTAGCCAAAAGACACATTTTGTAGGATTTTTATCACAAAGTTTCAAATGCAAATTTTTGTTCATCCCTATTAAAGTGCAATAACAATTTCTTAAGACAACTGTTGTCCGTTCAATTCATTTCCCTAAAACAGAGATTAGTTTTTAAATCCTTATAAACCATGGTAGTTATAGGGTTTCTGCTGTCTTTGTTTTAGTTATCATTTAACTGCCAGTGTTTCCGGTTAATAATCATGGTGTTGTTTGATCACGGAAACCTCTATGATTTCATAAACCGAAAATGATTATTCTGAAATATAGCTAGTAAAAAGTTTACCAAAGTAAAAACCGCGTATATAGTCATTTTATGTTCTATTTTCAGTCAGTATACAAATACTTACTGGCACTTACGGCAGATGTCGAGCTCTTCATCGTGCAAATAACTGTCAGGGTACCCTCCGGCACGAGTTCTGTTCTTCTCCTCTTAAGTTCCGATCTCGATATGAAGCGAGATAATACATGATAGATTCCCATGAAAGTTTTCCCAAAGTCTTTTATACAATATTCTTCGTTATATTTTTCTCCTTTCACAGTTTTGAGTGAAAGAGATAATGTCTGTTTGATGGAACGATTGGAAGGATATTTGCAGAGTTCCAGATCCACATGTCCAGAAGAGTTACTTATACTCGCACCAATCGGGTAGATCCTCAACCACCATCGTTCACCGCTGAATGAGAAATCAGGACTGCAGTAGCCTGCGCCATCCCTCTCAGGAAGAGTGAAGAAATGTTCAATCTTCCACCCGACGACGAGATCCACTCCGCTTACACATGTCGAAATTATTCCTCTTTCGTCTGACATGGCGAGGATCAGGCTCTATACACTCGATTCTTTCGAGAGAAGAGTCCTCTTTTCCAAATGTTCCAGTTGCAAATAGTCATCTGAAAAGAGAACAAGTTGGAATTGCTCGTCAAACGTGGCTAATGAGGTGCGTTCGTACTATAACTAATTTTATAAATATTTTTTGCACAGCATATTGTACTGAATGTATATTTTAGTGCACTTCATAAGGGAATATCAATTTCATTCTGTTCCAAAGGCTATAACATCCTTAAAATGCACTTGAAATATTTTTTTTCCATGGGCCTTAATGTAATGGAAATCTTTTGACTGTCCCTGTAATTAAACTATACATCCGATTTTCATAAAATTTGAAACAACTTAACAAAATTTTGCCACAATTATATATTTAAAATTTCAGACCATTCGGGAGGCTGAAACATCATTAAAATACACTTGCAATAACTTTTTCCCATTGGCCGTAATGTAACGGAAAACTTTGATTGTCCCTGTCATTAAACTATACATCCGATTTTCATAAAATTTGAAATGACTCGACAAAGTTTTGCAAGAATTATGTATTTAAAATTTCAGACCATTCGGGAGGCTGAAACATCATTAAAATGCACTTGAAATATTTTTCCCCATTGCCCGTAATGTAACGGAAAAATTTGACTGTCCCTGTCATTAAACTATACACCCGATTTTCATAAAATTTGAAATGACTCGACAAAATATTGCAACAGTTATATATTTAAAATTTCAGACCATTCGGTTGGGTCGTTTTTGCTCTGTTATATGCGGACGGACAGACAGACGGGCTGAACGACGACTATAGGTGCTACGTATTTTTATAATTACGAACGCACCTAAAAAACCGTGTCAACAGAATCACTGCATTTGAGGTGTTCAGAAGACAATCTGACTAACTCCATTTTAAGTGGCGTTTTTTTAAACAAAAGTATATTGCAAATTTTCTATATATTGATACAGTGATAAAAAGTTAACCTTGATTAAAAGGAAAGGAATGAGTTCATTCAAAATATCTCGAGAAAGAATATTATATCTACCCTATATATATAAAATCCTAATGAAACGAATTTATGAAACGGATATTATGAAACGACTGAATTGAAACGAATTTATGTAACGATTCTATGAAGCGACTGATTAAACAACTGATCATGTTTCACGGCGATTTCTCCTAAAATATGTAACACTTTGCGATGAAATTAACACCAAAAATCCGTATTGATCCACAGATCTCAAAACTGGCATTAAAATTTTTTAATTCGAATTAGTTTTCGAAATATTAATTTTTTCTAATTTTAAATAGTTTTCTCTAATGATGGCAACTCAAATTTTAATCATAACAGATATTTTTTTTCACATTTTAGAAAAGGTTATTATTTTAAACTAACTTGGCGACCAGTTTGGCCTCCCTTAAATGTATGCTAAGAAATGTATCATGTTACTTTTAATCATAATTCAATTTACTTGAACAATCTTTCGCCAAATCGAAAGATTCTGATAGAGAAATCAAGAACTCGGTATTTTATGTTAGCGAGACGCAGGTGATAAATCGCCAAACATTTTTTCCGTCGCATTTTTTTTTTTAAATTTCATTTAAAATATAATTCTTTCATTCGTTTTATTTAAAATACAAAACTTTTATTTAAAACTGAAACGGTACTTTTCCGTTATCGGACATTATGGCAGAATATATGTTAATGCGCCAATTATTTCAACCCTGATCGTGAAAAGGATTTTTAATTTTATGCCAGCAGTTTAATATGAGTTTTATTTTATTAATTTATTGTATAACAGTTATTTTAAGTATATATTTGTGGTTTAACAAAATAATTAGAAAAGTCTGTAATTTTCAAATGTTATATTTTTTAAATGCTCACTTTACTATCGACAATGTCTTTTCTTTTATTTTTCAAATGTTTAAATTCACGTGATTTTCATTTTGCGCTTGGCGACTATGGTGTCCGTATATCGGAAAAGTACCACTAAAACATTTAAAATTGATGGCTTTCACTTCTTTAAAAAAAAAAAAAAAAAAAAAAAAAAAAAATTAGGCACAGATGTCATATACGCACCGGGGTAACGAATTGGCACCAAAATGTCATTATTTTGATTGACATGGTAACCCGGCTATTGTTGTTTATTTAATAATAAATGTTTATTTTATTATTAAATAAAATAAATTTCTTCGAACGTTTGAAATATAAACTCAATAAATTCAATATCTCCCTAGTCACAAAACCTTCTATGAAATTAAAAAATATAGTATGCAAGAAAATAGATCCATTAGAGTCAAACCAGTTATCAGGAGTATACGAAATACCCTTCACAAAAGAAGATGGAACAAAGCAGTTTTATATAGGTATGACAAGTAGAAAACTTAAAACCAGAATCAAAGAACATATAGCAGACATCAAGTACAACAGAAGAACCACAGCTTTGGCCAGATTATGCAGCGAAGAACCGTTACAGATCGATTTTAAAAATAGCAAGTTACTTTATACATCAAGATTTTATTTACCCTCCATAATCCGAGAATCAATAGAGATATTTTTACACAACAAGAATATTTGCAATGATTCAGTGTCCCTTGATTTACCTAAAATTCGGAAAGATATGCTATGTAATTTTAATAACAATAGTAAAAATTAATCCACACTCGCAAATAGCCTAGATAATTTTATTTTTATTTTATGTTTTGCAATGTTTTTCACTATGCATGCTGTCTCGTAACATTGTTTACCATGTTATTGTTTTGTTAAATTATATGAAAATTAATCCACGCTCACAAATAGCTAATTTAATTTTATGTTTGCAATGTTTTTCATTATGCATCATGTCTCGTGACATTGTTTACTATGTTTATTGTTTTTAAATTATGTGAAAATATTTTCTATCATAAATGATTTTGAAAATGTCGCCGTTGGTGCGACGAAACGATCGTCAATCTTAATAAAGATATTTTATCACTTTTTATAGCATTATTTTATTTAATCTGTTTATTTACTTTTATTTCTTTTTTAAAATTATATGAATTATTTTGTTCTATAGTTATCAATTATTTTTTTTTTGTTATTTCCTTTTGAAAATAATAGAAAATAATAAAAAAATACAGTATTACTTAGTTATTGCTTCGACCAATTTCGCCAAATTATATAAATTGCCAAACCTCTTGCCAGATTATACAAATTGACATAGTTTTTATTTTAAATAACGAAAGAACAAATAAATTAGAATAACATTAATAAATATACAAATAAAACGGCGAAATAAAAATCGCTTGATGACGTAAACACGTGTAACTTGCTTAAAGTCAAGTGAATGTGACATTTACGATCAACCATTATTGGCATTTAATCTTATAGTTTGGCGATACATTTTTGGTCGACGGGATAACTAAGTAGTACCAAAAATACATATGTAAATGGTATTCGAAAACGATGTTTACGCCAAATTTTCGTAAGAAAAAAAATCACGCCAAACCTGCGGTGCGTATATAACATCTGGCCAAATAATAAATAGTGCAACAAACCATGACATTTAATTTCAACTTCAAATCAATGTTTTAATTTACCACTCGAAAAATAAAAAAATTGGTAACTGGCGAGTTGAAAAAAGCTATTGGCGAGATTTGCACCCGGCTAGCGTAACAGTACCAAGAATTCTTTGCGATTATGGTAAATTTTATGTAGTTTTATTCGAAAAAAAAAATTTGATCGTTTAATCAAAATGGAAAACTTTTGGCACAGATGTCAATATACGGGCCCATATTGGCGCGATTTTTTTCTGACGCCAATGTCATATACGCAACGGGTACTTAACTGGCGCCAAAGTATCGTTATTTTGCTTGATATGGTAAGCTGGATGTTGATGCTTTCCCCAAATTGGCGTCGAAAAAAAATCGCGCCAATATGGGGCGCATATGACATCTGTGCTAAACTTTCATATAAAAGGCGAGGATGAGCCAGACCGTATTTGTTTATGGCAGTTGATAACTTGAACTATTATAATATCGATTAAATGATGGCGATAGAATAATATTTGCGACTTATCACCTGTGCCTGGCTAACATTAAAGTACCAAAATGGCACCTAGAGTATAAAAAGCGAAGTGGTCCGCCCTGTTGATGATAGTCACATGACTTAGGCTACTGTTGTAGAGATTGTTTTAAAATATAGCAAGCTAGTCCTCCTATAGCAAGCAAGTCCTCCCTTAATTAGGAAAAAATCCGCCGGAAGGAAAGGCTGTAATACCGATTTTTGTGCGATTTTGAATATTGTACCATCGAAAAGTGTATGAAGTTATGCATAGAATTGAACAAAATTTTCTGTGTATGTTTTTGGTCATGGCAAGAAGGTCCTCCCTGAATTTGGAAAATCCGCTGGAAGGAAGCGCGCGATTTTTGTGCCATTCTCAATATTGTATCATAGCAGAAATTTAAGATGAAAGTCGAAGTTGATATAATATTGAACTAATAAAAATGAAATATTGACAATTGTAACAACATTTTGAAATATTAAAATATATGAGATAGAAGAAGGTTTTGGGGTTGGCACATCCAACTAGTTTTAGTTATTATGGGGAAATGGCAACAAAAATATTTAATAGTCTACTATTTTCCAACTATTATTCCTTTACTTTCTACAGAAATGGAGTACTTCAGTTGCCAACATTAAAAAATTTTCGTTAAAAACCACAAATAAATTATTATCTGAAAAATAAATGGAGATGCAGTTTTCAAACAAATATTGGGTGAGCGCAAAAGTTCTACCCGTTTTTTAGTGAAAACCAAAAGGTGAAGAACACAAAAAGTTAAGCACCTATGAATTCACGCATGCACCATCATTATGTATGACCTCTTGCCATCTGCCTGGTAGTAAGTTAATCCCACGTCGACAAAACTCCTCTGTTTCACAGTTAAAATACTGTCTTAACGCCGTTTTTACAGTCTCCACATCACTGAAGGTTCGGTGAGCAAAGGCGTTTTGTAACGATCAAAAAAGGGGATAAATCGAAGGTGCAAGGTCGGTGCTATACGCCGGCTGAGGTAAAAGTTTCCAACTAAGCCCCAGTAATTTTTGCTGAGTACTTAAATCAACATGAGGGCAGGCTTTATCGTGTTGAAAGAGAACCCCTCTGCAATTGATGAATTCTGGCCGTTTAGACGTGAATTTTGCTCACAATTTGTCCAATTGTTGGCAGTAGAGGTCTGCCTTGATTATTTGGTTTGGTGCAAGGGCCTCCTAGTTGGTTATTCCCCTGGAATTAAACTACACACTGAGAAAACATTTTTGGAATGGGGTCCTCCTGTTTAGGTCGATGTTGTACCCTCTAAAACATCGGCACATGGACCATTGACGCTTCATATTACGGTACAGTACCCCCTTCTCACCATCCGTTACAATTTGGTTCAAAAATGGTTCTGTACTGTTACAGGATAGCAAAAAAACACACAGGTGCTGATCCTCTCTTTTCGTTGCCTTACTGTAAGCTGGTGTGGTACCCACTGATCGAATTTGTTAATGAAGCCAAGCGCATGCATCCATCTTTTGACTGTTATTCTGTGTACCGAGAACGTTTCCGCTAATACTCCGACTGTTGGATGTGGTGAATTTGCTATGGCTTTTTCCATATCCTCGTCAGAATCCACCAATGGGCGCCCAAAACGGGAATGATCCTTACAGCTCCTGTCTCCGTCCCGGAATTTCCTAAACCAATGACAGCATATGCTATCGTCCACGGCATCTTCCCCATACACATGACAAATGCTGCGGCAAGCTCTAGCTGCTCTAACTGCTTTATCATACTCGTACCGTAAACAATGTCTGATATGATCTTGCTTGCTTGCTATGTTGTTTCCGGTTCCGCATGATTTCTTCTGACAAATGTTGTGCCTATACATACGCTACTGCTCCACGCGTTAGTATCCTCTTTCCTGTCCTCGAAACGCCATCTGTAACGACTGTATTCCACTTGACATTTTCATATTCTCAAAACAGGTAGAACTTTTGCACTCACCCAATACATTTAAAAGTACTTTTTTCCTATACGACGGTATAAAAATTGAAAATGTGCGATGCTTAGAAATTAAAATAATTGCAGTAGAGTATTTAACAGTACAATGATACATCAGTTTTGTTTTACGGCTGGCTTATATAACAGAACGTTATTTTTTAGAGACGACAATTTAATTGCTGGCCGAAAGAAATAGCATATCGGACGCTAATAATGACGTCATATTTAAAATGAATAACATAAATTATTTGAACTAATACTAATTAATAAGTTTCAATTCACGTTATATACAAATGAGAATTTTCTTTCAAAATCCACATTGTGTTTATCAGAAGAAAACATTTTTGTGGAAAAAAGGGGGGTTAAATGGATTAATATATATACTTTCACGCTATTTTCTCACATGAAAAGAATATTTTAATTTAGATTTTCAGAAAGGGTGAAAAAAAAGACGATTTATGTAAATTTTCGAAAACTAAAAACATATTTTGACACACTGAAGCTTCATGAATCAATTAATTTCGCAGAAAATATCTGTCATATATTCGTCTGTCAACATACTGGCATTTACAACCAAGGATGTCAATACAACAACCGTACATTTATGTGGATATATTGCTCTCTATGCAGAGGAATTGAATTTTTCTTACAAACTATACCATATAATTAATTAATTTTAAAAAATGGCAGTTGAAACGTTTCACGTAGGAATTTTTGTAAAAAGGTTAATGTGGTACAAATTATATTATATTTTTTCATGTAAAGCATCCTTTTTTAACTGACTTAAAAAGAGGATTTTATCATTCCGACGCGTATGTATATTTTAATTAAAGCAATACTGTATAGTTATTTTAATTTTTTCAAAGTGACGTCATAATTTAAGTATTGCGCGGTAGCGCAATACTTATTTATTTCCAGTGTCACTTCTCAATGTTAATTTAACATGGAAAAGCCTATGGAGATGATAACTTTTTCATTTTTTCTTCCCACCTTTTTGTCCCTGATGCCACTCATTTTTTATTCTTTACTAATTCTAATGATGTTATAAATTTAAAATGTAAAAACTTTTGCCTGACGTCAGGGTCAAAACGAATGGTAAAATGTCTTTGCATATGGTTGAATTATAACCCAAAGAGAAACATGGGCCAATTTTTGTTTACATTATTCAATTATTTTTCTTAATAATTCCAATTTTCGCTTTTTTCATTGAAAATCAACGGACATTTTTTCATAGAAAATGTAACATTTTTACTTCATTGTTCCAAAAATTTCAAAAACCGTAATAATAATTTATTTCTTTTTAGGTGAAAGATTTTCACGTGAAACATTAAATTGAGCTAGTTTTTATTTTTTTTTTTATTTTATTTTTTATTTTTTTTTTTTTTCAAAAATTAAAAAGGTGAATATGACGTCATAGTGGAAATAAAAAGGATATTTTCAGAATCAGTTTTTGCTTTGGTCAAGTTTATATTTTAGTAAAAAGTTTCTAATGGATAGCTATTTTTACGCAGGTAGCAAACTTAGTGGGGAATTGTATAACTTAAATTTTAAAATGTATCTTTTTTTCCGAGATGAGAACTATTTATACCCCAAGTTAAACTTAGGTAATAATTTTCTGATGTGTTTACATCACCCCTTGGGAGAGATTAAGGTTTAAAAATTTAAGTAAAACTTTTATTTTTTATTTTTTACTGTATCACAGCTATAATATTGTTAAATAATAGCAGTAAGGATTCAACACAATTTACATTTACATTCATAGCGTTCCTGAGTGGGGAATAGGGTATCTAAATTTAAGTGAAGTTAATTTTTTATGATTTGATTATAGATTTTTTATGTTCAGATTGGAAGTCTTTGTTTAAACTACCGCCACAGTGGTGAAACATTTTGAATTACACATTGTTAAACTGAATCCCACATTGTGATGCAATACCACATACATCAAAGCCTGATGATTATTAATTTTGAAATGCGTTCGTCTGAGTGCAGTAGTTATTGAAAAACTTGACCATATTAAACAAAAACATAATTTGAAGAACAAATTAAAAAAACAAAATTTATTTCCTACATTGTTTAAGCCCGAGAAGGGGCAGATATTGAGTTATTTCATTCAATTAGTTCTACATTTAATGTTAAATTTTTGTAACAAATTAGTAAAGCCAATTGAAGATTAAAAAATAAAAATAAAATTCATACAATATGATACTTAAAACACCCTTAAAAAATAGATTCCGTTCAAATGAAATCGAAATAAATCTTAGACTTCTTCCATTTTTAATTGAAAATATTTGTATTGCAGATTTTGTACTATGCTTATGACAATTGTGCATAAAATGATAAGATGCATGCAAAATACAAAACTTAAAAAAATGTCCAAGATTTATTTCGATTTCATTTGAACGGAATCTACTTTTTAAGGGTGTTTTAAGTATCATATTGTATGAATTTTATTTTTATTTTTTAATCTTCAATTGGCTTAACTAATTTGTTACAAAAATTTAACATTAAATGTAGAACTAATTGAATGAAATAACTCAATATCTGTCCCTTCTCGGGCTTAAACAATGTAGGAAATAAATTTTGTTTTTTTAATTTGTTCTTCAAATTATGTTTTTGTTTAATCATTTCACCAGCTTCGAAATTAGACTCGAAAGCTTAAACTAACAATACGCTTTTCAGAAATATTTTGCATAAAAAGTCGCATAATTTCAAAAAGCAATTTTAGCTTACATTTAAAATAGAGTTTCTTTCGTAAAATTTAGTATTTAATAAAATTAATGTTACAATGTTTTTCTAAAAGTAGAATAATATTGAATTTTATTAAGCAATTTCATGTTTTAAATAAATTAAAATGTATATTTTTGAATGATTCATGAAGATTTAAAAAAAAAAAAACCATATCGATAAGTATTATTCCGTAGAAAAAAATAACCTGGTGAAACGTTGTCATATTTTTAATCATTAGCCGGTTTTCATTTAGAAAATATTAGCATTTTATTAGCAGTTACACAGAATGGGGTAGTTTCCACAAAATTTATCGTTCCCAAATACACAAATTTAACATCCTCTCACCATGCAATCTCCCACAATGCTGGTTTCCGTAACGTTGAATAATTAGTACTTGAAAGTCGATGTAAGAAGTTTAGCAAGTAATTTTAATTGGAGACTAGGCTTTACATGTGACCTCGATTAATTATAAAGAGCCTATGTCACTAATTAAACAATAAATTCGCTTTCCACCTCACCCCTCGAATTTTTAAAGGCACCATGACTATCAAAAAACACAAGAGGAAGGCCAATGAAAAATCACGGTAATAATCAGTTATTCTTTTCTAAAATTTCTTTCGGTTTTATAATGTCTAAATGTCCTGTTAAAAATATTTTTGAAAGATAATCTTTGTCCCCCTATTGAAGCATATTCCTGCAAATTTCGAAGCTTCCATAATCGAAAATTACAACGCAACAATTGATATAAAAATGTTTATCCATAATCGGGGTGTTTTTGTTTTTTCTTAAATATATTTTTTCCGCGTTTGAAAACAATAAGAAACTCAATCTAATATACAGGGTGTCCGGTCTCAACGGTGTCCAATGGCTAATTCCTGAACAGTTAGTCATAGACATATAGTTCCATTACAAAAATGTTTTAAATCAGGTAAAGAAATATTTCAAAAGCGATTTGGGTCAATAAAAACATTTTTTAAAAAATTACGAAATTTAAATTTTTATACGGTCCCCCGGTCCTATAAGTTATATTTAGTGAAAATTTTCTTTTACACTGACAAGTAATTAAAAAAAAATCCCGTTATTCTACGATTAAAATTGACCGAGTAATAGCTGTTTAAAGTTGGAGCATATTTTTTGCTGCAAATTGGGGGTCATTCACAAATTTAGTCGAAATATAATTTCGTCAGATATAAAAAATGTTTGGATGTAAAATTAACATTGCAATATAAATTTGAAATCTTTAATCATTCTGGCATATTAATGGAAAATATACAATTTGTAATAAACATTTAAGAAGAAAGAAGAAACAGAATTTTTGTTAAATAAAATGATTCTAAATTAACAGCCGCAATTCTTTACAAAATGATGCGTATATTATTAGATTGCACAAGCCTGCAAAAGTTGGGTTATATCATGTTTTTTAGCTTTTGCTAATTGATTCTTATATATTCTATCCCGCTGAATCCGAAATTGACCTTCATTTTTAACTATCATATCAGGATTTTTCGCAAATTGCAAATTTCAAAGTTAAGAAGTTCAATGTTAAAATTGAATTTCCTCCCCCATCTCATCGGACCACTCAGCTGTTTAGCTGTAAGAATCCCAGGATAAGCAAAAATATCGAATACTTTTTTAATCAAATCAAATAAAATAAAATAAAAAATGTTTTACATATGTTTTATAGTATGAGATTTTCGCTATCTTTTAACTTACACATATGCGGTTTGCAAAAACATTCTAACATGATGGTTAAAAATGTAGGTCATTTTCAGATTCAGTGCTAAAAAGTGCGCAAAAATCAATTATTAAAAGTTAAAAAACACAACCATCTCCTCTACTTTATAGTATTCGATTTTTGTTATTCTTTAAATTTGAAAATTTATCATTTGCGAAATATCCTGACATGATGGTTAAAAATTAAGGTAATTTTCGGATTCAGTGCTAAAAAATACATAAATGTTAAAAAACCCAACAATCGCAGTCTTGTATTATCTAATCTAAAACTTTTTCTTAAACTCCTTGGCAGAAATCTATCCGAAATTTTTTGTGTTATCCTGTAAAATAAGTATAAATGGTAACCACCGAAAATCTTAATAATATTAGATTGTTATCGGATTTGCGCCAGTATGTAAAATGCAATCTGTATCGGATATTTAAAAGGGGGTTAAAGTTCGAGTACAAATTTTGAACTGGAAAAACATACATACGATTGTTCAAGTAACATAAAAACTTATAAAAAAAACATAATTTTTGTTAAAAGAAATCATAAGAGAAACAGTCTCAAATCCTGACAAAATAAAACATACGTTATTTTAGCCAATTTGAGATTTAATCTTAATACTTGTAGGATTTTTTTTCAAAGCCCAGATACACATGAAGTAAGATCTTCGAATACTTTAAACACTTGGTATATGATCCCTCAAAGCCAAGCCGAATCCATTTGTTTTCAGAGTAGAAAAGTGGCATAAGTCATGCATTTTTAAAGTTTCATAACTCGCTCAATTTTAGAGTTATATGAATGGGACATTTTTTGTCTTACTTGTCAGTGTAATAGGAAAAAATCACTAAATATAACTTATAGGACCGGGGGACCGTATAAAAATTTAAATTTCGTAATTTTTTAAGAAATGTTTTTATTGACCAAAATCGCTTTAAAAATGTTTCTTTACCTGATTTAAAACATTTTTGTAATTGGAACTATATATCTATGACTAACGGTTTAGGAATTAGCCATTGGACACCGTTGAGACCGGACACCCTGTATAAAAAGTGGGTAAGTGTGATCACAGATCGCACAGAGGGTTTCGTTTAATATTTCTTTCAAAACTCTTTATCCTTTTTGAAAAATATGTTAGTTCCACATTTCGCAACCAGGGGCGCACTCTGTTCTAAACAAACCTCTATCCGAACGAAACTCCGTTTTACATACTATCCGTAGATATACGAGGGGATTGGGCCCGTAGCACTCGAGATAAGTAGGCGCCCCTGGCGGTAAAAAGTGGAACTAAACTATGTAGGCTATGGTGCATAATATGAAAGAATGGTCAAAGGGTTGTCTGCAAAAGTTGGAAAAGTGCTCCCAAGGGCGGAGGTTAGAAAAATTGTTTAAAATACACAAGTTAGAGCCCGGAGGAGTAAATAATATAAGACTTTTTGAATATTTTATGATTTGTCGTGTGGTCTGAGGTATTCAGCTATACGTATGCAAAAATTAATGTCTCCAACTTAATTAGGGGCTCTCTTAGAAAGAATTGCTTAAAATACATATGTGGTAGCTCAAAGGGTTAAACGTAAGACTTTTTCAAGATTTCATTATTTGTCGCCTGGCCTCAGGTGTTCTGCTATAAATATGCAAAAATTCAAATCTCCAATTTAATAAGGGGCTCAGTTAGAAAGAATTGCTTAAAATACTCATGAGGGAGCCCAAAGGGCTAAATGTACGACTTTTTCAAAATTTTATGATTTGTCATTTGATATGAGGTGTTCGGCTATAAGTATGCAAAATTTCACTCCACCAACCTAATTAGGAGCTCACTTATAAAGAATTGTTTAAAATACACATGTGGGAGCCCAAAGGGTTAAATGCATAACTTTTTCAAAATTTTATGATTTGTCGTTTGATGTGAGGTGTGCAGCTATAAGTATGCAAAATTTCACGCCTCCAACCTATTTAGAAGCTCACATAGAAAGAATTGTTTAAAATACACATGCGGGAGTCCAAAGGGTTAAATGTGCGACTTTTTCAAAATTTTATGATTTGTCGTTAGATCTCAGGTGCCCAGCTATAAATGCTCAAAATTTCACGCCTTCAACCTAATTAGGGGCTCACTTAGAAAGAATTGTTTAAAATACACATGCGGGAGACCAAAGGGTTAAATGTACGACTTTTTCAAAATTTTATGATTTGTCGCATCATGCGTGGTGTTCAGCTATAAATATACAAAATTTCAAGTCTCCAACATGTATAGTTTCTGAGAACGAGCTTTGTGACGGACAGACAGACAGAGGAGCGAGACGAATAGGGTTTCGTCAGATGAACGAAACCCTAAAAATGAAAATGTGTCTGTCTGTAATTTTATACAAATCCACAGCTTGGAAGACAGAATTGTGAAATGTTACGTACATGTGTATTAAAACACGGCCGAGGCAAATAACAGTACTCCGGAATCGAAATAATTTAAATTTAATTTTTAATTAATAAAATACCACCAATTTAATAGAAATTTATCATCAAATTTAAACATTTTTCGTTATAGCAGTGGCCAACAATAAAAATTCACAATAAAATTCTTATCACAACAATTACTTTTCCATTGCAAGATTTCCATGTGAAAAATGTAAATGAAATAAATAGTTTTACGAATTAAAATAAAAAAGGTGAATATTGCGTCATAACTTTTCTATCGCAATATTTCCAGGGAAAAAGTAAAATGAAATAAATAGTTTGATGAATTTTTTTTTTTAAGTGAATATTTCGTCGTATTGAAAATATAATGGACGTCAGCAGGTGAATATATAACCTCCTATGAGTTTGAAAAAACGTATTGAAATATGATAAAAACCCGATTATGGAAATATTGGGATATTTTACTATTTTGAGGTTCTCTGAATTTCTTTTCGTCGTTTTAAAATCTATTCCATATACGTACCTGTGTGTATGCGTGTATATTTAGGGATGAGAGCGCTCCGACCCAAATGACCGATTTCTACCACAAAATTTTAATTGTATTCTTTGCATTATTAAATCTCAGAAATTCTGTCATTAAATAATGCGAGAAATACTATTACAATTTAGTGGTAGTAATCGGTCATTTGGGTCGGAGCGCTCTCATCCCTGATATTAGAATTTCCACAAAAGTTTAAGTCCCTAGAGCTTATTCTTAGCGAAGGATTGAAATAATGATGTCAGATATAAAAAAAATAAAATTCATACAATTTTCGTACTTGCCATTTTTCTTTATTCATGAAAAAAGTATTTAAATAACAAAATACTCCGAAACAATTTTTCATAAAGATGTTTTAATCTCGGTCTCAATTTAGATCACAGATTATATACTATAGGGGAGGCTAGTACACAGTGCGACGAAAATTATTATTACTTAACAAATGGCGACGATTTTTATTCTTTTCAAAAAAATTTAGCTACATAAATGTGCTACACATTAATGTATAAATGGTTTAAAAAAAGTTATTTGTAAAAGCACAGTAGTAGCATAATGGAGTATCGAAAATTGTCTCACTGTGTACCACAAGTAGTACACAGTGAGACAATGTATATATTTTCATAAATCATACATTTTTACACTCTATCAATAATTTTCTGCAGTTCATTATTTCTAATTAATATTTCTAGATTCTCAAAATATTAAAAATATGAGCCTCGGGTAGACAATGGCAAACCTTGGGCTACCTTCATGCAAATTTTCAGCCTCTTACGTTTAGTAAATTTCCCTAGCCTTCGCACGCCCACACACACAGAGAGAAAGAGAGAGAGAAAAAAACCTTCTTTTTCTAATAAATAACTTTTTTAATATCAGAACTAAATAGTATGTACACAATAAGACACGTCTCACTGTGTACTTTCGTTACGTTGTAACAAAATGGATGCCGCATGTGTTACATCAATTTCATCGCTTTAAAAAGTTTATGTCGTTTTTGCCGAAATAGTCTATTATTAGATATAGCTAGGTTTGTTAAGTAAATATATGTCATATTGAAGGAAATAAACTCTAAAATAGACGTTTATGTAACTTTAACCACTATACAATAAGGAATTATTCACTATTTTGTCGGACGAGTAACTGAAGTGCCGAAACTACATCCACGTGTTGCACAAGATGGGGTCGTTATGCGTGTGTGCCAGCTTGAAGAGAAAGTTACAACTATATGTCAAAGTGGCTGCTGTCTCACTGTGTACTCCCCTACCGTACTATGTAAGTAGGTAATCTGTCGTCCGAATTAAATTAATAAAAAAGAGCGAAAATTACGTAAATTAACACGCAATCGTTGATTTTTAAAAACAAACATTCTTAAAATTCCGGGTAACACCCGGTACTTTAGATAGTTGCTTTATAAATACGCATTTACGCTTTCAGAACCTTTGGAGCGTGATAAGAATTTGATATTATATGCCGATATACGTCTGTTAAAAGTGTGGTACTATGAAATAAAAATGAAATAAGTATTTGAAAGTTCACTTTTATTATCTATATTTGAACTTTTATGCTTCACCACGTTTAATTTTTTTTTTCTTCTAATTTTAACTTTTTGGAATAGAAACATAATGTTGTATGTTGATTTTTCAATTATCCTAATCGAGTCAAAGTCATGTCTGAAGTGATCTGTTAATAACCCCTTTCCTTTAAAAATATTTACTGGCAAAATTGCTTTAACCAATATTCGTTGTCACAAAAACAAAAATGAATTCAATATCCATAAAATAAATAAATATAAAATATAATGCATATAAAGGATAAAATAGAATAACAAAGATGTAAATTTATTCCATATATATATATATATATATATACATCTGCAAATTGGATCATCCGAAGTTTTTCTACTATAAAATGTGATAAAGCGTTAATTATATATCCTCCTGAGACCCCATATCCATTAAAATGGATGTTTTGTTTTAGCCTACTAATCACATCAACTATTTCTTTGGAAGCAAGTCCTGATACTCCAATGTAATACACACTTAAAAGTTTACTTTTAAGTTTTTAGAATCTGAAAATGGCTTCTCGTTTGTTTGTAATATGTCGCAGTGGGTGAGTCAACGTGGTATTCGACCAGGTGTTAATAAGTTTCGATTTTTCTTTATTCATTTTATTTTTTAAGCACATTTTAGAGTGTATATGTTAATTTTAATGTTTTTGTAGTACCCTAGTTAGTTTTTAACTGTAATTTGGATATAATTATTGCTTTAAAGCTCAATTTAAAAACATCCATTACAATGGATGTTGGCTCCTACTTAAGTAAAGTTACATAGTTATAGCTATGTACTATAACTATGCACTTTAGATTTAGTACTGCAGCATTTTTGCCATATAATTTCCTGGATACTAATCCATGGCGAATTTTTAAACGTGAAATCCATCCATTTGATGCAGAAAAAGTATCCATGCCATATGAGGCAGCTATTCTACAAGTTCCTTCTCTCGAAGAATATTCCCATCCACAGTAATATTTGACGCACAATCCGCTCGTACCAAGCGAAAGGAAGTCTTTCCAACTCACTGTAAGTAGTCATTTTGCTAGTTTTCTCTTTTTTGCAGAAGTTCCATACTTATCAAACTGCTGTCTAATTTCTTTCTTTTTCGAAATTATTGAATTCAGGGAATTACCTAAACATTTAGCGATGTTAATTTTGCTCTTAAAAGGATTCTTTTTCACCTCATCTATCATATGAAGACTTTCTTCTAAGGTTCGGATTTATTTTACTATTCTTAAAATGCACAGATAGCATAAAATTTAGAACAGAACGCACTAAATTGAAAGTTCACACACATGCACTGCACACAATAGATTGCCCAGGAATGTGAAAGAAGGTGGAAGCTGGCCGAAGTGGATGCATCCATCCTCTCCTTTACATAGAATAGAATAACCCATTCTCCAAACAAGAACACCTGTTCCACATTTAGTTATTTACACGTACAGTCGTGGAAAAAAAAGTAAACACCTCCTACTAACTCCTCAACAAATCATCATAGAAGAAAGTTACTGGTACCGAACGATTGGAAATAAAGTCTACTTTAAATGATGCATATAAAAATTTTCTTAGGGTGTCATCTACATATTAAAACGAATCCAAACTTCATTTTTTTCAATGGCAATACCCAATTTTAACGAGATATTTCAAATCTTTGGTTCAAACTATGCCTAGACACCCAATTTCAAGTCATTTGAATGATAAGTTTTTGAATTATAAACATTCAAAATTTAGTGCTTCTAATGTTAAATTACCTTTTCATATTTTTGTTTATATCTCCCGAAATTATGCTCCTAATGTGCTAATTTTTTTTGTAGTAATAATACTAATATACCCAAACATAAATAAGCTGAATTTGCAATTTTTATAATTTTATGATATGAATTATGAATTATGAAATTAATATTCGAAAATATTATGAATTGCAACCTACAATTTTTTTGATGGATTTAGATTTATTAAGTCCTGCTTTATGGAAATTCAAAAATTTCACATTTTTCTTCCAAGTAGTTTTCAAATTATGCTTAAAAAACGGCAAAATGATGGTTTAAGGGGCCGTCTATGATGGAAGTGAGTAGACATTTTGAAATTTGTTCTGCCGTACTGTAATCTAACACGCTTCATTGACTCCTTGAGTGGCGCTTAAGGTGCTTTGATCAAGAAAGGGGCTCTCTCGTTAACAAACCAGTACGGAACTTCAATTTGGATACAGCCCTTAAAATACGCTCGTTTTAAAATAATTAATTTCTCGGAAACTTATGGTACGAATTGCATAAAAATTCGTTTTTAGGCAAATTGAAGGGTGTAGAGTTCATTTATGCTGTCAGAATTGGGCACTGCTATTGAACAAAACAAAGTTATGGTTCGTTTTAATATGTAGATGTCCCCCTAAGCAAATTTTTTCTACATCATTTAAAAGTAGACTTTATTTCCAATCGTTCGGTACCAGTAACTTTCTTCTACGATAATTTGTTGAGGAGTTAGTAGGGGGTGTTTACTTTTTTTTTTCCACGACTGTACATACATGCCACAATGTCAGCGCTAATCCCTGCTTGCTTTTCTTCCCTAAAACAACACAAATGAGTTTTTTTAGGATAAAAGAAGTAATTCCAGTTTTTATGTCATATTGATCCATTTGACTTTCAATTTCATTCGGTGAGAAGAAAAACTTTACAACGATGAATGCAGGGAAACGACTTTTTGAACAACGATGCATGCGGGGTTAGTTAACATTTTTTAAATATAATTTGTGCAGGGACCATAGAAATAAAACGATGAATAAGGGAAAACGATAGATCGGAGTTTCACTGTAAATGGATTTTTCTATCCGATTTGCTTCAAATTTGGTATACCGGTTTATTTCGATAAGGCGCTTCCCTGATTAGATTTGGAGGTCCGTTGGTTAAGTATAAAGGGGGAAAATAGGGTGTAATCCCCCTTAATTTATTTTTCAAGGGGCATTATTCCTTGAAATAAGAGTATAATATACAATTAGTCAGTGTGAATAGCCTGTGAGCTCAATGCCATCAGTTTAACTGGGAACTTTTTTTAATAACACAAGTACACTTAATTTTAATCAGAAATTTTATTTAAGCCTATTAGTTAGTGAGATCTGAAAATCACCTTGCTAATGTTAAGCCTATGGACGTGTAATGAATTCATATTTTAAAAATATCTTTTCATATTTTTATAATATATAATAGAAAATTAATATTTTTAACATCTTTTTTCTGTGTACTCTTTTTAGCTCACACGCTATCAAAACCTGAGAGCTAATGTGTCTGCAGGTTCTGTATGTACATATGTAACACGATAACTCTTGATAGAAATATCCGATTTGCTTTAAATTTTTTTACTAGTTTCATTCTGATAAGGCGCTTTCCTGGTTAGTTTTGGGGGTTCATTGGTTAAGTATAAAGTGGAGGGCTAAACCCCTTCCCCCCTTAACTTATGGGTTTTTCATGCAGAGTTATCAAATTTGGTATACCGGTTAATTCTGATAAGCCGCCTCCCTGATTAAATTTGGATGTTAATTGTTTAAGTATAAAGGAGGAATGGGGGGCTAATTCCCCTCTTAATTTAGACAAATGAGATTTTCTATCCGACTTCCTTCAAATTTGGTATACCGATTTCTTCTGATAAGGAGCTTCCCTGATGAGATTTGGAAGCTCATTGTTTAAGTATAAAGATGTGAAACAAGGGGAGGGGGTAATTCCCCTTAATTTATTTTTCGAGGGGCATTATTCTTTGAAATAAGAGTATAATTTACAATTAGTGTGAATAGCCTGTGAGCTCAATGCCATCAGTTTAAATGGGCACATTTCTTTTTATTTAATCACTGATCACTGTTACTCCGTGTTAAATTCGAAGAAATGCATTATAGTCCAGGCAATAGGGAATTTTACCTAGCAAAATTAATGGTAGTACTGGAAATCGGCTTTCTAGATGTTTTTTTGGGTCGCTGAATCCGAATTTGTAACTTCCCACCAAAACTTCCCCCGGCAACCCCCCCCCCCAAATTTTGGTAAAAAGCCCCCAAAAAAGGTTTTTATTAAAAAAATCAATTTTTTTTATTATTTTAGGGAAAAAATATCTAGAAATTCAGAAAGTAGACAAAATTTGCAATAAATTAGATATATGACATTATGACTTATTAGGATGAAGGGGAAGGGGGGATCTGCCTCGGAACATGCGCGCGGTGCTGCGTAAACTAATTTGTGCAATTCCACTTAACCACTCACATGTTTACATTCGCCCTCCCATATCCCCTCCGAACTTTCTCTATAAGGTTTACTTTAAGATTTTTGGGTCGCTGAATCGAATTTTTAACTTTCCCCCAAAAATCTCCCCCCCCCCAATAGTTGTTTTTAACTTAAATTTTTTATTATTTTAGGGGAAAAGCATTACGAAATTCAGAAACTAGACAAAATTTGCAACAAATAGGATATATGACATTATGAATTAGGATGAACGGGGAGGGTGAGGGCTGCCTCTGAACATACACTGCGGCGCTACGTGCACTAAATTATGAAGTCCAAGCAATAGGGGATTTTATCTGGTAAAATTAATACTAGTTCTGGATTTGGACTAGCTTTATGTTTTTTGGGTTGCTGAATCCGAATTTGTAACTTCCCACCAAACTTTCACCAGGCAACCCCCCAAAAAATTGATTTTTTGAAAAAATTTGGTTTTTGAGAAAAGCGCGCGGGGAATGTTCCGAGGCAGCCCCCTCTCTCCCCGTTTATCCTACGTCATAATGTCATGTATCCTATTTGTTGCGAATTTTGTCTAGTTTCTGAATTTCGTAATGCTTTTCCCCTAAAACAATAAAAAATTTAAGTTAAAAACAACTATTTTGGGGGGTTTTCGGGGGGGGGGGGAATTTTGGGGGGAAGTTAAAAATTCGGATTCAGCGACCCAAAAAACTTAAAGTAAATCTTATAAGGAAAGTTCGGAGGGGAAATGGGAGGGCGAATGTAAACGTGTGAGTGGTTAAGTGGAATTGCGCAACTTAGTTTACGCAGCATCGCGCGCATGTTCCGAGGCAGATCCCCCCTTCGCCTTCATCCTAAGTCATAATGTCATATATCTAATTTATTGCAAATTTTGTCTACTTTCTGAATTTCTAGATATTTTTTCCCCAAATCAATAAAAAAATTGATTTTTTAAATAAAAACCTTTTTTGGGGGGCTTTTTACCAAAATTTGGGGGGGTTGCCGGGGGAAATTTTGGTGGGAAGTTACAAATTCGGATTCAGCGACCCAAAAAACATCTAGAAAGCCGATTTCCAGTACTACCATTAATTTTACTAGGTAGAGTCCCTATACGGTCTCTATTGCCTGGACTATTATACTTTGTCATTGCTGGTGTGCAACTCTGTTAACAATTGATTTGATACTTTCTTAGATGCATTAATTTTTAGTGTTTATGTCATTTTTTTGCTATTATAAATATTAAGGGGAGACATCTGTGAAATTCTTTAAAAAAATATTTTTTTTATTGGCTTAAAAAATTATTTGAACTTTCCTGAATCCATTGGTATGCCCAGTTTTTTTTTTTTTTTTAGCATTAGAAATAATTGAAAAAATTCAAGGTAAGACAAGACTGGGACTCCACACCTACTCACTCTAAGGGAAGTCATGACTGGGACGCCACTCACATTAATTTTACTCTAGCATTTTATACTCATTTATTATATGTAACTAAACTTTATCCAAATGTTTATATATACTTTAATTCATGTGTGTGATAAAACACTGCAATAACTTCATACAAATTAGAAGTGCCTAAATTTTGTAGCTTTTCGAAAAATTATACTTACTAAAAACCCCATTAACTCCTAAAGTACTTGAGTGATTTCGATAAAAAAAATTTGTTGGTAGATTTGCTAGATTTGTTGTAAGATCATATGTGGTAGACAGTTAAAAAAATTTTTAATTAGTTTCAGAATTTTTTTTTCTAAAAATAGAAAATTTCTAAAAAATTGCCATTGCTATAAAATAAGAAGTTTTGGTCGCATAAAAAAAA
This sequence comes from Maratus speciosus, assembly GCA_963932465.1. Classification (NCBI taxonomy): domain Eukaryota; kingdom Metazoa; phylum Arthropoda; class Arachnida; order Araneae; family Salticidae; genus Maratus; species Maratus speciosus. The sequence goes on along the minus strand of OZ010797.1, from coordinate 42,912,964 downwards.
CTGTCCGCCATACGTCCAGAGCATTATCCAGTAAATAGGGATTCAGAATTTCATCAAAATCTTTCTGGTAGTTTCTGAGGAAACAGGTCTTAAAGCCCGCATTTCTCCCCTATGATTGCACCCATTCTTGTCTTCCCTTAAAAACACTTTTTGTAACACAAAGTGCAAATTCAAAAAATACAAGTCGCAGTTCAACACAAAACAAAATACAAAAAGGTGGCATGTTTTGATTGAACAATAAGAAGGTTTTAAAAATGTCTACAAACATTTGATCGACTATCGACACCCCCAATATCTGTTCTGCCGATGATACGTAATCAGAAAACCCAATTTGTCATATGTTTCAGGTAAAAATCCCATTATCGCATAAAGTTCTCGAGCAATTTTGATGTATATATATATTTGTGGTAGGGTATGAATATAAAATAACAGCATACATATGTGGCAGACATTTTTTTTTTAATTTAATAAAATTTCTGAAAAATTGCCATTGCTCTAAAATAAAAAGTTTTAGTCGCAGAAAAAAAAACCGTCTGCCACAAGTCTTGAGCATAATAACTTCAATTTCTTCAAATGATCGCGGAAAATGCGAATTTTGTCAAAGGGCAGCGAAAAAACCCTCAAATTTCGTCAAAAGATTGCGGAGAAAGCTCAATCTCTGTCAAACCGCCGCAAAAAACCCAAATTTTGTCAAACGATCGCGAAAAAAATGCACGTTGTATCAAAGAATAGCGAAAGAAACGCGAATTTCCTCAAACAATCGTGGAAAAAGCGAATTTTGTCAAAGAATCGCTTTAATAACGCGAAATTTGTCAAATGATTGCTGAAAAAAAACCGTAAATTTTGTCGAAGAGTCGCGGGAAAATAACGCGAATTTTATCAAAGAGCTGCAAAATTACACTAATTTCGTCAAAGGGTTGCGGAATAAACGGAAATATCGTCGAAGGGTGAAGAAGTGCGAATTTCATCAAGGAGTCATGGAAAAAATATAGTGCTCTCTTTAGAAAACAGCACACATACATACATGTATGTTTATTATTATAGGTATAGCGTTTAATATGAAATAATATACTGAACTGATTTACTGAAAAAGCAGGTTACCCAAACCCAGCTATGTTTATTATTATAGGTATAGTGTTTAATATGAAATAGTGTGCTGAACTAACTTTTGAAAAAAAACAGGTTAATCCAAACCCAGCTTGCAGGAATCTACATTCAGCCTGAAATCGATCCGAAATGAAAACAGCTAAACCGAACTGCAACAAAATTAATTAATGCCAGGGGGGAATCCCCCTCCTGTAACCTTTCAGAAAATTTGCTTTGAATTTCAGATTCTTTTTTTTTTTTTAATTTGGAAATACCGCTGCTGATCAGGAGTTTTTTTACAGGATTATTGATTTTAGTTTAAAATAGCAACGATAGATGGCGCTGGAAGCAATAGCCCTAAATCGGTGCCCGGGGGAGATAGACCAGAAATCGAGCCCCGATTTAACGACCATTGCTTGCAGCGCTATCTATCTCTGCTATTAGAGTCCTTCCTCAGATCAGCGCTTTATTTTCCGGTTGCGGGTTGACTGGATTTTTTAAAAGAATGTCCAAAATATTTTTTTACGTTAACAATCAATTAAACCGCAAATCAAAGTTTCACAAAAGCAAAATGCGTGCTTGTCCGTTTTGTTTAGTCTTAGAATTCGTTTCTGGAAGTTAATATAAACATGCTTCTACAACTACTGCTACAATAAGGATTATAAGGAATACTTCGGCATTGCTATAGCATTTTTGCTTAACAGTTACAATTCTAATGTTCTAGCCTTGATACTTCTAACATTGTTATGACAAAAATCTACTGAATGATAGACAGGAAGGATCTTTTGGCGTTTTGCTGCGTATTGTATTTTAAAAGTACTATAACGCAGAATGCCATTTGTGTAATACAAGGTGTACCGTTATAAGTGAAATTTTGAAACCGCAACTAATTTTAAAGTATATATAAAGATTATATTTTTAATTTTATACTGTTACCTATCAATTAAAACATTATTTTTCTTCGTTTTTTGTTTTCATTATATCAAAGTTCGGGTATAATTTATCATACCTGTGATATTCGTTTAAATGAGTCGTATATGGGGTATGGGTCGGGTGCAACCCGACCTGTGCTGAACTCTAATTCAAATACGTATTTCTTTTCATCTGAAACATAGTTGTGCTCAAAACGTTTTGTGAAAATCCCAACAATCTGAGTGGCAAAAAACTTTGTATGACCCGCAAGAATTTTTCTAGTGTGAACCTGACCTGCAGGAAAGAAAATTAAATTCATTCCGAGCCGAAAAAACAAAGTTCGGGATAACTCGACCCCACGTTTAACTCTATTCATCGATACCGATGTTTTACTATATTTGAATATTAAAGAATATAGATTTGTTTATGCTTCTACAAAAAATATAAAAATGGTATTAGAGATACAGTTGTAGATATTTTTTCATAATGGCGTTAAAACATGATTTACTTTTCTTTGGTTGCGGGTTGAAATATTGCGGGTTTGGGTTAAAACACCTCGGATTCGGGTCGGGTTGCCAATTTTTTTTGTTTTGCTGGTTCCGGTCGGATTGCGGGACGAGGAATTTTTTTTTTGTCGGGTTGACTTAAAATGGAATTTGCGGGTTTGGGTCGGGTCGTAGTAAGACGTCTCCTGACGTCTTACATAACCCTCCTGCAAAATTTTTTAAAATTGCTGTCAGCGTTTGCACGTTACTGAATTTTGAAATCAGTCAGTCCATTTTAGGACATCCGGTATGTTTTTTAATAATTAGTATTTTTTACATAATCCTGGAGATTAGAAAGTATTCCTAAATAGCTATTAGGGGGTGTCCGTTGCAGAACTTTTACTGTATATGGTTTTTATCTTCAAAAATATTTAGACTTTCTTTTCAAAAATCGGGTGAAGCCGAACCCTTCTCGCAAGAGTGAAACCCTAATCCGAAACTGATCCAAATCCGAAATAATATATGTCAATCTGCCCCAAACCCAACGCGCTGCTAAAAAGAGGAAGACAACCCGACCTGCAGCAAAAAAGTAGACGTCAGCAGTACCCAAACTTGAGCGCAGCAAAAAGTAGAAATTAACCCGGCACGCAGCAAAAAAGTAGAAGTTACCCGACTTGCAGCAAAAGGTAGAAGTCAATCAGACCTAAACGCGACGCACATCAAAAAGTATAAGTTAACCCAACCAGCAGCAAAAAATAGAAGTGAACCGGACTCAAATCCGACCCGCAGCAAAAAGTATAAGTAACACGACCCGCAGTGAAAAAATTAGCCTCGACCCGCGCATCAGATTGGAGTTTCCAAATTTATAAAACTGCCCCCCCCCCCTGAGGACTTTCCAGATCCGCCCTTGTTGAACAGGATCTATAGCTTCGCAAGAACCATTTTTGCTAAATGGTTACAAAAATCAAAAATAGTTTTATATTTCTTAGCGTTGCTCTAAGAACTATAAAAAGAGAGAGAGACAAAAAAAAAAGATAAGTTGTGTGATTGGAAAGCACGATCATCGAGAGTTCCACTGTGCATTGCTTTTCTAATGTATGCTAGAGATTTAGTGACATTAGTTATTGTAAAGGCTCGTGAAAAGTTGGTTCAGATTGCTGAAACTCCGAATGGAAATGTACAAAGAGAATAACTTAATTGTGATAATACACAGTGCGCAATATTACATGGGTAAGTATTTCAAAACAATAATGTTAATAATAATGGAAATGTTAAGGCTGAGCACAAACTGTATAAAACAAGATGTTAATTATATGCTTAAATTCTGAGGTTACAAAATACTTTAACCTCCTTAAAAGGTAATATTTCAGCTACGAACAATTAATAAGGTATCTTAACATTTTTCTTCCTAGTCTCTTGATATTCATTAAATCGAATTTTCTGTATGACAAACCATACCCTTGATATTAAGTTTAACCGGGGTTAACTTTATTATAAAGCTAATTTTATTTATTGATGCAGTATTCAAATTTCATTCATTCTAATTTATTCTGTGTACATTAAATATGGGACTTTTTGGTTATGCATTTGTTCTGTGACTTTGCAACTCGAAATTTCGACTCATTTCAGTACTTATTTAATATTTTTTATAATATAATTAACACAGATATAAACTAGTGCCTGGCGAAAAGAAAATTTTCAAGTGTAACTTTCTGAGATAGAAATTTTAAATTATTAACACCACAAAATGAAGAGGATAGAAACAAAACTTAATAAAATGTCAAAACCATTTTAAAAATATATATTTATTTTTTGACGATTTGAAATATCATAATAACTTCGGAAATTAAGTTTTACATTTTTGTCAAACTGCTTTCATCCTTACCAGATTGCCAAAATCATGAAAATTTGATTTCTTTAATCCAGTAAATACAAAACTACTGTTGAGAATTACAACAGTAGATTCCGTCATTACCATGACCACCTAAAATCTGCGCACCATTGCAGATATAAACAGTGATACTTACAGTTAAGTTGCAGAATGAAAATTTTAAATGGAAGTAATATCTTCGGCAAACACAGTTTTTTTTTTATATCAATGATGCTCCTTTGCCTATTACAGCTGGCTAATTTACTATTTTAATGTAAAATTATTGGTGTATCCCTATAAGTTGATTTTTATTGAATAAATCTAGAAAAAAATATTTCAGCCTTATTAAGCATATTAGATTAATTATTAACATTATTATTCAATTGGTAAATTAATCATAACAGTTGTAAATTTCCAAATGGGTGACAAAAATCCGGACAAGGAATATCTTGGCTGAAGCCGCCAATAATCTACCGACTGAGCCATCCCAGACGAATCTGGAGAACTAATTCACCCAACTAATCTTTAACTATCATCGCATCTGGTCTGATATCTGAATCAGCTCAACAGAATAAATCGAAGGTTACATTTTTGGAGTTGTAGTAAATGCTGCATACGTACTTACAGTGCGTCCGAAAAGTTTATAGACAACAATTATTTTGGATTTAAGCGCTAGCTAAACGAGTTAGAAAGACGAAATAAAGTATGCAAATATCTAATGATGAAATAAAAATAATAAAATACTCAAACAATTTTTCACAGTCATAGATTTAATATACAAAATAAAAACATAAAAATTCTGTACCAAAAATCGATAGACAACAGGCATTAACACTAGAACGCTAGAAACTGAAATTTTACTCAAGTTTCATAAAAATATTTGACACCAGCATTTTTATTTAAAATTATTTGACTGATTTATTTAACGTAAATCTGAGTCGTTTAATTTGAACTTAATTTACGAAAGAATTTCTGGTTCCAATTGACATTTAATCATGTGGCCGGAGCCGCAGTGACTCCTTCCGGGCGTTCTAGTGTTAAAAGCTGATTTAAGTACATATATCCAAAATTCGCATATTCCAAGGTCATGTACTTGTGACCCAATAGTTTCCTGAGACAAAAGCTATATGTCTTTCCGTTTTCGACTGATTGCAAAGATGCCTTGCAATGTGCACTTTTCCAAAAAGGAAATTTTGCAAATCTACAGTTTAACCCCCTGACCGCCGAGCAAAAGGGCAGAATTGTAATGTTGTTTTCTCTGTATTTTTTTTAAAAGTCTATAAAAAGATTATTTTTTTAACCAGATATAAAAAAAAATTAATAACGTATTGGAGTATAAGCCTTGAGAATGCTAATCATCACAAAATATTTTAAAACTGCGTTATATTTGCAGAATTATATTAATTTATAAATTGCTTCTACTGCAGTGAAACCTTCAGCTTAGGGAACGGATATATCAGTTCGCGGCGGTGAGAAGGTTAAAGACTCGTGGATGGAAAGTTGTGGGCATTGTGAGAAAAATCGGATGCAGCAGGTTTGTATATACCGAATTATGCTAAAAGGTGACAATTTTGAAACAAAATCCCGTTCTGGACAATCAAAGAAAACAACTAAACGAGAAGACAAAGCGATTTTGAGAATAGTTTAAACTCATAAGCTGTCTATATGGTCAGTCTTTTAACAATTAAGCATTCCAGTATCTAAATCCATGATCGGCTTCATACAAGTATATTTCTTGATTATCGCAAAATGCGTCTTTCGCCAAAAGTTTACAAAAGAGCATAAAGACGCTCGTGTTCCGTGGGACAGAAATCACATGAGTTGAACAGATGGATGGTTGAGTGTTCTTTTCAGTAATTAAACGATACAGTGCGTGTAAAATCTTTAAGGACAGCAAAAATTTTGATAAATTGAAAAGGCGACAAGTGAAATGGTGGTTTAATTTTGATCATAAAGTGGAAATACTAATATAAAAGTCAACAGAATGTATCTGTGTCCTTTTTGTTGCGAAAAAATCATAATTACGCAAAAAACTCTATCTTTGACTGTGTAAAAAAATTACAGACACCAGTATTTTTTTAAAGAAATGTTATATATAATTATTATTAAGGATCGACCGAAACAGGTTTTTAACCCGAAACCGAATTTCGGAGATCTTCCTATTTTCGGCTGAAAACGAAAATGTCCAAAAACTTTTTAAAAGTAATTACATTGTATGTATTAAAGTAATTAATACATACATAAATATAATATTAATTTATTATACGTATTTATTAAATATGCATAACTAATTAATTATGCGTATTTATGAAATATATATAATTATTAATTAATTATACGTATGGTCAAAATTGTCTCCCTGTGCCTTAGATCCAAAATTTTTTTTCATATAAAATAAAATGTAATTAATTCATCAACGACACAGAAAGATTTTCTAATTATACGAATTTCATTTAATAAAAAAATAGTTTAGTTTTATGCATACACACCTCGATTTATCTTTTATAATGATTTCTGTAAATGATCATCTGTTATACTATAATTTTCTCAAGAGTATTCGAAACTTTTCTGCGGTTTCAAACTGAAAATTTTCTATTACAGTTATGTCTGCAGCTTTTAATGAGCACGTGAAAAAGTTTTGTTATATATACATTGCTTGCATTATAATTTGCATTCACGTCTTGAGTCAGTCATGACTGATAATTAAAAACAACGAAGTTCGTAGCAATAAATAGTCTCATTTGAGCCAGCCGATAAAGCTCAACTCGATGAGAAATGTTAAAATTTTCCGAAGGAAGAAACGAGATTTTTGGAATACTGATAGTTTCGGTTCAAAATCAGAGTTTCGCCGAAAACAATTTTCGACGAATTACTTACGGCCAAAAACAAATTACTTACTGAAAATCTGATTAAATTAAAAATTTCACACCGTTATCGGAAAGATTCGATGCTTATATAGAAAAAGGGGAAACACCGATCGATTGTTTTCTATGAGAATAGCAATACATGGCAATTATATCTACTTACAAATGAAAGTGACTTCGTAAAGGTGCAGAGCAGAGCCTTAGCGCGGCCAGTGTTCATGATACAAAATAAATAGAAAATCTCTAACATGATTTTTACACTCGTACAAAATAGAAAACAAAAAAACCTCAAACAAACAAAGCCTCAAGCTGATGATCGCTGGCTAAAAACAGAAAATACTCTTTTCAGCATAGCTATTAAAAAAAAGAAAAATCCCAGCCAATTAAAAATTACCCTATTGCCACAAAAGAAAATCGAACTGAAAGCAAATTCATTGTTCAGTCTCTTGAGTGGCCCGTATCAACACGTCATCGACATAAATTTGCAAATATCAGAAGAATAGAAAAACTCTATTTCTGTTTTCCCTTTATTCTGATCAAAATAGCATCAAAATGATTTGAAATAGAATATAAAACGTAATTTTGAAGGAGGAAAAGTTTTATTTTCTATAAATGAATAAACAAAATTTTAAATGTAAGAAAGATTCAGCTTGAGTCAGTCCAAGACCAAAAAACTGATATAAAAATTGAGGTCGTTTTATCTCCACCTCCTCTACGTATGCGACACATTACGTAACATATAAATAAGTGTAGTAATAAAAAAGAATGCAAAAGCTTGGAGATGGGAAGGAAAGGAAAGGGTAAATTAGGCTTCGTTTTTTTGGAAGCGCTATTGCACTGGGCATGTGTACATTCAATTGACAATTTTATGAAAATCGTTTGGAACATATTACACAAACATAAGTCTTTTATTTGTATGAGTACGCAAGTTTTTTTTAATGTACTACGCTCTGAACATCCTTTAAAACATATTTCGCAAACAAATGGTTTTTCCTTTGTATGGGTATGCAAGCGTTTTAAATAACCACCATGTGAAAATCCTTTGGAATAAATTTCACAAACAAAAGGTTATTCCTTTGTATGGGTAAGCAAGTGTTCTTTCAGATTATTAATTTGTGAAAATCCTTAGGAACATACACTGGTTTCTAAAAATTAAGGAAAAACAACAAAAATAGCGATTACTCAAAATGTTACATGTGGATTTTAATAAAACCGAGCCACAATATACAATACATAGTAAGGTATAAAATAACAGTAAAAGGTATTTCCAGACGACTGTGGTGTTTCAGAAATTAACACATTTATAAAACAAACAAAATAAATGTGTCAGTTTGGTATAGAAAAAGAACCTTTAACATGAAGTATGATCACCCCTAGAAGCAATACAATACATACAACGATGTGCGATCGAAAAGTTCACTGGGAAGTGCGAGCCATAGTTCTTGTTAAGCAGTTTTAAGCGTGGCAAAGATCTGAGGTGGGGGATTGAGAGCAGCAACACATCTTCCTAAAGCATCCCAAACATGCTTGATGGGATTCAAGTCCGGTTATCGAGCTGGCCATTTCATGTGCTGAATTGTTTGGTGCTGAAGATAATTTTCCGCGATGTGAGCGCTGTCCGGTCTAGCGTTGACGTCCTGTAACAGGAAAGCATTACCTATTGCGCCGGCATAAGGGTGCACGTAAGCATCAAGAATGTCATCTCTATAAACGTGAGCATTCACAGTTCCACGTGGAAAGACATGTAGGTCTGCACGTCCACCCAAACAGATACCATCATAAACACAGATACTGCCTCCTTTGTATGAATCTCTTTCACAATTTTCGGTGGATGATAGCGTGTTCCCTGTTCTCTCCAAATCAAACAACACTTACTATCGCTTTGGAGGATAAACCGGAACTCATCCATGAAGAGAACACGCCTCCATTGATCAGCCATCGAGTGGACATGTTGACGTTCCCTCCGTTGACGTGAGGTTAGCGACACACAAATGGCTGGTCGCCTCAAGTATAGACCACCTTCATGAAGCCTTCTACGCACAGTAGACGTTGATACCAACCTTACAGTGGCTGCAGTAAGAGAGGCTTTAAGATGGGAGAGGTTTGCTGTTCGATTCATTCGTACACATAACCACAAATATCGGTCATCGGTGCTTGTCGTAGCTTTTGCCCGTCCTTTGCTGAGTCTTCTGGAGGCCGGACCAGTGGTTTCAAATTGATGTTAACGCCTATGAACAACAGAAGGACTCACATTTAGCCATCAGGCCACTACTGTTCGACTTGACTTGCCTCCAATAGCTTTATATCGCAGTTCTGAGGACAAATGATACCTCAAGGTCATACTAATGATTTGGCTATCTCAGTTTTCTTATCTCATAATCACAGCGACACTTTCAGTCGTACTCTCTAACATGCAATTTTATGCTCCTCACAGATGATGCAATCCGATTGCAGCGCCACTAGTTTGCATTTTGTAATTTTATTCATCATTTTTTAGTTAACAACATGTGCAAATTTTATACGGATAGGTTTCTTTTTTAACGAGTTATCACTCTTTTTGTGATTTTTCTTTAATTTTCGGAAACCAGTGTATTTCACAAACAAATATTTTTTTCCTTTGTATGGGTACGCAAATGTATTTTCAGTGTTAAATTTACTAAAAACAGAGAAGTACCGGAATTAAGCTCCGGCGCAAATTAAGCCATGCTGAACAGAACCTTTTAGGAAGATTAGCTAGAGACATATATGGTAACGGGCATCTATTTGCAAGGGTTCAAGATCTAAAAGTTCAAAATGAACAAAATTAGTTTCTTTAAAGACAAAATTTCTTCAAACTCTTGTTTTAAGTACGCCTGATTTAGTTTTTAAAGTGATTAGAATAAACGACTTAAAAATGTGAACGTTAAGGATAAAAAAAGAATTGTCTATAAACTTTTGGGACAGTAGAATTTAAGTTTAATTTTTTTAACAAAGTTTGTGCTTTTAATATTTATAAATACATATAAATTGTTTTGAAATTGTTACTTCACTTTTTCATTTGTAAAACAGAAAAACACCGTTGTCTATAAACTTTTGGCACGCACTGTATATTAGATTAATTATTAACACAATTATTCAATTGCTAAATAAATCATAACAGTTGTAAATTTCCAAATGGATAGAAAAACGCCAGGCCATGATTCGAACCAGAAATATCTTGGCTGAAGTCATCAATGCTCTACCGATTGAGACATCCCGGACAAATCTGGAGAACTAATTCACCCAACTAACTTTTAATATTTATAACCTTATAACATAATTATATAGGTTATATAATTACGCATGCATCGTTTACTGCAGTTCTAAAAATAGAACCTTTGATTTATTCTTCGATTAACAAGCACAGTAGCACTTAATCATTCTTTGTGTATTTTGGCTTCGAAAAACAACATCACCTTCGGAGCCCTCAAGGACTTTTGTGTATTAATTCTTTGATTAAAACTGTTTGTTTGGATGTCTATTATAATTTCTTAAAGATTCGCCCATCTTTTATGAAACACCCTGCATTTATATACAGGGTGATTCTAAATTGTTTTTACAAAATAAGAGGGGTGATAGTACTCATTCAGACGAGTAATTATTACCATAGAACATGGGGTCGCAAACCACTTATTGAGACACAAATACAGGGTGTTTCACACTAACTGAAGTCGGCTTGTCGGTAATATAATTTTGCGAAAAATAAAAATATTGCAATAAAAATGTAACGATATGTACCTCATATTGTATGAAATGTGATAACATCACAGAAAGTTCTGGAAAAGCAGGGTACTCACACAATCGATGATACCGCATGAACAGATAATCACAGTCCAAAATGTAAAGCTTCAAATGCATACTGCTGGCGCGTATAACGTATAATGGAAACTTCTACCACTTATTTTTGTGATGTTATCAGATTTCATACAAAACACGTACACATCGTTACATTTTTATTGTAATATTTTTATTTTACGCAAAATTATATTACCGACAAGCCGAATTCAATTAGGGTGAAACAGCCTGTATTTGTGACTTAATAAGTGGTTTGCGACCCCATGTTCTATGGTAATTATTACTTGTCTGGATGGGTACTATCACCCCTATTATTTTGTAAAAACAATTTAGAATCATCCCGTATCTATTTAAGGCAGTTCTCAAATACTTTGCTCAACAGTGCTGAACTTTCTGACACAATTTCTAATTTATTTTTTAACATAAAAGCATAAAATTCGCAGGCTTGACCATTGAAGAGATTTGGAAATGAAACGAATTTTTCCTTTTTTGATAAACAAATTACTTACCCAGTTAGAAGGAAATCTGGTCACCCGAGGAACATCTTTTCTCCTCTCTCGCGGTATTGAATCTGGAAATTTGGCTCAGCATGCCGATTTTGACAGTATTTTCTGAGCGATCTTCTGCTTTTCCCAAAAAAGAAAACTACTTTCAATCACATAGTATTTGAATAAAGACGCATACCAATTTCATGCGTTTCCTAACAAGAATGAATTAAAAATCGTGTCAAAAAGTAGTCCCTTTGGATTTCGGAACAGTCTTAAGATAAGATTTTAAGCAAAACCATCTAGATTACAAATAACAAGCAAATATTTTTTATTTTTATGAGAATGCAGGCAGATGTATCTGTAAATGACCTCAATGCAAAAAGTTATTTGAGCACCGATCACAGACGAGAAGTCTTTCAATTTATATATGTAAGATAATGTTTCCTTAAATTGCCATTTGCTAAAAATTGTTTTGAACATTTTCCACAAACAAAAAGGTTTTTAAGGCTATGCAAAAGTTTTTTAGATGACTTTTTTGTGTAAATCCTTGGAATATATCTCACAAACAAAGGGTTTTTCCTTTGTGCATGTATGGGTATGAAAATGTTGTTTCAGATGATCATTTTGTGAAAATCCTTTGAAACATATTTCAGTAACAAACGGTTTTCTTTTGTATGGGTACGCAAGTGTACTTTCAGATGCCCATTTATCGAAAATCGTTTAGAACAGATTTCACAAACATAAGGTCTTTCATTCGTATGGGTACGCAAGTGTTCATTCAGTTGAGCATTTTGTGAAAATCCTTTGGAACATATTTCACAAACAAATGGTTTTTCCTCTGTATGGGTACGCAAGTGTTTTTTCAATGTACAACGCTCAGAAAATCCCTTGGAACATATTTTACAAACGAAAGGTTTTTCTTTTGTATGGGTGCGCAAGTGATTTTTCAGATTATGAAGATGTGAAAATCCTTTGGAACATATTTCACAAACATACGGTTTTTCTTTCGTATGGGTACGCAAGTGTATTTTCAATGCACCACTTACGGAAAATCCTCTGGAACATACTTCACAAACAAAAGGTTTTTCCTCTGTATGTGTATGCAAATGATATCTCAGACTACCACTTTGTGAAAATCCTTTGGAACATATTTCACAAACAAATGGTTTTTCCTCTGTATGGGTACGCAAGTGTATTTTCAATTTACCTATTTCGGAAAATCCTTTGGAACATATTTCACAAACATATGGTTTTTCCTTTGTATGGGTACGCAAGTGAACTTTCAATGTACCACTTACGGAAAATCCTTTGAAACATATTTCACAAACAAAAGGTTTTTCTTTTGTATGGGTACGCACGTGATTTTTCAGACTAATACGATGCGAAAATCCTTTGGAGCATATTTCACAAACAAATGGTTTTTCCTTTGTATGGGTACGCAAGTGACATTTTAGATTACCATTTTCTGAAAATCCTTTGGAACATACTTTACAAACATAAGGTCTTTCATCTGTATGAGTACGCAAGTGCACGTTTAAATTACCATAACGTGAAAATTTTTTGGAACATATTTCACAAACATATGGTTTTTCCTTTGTATGGGTACGCAAGTGAACTTTCAATGCACCACTTACGGAAAATCCTTTGAAACATATTTCACAAACAAAAGGTTTTTCTTTTGTATGGGTACGCACGTGATTTTTCAGACTAATACGATGCGAAAATCCTTTGGAGCATATTTCACAAACAAATGGTTTTTCCTTTGTATGGGTACGCAAGTGACATTTTAGATTACCATTTTCTGAAAATCCTTTGGAACATACTTTACAAACATAAGGTCTTTCATCTGTATGAGTACGCAAGTGCACGTTTAAATTACCATAACGTGAAAATTTTTTGGAACATATTTTACAAGAAAAAGTCTTTTCTGCTGCTTGAGAGTGATTCTGAGGGGCTGACATTTTCTTTCAAGAAAATTTTATTTTCATAGAATATAGACAACAAAATATATGCATAAAAAGGTCTTCCACTTTTAAATCTAAAATGTTAAAAAAAAGTAATGATATAATTCTTATCTTCAGATTTGATTACATATTAATTATAAAATTTTTAGAGAATTTAATTATTTAAACATCCACAAATTGAAAATAAGACATATTTGTACAAACTGCTACTTGTTTAGTTATTAATGTTTAAGGGCATAGATGGTTTGCAGTAGCAAAAAGATATTAGCAACGTCTTCTGTAAGCCAAAATATTTCTAAAATCATAAATTTCACCTTTAAATTATATTCTTGATTAATGTTAAGTCAAGTGGTTGTATAAAATTTATAAACATAAAATTAAGAAATAGTACTTAAATAAGATATAATATAACAAAATACTATAAAAAATGTTGTGACAACTTGTTGCATTACAAATTTGAAACCAAAACAAATTCAAAATGACAAAAAGATTTTCTGCACTCCAGTGCTGTCTTTTAAGTAAAAATAATGGAAGACAGTAAAAAAATAATTGAAAAATTTGAATTCTAAGCATTGGTTTAAAACTGAAGAGTTATTTCAAAGATATTACACAGGATGGTGGTATTAAATAAATGTTTATTCTGAAATTTACAGCTGCTTTGCAGCAAGTAGTATACACAACGTACCGTACATGTTCAAGCAATGTAAATATCAAGGGACAGCTTGTAGTGACCACAAAGTTTAAAGTAACACGTAAAATAAGCGATCGTGGAACAAATCCTTTTAGTCTAGAGATTTAGTTTATTATAAAAGATAGTTCACACTATAATTATTGAACATCATATTCACCTGGATTAACATATAAATATACGATATTACAATTCTGATAAAATTTTACTTAAAAGGTTCTAAAACACATAAAAAGGTTTCTACAGCATAAAAACCGTCAAAGATGTTAAAACCCGAAGCGCTTTCAACTGCATTATAGCAGTCGTCTTCAGGGGGGGGGGGGAATCAGAAGAGTGAAAGTTCTTGGAAATTATAGCTTAAGTATCAGTGGACGAGTCAATTTCAAAGGAAGGGAGGAGGGGGGTGGGGTGGAAAAATGATTATGCTTCAAAATCGCTAGAAATATCTAGTATGCTATACCAGATCTTAGATATGCTAGAGGACAAGGTATCGTTGCAAGTATTCTTTCTTTGAGTTAAAATTTCCAATGATTCCCTGATTATTGATGTGTAGTAATTTGAAATATGGGCTATGACTCTTGCTTTAATGAAATCTATGTGAATATCTTGTTTTGATTTAATCTGGATAGAGCAGTAGAGGGTTTGCTATACTTTATGTCTGTAATATGTTCTTTTCGTCTGTCTTTAAATTTTCTAGTGGTCATTTCTATGTATTTGAGTTCTTTCTGATTTACTTTGTCTGTAAAAGGTATTACATATATGTCAGAAGTTTCATTGTTAGGGATTGGGTCTATTTTCTGGTGTACAAGATCTTTTAATTTGGCAGATGGTTTTGGGATTACATATATATTATATTTGTTTAATGCATAACTAATCCTTTCAAGTAACTGAGGTATATAATTGAAACTATAAAACTTGAGATTATTTTTAATGCTATTTCTGGTTAACTCTCTATGCTGAATATCAAAGATTAATTTATTGATATATTGGGGGGTGGAACCATTTTCTATTGCAATCTTCTCTTCTTAATAGTGAATAATTCTGCTTGTAGGTATTCTCTTGTACAAAATTCTATGGCAATTTATATAAAATTTATAAGCTGCAGTTTTGTATTTAAATGGGACATTACTATTGTAGGATATTGTACTTTTTGAATTACATGATTTCCTGTAAATTTTCCTATCAATTCTGTATGTTGTATTATTTCTTATTAATTTTACGTCTAAAAATTGTAAGGATCCTCTTTCCTTGACTTCCAATGTGAACTGCATTTTTGAATCCAGGTTATTAGCTGTATTTAAAAACTCCTTCAAAGCGGGGATACCATGGTTCCAAATTAAAAATATATCATCGATGTAACGCAGCCATAGTTGCAGTTTTAGATCTGATTTAGGTATAATATCTTTCTGAAGTGATCTAAGTTTCAGTTCCGCTAATAACTCTGAAATGGGTGAGCCCATTGGGCCAGTTTGCTTATAAAATTTCCTATTAAATTGAAAGACACTGTTATTTGTAATCAAGTTAATGCTTGAATTCAAAGTTGTTCTTATTTCATCGTTATATTCCGGGTTACTTGAGAAAGATATTATATCTAAATCAGATCTAAAACCGCTACTATGGCTGCGTTACATCGATGATATATTTTTAATTTGGAACCATTGTATCCCCGCTTTGAATGAGTTTTTAAATACAGCTAATAACCTGGATTCAAAAATGCAGTTCACATTGGAAGTCAAGGAAAGAGGATCCTTATCATTTTTGGATGTAGAATTAATAAGAAATAATGCAACATACAGAATTGATAGGAAAATTTACAGGAAACCATGTAATTCAAATAGTACAATATCCTACAATAGTAATGTCCCAATTAAATACAAAACTGCAGCTTATAAATTTTATATAAATAGAGCCATAGAATTTTGCACAAGAGAATACCTACAAGCAGAATTACTCACTATTAAGAAGACTGCAATAGAAAATGGTTCCCGCCCCCAATGTATCAATAAATTAATCTTTGATATTCAGCATAGAGAATTAACCAGAAATAGCATTAAAAATAATCTCAAGTTTTATAGTTTCAATTATATACCTCAGTTATTTGAAAAGATTAGTTATGCATTAAAGAAATATAATATATACGTAATCGCAAAACCATCTACCAAATTAAAAGATCTTGCACACCGGAAAATAGACCTAATCCCTAACGATGAAACTTCTGGCATATATGTCATACCTTTTACAGACAAGGTAAATCAGAAAGAACTCAAATATATAGGAATGACCATTAGAAAATTTAAAGAGAGACGAAAAGAACATATTACAGACATAAAGTATAGCAAACCCTCTACTGCTCTATCCAGATTAAATCAAAACAAGATATTCACATAGATTTCAGTAAAGCAAGAGTCATAGCCCATACTTCAAATTACTACACATCAATAATCAGGGAATCATTGGAAATTTTAACTCGAAGAAAGAATACTTGCAACGACACATTGTCCTACAACATATCTAAGATCTGGTATAGCATACTAGATATTTCTAGCGATTTTGAAACATAATCGTTTTTGCACCCCCCCTTCCTCTGAAATAGACTCGTCCACTGATACTTAAGCAAGAAATTTCCACGAACTTTCACTCCTCTGTTTTTTTCCCCCCTGAAGATGACTGCTCTAATGCAGTTGAAAGCGCTTGGGGTTTTAACATCTTTGACGGTTTTTATGCTGTAGAAGCCTTTTTATGCATTTTAGCACCTTTTAAGTAAAATTTTATCAGAATTGTAACATCGTATATTTATAGTTTTAGTTTAGTTTAGTCTTTCTACAAGTTCTCAAAATAATAACATTAAACAATAAAATTTAACCTTCACTTTTAATCAGGATCTTTCAATTTTCATTCATGGTGCCAGAGTTGGACATTGTAAAAGATGAACACGCTAGCTGCCAATATTTTAAACATTTTTTTGAAATAACTGTCACCTGAGTCGTGCTATATGCCAAGGCAATTTTCTAGTGTTCTGCTTCATATGACAAATTTAGCCACAAAATTTATTTAATAAAATGCATCTTATTTTTAAATAGCATTTATTTCAGATCGTTCATTAATTTTGAATTTCTGGTATTAAACATATTAATGCTATGAGGTTGGAAAAAATGATTCATGCATCACAGAGGACAAATGTAGAGTGATTTTTGTATAATTCATACAGTTAGTAAAGGGTTAAATACCTTTCAGAACGGCAAAATATTGTCGAAAAGTACACTTTAAAGCAATGGCTTGGAGCTAAACCAATAATACGTAGTTTTTTACTGAAATTTGGACGATATAAAAAGTTTTTATAGATTAAAAAACTAATACAAAACATAAAAATTTATAACGAAAATATAACAATAGAATTTTGTATTAAATAAATAATAAAAAAGAAGAGTTGGCAGCTTTGGGATTGAGCAGAAATCGGGGATTTTTAATCCAGAAATAGTAGCTGGAATGAAAAAATAGCTTCCTTTTTTTCTCCCCCCCCCCCCCCCAAAAAAAGTCACTTTTGAAGGTTTTTAAGACTCGTAGCCACAGTCTTCTGATGCTGAAAATAGCCGATTTTAATAGCATTTTAGTTACAAATGGCAACCCTGCTTCTTACTTAAATTACATATTGGTATGCTACAGAAAACACTATATACTTTTATTATATTAAACCAGTGGTTGCCAAACTTTTTGACGCCCAAAGCCTTTTTTAGAATGAATTTCTATGACGGAGCCCTTCAAACCTACTGTACCCTTATGTTACAAGGTAATGTTTTTAGGTGCATTGCTACCGAGCAGCGGAAAAGGGAATAGATATTAATCTAAACAATTGTGCATTGTCTCAGAAATAAAATTATATTTTGAAACTTTTATCGTAATACTGAATTGATTTTCAATTACCATAATACAGATGGAATTGTCAAAAGTTTGCATACTTAAAAACAACTCCAAATCTCAAGAAATCGTAACATTTGCCTTATAATAAATTTTGATTTAGTTTTTGTTGGTGTATTTAGTACTTAACTTCGAAATCCACCTGTGCCTGTAGGCCGAGCCGAGGGAATTTTTTTATACACTTAGTACAATATCTTCCACTCATGCGAAAATTATTAAACATATATTAATTTGTGTCTAACTTCGAATAAAAGATATTGTCTATGATTCGGTCATAAAACACACCAGTATTTAGTTACGTTCATTAAAATCTTTGAAACACTAAGTTTCAACTACCATAAAAGGTGTTAAAAGCAAAAAATATATTTCTGTCCTCCCTGGATCATTTTCAATTCTGCACTAAGCTAGACTTGTCTTCTGTTGGGCCTTGCTTTGAATCATTTTTCATCTTCTGCGCATATGCGTGTCTCTTTTTTATAATTTCGCACCAACCCTGCTACACCAGTGCCCACTCAATACAGTTGAATGCCTTGTATTCACTGACTCTTTCCATGGCCTCACTCCTTAGGACATGCTTAAAATTCTCACAGTTTACTAGCTTTTTGGTACTCTGAAAGTCAATTTCTATCTTCTCCTCTGCAATGAGTCTAGCCAAAGCCAGCTTTGGCAGTATTGAAAATGGTCCAGAGAGGACTGAAATATATTTTTTTGCTTGTAACACCTTTGATGTAGTTGAAACTTAGAGAATTTCACAGATTTTAATAAATGTAAAAAATATTGGAATATGGTACATAATTTTAACTTCCTTTTTCTTCCATAACAGGGTGCTTTAAAGTTTTATTTCTTGAAACATTTTGCATATTTTTTGTCTAAAAATTACGAAATTCATAAATTGAAAACTTTTCACTTTCCTTGCCATCTCATTCTGCTTTCATCTTTCTACCCACAAGGGGCACTCCTTTTGAAACTTTTCATATTTAACCTCAAACTCTTGACATTTATCCAATTTTGTTTCAGTTTTCCTTTCAATCGTTACTAAAATTCTCAAAGTCCTTCACCCGATCTGGCCATTAGGGTCCTTATTCTGAAGAAGTTTTGACCCCATTAGACCTAGCTTTATATCTCAAGCACTAATAATACGATTTACTTGGTTTTTTTAATATTCTCCTCATTTTTCCCTAAACTTCTCATTCATCTAACCCATTTTAATCCTCAGTCTCTCCCAGTGTCAATTTGGGGCTTATTTGCTCCCCTTAGGGGGCACATCTTCAACAATCTCCAGACCCATGTAATAACAACTTGTTGGAAAGGTCTTAGTCATGTCTTCAATTTTCAAACTTTGACCAAAAGTATAATTGAAGTTGCCAAGAGTTTTATTCCCTCAGTTAGTACCCCTGACAATTAGGGGCTTAGTTGCCTGTGAGGGCACTTTCATTTTTTCTAACACTATCATGCCATATATCGTTAGAAAGCTTATTGTCCTCCCATTCATATTTCGCACTGAAATTCATATATTTGTGTGAAATTAGCACCAGAAGTATTGATCAATTCCCGTTATCATGATTCGCTATAAAATTTCCTGCCAAGTTATCACTAAGTCTTGAAATTACTGTTTTTAAGCTTAATTGTGTGAGTATCAAAGAATCAATTCTAGAACATCATATACTTGAATTTGGGAATCGATTCTTATAGCGATCGATGTTTCATGTTAAGACAATGTTTATCAATACAGTAGACTTCCTCAAATCCGTAATCCTAAAATCTGCGAACACCTAAAATCTGCATGTCATCACAGATGTAAACAATGAGACTTTCAATTCAGAGGTAGGGACAGAATTAGACTTTTTATATCAATTTCGTATGTATTTTAATATGTCATTCTCGTTAATATTACTGAAGTCATGCTTTTTCATGATGGAAGTATAAATTTCTGAAAAAATTCGAGATATTGCTGATATCACTGGTAATCAGAATCTTTTTGTCAAATATATTTATGTATTAATCAAGGATTTTTGTTAATTAAGTCTGTTTAAACCTGAAATAAAACTTTCTTATTTTATTGTTTTGACGTGAAGTAGTAAGGTACCTTTATGAGGCAAGTTCTATTGAATAATTTATGGAAAATGTATCTCATCTTTATTATGCATATTAAATTATTAATTATTATTTACTTGATCTTTAATATTTGAATCATTTTTAAAATTATCTAAATTTTCATTATTTTAGTTTATCACTTTACTTAATTATTTCAACATTTTACTATAATGTAAGTATTCGTTATAATCTTTATTACATTCAAATTACTGTTTAAAAAATGTAAACAAAGCAATGACTAGAAATCTGCAAAATTCTAAAATCTGCACAACCTCTGGTCCCAAGCTGTGTGGATTTGAGGGTGTCTTTTGTACTCGATTTTTCCAGAATTGCCATCATTTTTTATGATTACTTACCATATTATGTCATAAATAAAACAGTGCAATATGGAAAAGGACACTAACAGATTACTTTAGAAATTGCTGATTAATCTAAAACCTTAAAAAATGCTAAAATATAGTTTAAATTTCTAGATTCGTTTTGTGATATTTTCTTTATAAATATCTGGGCAAAGTACATAGATTGGCAAAAATGGTTGTCAATCGGCAATATTGCCAATTATGTTTAAAATAGTATTTTAATATACATTTAATAAATAAATAAAATTGTTCAAAATGAAAAACAATAAAACAGGAAGCTAAAATATCACATAACAGTAATTTAGTACACATTTATGAACTACATAGCATCCAATTGACTGCTTTTAGCAAAAAACCATAGTAATGATGATAGTTTTATTTCCAGTGGTTTCAAGAGTAATTTACTATGCCCACCAGAATGAATATAGTATAAAAATTATGTAATGTAAATATACTATATCAATAAATGTATATATATGTTATATGGTACTACATACTTATGTGTATATAAATACTTCTGCCTCTGCCTTTCATATGGCAACATATTAACTATACAAATAAAATGAAGACAGCAAAAAATGATACTGTAATTAATATATCTTGTACAGTGAATATGACTTGCCCTAGATTTCTTTTTTTTTTTTTTCCCCATCAAACTTGAAAATATGTGACAAAGACTTTTAAAACGGCTGATTTCAGTGAAAATACTAAAATTTTTCATGCTTTAATTTACTGACAACCTGTACTTTCATTCATAATAGACATAGTTTTTTAATATTCTACCTGAAGTTTTATCCCTATAATAATGAATACATTTTAGAAAACTTTTCAATAGGCTCACCGTGCTGTGAAGACATTACAAGAAGAGCTTAAAGTGGCCACCATCCATGTCTTAAATTACACTGAGATAGATTGTTCATGGATTGTAGCTGACAGAATCTATACTTGCCATACAGAAATCTAAAAAAAAACAAGGAATTTCAGAGCAATTCATTAATTTAGAAATTATGTTGAACACGGCCATGTCATGCATTGCTTGGAGGGAAACAAAAGCTTAACTGTACAGGAACATAAAAATGTAATAAACAAGCTACATGAAAGTACAAATTGGTAATCTAAAATACTATAAATGGGATTTAGTCTACTTAATATATACATAAACAACTACAAATACTACACAGTCCAGTCCACTCTAATCCACGACCCTATAATCCATTAACCCCTATAATCTGCACTAAATTTCACATGTAAACAAACAGTCAAAATATTTTTTTAGCAGGATAATGTAGATGTTGACCATAATAAAAGTTGACTGATCTGATGAATTTATTAAGAATTTTAATAAATTTTAAATGCATTAAAAATTTTTGATGCATTTATCAGAAGGAAATGCTTTGGGTATCTTGTAAATAACTCTTAGACTGTAATATTTTGAACACATTTGTTGGCTATAAAAAAGGAAAAATTGCTTTTGAAGAGAGGTAGCTCTTTTGGATAAATATTTGTTTTAGAAAACAAACTTCTGATATTGATCAAGAAATCTTGATTCTTAAAAGAATTCAAGATTAAATTGCAGCATAAATTAAAAGCTGTAAAGCAAACCATTATCACTGCGATATTTGAGACTTAAAAACAAGTAGTAGAAATGTTTCTATTACTTTTGTATTATTATATCATTTATATTTATTTGAAATACTGAATATAGTTTTTTTTTATATTAGAAAAACAATTTTTTTTTCATTTCCATGTTATTTATTTGTAACTTTATTAATGTAATTTGTTATTTATTAATGTGATAACTATATTTGTTGATAAATTCAAAATAGTAGAATATAAATAAAGAAATGGCACATAATGTGGAAAACCCTTGGTCCTGACCTGCGTGAACTAGAGGATGTGTACTATACTTTTCTGTTATAGCAGCGCCCACATTTACAATTCTGCATAATTTACAGTTGCCATTTTGCTGAGCTCCCTGCTAAAACGACTTAGAGTCAACACTAATTTTAAGATTAAAATTATAATTTTAGCATCAAAATATTTAATACAGAAAATACCAAATTAAAGGAATTCAAACTGCAATTAAATAGGGAGTGTGGGGTGTATAATGTAATGGTGAATGGCAACAGTAAATTTAGCAGTTGGACCTCCCTAAAGGACTTATTTTAACTTTCTCGCTTAGCTGAGATTCTTAAATTAAATAACAATAAATAAAGAAAAATGATGCACCAGGCATAGTCTATGGAAAACTTTCCAATACTTATGAAATAGTTACTTTTTTTCCATACGATAAAAGAAGTATGTACAGTAGACTCCCTTAAATCTGCGACCGCCTAAAAGCCG
The DNA here is from genome assembly GCA_963932465.1 of Maratus speciosus. NCBI lineage: Eukaryota > Metazoa > Arthropoda > Arachnida > Araneae > Salticidae > Maratus > Maratus speciosus. The sequence continues at coordinate 42,890,083 of OZ010797.1, read as the reverse complement.
CGTATTTTTTCACATGTAAACAATGAATTTTACAGTTAAGTTGCAGGAACAAAATTCAAAATGGCGCCGAAATCAGCGGCTATGGCTATATTTTTTTTACTAATTTTTTTGTTAATCATTCTTTTTTGGCTATTGCAGCTGATTTATTACTAAATAAATTTACATTACTTTTGATCTTAATATAAATTAGCATATCTATATAAAAAATTCCAGGTCCGAAATGGAAAAATCCACAATCCAGAACGCTATTTTTAAATTATTGTTTGCGGATTTTTTAAAAAAAATTATAGAATAATTTATTTTTAAACATACAAAGCAGCATAAGACTCTAATACTCATATTCAAGACTCTAAATAATAATGAAAAAAGTTAGAGAGCGCTATAAGCGATATATACTGATAATAGCATAATGACGTATCGATCTTACGATCGCTTTACCACTAGATGGCAGCACAGGACTTTTTGAATTGAATTGAATTGATTTCATGTGTAATAATTTAATGTTTTTCTAAATTTTTATTTTACATAATTATTTTAATAATTACTTACTTATAAACTAATAAATTATTTTAGTATCTTACTTATTTTAATGTTCCACTTTATTGTAAGCATGCATTATAATTTCCCTTGCTTAACTACCAATCAAATTAATGTCTCAAAAATGTAAACAAATCAATGACTAGAAATCCAAAAAATTCTAAAATCCACACAACTTGTGGTCCCAAGCTGTGTGGATTTGAGGGAGTCTACTGTATATACATAAACAATTTGATCTATAGATTTTTGTACACTTCACATAGCATAATAAAATTTTATTCAGCACGAAAATGCATAGCAAAATTGAAAATGCTTTGATGGCAACTGTCCTACATAGATAGCAGTGCATTTATATCTTTTTGTCCCAATCTGTATTTGAATTTATTTATGCTGTAATCACACCAAACGATAGTGTGAATATTAATTAAGATGAAAAAGGCGTAACACAGTTGAAACAAATATTCAATAATTCTTACTCATCACGTGTGATTAATTCGAATTGTTTTTCAGATCCTTTTATATGATTTATTTAATTTACCTACACCCTTTGATATATTAAAATCTAGTTAAAATTAAATGCAATACATCATAATTGAAAATTTACTTTCTGCAAAGTTTGCTCATGGGCGGTAATTCATCTGAATTCTTTTCTGTGGCCCTGTAATTTCCCCTTTTTTTAATATATTTGAAGAATCACATCATTAAATAAGCAGAATACTTTCAGTTGTAAGCAGAGGAAAGAATTCCATGAAATCGTCAATCTATTTAACATCTGAACATTTCAATTTTCTGAATATTTTTATGAACATGCTTGTTATACACTTTATACAGCGAGTCTCAAAAATATAGGTTGGAATTTTGTGGAGGGGCAATGATATTTTATACTTAAGGGTCGATCCAGGCAAAATTTGGGGCCTATTTAGGGTCCCTTTGTAAAAATCTATTTAATAAAACAGGGCCCTGCACAAAATTCTTTTCAATAAAACAGGCGTCTTCACAAAATTCCATTTGATAAAAACATATTTTTCATTGATTATATCTATTAAAATGATTAATATTTAAACAAAATAAACTCAGCATAAAGGAAAACGTTAGAGAAGGATTTAAAGAAGTTATTATTATTAAACATTTGGTTTGAATTTGTATTTCTTTTTCTATGACAAAATGTTATTTTTCACTGCAAAAAAAATAATAAGTTTCACAAAAATAACTTTTACTTTTCACAAAATGGGCCCCAAGAAAAAAAAAAACTTGTATCGACCTCTGATACTATAATAAACGATTTTGCTACACTAAACTACAGATGCAAACCATTTTTCACTCAAATATACCTAGGAGATATCACACTGATTCAAACTCTGCTTTATGTTTGTAACTTTAACTATAATTACATTTTAAAATGAAATCTGCCACAGAGTTACTTTTAAATTGTAAAATGTAAACAGTATCAAAAGAAGTGACAGCAGTGTCCACTATCTGATCGTGAATCTCTTAGATGTTTGAGAATTCCAATTTTTAAAATAGATTTATGATCACAAATCTCATTCTTATAGACTTTATAAAATATTTAAATTGTTTGATTTTAATGAAAAGTGTAAAATAAAAAGTAATAAAAATAATAAAAAAATGGATATTAAAAACCAGTATTTCGATTAGTACTATTATAAGTAAGTCTAAAACTGTACAATAAAAAGTAATTTACATCTTAAGGAGATAATTAAAAAAATATTAACAAAAACGAACTATAATTTATGCATTGAAATATATTTAAAATATACACGGATTGCACAAAATATTGAAAAAATACATTTTATGAACATAACAATTTAATTAATCATTGCGTGCATTGCGAAAAATTTTGCATTATTACAGTAATAAGAAAATATTTTATATAGATAAACATTAATATCATACATTTAAATAAGTTACCTTCAAAAGAAATATTGCTGAAATGGTGATCGCTAGGCCTAACTCGAGAACACAGTAACTGGTAACTATTTTTAAATTTTTATGTTTCCGTGCTACGTTGAAAATCAGAAAATCTGATATTAAATCAGACATAGAAAATTTGTAATAGATAAAATAATAAAAACAAGCCGTGGAAGATGTGACACATCATGCAGAGAGAAAATTATGTGATGTGCAATTCAACGCCATTTTCCGATTAAATTTTGTTAGACGCGATAACAAAAACTTTTCGATGAATATTCGATTAATAAGTTTTCATGCTGCCATCTATCGTCGGAAGAAAATTTCAACTATCTGTGTTTCTCTCACTATTGTCGAGCTCAGTGTTGCACAAATTGAACTAATTAAAGATGATATAGATATGGAGGAGTTGGAAATTATTCCTATTCACCAACTTATTATCAGCACTATATAGATCTATTTCTTTTTAACTTATCTATTTAACCAATTAGAATGCCATTCTGACTCATTTTAATTTCTAAAAAATAATTCCATTTGTTCAAAATTTGCAATTTTCCTATTAATAAAACTGTCCTTCATACACTTAATTAATAAATTTTAACTGCATTATTTCTCAAAATAATCAACTCATTAGATTTCTGCATTCCTTATATTTTATTTAATTCTCTTGTCATAGAAATTATTTAAAAATTACTATTAGATATTTTCTCTTTCTTTCTTTCTCTATTATTATTATTATTATTATTTATAAATGAAAATTACTCATTGTTACTAAATAGTATTTAATTTTGCATATATTTTTTTGTTGTTGTGCTCAAAGTAATAGACATTAATCATCTAAAAATGCATTCGCATATCATTACTTAGGAATCAATAACAATCAAATTATTTTCGCTGAAATATTTTTTTAAATTTTATATATGAATTTTTTCTGAATAATGTGCTTTAGAAATTTTATTTTAGCCTAAAGTCTAAAGTGTAAATCTAGCTTAATTTTACAGCTATCTTTTTTACACAGCTAATTTTTTAGGGATTGTGATTACTATTTCTACAATATACTCTATACAAGATTTATTCTTCTAAAAAAGTTGCCAGTATTTCGCCATTAAAAGAAAAAAAAAACTTATGGAATTTTCCTAAAAGAAAAATGGTAATTGAAATCTAATACAATAGGCACACACACTCATTCATTCTGAAAACTTGATTACACATATTAAATTCTGGTTAAAGTTTGTGTTGTGTATTTATACTTTCAGCCTTTTACAGTTTATGGTTTTCTTGATAAAAGGCTGCTAAGCATAATCCCTAATCCATAGATTAAACAATCACAATATAATAACAATAAGCTATGTGATGTATTTACAATAGTGGTTATAGATTTAAAATAATATGTGATGTAACTTTATTTTGATTTTTCATAGAGCTTTTATTTAATATATTCTTTATTTATTTATTTATTGATAATAAGAAGATATATAAAATGCTAATTTCAAAATGTTTCATTTTTTAATAATGTCATTAAAAAAAATGTCCGCCTTCATCTTTAATATAATAAGTTCAAGCCTGTTACAACAAGCTAACCAGGACCAGCACAATGATCAGACAATCAAGGCAACTGCAGAAGACCATGTGACAGTTGAAGTCTTGTTATGGCCCCCAAGCTCTCTATAGAATTTAAAATAATGCTACCCTATAGAAAATAATCATATTATTGCTTTAAACTTGTTTTAAGTATTTTTTTGCAAAAACAAACTTAGTACTACAGTCGAACCTCTATTTCGCGAATTTCTCTATTTTGCAAACTTTTCCTTGGAACCAAGAATATTTTGCGAATTTCTTTGTAAAATTACCTCCAAATAGCGAAGTGCATTCTCTATTTAACGAACTTTTTCTTGTGATAAAATTTTTTTTTTCTCCCCATTTCTCAAAATATTTCTGGACATCTCAAACTTATTCTTTCTTTAAACACATTTTATGTTGTTCAATGGCCTTGAACTGGTTTTACCAGGCGCCTTCTTTGTCAGCAGTGAGAATTCGGTAAGTACGGAGGACGAAGACGATAATCCCTTAGAGTAACTTTAAAAAATATGGATACAGTGAGAAAAAAAGAAGAAATTAACCATGATGTGCTGATTGATTATTCTATTTCACTTAATTCTGAAATTGAGACCTCAGAAACACTATCCGAATTGGATATTTTCGACAGTGTGAAAAATAAAAACAATACAGCAATGAATTGTGATGAAGACGAGTATGATGGTGATGGAAATGATCATTATGCAGGAATTAACAAAACTTCATATGATGAAATGCTAAAATCATTTGAAACAATCCATCGCGAATTATAGTTAGAAGAAAATACACATGAGGGGTTTTTGGTGCATTGCAAATAAGATGCAAGACGTATTATGAGAGAGAGCACTTTTTTAAATAAAAAACTCAGGCAAAATTAACAGAGTTTTTCAGAAATTAAATTTAAGGACGCATATGTTAATGTATGGTTAAAATTATTTGTTATAATAATAATAATAAATACGATAATGTCATTAAAATTCGTTAATTTTAATGTAAAACTATTTACTTTAAACAGAAAATACAGTGTATTCCCGGACAATGTTTTGTTTTCCTTGCAGATTTTAAAGATTTAAACACATAGAAAAAATGAATTGATGATGGATATTGGTGGATAAAATAAATAAAACAAATCGATATAATTTATTAAAAAAGAATGTGATTAATTACTTTTAGTAAAAATATTTAGTGTTTATGAATTTAAAATCTGTTTTATGTAGTTTAAAGTATTTTAAAAGGTGAATCTTTATTTAACGAATTTTCCATATAACGAACTTTTTTCCGGGATTTAGCGACTTCGTTAAATAGAGGTTCGACTGTAATTGTATTTCTTACAGCAAAAGTTGATATAATGTCTGGGAATGAATAGATGTACAGATCCTGAAAACACCATAAAAAATGTTACAAAGGATGGAATTTTTTTTTATTAAAAATAATTTTACACATTACATATGAAAGAATGTGCAAGTTTTTTTCATACACTTTATATGTTATATTATAAAATATTCTTTCATATATCAAAATTTTAAAAACAATTTTATGAGTCAAATATTGCAGTCAGAGACATTGAGCCGCACTAAGTGATTTGCCAGGGCCCAATGCAACATTTCACTGGTTTTTAAGTTAACAATTTTTCGAGGCGACAGCCATTGTTGCCATAGGCCTCAAAGTAATCTCCACTACGGTGGATATCAAATCAAGTTGACAATAACCTGATTTCAGCTAAAGATGTTTGTTCTAAAAAAAGAATGATTGTTATTGAAATGCTACTGCTAATATTTGTATGTCATGCAGATATGTTGTATTGCAAAACTTTAAATTGTACAAGTAGACATGTTTTTTTATTTTGCATGAAAGCTACAGTAAGATGTGAACTTAGGAAAATGTAGATGTTAAAGAAGGAAGAGTAAAAAATGCACCGAGAACTAGTGAGAAATAAATAGAGTAGAAAACTGTTGAGATCACCTTCAACAATGTTTTTTAAAAATCCATAATGCTAAATGCACTAGGAAAGGCTAATTTTAAATTTATGATGCTAGAAGGTTAAAATTTTAATAGCAATGTGATTATCATTTTTCTATTTATAATGTATTCTAAAGAATAACAAAAACTAGTTTGTATAAATTTCAAAGACACTTACTATTATTATTAGGGATGAGACGAATAGTGATTTGGCCGAATACCGAATATTCGGCCAAATTTTAGGCCAAATACCAAATATTCGGCTGCCGAATGCCAACGTTTTATTTTGCAATAAAGAAAATAACTTTTGATTATATTAATTTAAAAAATAGGAACTCATTGATCATTACTACTCTTAAATGTACTTTTAAATTTGTTTTTAAATTTGATAAACTTATTTTAGCACAAAAAATTATGAAATTGCATTATATCCTTTTATTCTAAAGTAGTATATCAAATTGATTTTCAGTAAGTCAGGATGGTAAATTATTTCCATTAAAATATAAAGAATTTACCTCACCTTTACTGTCAAATGATACTTTATCCTTTCTTAGATTTAAAATTAATAATACTCTTACTCTCTCTCATAACTCACAATTAGATATTTTCTGAAGTAATCTTTAATCAAGTAAATTTTATCATTGAGAATTTGTGTCCCTAACGATAAAAAAATTTATAAGAATGAGATTGTTCTGAAATCAGTTTCCAAGCTTTAAATTACAAATTACACTAAAACAAAAGGTACGGTTAAAGTAGAATACATATGTTAACAAAATCTTTGACGTTTGAACCAACACATGCAATATTCATCAATATTCCACTTATTCAACAAGCAATAAAAGCATAAGCAGAAACTGATAACAACGTGAATGAAGAGATATGTAAATTGAAAAATATATACATAATAATGTTACACATTAAAGCCAGTAATCATGCAAATAATTAATTAAAAGTGAAAAATATAGAATTAATAAATTATTCTGTTCAATATTTAGAATTTCAATTTAAATATTTATAAAACCATCTTCATAAAGTAAGTTGCGCCATCTAGTATCTAGTTTGACACCAGTTCTGTTTTTAGACTCTTGCACTTGGAATAGTGATATTTGATATTCCATCTTGAAAATGAATTTCAGCTAATGCACCTAGCGAATGAATTTTTACATTTCTTACATTATAGAAAATAGAAAATAAGTTATCAGGAATTTCATAAGAACTTTTTGATATGTGCATGGAATTTTCAGACATTAATGAATATTCAAGTGATTCAGAATGAGAGAGTGTTTTTCTTTTTTTCTATAAGAGTTTTTACATCTTGAGTTGTAATCTATTATTCTCTAATGAAGACATTTCCCGGACAATTGAATCGCCAATTAGGGCGGCATTTTCTAAAAGATACCTAACTTTTATAGGAAATACAGAAAGACTGTATATTTTTCAGTATCTGAATAACTGTATATATTGTGCTAGTAAGAATGAGAATGACTTCATGAATGTGCCAGAAATTAGTCAAATTGGACTAAAGAAAAATAAATTGCAAGAAACGAAATTTTTTTTTAAATCCTGAATTTATTTGGCAAGATATCTTTCGCTATTCGGCGAGATTTTCGCAATATTCGGCCGAAGCATTCGGTCAACAAGCCTTCAATATTCGGCCAAAGGGCTGAATAGGCCGAATATTCGTCCCATCCCTAATTATTATTTATAATAAAATGTAACTAGTAAAAAAAAATTATTTTGGAAGATTAGTTTTTGAGGAAAAAGCCCAATTTCTTACACCGCATCAAAACTTCGGGACATTTTATATCTGTAGTTAATAGACGTTACTAGTACAACATTGTACTTTAGTATAGTTTTTATAATAAAACATTTTAGAATTAAATATCAGTTATATTTATATATCAGTGATATAAATATCACTTAATATTAAAAATGCTGTTCTCAGACTTATATTTTTATCTTTAATGACTCTTAAAAATCTCTATATGACGAGAATACAAAAGACAGATGCAAGGAATTGAAACAAACAGCTATATCAGTTTCAATTAATCTTCCAAAACCTCCAGAGACTGTAAGCCTGAAGCAAGTACTAAAAGTATTTTACCTAAGCCTAACGCCCTTTCTTTCAACACTTCTAAATCTACTTGGTTGGTATTTTTCATGTCATTGAAAATAGTATATACTTGTATCAACTATATTGTATAATTAAAAAAATTATTTTGTACTTGTACTCACTTTGCCATGGATCTTGACAGAAAAAAATAAAAAAATACATGTGAGTATTTTCAAAATATTAAAATTAGTTTTTTTAAAGCAATTTTATACATTTTCTCACTTAATGAAAAAATGTAAAAAAAAAAAATATATATATATATATATTTTTTTTTTCTTATATAATGTTGCTATATTTATAATGTTATTTTATTTATTTTCTTCTGAAAATATATTTTAGAAAAACTGATCCTTACATAGAATACATTTCCAAAGAAAGTACCCAACAAAATCTATTTCAGAATGTCCAAAATTATAGAAGTGTGGTTTCAAAATATTCACTTTTACTTTTAAATTTTACTACAAAACTTGCATTTTTACTTTATTAAATTATTTCCTTTCATAAAACCATTCAATAATGTCTCAATAAGATTTTGTAGAATATTCAAATTTAAAAAAAAAAAAAAGTTGAAACAATACCGAGTTCCCCTAAATTAATCAAATCGAATGAATTAATTTTTTTTTTAATTTATTTTCTTTTAAAATAACTATTAAATTACACAAAAATTATTTGAAGGGTATCTTCGTTACATTGAGAATTGAACACTGAGCCAAGACTTAACTAATCCAATATGATTAAAAATCATCCTAGTTTAGTGCTATTGTTCCGTATTTTACCTTCTGTATTTGTGATTTGCAGTTGAGTCAAGACTTAAAATTTTCCAAAAGAGGTATAAGTATACATTTTATGACGTCATAGGTGGCCCCTTAAAATATTAATAGATTTTTTTTAATTACAATTTGATAAGTAATGAAGGATTCATGCATTAAATAAGTTATTTTAGTTGTACACATGTCTATATAATGTTTTAATAATTTTAATGTTTTAATTCAGAATAATAATAAAAATTATATATCAAAAGGATACCTTGTGGTTAATTCTTCACTTATCTTAAACATTTTCTTTTTTGTTTTATCTATCTAAGTTCTAGCACGATTTCTCTTTCTTGAAATATCTTAACAATTGTGACTTATCTAATTGTATTGGCTTTTAATACTACCGATTTTTTTTTTTTATATAAAATTTGTAAGAGGGAAAATCTCTAATTAACCTAATCTTTCAGGAAATTTGCAGCAGAGAAACACAGATTGCTGCAATTTTCCTACGGCAATAGATGGCAGCATGGAAACATATTAATCGAAAATGGATCGAACAGTCTTTTGTATCGCGTCTACCGTAAATTGAATCGGAAAATGGCATTTCTCTGTGCGTTACATATTTTTCTATTTGCATATTGGATCGCACCTTTCACGCGGTATTTTTATTAATTTCTGTGTAAAATAACATTCTATGTCTGATTTATTATATTTCCCTTTTGTTTCCTAAAATTAGCTCAGAAATCTAAAACTTTAAAGAAAGTTACCAGTTATTGTGTATTCTGAAGTTAGGCCTAGATCACCATTTGAGCAACATTTCGTTTGAAGGTAATGTATTTAAGGGTATGATATTGATGTTTATCTGTTTACTTTATTATCATATTTATATTTTAATGCACATTTGTAAATTTTAATGTCATTTCTATGGTAATTTAAATATACAATAATTAGGGATACTCCGGTTGTGGCCACATTGGATAAGTTTGTCCAATATTTAAGCTGTGAATTGATGCAGACAAATAATATGCATTTTTACACCTTTAGCAAACACTTTTTTATCGTTTACAATCTCATTTGTTTATTTTTTGATAAAATGTGACTTACAAAAAAAAAAAAAAAAAAATGTGTGAAACTGTAGTGTGTGCTCACATGTATTAAGATTTTTGCTTAGCTGTCAAGTTTCCAAATCATTCAATATTAGGCACTTATTGGGTTCTGTTTATCCTGAAACAAATGACTATTAGGTTTTATGAGGTAAGCTTCCTCGCTAATGCAATTTCACATTTAAATTAATTATTTTAACAGTTTAATGGGTGGTGGCCAAAACTGGTGCTTTAAATTTGCTATATGTACCAGTTGTGGCCATGGTAGTTGGAAGTGGCAAAAAAGGTACAACATATGTTCCACTTTTGGCCACATGATTCCTTCTAGTGAGAATTTTAGACATTAAATAAATTTTAAGAACATCAGGATAAAACAAAAGCAATTTAGTTTTGTTTTATATAGTAATGGCTTCAATAATTAAAAAAAAAAAGCAAGGCTAATAACAGTTCTATCAAAGAGATTTTGTTTTCTCTGTCCAATAGATAATTTACTTTAGAAAGGACACTGTGCTAGTAACTAAAGAATGATATATTGCTAAAGAAAATATAGTATATTGTGTTTAGTATTGATAAAACCAAAGGGGAGGAGCGATATGTCCTATATGATAAATAAATTAAAACATAAATTTTGAAAGATTTTATAAATTATAAAGTTCAATAAAATTACAGCATGATTTCTTGTATTTTTCCTAAAGAAATGAAGAAGTTCCATAATTTTTGCCAGATTTCGGGCAAACAGATTTAGATATACTAAATATTGCGAAAATCTTAACTAGAGATATCTAAATACAAGCAAGAATGTATTTCCCATTATTTAAAAAGAACAGCGTTCATTTTACCAAGTTTAAAAAACACAGAATTCTGTTCTCTTAAAAAATGACCTAGAGGGAACACTGTTCTAGGATAAGAAGTAAAATTAAGGCCATTCAAAATGTATAATGCCAGCACTACAAGCTAGCAAAGTTTTGGAACACCAGAAATATAACTCTTTGGTGACAATTCACGTGTTTTAATCAATCCACAATCCATTGGATAATTATAAAACTGATTTAAATAGTTAATCTTGATGTCCTACAGGCACTGTTGTCCCTTTTATGAATCAAATTAAATATATTTTTTGTTTTTTTAATTGAAATTTTTAGTTAAAATCAACATAAGTACATTTTACTTGATGTTTTTATCAAATCATAAAAAAAATTGCAAAATTCTTTTTATATATTAACAAATATATGTGTGGTAAAATAGATGTTGCATAAAAATGCTTTATTTTTACTTATTATCAATTAAAATGTTTGTTAAACTACATGATATTGGAGTGGCTACAACTGGTGCATAGAGATGGCCAAAACTGGTGCAGGGGTGGCCACAACTGGTACAAATTGATATAAATTATTTAATGAGTTATTACTAACAATCTAAAATATTCTGTAGAAAATCAGTATAATTCACAGAAAGACAATTAAATTTGCTAAATAATGATGTTATTATGATTTAATATGCTTCAATCGGTCAATAACTGTAAAATTTCTATTTCAAATTTTCTCTAAAGGTGGCCACAACTGGAGCATCTACCCTAATCAAATCTCTATGCACATAAAATGTATTTTTTTTTTTTTTCATTTTCTTTTGTAATCAGTATATATTTTAAAGATATTTCCGATGCATGAGTTATATTTTGTTTTTGTTAACATTTTAAAAATTATCTCCTTAAGATGTAAATTACTTTTCATTGCACAGTTTTCTATACTTCTTTTCCTTGTATTACCAAAATCTAAACACTCATATTTAATACCAATTTTTTGATTATTTTTTTATTTTACACTTTTTATTAAATCACACAATTTAAAATAAAGACAATAAATGCATATCGGTGAAAGTGTTTTTCTTTTTTACAGAAACTGAACTTGGTAAAGATGGAATTTTTTAGTTGATTTTTAATTCACTTTCTTATGTGCTAGAACTATTAAAAAGATATACACTGGTACAATTCCTGTTTCAATACAACAATTTAATATGTTTAGAACTTAATTATAAACTAGATAGTCCCCATGAAGATTTGACGGTAAAAAACTTGAATGTTTCATTAGAAAACCTCTTAGTATAGATGCTCCTGCGATCTGCAAAATTACATGTGGAAAAATCTTGCCAAACATGGTGATACACCTTCAGTTCTGGCAACCCTACCATGAATCATGACAAATCCTAATTATGGCAATGGCAACCCTAGCCGCTCTTTCAGCGGACGGAGCAAAAAGAGGATCCTCTTTTGTGCCTCTGATGTCATTTTATAACAAACCTTCACTGTTTTTCATTTTTTGACTTTTGTGCAACTAAACATGTTTATTGATCTTGAAATTTCCAATGGTATAGTTTCCCCACATTCATTTCTTCTGCTTTGCACATCGTGTCATCGTCTATGATGGATGACATAATTTTGCGAGATTCCTTGTAGTATTTTACATTGGTTTGATTTTTATTAATTTTTTTGATTTATTTTTGATAATGGCATCATGCCCATTTCATGTTTAGGCATATTTGTGATTCACAAATGCAGATCGATATTGATTGGAGTGTCATATATACTGATTGCAAAGACTGGCATATTGTTTTGACAAGGCAGTTGAATGGATCTTCGGAATTGGTGTAATTGTTTTACTTTATTTGTTTCTTTTTTCTGCATTATTTATTTATTCATTTGTTTTTATAATTCTTTTTAGGTTTGACATTTATTATCTTTTTGTAAGTATTTTTTACTGCAATCGACTTGTATATAGAACTTTAGAATCTAAATTACTTTGTTCTATTTTTTTACTCTTGTTTTGTTTTATTCTTCAAAATTTCAAAGAATCTGCAAAAATGTAAGTACTATTTTTGGTTTATTTGTATTTATTCGTGGTAAAAATGTGTTTTAGAAATGATCGCATTTCTAAAGCACCAACGAAATTCATTTTCAATCATGGCAATCACTTTTAAAATTTGAAAGTATTAACTGTTTAAAATTTCTGGTAAAATTATGTTTTTGTATATATTTTTAATGAAATATTTGTTGACAAAATTTTTCTTCCTGAAAAAAAAAAAAAAAAAAAAAAAAAAAAAATGTTGAACATGAATCAGGGGGGTGATAGAAATTATTAGTTTTAAATATTTATATTCATTATTAAAAAAGCATGGATTTTAATGAGTTTTAAAAGTAATTGCTATATTTGAAAATAGGTTTTTTTTGTGATTTCAGTTTGATGATCACTTTCAAAGACATCACTTTGTCAATAAAAAAAAAAAAATCGCCAAGTTTATGCTGCAGACCACAAATACATCTGTTCCTTTATTAAATCACTCAATTTAAAATCAGATGAGGAATGCCAGTTGGTGAAAGTTTTTTTTTTTTTTTTTTTTTTTTTTTTAATACAGAAGCTCAACTTGGTGAAGATGGAATTTTTTAGTTGATTTTTAACTCATTTCCTTATGTGCTAAAACTATACAGAAAAAAAAGATGTAAACAGGTAAGTTTCTGATGGCAATACAACAATTTAATATTTTTAGAACTTAATTGTAAACTAGATAGTACCTGTCAAGATTTGGCAGTAAATACCTTGAATGTTTCATTAGAAAAATTCTTAAATTTTTAATTATTTAGTTGCTTTTAAATTAATTATTGAAATCGTGACAAATTTCTATATTGCATAACTGATTGCCAGCACCATCTATTAAAGAAATGGGAGTTTTTTTTTTTAATACCAATATTTATTTATTATTATTATTTTTTACTGCACAATCATTAAATACTTCCACGAATTTTTATTTTATCAGTGTCATTCTCTAATAGTCTAAATTTCAAACTTGATGCAGCTAACAATTTATAATGTATATTTTTTATTATTTGAATTTTATTTTATATATTAAAAATATTAAAACATGGACATCAAGGTAATTTTTTTTTATAGTTTTTGTATGAATATTTTTCTTTTTTTCTGTTTTCTTTTTTATGGAAAAGAAAGGCAAACTTTTATTTTTCACACACATATATATATATATTCTTGATAATGGTCAGAAAATATAACAAGAACTGTAGATCAGCTAAATTTATTTAATTGATATTTACATGCAAAATATTTTAGGTCAAATATTTTAAATATTAAGTTATTTTTAAAAATATTGTTGAGTGTTATATTTTATTTTATTAAAAAGCATTCAAATAATAATAATAATAAAATATAAATCATATAACTTCTCCTCGTAATAAAATATATCATTATTGAAATGAATTATCAGCAAAAATATTACAGAAATCATTTTGCAGGTCATTGAGCTCAAACTTGCATCCTCTATAAAAATTCAGAGCTGTAAATTGGTGTGTTAGATCGCTGTGTCAGTAGGTACTCGCTCTAATTTCCTCTAAATTGAAAGTGTTTGAAAAATAGTTAACGCATGCACAATGATATCGATTTTGATCTTATTTATAGTTTTACCTTTGCGTTTTAATATATATGATTCTTACTTTAGATTTAATCCATTTTGCAGTTAACCTGCACTAGTGATAAATCGATAAATTTCTCGAGTGTAACAATTTTGTATGAGTAACAAAAATAGTTTTAATAAAGTCATTTGAAATGTTAAAAAATAAAATATAAATGAAAAATTAAAAGTGTAACATAAAAAAAAATATGTTTTAATCAATTATTAGTTTAACATTTAATTAAATTATAATTATGCATAAAAAAAAATCGATTTGGAAATCCTAAAAGATAGTTTAAATAATGTTTCATTTTTCTTTCCTGTTGCTGCATCGTAAAAATGAAACAGCACAAATATTGTATATATTTGAAAAAATTCAGTGGCTTGTGCTTTTTACAAAGAGTAAAAATAGCAGTAAATTTTCAATAATTGAGTTCAGTACCCACAACAAATTGATATATTATAAATGGTACTTTTTGGGTTGAAAAACATGAATTGTTGGCTTGAAATTAGGTATGATTTTGAAGATGATATTGAATGTTTATCAACAAACTTTTATTAGGATCAATTTTACTGTTATATTTATTTATAAAAAAAAATACTATTTATGTAAGAATGATAAATTTAATATTATGTTTTTTCCTAATACAGGGTTTGTGCAGCCCTTAAATTTCCTTAAAAGTGCTTAAATTTTTAAAAAGTAATTTTTTGTCCTTAAAAGTACTTTTTTTTATACAAAATCGGCAAAAAGCCCATTATTTTACTGTGGTATTATTTCTTAATCAGAATTGAAACACTTCTGCATTTCTTTGAATTTCTGATTAAAAAGATAATCTGAATCTCCTTCCCCCCCTCTCCCCCTTGCCTCACCTTCTTCAAAAATTTTACTTCCTCTTTTTGCTTCCCCCCCCCCCTCACACACACACAGTACCAAAGTTAAACATCTATAAAACTCCTTAGTTTTTTTTAATTTTTCTGCTTTATTTGATACTTTATAGTGACAGTAAGTAACCAAACATTTACTTCCTCCTACTACCCCCATAGAGTGCCAAAATTTAAGAACTCTTAAGACTTCATTTAAATACTCACTGAGCTCTATTCTGCAGTTGTTTATTCCATATCAAAAAAAACATTTATCTCAACCTAAGTCATCTTTATTTAACCACTGGAGAACCTTGTAAACATTTATGTTACTCTTAAAATACATTAATTGACTCAAACCACTTCAACGTAGTCTTATACATCGCGAGAAAAACCTCGACCTTTGACATAAGATAAGCCGTACGTTTAAAAGAAGAACCAACACATATTATGTTCAAGTAGCTATCGACTGTGGGAAAAAAGACTTACTCCCATTCCATCATAGTGTGGCAGCGTTTGTTGTTTAAACATATAATGCCCTCTGGCCATTATGTTACTTGACTTCATTCAATGAAACATCGTAGATGAATACACACCAGCTTTTCATTATTCTGCTTCTTTGCTGATCTCCCATCTTTTATAATAAATTACCATTAAAAATATGTGTCGCGGCACTTAGCTAACACATTAAAAGGAATTCATCATTGATGACTACGAAAAACTCCTTATCTCTGATGAAACACTCAGTATATGAAACTGCCGGTAACACCCTGTGCCGCGGGAGTATAAGGAAAGGACAGCTGATGTCACTGTTGGTCAGCAAGAAAAACCTGTTCATTCATTATTACTCCTATTATACATGTGAACTCCGGGAATTTGATTGGTCTTTAACAGATCTATGATATGATTAGCCTATGTCACCAAGTGTGCTTCCTGCAATGATTGCTATGATAAAAATGTAGTGGTAGATTGGTTGACGGAAGTGTTTGTTTGTAAAGATGCCCTTTCCTTATATTCGCATGGAGAGCTATCAGTACATCATTCAATTTGCACATTAGTACAAAAAGCCATCTGGTGTTAAAAGATTATAAACGCCAGTTGATTGATGACTGTCGATACTTAAGAGAGTATCCTAATGCCGGTGGTCCAAGTATAATCAGACCAATCAACGTTCCAGAACAGTACTTAAATATGCATGATGGAATGGGGTTTTAAAAGGAGATTGTACAGGTTAAAACAATGATGGAGGACTAGCTTAGCTAAAAAGAAATTATTTTAAAAAGAATAAAAGGTATTTATCAGTAAAGCAGTTAAATAAACAAACTTTTAACTTTGGAGCCATATACATTTCATGCTATATGCTAACACGTTTCATGTCCCTTTAATTGCCATGTGTCTTAAAATACAATTCTGCTGAAACTTTTTTTGTGTACAACTGATATAATTTGTTTTAGGGAAATGGAATAATACGCGCAAACCCCTTAGATGATTAAATCTCTTTAATTATTAATTTTTGTCCTATTTGTAAATCTTTCAAAAAGTAAATTAAGTGACATAAGTCATCTAATAAATTCACTCCCTTCCTAATTGCTGCAACCCTACCCTTCTTTTCGAATTTCTCAAAAAAATATTATATGTGGTCTAATTAAAATGCATGTACTTTAGTTGAATTAAGAACATTTTCCATTCTTTTAATTAATCACTCAGCTATTTATTAGAAATTTAAAATTCTGAGTCTCATGTGCATTTAACCATGTCTTGAACTATCCTCATACAGATTTTAATCATTGTAAGTGCAATAGCTTTTGCTAGCCATCGCATACACAAATAACATTTTGCCGTACACTTTACAAAAAAACTATTCAGTATTTTGACTTGAAATTAAACATAAAAATAAATTATGACCTGTAGATTTGCACAATATGATTTTTTTTACAGAATAACTTTAAAAAAATATTATTTTAATTAATTTATTTTACATGTTTTTCCATTATGGACGCATTTTTGCAAATACAAAATGAAACACGTGTAATTGCAGAAGAATAAATAAATCATGGAGTTAGTCATTAATGAATCATGATTAATTGAATAAATAAAATATATTTTCATTATTCCGCCAAAATATCTCAAAAACTTTTTTAAATTTAATTAAGGAAAGAAATATTTTTGGATTTGATATAAATAAAATATGATACTTACACATGTTAAAAGAATTATATTATGATTATTTTTTTGTAAAATGGCAACAAAAGAATTGTAAACAAATAAAATTAATTGTTAAATTCGTTATATAAAGTATTATTCGAATTCGAAGGTTGAATAATAACAATAATAAGTTAATAATTCTAAGTATCAACGAGAGCAGATTTCAGATGTTTTTGCCAGAAAATAGGATTTTGAAAAAGTTACTTTCTTCAAGCTCTCTTCGAATATATTATTCTAAGATTGCTATTAAAGATTATTTGATGTGAATTACAAAGATTGGAAACATACCTAAGGGTCATTCCATTTCAAGTGATCCAAAATTGAATTAATTTTTTCCCTCACATCTTCAGATTTTCATGCAATTTGGAAATCTTTAAGTTCTACTTCAGAACATTAAAAAATGGTGTGTTAATTTTTTTTTTTATCGTTAATAGTTATTTTTTTATTGATTTTTAAAGTTTAGAAAAAACACAGTTTTTTGGCTTTTTGACATTTACAAAATTGCTCATATCGCAGGGTAAAATTGAGATATGGAGATGTGGGAGGTGCCGTTTTGTTCAGAATTGTATAGGCTTCAATTTGATATATCACAAGATTGGGATTGTAAAAATTTTAATTTAAAATTTTTAAATTTAAACTTTTAAATTAAAAAAAAATGATTTAAAATTTTCAAAAAATTCTCACATGTTCCTTAAGTTATCAGTTATATATTTAAAAAAAATTGGCTTGGGATCTCAATGGGATCATATTTTATAATTATTTTACTGACTCATGTCACATAATAAAAAAATATATTTTCAAGAGTTTTGTAAGTTTTATAGTATATAGGGTAGATGTGCCAGTAATGGACACCCCTTGATGTTTTTAGTTCATAAAAAAATAACTAATAAATATTTAGCTTTAATTATTATTTTTTTTATAATTCCCCCTTGTATGTTTTATAAAACTGTGTTATTGTTGACACTTTTAATCAAACCAATCAGGAAGCAGAAAATAATGTTTCAAAGTTTTGCTGTTTTTCTGTGAAAATCTTAATGAAGAGGTTAAGAGCTGGCTTCATTTAATTAATTTATATATTATTTATTTTCTTGCAAAATTTGAATGTTTTTGTTTGAGTAGCAATAGAAAACTTTGAATTTTATATACTATTGGCTATTTACACAATTTCATTTCTTTTTAAGGTTTTAAGAGGGGTGTCCATTACTGGGATGGTTAATTAGTCATTTTCCAGTAATGGACACCCCATGTAGACATTGCTAAAAGTGAAATTTTAGTAATGTTTGTAGTGCATAAAATACTTTGGCTTAACTGCAAACCTAAATAATCAAATTTTAATTTTTAAATTATACTTACCAAAATGTAATAACACCAAAACTTTTATAAATAGCTGCTTTTAAATTATTTTATGTGATTAATAAAATATCGATATTTTATTTATTATTATTATTTTTTTTTTAATGTAGTACATATACCTCACATATTTTATAATCTGGCAATCAAACTAGCCAGGAAGCAGAAAATACTGTTTAAGAGAACAGTCAAAGAGGGGCTCATAGGGCTTAATCCCTCTCCGTTTAAATAAAAACAATTAAGTTACAGAAGCTATTAAAAATCCATTTTCTGTCTTAAATGTTTCCTTAAAAAAAAAAAAAAATGTAATACTATTAATGAAAGTTATGGGCAATATTCCTGAAACTAGTAAATCTGCAGATCAGTGGCCTCAAACATTAGTTCTACAGTTTTATTTTGAAATTATTTTATTTAGTATTTAAAATATTCAACTCACAATATCATTTCTTTCATATTTGGAATATTAATTATTATAAATGATGTATCAAGTAATCTCTGGAAGACTGTTAAAAATAGTGACACAAAACTAAACATTGATATTCCAAAACTTTTTTTTTTATTACCTTTTAAATCCACCACTGTTTCAATAATTTGATAGCTGTAACTGTCTGATATTTAGTATTTTAAATTATTCATCTAAAATAATTAAAACATCGATCTTTTGATAATTACAATAATTGATGCAAACAGTAAATGATTATCACTAATATTTTATTAATTGCTGGTATCCTAATTGTTAAATTTATTTTAAAATAATTATTTTGTTTCATTAGTATGTATCCATTAAATTCTGATTCTAAATACAGTCATAAAAACAATTATATTTATTACTTTTATGGGGTGTCCATTACTGGAACAGAGGGTGTCCATTACTGGGCTTTTGAGTGTTTTGATATATTTCTGTTATTTAAAATTAAATTTCTATTCATATGGGGAAATGAGGCTATAAGAATGGTTAAATATTGTTGATAGATTAATATAATATTGAAAAAAACTGGAATATAATAATTATAACTATTAAAAAAAAATAATTTTTAAAGAAATTCCTTAAGGGTGTCCATTACTGGCACATCTACCCTATATCTACTAACCCTAATCTAATGACCATCTATTTTATCTTTATCAGTAATTTTATTTTATTTTTATAACTAAATAATTAATTCATTAATATATGTTTATATTATAACCATTCATACAATTTTTAAATATTGGTTTAGCAAAAAAGAAAAAAAAATCTCACACAGTCCAAGTTTACAAATCTGAACACAAAACAGTAAGTAAGACTGTCTAGACATAATCTGATTTTATGGTGGTGGGTAAGAGAGAGGATAACTTTCATGTCATGACAGGATCTGTTCTGTAGACTGATGGTGGAGAGGCAGCTTTCATGTCTTGACAGGATCTAATCATGTACACTCTTGCTACTTGAATAGATAGCTTGGTCAGTATATCACCATCCCTTATTGTGTACAGTTGCAGAATCATTTTAATTGAAGTGCAAATGTTATGTTTGTAAATGTTAAATATTTTTTCTCAGTTGAATAGCTATGTACAGTAATGTGATAGTGTAATAATTTTTACCACCTTTATTTTATGTTTTTTGAGGTAATAAATATTTGTTTTTCTGTATCAAGTGTTATGGCTGAGATTTAAAAAAAAAGATATGAATTTAAGTATATATTGTTGTAATCCTTTTTGGAAAAAGTGCCATAAAACTATAAAAAATCTAGAGAAAATATATTATTTCTCTGATGGATCATCTGCTCAGTACAAAAATAAGAAGAATTTTGTGAATCTGTGTCAACACAAAAATGATTTTGGACTAGATGCTGAATGGCACTTCTTTGCCACAGCTCATGGCAAAGGTGTAAGTGATGGCTTAGGAGGTACTGTAAAATGGCATGCAGCTCGAGCTAGTCTCCAGAGGCCATACTCTGATCAGATAATAACACCAATTCAGTTATTTAATTGGTGTGAACAAAACGTTCCAAATATACAGTTTTTTTATTGTACAAACAAGGAACATGCAGAGGAAAATGATTTCTTAAGAAGTCGGTTTCAAGAAGCAGAACCTATTAAAGGCACTCAGAAATATCACACCTTTATTCCACATAGTGGAACTGAAGTAAAAACTAAGATTTATTCTTTCAGTGACACTTATGAAGTGATTGAAGGTGGGTTAACATTAACTATGGATGAAATATTTGAATATGTGACTTGCGAATATGAGCGATATTGGTGGCTTGCCAGTGTTGTTTCAAAAGACTGTTAAAATGAAGAAGTTGAAGTCACTTTTTTGCATCCTTCTGGGCCAGCACCTTCTTTTGTTTTCCCCAGAAATCCAGACATTTTAAAAGTACACAAAAATCAAATTTTGACAAAAGTGAATCCAAACACTATAACGGGCCGTACTTATACCTTAACCCAAAAGGAAATGGCAGCAGTGTCAAAAAGTTTACGTGCAAGACTAAACCCTGTGCAATAGATAAAACTATTTTTTCTGTGTTTTAAATACTATTTTTAAAACTGTTTGTCATTTTTACATTTACTAAGTTTATTAAATAGGTAAGGCCCTTGTAAATTTAATAATATTTACTATGAAGCAATAATATATGTGCTAATAAAAATGTTATTTGATTTGTATTTTATTAGGTAATGTATATTGTATGCCATTCAAAGAACGATTTTCTAGATAGACCCTTACAGAAAAAGTTAAAAACAAATATGATCCCATTGAGATCCCAAGATAATTTTTTGTATATATATAAAGGATAACTTAAGGAACACATGAGAATTTTTTGAAAATTTTAAAACATATTGAAATTTTGAAGTCAAAATTTAAAATTGAAAATTTAAATTTTAACAAACCAATTTTTGTAATATATTAAATTAAAGCCAATGTAATTCTGAATAAAATGGTACTTTTTTCATTCATGTATCTCATTTCTAGTATGAGTTATGAGCATTTGTGTAAATGTCAACAATGTGAAAAACTGTGTTTTTTCCTAATTAAAAAATTCAATAAAAAAAAATAATAAAGATAAAAAATTTTAGTCTTCAATTTTAAGTTTCTTTCATATACCATAATTGCTGGGGAAAATCTTAAACACATAGAAAATGGTGAGGTAATTTACTTTGGTTCACTTGACATGGAAATGACCCCTAATTCAAACCATTTGAGAAAACAGGTAGAGGACCGGAATTTCCAGATTCGTGCCCAGCCCGTCCCGTCTCAAAAGGGGAATAATTAGGCTCGGCCTGGATCTGGTGTGTGGAAAAATTAAAAGTTCGGCCTGGCCCGTTTTGTATTTTTGCGGTTTATGTCCCGGCCCAGCTCCTGAAAGAAAAAATCAGACACAACTGAATTTCTACAAAAAAATTCAGATTTTTCTTAACATAGAGTTAAGATTATGTTCTAGAATACTGCATAAATATTTATGGAAAAATTTAATGGTATAGTTTAAATTACTATATGTTTTCAAGCCAGAGCATACAGAATAGCAACATTAATAATCACTTAAACTCACTCTTATGCAAAAATTTATTACGATTATATAGATAAAATTCAGTAATACGGAAATAATAGGACGTCATCACTATGGCAACACAGAATCATTACCTATCATGGAATACCTATAAATTAATTACGTATGATTGGATTTAATAGAATGAAGAAAACTTTTATTGATATCTTTTTAAGTTTTGATTCGATTTTCATAAAGTTTGAAATGACAAAATTCTGAAACGTTTATATATATTAAATTTCAAACTATTCGATTGGATAGTTTTTGCGCTGTTATATGGTGGCAGACGGACAGACCAGACGACGACTATAGGCTCTATATAATTACGAACACACCTAAAAAAGGAGATTTATAAAAGTATTTCTGTGTAATTTATTAATCTATATTTCCAAATTTTTCGTTACCAAAAGTTCATTCATACCACCATTATTTTCACAAAACAAACTGCTTGCAAGACTATGCTACTTCAGCCAGTTGAAAACACTTGCTCGTTAATGTAAATCCAATGGGATAATTTTCTTAAGATATATTTCGTTTCCATTTCAATACTATTTTTAAATGTTTTCTTTTTCTCTTTTCCATAGCTGAGAAAAATTCGAAAATATATATTGAAAAGTTTATTTGAAAATTATATAGTTATTAAAAACATACATAAGATTTATTTAAGATATATTTTTGAGAATAAATTTTACATTTAAATGGGTTCTTTTTCCTATTATTTTCATAACTTAAATGGTATTAATACTTTGATTAATGATTTAAAATCTAAAAAAAAAAAAATAATGCTTTTCGGCAATACTAAATCATCTAAATCGTACCCCCCCCCCCCCCCCCCACACACACACACACATACACACACACCATCACCTCCTCCAGAATACACTTTAGGAAGGGAGGGGGAGAGCACAGAACAAACTCAACTTATTTTTTTCCTTGTTTTCTTCTTTGTTTGGCGTCACTAGCATAACCTGTTTTGCATGCAGGAACAAAGCACTTGTACCTCTTCTTACTTCTTACTTTATGTTATGTAATCTCAATAATGAAAAATAAACGAAAAACAAATATATTTTGTAATTCTAACATACCCGTCTTATGCATACTATCCAATGATATTCTGCTAAAAGAATGGCCAACCACGTATTCCAGCGCCCTCGTCATTCAGCAAAATATCGTTTGCGTTTTCGGCAAGTCATGCGTATGAAGTTTCCACTCCATAGTTCCTACTCTGTGGTTTTTACAAAGGGCATGCCATTTATTTTTTTAAATGCGTTCCGACACGGACGAAGACATCAAAATACGATCTGTCTATATTAAACAAGGACGAATATTAACCCTATTATAAAGAGAAGATTTATGTCATATTTTATATATTATTTTTCTTTTAAGAACGAATTAATTAAATTCCCATAAAAATCAATACAAAATCTATGATTGGTTAACGAACAATTCGGTTAGCGAACACTGTTTTGAGACAGATTAAGTTCGTTAACCGATCCCCCACTGTATTTATCTTATTAAATAATGCTTCGCGAATCCAAACAAAGCATGGCTTTTGCTAGTTAGTATAGATATAAGATGTAGGTATATATGATAAATGACATATATATATACAGTAACTTGAATTTTATATTCCATATATAATATATGGTGTACATATACAATTGTGCATAGCATATATATCACAACTGACCGCTTGAGTGGAGCTGGAGCCCGACAGAGTAATAGTATGCAGTAGCATTATGAGATGGTGGCTGAATGCGAGTAAATCACAACCTACGAGATATACTTTTCGGAGTACAGCGACCGGCAGGTAATGGAAGTTGTGCATCGGATCTAATGGATCTTACTTGTGTTCAAACATTAAGACTCCCGACCACCCTAGTTTTCAGGGCAAGGTGGACAGTGGCTCAATAGTCAGTAATGTAATAATCAAAACGTTTGTAAAAGTATGTCAATCCTAGTGCTGACCTCCAGTCAGATAGTCACTCTGGTCATTAACTAGCTAATGTGATGGGATCGCATCCTTCCACTTGTCTGAAGGGGAATCAAAGATGGAGCAAGGCTCAGAGATTCCTTTCTGTTCATGCGGTGTGTGGGAACACCATGCAAGGACTCCTGGTACCAGCATTGGGAAAGCTTTGGACAGCCAATGTCGTTGTATGAAAGCTTGTTGCATTGCAGAAAGATAGATTTTAAATCACATATGTAACGTGGATTTAGGAACTTGGTGAAAATATAACTGTATCCTTTGTGCTTTGCATAATTGTAAAAGTATGTGCTGCCATAACAAGGTAGAATAGCGTTTTTAGTCTTTTAGGTGTACACTACAGTCCAATTATGATTTTAGGTTACCGCATTGTACTTTCACTAAGTTTCATACTTTGTTATATTCTTGTATAATTAAACTTTTGTTTTCCTGAAAGCAATGCATAGCATGACCCTGTTCACCATAATTGCTAAAAATTTAGCAATTATGGTGAACAGTGTCATGTTATGCATTGCATAATTTTAAAGAATTGCATTAAATTCATTGTTTTTCTTTTTTAGATTTCTGGGAGGCAAATTAATATAGATTTTGTCAGCTATATTTCTTAGTCAATCTAACTCAGTGTAGTTTAGTGGCCATTTTAAGTTCTTCTTGTAAAGTCTTCACAGCAAAGTAAGTCTTTTGAAAACTTTTCTAAAATCTATTCATTATTTTTAAAGTTATAAATGAAACTTCAGGTAGAATAATTACAATAATGTAGGGTGTCAACGATTTAAATCAGTTGATTTAAATCAAGTGATTTTTAAAAAAAAATCATTGATTAAAATCAACAATTTCCTAAATGTTTAAAATGACATAAAAAGTATTCAAATCTAAGATGAACATAATTTGTAAAGTTTCTACAGGTATTGTGACTTATGAATACACAAAACAAAGCTTTAAATAATTGTTTCTAAGCGTAATTCCTGAGTATTGTGAAAAATTTAAGTACAGTAAGTTTGTAAAAAGCATGGTTTTTATCTAACAAACATAAAAAGCATTTAATTTTAAAATGATATTTAAATCTAATATAACTAACAATGTCATAATTTCCTTTTAATAATCGAGTTATTGATTCTTTTATATACAATAAACATAGCAATAGAGTGTCAATGATTTTAATCAATTGATTTAAATCAGATGATAAAATCACATATTTTCTGATTTTTTAAAATGGTATGAAAAAGCATTATAATCAGTAATGAAAATGATTTATAATGTTTATAAAATAATTTAATTGCTGAATAAATAAAAGAAGCTCTTTAAAAAAATAAAATTGTTTTAAATCAGGGTTGGCAAGTTTTTGACATGCGACGGTTTAAACCGATTTTAACCATGGTTAAAACCGTCGTGTCAAAAACCTTTCTGTCAAAAATGTCCAAAAGTGTCAAAAACCTAGTTTTATTAAAAATCATACCAAAAGAATTATTTAGCAGAGTTAGATGGGCTTTAAACAATAAATTCTAAGTAAAACTGCATAAATACATTAAAACTGTGGGGTATAAACTGCAGAAATACATTCTTGAAACCTATTTGCATAGGATATGGTAAACTGCAAATTGATTGTTGTATGATTTTTTTTTATTATTATTTGTGAATAAAAATTACCTAACTGTTATTTAATGATTTAGTTTATCATTAATGTATGCTTTTAAGATGAACAGTTAATAAATCCTTAATTATTTGTAATCATTAAAACTAGATAGGTTTAATCTAAATTTTGCAGAGATAAATAAATTGTTTAGATTTTTTCATGGCTAGAAGCACAGAGTAATCTATCACAATTGGTATCTAATGAGGGTATTTACTTTCCTTAAGATAGAGCAAATTCAAAGATTCCCTTCCAGTACAAAACAGTATTGCTATTGCAACAAAACCAATTTTTCTTGCTTTCCCCCTATTATGTTCTTATGGATGGGGTTGTTTAAGGAGCTACCTTCACCAAAGTTCAAGTTAAAACACCCGCCTGCTAATGTTAATCCTACAGGAGAAATTTTTTTTTTTTAATATCTTGTTCGAAATTTCATACTTTTAAATGATTTTTTTCAAAGTAGAAATGAAAACCCCACTCAATAACGTCAATTTTATGATAGAAATTTTGTTTAATATTTGAATATTTTTAAATGTTTTTTGCATTGGATAACTAATGTCGATCTCTACAAAGACCGATTTTTAAATTTTCGATTTTGCTTGCAGTTATTTTTGTTATTATACTTTCACTTTTGGAACAGGTTTCAAACTAAGTTAAGCATTTTTCTTTTTCTTACTGGCATGCCGAATTATTCATTTGTCCCTAATTTTAGGAGAAATTCCACAAATAAGATAATTTCATCAGTAAGAGGTGATTGTCAGTCACTAACAAAAATTAATATTGGGATAAAAGGATTAAAATATCATATTTTATCATTTTATCCTAACATTTCATTGTTTTCTCATTTGTAAAATAAATGTTATTTTTATTGTTCTGCGTTTGTAAAAGAAAATGCTGCAGAGAAAATATTTCTGTTAAAGACTGTATATAGGGCAGATGTGCCAGTAATGGACACCATTAAGGAATTTCTTTAAAAATTGTTTTTTAATTAATAGTTATTATATTCCAGTTTTTCCAATATTATATTAAACTATCATGATTGATTTCGTTTGTTTTAATGGCTTATTATTACAAAACGTTTGTCTATATATATATATATTGTTTTTTAAATAAGAAATGCAACCAAGTATGCTGAAAAGCCACAATAAAAATACATATAAAAAATTTGGCAATTTAGTCATAAACAAAGAAATAAATTATAATTTAATATTTGATTACAGTAAAATAAATGCTAAAACTAAAGTGCACAATCATTAAATAAAAGCAATGTTGTATCTTGCTATAACAGCATTTTTTTGTTGTTGTTGTCCTGACCATATTTAAATATTGGTGTTTTTGACGGTTAAAACCGCTTAAAATGCAGTTTAAACCTATGTCACGTCAAAAACTGGTTTTTGACAGCTTAAACCCAACCCTGTTTTAAATATTTTAAATAAGCTATTTCTTTAAAAATTGACAAAGTTTTTATCATAAAACTATATTTTATTTAAATGGATATTTTATAGTTTCTACATATGTTTTCATAACTTCTTTTGATTAGTTAAATTATTCCTTCTACTATATAAAATAAGAACAGTCTATTATTTTCTATTGATAAATGAATTAGAAGAATTTCTGTGTAAAATTACTAGCTGCTTTATCAATTTATCAAACTATTATTTGTCACTTTTTTCAACCACTTTTTAAAAAATGTAGATTGTGTTCTTAATTAAACAGTTAATTGTTTAATAATTAAAAATTTAATCTGTATCATCAATTTAAAATTAAATGCAATTTATCAATAACTTAAAAATATAAGCAGTATTTAATATTGATTTACATAATTATTACAAAATATTAATTCACATAATGTTGTATGTTACTAAAGGAATTTTTAATTTACAGTTTTTCGTAATTTCTATAATTATGTAATTAAAATTTTATTAATTAAAGCAAAAAAACATAGATTAGGTTAGTAATTGGTGGGTTATTCATTTTTGAAATGGTTAAGTCATTAATATTTTAACACAAGGAAAAAAAAAAAAAAAAAAAAAAAAAAAAAAAATCCGATTTAAATAAAAAAAATCTGGTTTAAATTAAAAAAAAAAATCCGATTTTTTTTTTTTTGTTTACACCCTACAATAATGTATTATGAATAAAACTTCAGTTTGACAGTGAATTAAGGCAGTAAAGATTTCGATATTTTCCTTGAAATCACCTGTTTAATAGAGTCTTTAAGAAAATTTCTGAGTAAAATGAAAAAAAAAAGATAGTAGAAGAGAGGACGGTCAGTGGCATAGCCAGGATTTCTATTTGGAAGGTGTCCAAAACTTACGTTATATATAGAGTAAAACCTAGGAAAACAAAACCTGCCTAAAATGCAATACTGTCTAAAACTGAAAAGTTTCGTTGTCCTGATGCAAGGAATGTTAAACATTCAAATTTACTTTAGGAAACCTGTATCAATGAAAATATTTTAGATATTTTATGATTTTGTTTTCACAAGAGAAAAAATTTCATGGTCCCTTCCCAATGTTATGGATACCATACATTTATACCTCAAACATGGCCAATTTTAATTAAAAATGTATTCGCATGTCACTATTAAAAAGAGAAATAAAACTTTAAAATAAGAATTCAATGATCACATTTTAAAAGCAGGAAAATGATTAAAATTTCGTCACAAAAATTGTATTTACATGGGAATATTAAAAAAGAAAAAGTTTTAAAAATTAACATTAATATGGGCTAGTTAAAAGCAGTAAATAGCAGAAATTACATCACATTTAAAATGCACAAATAATAATATTGCCAAACAGTTTAAATTAAAAAATATATTTACATGAGTGATTTGTTTTGTATTTTGTGGTGATCTTTAAACTATTGTTGTCAATTCTAAGACAGCGCAAATAATAATTCTTCCTTTCAAATAACGAATGTATTTTCACGTGAACATTAAAGAGAGAAATAAAATTTTGTGAAAATTATGTCAGGTTTAAAACAATATATTTAAAATGTGTTATTTAAGAAAATTTTCTTATAACGTTGTTAAAAAAAATTCCAAAAGTCAACGACTCATTTTGATTTTTTCATTTTATATAGGCTGATTTTCTAATGTTGTTTACTGATCTTATTTAATCAATCATGTAAACAGCCATTAAATGTCTAAACAGCAGCTGATTATACCTTAAAATCCCTGAGTGAAGTGGAAATGAATGGAAATCTGTTTAGAGTGAGATCATTACTGGTTGTTTAATTATTATTCAAATCTTCCCTAATCTTTTTAAAGTGGATCAAATTAACGTGTTTTTAGAGTCTGCAGTGTCTGAACGGGATTTGTCGAGCATAGCTCGTAGAGGGCAGAGCCTCCTTGTTTATCAGAAGAAAGTAATGGAATCATGAAAATAATTTCCATTTTTTGATGGATTTACATATTTTAGGTTGACCTTAATATGATTTGACTATTTTCTTAAAATCTCTTTCTATTTGTGATACAAAATTTGTAGCTGCTCTATCTCAAAACTAAAGCATGGAATTTCCTCAAATGCCATTTTTAATTACATGTGTGCTGATTAGGTTTTGGTGTATATGGCCCAACAGATGGCGTTGCTGTGTTACATTTTTCACAATTTACATGATAATTATAACTTTATGTGAAGCTTTTGCCTACTCGTTTTTGATCATTTGGTCACTAGATAATCTTTTGCCAACATTATTCCAATATCATATGATATTTTGCCGATTAGTTAGTGATATCATACAGCAAAATTTGTAAGGTACAAAAATAATATTTAAAAGTAAGAAAGCTCGTTTAAATTCAAAGGATAAATATTGCTAATTGACATTATTCTTACAAATAAAATGCACAAATATTTACATGTCGATTACATAACCAATTAAAAAGTTTAAAAAATTGTTTTTGTTTAAAGTTTTAAAATTGCTATTAAAGGCATTTGATGTAAAAATTATACTTCATTACAATTAAATTTTTAATTGCAATTAATTTTTTAGTGTAAGAAGCAAACAAAATTATTTTTTAAGGTAAAAATTACGTTCTTACCTATTATTAAATCTATTGATGTATAAATATTTTTCAATCTTAGAAAGAAAAATTAATTGTAATTTAAATTGTAACTGTAGTTATTTGCAATTTTTATTGTAACATAATTTAACAGCAATGTTTAGATTTTAAACAATACTAAATGTTTTACATTTTAATTAGTTACACCCGCGATAGGTAAATATTTTTGCATTTTATAGTGAAAAATATTACTATTTAGCAAAATATATCATATGAATTTAAACGGACTTTCAAACATTTAAATTAATTATACAATATATGCATCTAACAATAAAAATTATTAAATTATTCACACTTAATGTTGTTTCCCAAATGTAAAAATCACATTCTTTAACATTTCTCATTTTATTATGGTTATGTATAAAAAATATTTTTTTTCAAATTCAAAATAATTATTTTAATAAGTACTTTATTCAGTCTTTTTTTTTTTTTTTTTTTTTTTTTTACTTTTAAAAATATCATAAAATTAGATTTTTCATTTTCTGAAACAAAAAAGATGATTTACTTCTCTGTAAAATAATTTAAATCATAACATTTTAGAAAAAAATCTCAAAAACTTTCTCAAATTTTTTTGTATGTATCATTACAATCAATCATCTTTCATTTTATTACAGTTATAGAGTTTTATTTTCTTAATTCCAAAAATTTTACATAATGAAATTCTAAAGAAATTCCTTTATTTACTCGGAATTACTCGGAATTTAATTCATAATTTTAAAAATACATTTAGAGCAAATAGTTTGTAGGTTTTAATTTAAGATATTTTCTCATATTTATCTGAATAAAAAAAAGGCAAGTCTTATTATCAATATTTAGCAAATATATTAGTTTAATTCATTTAATTTATTAATCAGTTTAAGTTATAATACTTATCAAAGTATATTTTTAAGTATGAATGGCTATACGTAAATAAAAAAAGAAAAAAAAAAGTGAGAATTAGAATTTGTTAAAAAGTTGTTAGATTTCGATTTCAGTCTATTGTCCAATTTTCGTGGAGAATTTGCAAACTTTAAACAGATTAAGGTTTATTGATTTGTGCATAAGGAATTTATTCTCTCCAAGAAACAATTCTTCGGAAGAATTTTGACTTCTATTCCCTTCGTTTGTTCGCTTAAAAGTGGGGTCTGGTCTGTCCTTGAAACGTAAATAGAGGATATGGAGAGGATCGGAGATAAAGATCTCGAAAGATATTGGTGTGTTTATGTCACAAAAACATTTAACTACGGGGGGTAGGGTTACCGTCAAGGCAAAATAATAGGCTCCCAGTAAAATGATTCAATTTTGGTCGTCTAACAGGATCGGCCGATTTTATATTTGTAGTATATGCCAATCAATTTCTTTCATAGATCAATTCGATACTCTGCCGACGTTAGCATTTGACCTATAACTAGAGGAATCATCAGTTATTGTCGAGAAAACATCGCGTTAATCTCTCTATTTGATTACCGTTTATTTACTGACAATTCTTATAACAGGCCGAAATTTAGCCGATATCTCTTGCTGTTGGGGTAACCATCTAACATATTTTCTGGGGTAATTTAAAAAATTTATTTGCATATTTAGGAAAATTGGTGCAATGTTTTTACTCATGATCCTTTTTTAATAAAAAGGGTCCCCCAAAGCCCCCTTTTAAAATAAAAATGGTTCCACAAAGTCCCCTTCCATTTTTTTGAGGACCAAAATCTGTTGGGAACCCTGTATTTGTGTAATAGACATATTTTAATAAACTTTCAGATGCTAAATATTTTCTTACTAATATTTTATTTATAAAAATAGCTTTTTAAGATAAAGAACTGGACCAATCTCTATAATTGCATCTATTACTTAAACTGACCTTGTAGCATAGAAAAGGATTTTACAATTGCTTGAAATGTGAAAAAACAGCAAACGTTTTTTAATCTATGCAAATAAAATGTAACCATGAACTACAACTTCTTCCGAGTTACCCACTATTCTGTAAAAGCAATCTTTATCGTTAGAAACTTTAAAACAAAAAAAAAAACAATATTTTCAAATTTAACGAAGCATTTTCAAACAAAAAATATTTGTTGTTGCCACAGATTTTCAAAAACGTTTTGACTATTTTTTACGATGGTAAATTATGATAATAAGTTTTCTTAAGTGGGAATATAGGATTTTAGGATGCTATTGATTGTCTATGAATACTTTTAAGTTGCATCAAGCAATTTATGCATGCAAGTGTAACAAAATATTTTAAATTGTAATGTCAATCTGAACACTGTTCATCTTTTTCTGTAAAACATGTTTGTTGAACATTAAAATGTTTACTTATGAATGCATTCATCCTAAAATCAGACATCCTGATTTGGAAAAACTAATAAGTTCACTATAAAAGTAACTCGGGAATGTTTTTCAAAACCAGTAGCAGAAAATGAAATTTTGTTTTTATAAATTCTTTAAATCATGAAAATGCATTAGTTTATTTCATTTTTAGACTAGAGGTGACTAGAAAGAGAGTACATCTTTTATTTTCGTTCATGGTTATATTATATTTTCCTAGATTAAGAATCATTTGTTTTTTTCTTCCAATGTACTGAAAAGGTAAATGTATTCAAATCACATTTCATATAATATGAACATTTACTTAATCAAGAGTTCAGTTTATAACATCAGTTTTCTTTTTTCCCATTTTGCCATTGTAACAAGAACTTCTACAGTGATGGATATTTGATAACAAGTTGACATAAGTTCCAATATCGTGAGCCTTTCATCCTCCATGGAGTTTTTAAAATATGTTTTTATTCTTTTTAAGCTGAGGAGCTTTTTAAGTTGAGGAAAAAAATTCCCCAACTTCGGCTGCAGAAACTAATGATGTAGGTAATACGCGTAGTAATTGTCGTTAGGAAAAATATTTTGGTTACAATTGTCTAAAATAGGCCTAATGCCTTTATGTTTTCCCATTTTCTTCATGCTTTTCCGTTTTTTACACCAAAGTAAATATTCAACTTTAATAGATGATTCTGTTGCATGTTGTCATAAAATATTCCAAGAATTTGGTTTTTGATGGATTAGTATTTTTTGGAAGTATAGAACATCAAAACCTTCCTAAAATCATCTATTCTTCCGAAATCAATCAGAAAGCCCAGAAATAAATGTACCTAAACATTGATCTTCTAAATTATTCTTCAGGATTCTCGTAAGTTGGATTATCCCTCTTTGTTTGTTGGCAGGCTTTGTAAGGAAATGTGATAATTCAGTGATCACATTCTTAAGTTGAAGATTCTGTCTTTCTGACTAGGTCTGCAAACTTTTGAATATCAGTCCCCTGTTCCTTGCTTGCTGGTTGACGCAAACTGTGTAGAATTGGAATGATACTAGTACAAGCATGTTTTAGAACAAAAGGCAATTCAAATTCAGGTTTCTGCTGGTATTTTGGAATTGAAAACATAATGCTGAATAAAAATTCACAATAACTAGTCAATGATGAAATAACTTATTTCTTTCAGGCAGTAGATTTAAAGCCATTGATGACATTGCTCGATATAAAAGTATAAAATGAACTAAGATAATATTCCATAAATTGTGATAAAAATGTGCTGTTATTATATTCATGTAAATTCATTTTTTACTGTAAGTTTTGGCAACATGTGGTCCCATCAAAGTCTGATGAGATTTTACTCTTTATCTAGTTACAATAAAAGCTTTGTAAACAAAATTGCTCAAGATTGAAAAATTCCGTTTTATACAGATTCTTGGCAAGTGTAATTTTATTTGGTTATTCTTTCATCGTCAGGATTATGAAATGTTTCCGTTTAAATGAGAAAGTTGTTTTTACAGGCTTTAATCCAACCCAGCAAAGAAGAAATTGCTGGCCAGCAGCAAGATAGGTGCTGGCAATGATGAAGAAGTGCTGGCTAATGGTCTACCACTGCATGACCACTGCTGGACAGCTTCAGTCAACTTTGCTTTTGGAAATCATCAGATAAAATTCTGATGGACCTCCGTTTTATCTCTTGCGCTGGCCCACCACACCATGGAAGTGCACAAACTTTTGTAGTATTATTGCTGGGAACCCTTATGCTAGGTGGCATAATTCATCTAAGTTAAAAAAAAAAAATTCACTAATTGTAATTTTTATTTAAATATTTCAATCTGAAGTGTAAAAATATTTAAAAATTACGTTTCAAGTTTAACAAATAATAGTTTATTACACCTTTAAATATTTTGTCACGTCTATATTAAAATAAGAGTTATTTTATCACCCCGCGGCAGATTAATGAATTTGAACACAAATCTGAAATGAATATCTTAACACAATTTAAGCTACCAAGCTATTTTTTTAAAACTGTAAATAATATAGCACCACTGCCACCAACAAAATAAATAAGTAAATGAATAAATAAATAAATTCTTTATTTCCACGCACATTTTTTCTTCTTAAATCTGGTTTTACTAAGTTACAAAGGATTTCGGTTTTCGTAGTTTACACAATTGAGAATCTATCAACGTATAAAATACATAGGATTTCTATATAATACAATAATTTCTATACAAGTTTAATGACTGGGAACGCAAACCACGAAAGAAACAAAAAGTTTTTTTTTATAGAATTCTGTAAGAAATTTTTGTAAGGGAATGTGCTGGGCCAGCAAAAGAATAGCAGTAGGATAGGTGCTAGCACTGCAGGAAAAGTGCCGGATTGAAGTAATGTGATGGCATACCAATGCTGGCCTGCTGTTGGCCATCACTGATGGGCCAGCTGTATTCTGCACGGACACTTTTTTACTGGTTTAAATAATGGTACCATTGCACTTTACCGCTGATGGCAGTGCCGGCTGCCATCCTTTTTTTCAGCTGATCGCCTACTATTTCTTTCTTTGCTGGGAATACATTAAAAACTGCAAAAAAGGAATCGCAAGAGACTGGATCAAAGTTTCATTTTACATAGATTTTCCTCTTAGCAGGTATAAGTGTGCAGTGTTAGTTTCGTTGATCTTTGAATTTCTTCCATTTCAGACACCATTCCTTTACAGACATGTTCTAATGTCGCAGGTTTAACTATAATACATTTATGCTCTCAAGAGATTACTATAGATTGAATAGGTTTCGGATAACTGTGAAAACATAAGTTGGTCTATAATGGAATTCTGTATTAAATGAAAAAAAAATCGTGGGTCCTGGTGAAAGAAATACCTTACAACTGTGCCTGTTAAGAAGCAAACCTGCCTAAAAGAAAAAAAATTTCGCCGTTTTTGCAGAGGCATAAATGATTGCAATTGTAAAAAAAATCAGCAAACTTATGTGAAAATATTATTGTCAAAAAACACCTAGAAGCCAAATACAGACGTTTAATTTATTTGAAATCTACCTTTTTTTTGCTTAAATTCAATCCATCATAAAAATTATATAATGCATAAATTCAGAAAGACTGATGTTTTGAGAAATATTTTTTCACTTCTTTTTTAATGGTTAAAAACTCAAAGAACTGATTATATATATAAACAAAATGTACATATTAAAAATGTATGCAAAAATATCGTATTTGATTCCTGCTCAAAAAGTTCTACCAAAAGTTCATGTTAAGTTTAATGTGTAGATTATTTAAATTATGTAAATTGTTTAAAAAAAATGATACATTTACGAAAAAAAAACACTTTTTAAAAGTAAACGAAAAATATAACAGATTAAAAGTTATTTCTAGAAAAATTGTGCAATATCAAATTTTGAATCTTATACTTTGGTACCTATTTCACATTTTCAATTTACTAAATTACTACCATATCTAAATCAAGTGCCTATGTACAGAAGTCTTTCTCTAGTATCTAAGTATCTAGTATCTAGTATCTAAGTATCTAGTATCTAAGTGCCTATACAGAAGTCTTTCTCTTCTGTATTAAATACTGCCTAACATGTTTTTGAAAATTAAATTTTTCAAATAGTATGATGCAGAAATAAAAAAACATAATGTTTGGAGCATTTGAAGTTATTTTATATGAATTTATAAATGTCTAAAGAGGCAGATAATTCTTAATAGCCTTTTTTTTTTTAGTCAATAGACTTGTGGGCAGTGGTCACAATTAACACTAGAATGCCCGGAAGGAGTCAATCCAACTCCGACCATATGATTAAATGTCAACTGGAACCAGAAATTCTTCCATAAAATAAGTTAAATTTTAAACACGCAGTTTTACGTTAAATAAATCAATCAAATAAGTTTAAATAAAAATTCTGGTGTCAAATATTATTATGAAACTTGAGTAAAATTTCCGTGCGTTCTAGTGTTAATTTGAGGTTATTGTAGCTACATATATATCAATTTATGCATAAATCTTTTCCATATATATATTTTAATAATTTTATTCATTAATTTTGTGGCATCGAGGGAGCAGTCTTGTTGTCAAAGTTACTAGAATAAATGATGAAAACAGTACTCACAGAATACTTGTAGTGTGCAGTAGAAGAATCAAACAGAGAAACTTGAGTTTGTAGACTATAATCTTTATTTTCTATAAAAACAATATATTAAAATTTTATATATACTGAGCTTCTTCTTGAAACTAATTCTGACAAATTAAGATAATTTACAACATAGTTTAAGCAGAAAGATGTTGCAGAAAGTTCCAGAATATCACACAAAAATATAAGAATAGATTATAACTGCCAATACGTCATACTAATATAGCTGCATCTCCAGGAGTAACAGAAGTGTTTAGAAAGAGACTGACGGCATTTCAGCATACTCTGGAATTTTGTAGAACACTCAGATGACATTACTAAGATTTGCCTAACAACAAACAGCCAATCAGAAAAAGAATTGTGAATTATTTATGAAGATCTGCATGCATACACAAATTAGATCATTAGCATAATAAATTAGCCTACATGATATTATGTGTACTTACAAAAATATTGAATTCATCTATAAAAAGTAACTTGCTTGTTTCAGTAAAGTTTAAGAAACGTACACATGTAAAATAAATAAAAGATACAATATAATGATAATCTTATAAATTTGTAAAATTCATAACTTGTAAACTCTGCAGGTGAAACATATGCAAGGTGACGAATTCAATAAGTAAATAAAATAACTTTTATAAATAAAGTAAGGGGTATTTCCAGAAAACAAAAAAAAAGGTAAATATAAACCAGATAAGCATAGGATAAACCAAGACCTTTGAGCAAGGTTTTTGACCGATAGTAAATTATACTTTATGTACTGAAATAATACAAATTTTACAAGTAAAAACTTTTAACCACTTTCTTTTGTTGTAAAAGATGAATTTTTAGCTATAATGCAACAGTTTGACACTTAGCCCATCTCCTTTAATTCGAATTAATGTACAAACGTTTCCTGTAACCCATGTAGAGAAATAATTAAAATTTAATAAAATGAAGAGGAAACAATGTAAAAATAATATATTTAATTTAATGAATGTGTGATGAGGTTAATAATTCAACTAGTTTGGAAACAAAGGTAGAATCTCGCATGTTTAGATTACCATAAATTAAAATAAAGCTTAACGAACTTAGAAAACTACCTTTTCTGAAGATAAGTTGAAAAATGGAGAATATGAGGTAAGCTATGTTTTTATATTTTTTCAGCAAGATTTAGTAAAATGTTGCTTCATTATCTGAAAGTAACTGTGTACATCTGTGTGCTACTTTCTAGTTGACAGCGTCAAATTTCTGGTCACAAAGGGTGACCTGGTAACTAAAAGTTTCACACCCAGATTTAGAGTGATTTGAAAATTAATGTTGGATTGTTTAAATTTTATATATTATAAAATCATTAGTTAAAATTTGTAAATTATTGCACACTCACCCCCCCCCCCTATATTATGCGATTCTATTATAGAGCAGTGTTGTATAGACTATGTTTCAAATTTTCTTTTTTTTTTTTTACTAATTATTACAATCTGAAAAATAACTTTGCTTTTAAAGTTTTGCTGAGTCAGTACTTCATGAGATTAGTTAAAGTATGCATTTCTTGATTTTTATCCCTTTCAAGCAAGATATTAAAAAGAAATCATGTTCATTCCCATCTAGTCTCCCTTATAATCTCTGTAAATTATGAACCAGCATCAAACAGTTTAATTTTAAAACTAAAACAGTATTAAATACAATATTAATTTGCAGTAAAAAGGAAAACAAATGTAATGGAGTTTACATTTAATAAATGAACTTTTTATCTTATAATTGTATGCAAATAAATTGTTATTTCTTATAAACTTTATATATTTACTAGAAAGGTAGCCCGTCAAAAATGACGGAAATTTAGATATAAAGATATATACAAC
The DNA here is from genome assembly GCA_963932465.1 of Maratus speciosus. Classification (NCBI taxonomy): domain Eukaryota; kingdom Metazoa; phylum Arthropoda; class Arachnida; order Araneae; family Salticidae; genus Maratus; species Maratus speciosus. The sequence goes on along the minus strand of OZ010797.1, from coordinate 42,851,785 downwards.
TCATGTGCAAGAATATGAGTTTTCTCGCTTGTTCCGCAGTGATAGATGAAAATAACACATTTATGAAAAACTGTGTACAGTAGAAGAGCACTAATCTGCACAGTTTGGTTCCAAGTGTTATGCAGATTTGAGGCTTTTTGCGGTCATGTCTATTCAATCTTTGTTTACATTTTTTTAAATTCATATATTGGACAATTTAGATTGTTAAGCCTTAAAAATAAATAAATTTCACACTTGAAGTAAGGTAAAAACTATTAAATGATCGTATAACATTTCATGAAATGGTATTATATGTGTGTGCTTCACGATCTTGGTTACGACGTTGGCGAAATTGGCTGCAACTTGTCATAATCCTAATAGTGTGGGCCGCTATAACAAAAAAGTAACCAGTTTTTAGCAAAATTTCTGATATAAAATAGTTTTCAAAAACTTGTGTAAAATTGCAGGCCGGTTCTCATGTTATGTCAGTCCTAAGAATAATATTTCTAACACTGAAGAGTTTCCATGTATATATGAAATTTAGAAAAGCTTCTCCAAAAGAAAGCTCCTGAAATGACATTGTATTTCCTCTAACTTCAAAGTTTAATCGGGCCCTGATGTTGTTTACTGAAATCTAATAAATATAGTTATTTTGAATATTACAACAGAATTAAACAGTTAAACTTATTTAACTTAAACCCGCTGTTACTTCCCGATGTTATTTTTTACTATTGAGAAAGAAAATTATTTAAATATTTCAAATCATGCATTTATAATTTTTTTCCGTCTTTAATAACTAAATAATGAAAAAATATGCTTTTGTTCTGAGCTCATAAATATGACAATAAAATAATGTAACTAAGAGACATTGCAAAATAAATTCTTTGTTATTTCAAACCATAAACAAACGATACCGCCACCATTTTACCTACTATGATGTCATTAGAATATTGTCCATTGATTGTTGGAGAACTTACTTTGTGAATGATTACCTCAATGATTTAAAATTTTTTGAAGTTTCCCGATGAATGAATCACTTGTGTTTGTTTAGGTTTATGGAATGAGATATTAAGCTGTGAACCTAATTTCAACTAAAGTCATCCAAGGATATATGTATTTTTTAACTGGAATTAAAAACAATGCTTTGATCTCGAAATAAAAAGTTTTAGTTTGTATAATTGGTTATTTCTGTTAATTATTTATTTAGGTACCTTTCCATTATAGTGCATTTTAAAAAAAAAGCTTGGAGCAATTCGGGCATCAGAAAGTGAGATATGTTGCCAAAATATATAAACAGCTATGAAAACAAATCTAATGAACTTTTATTTTTGTTTATATGTGCACTTATATACATAGAAAAATCGTTTCTAAATATATATAATATTTTTTTATATACAAATTACGGTACAGATTTCAGATATGAACCGTCATACCTAACTGGCGCCAAAATGGTGTTATTTTGCCTGCTATGGTAACCCGGCTATTGTTTTATATTTATTAATAAATTGTTTATTTACTTTTATTTTCTGTTTTTAATTATATAAACTGTTTTTTTCTATAGTTGTTATTCAAACTTTTATTTATTTATAGTTATTTCCTTTTCAAAATGATAGCAAATAATTTAAAAATATATAAGTAACTGGTATTCGAAAGCGAGATTTCTGCCAAATTGGCATCAGAGAAAAATCACGCCAACCCCGACGCATATATGACATCTGTGCAAAAATTACTTCTGTTTATTATAAAAAATGGGTAAATAGCTTTTTTTATATTAAATAAAGGTAATTGTTAGTTATCCCATCAACCAAATTACTGCCGCCAAATTGTAAAATTAAACGCCAATAATGGTTCACATTAAACATGATCATGTGTTTGTTACGTCATCAAGTGATTTTTAATTCGACATTATATTTGTATCTTTATTAATGTTTTGCTAATTTAATTGATCTTTCGTTGTTTAAAATAAAAATTATGTCAACTTGTATAATTTGGCGAGTGGTTTGGCGATTTATATAATTTGGCGAAACTGGTCGACGGAATAACTAACAACTACCTAAATAAATTGCATACATATGGAAAAAATTGCTTGTGAGTATGAAGCAGTAAATAGGTTGTCAGAAAATACGTTGGCAAACTTCTTTCTTGCCAAGCAATTTTTCTCCGAAGTATTGTACATAAGCAATGATTGCTAGAAATGCATTTTTAATTATGATATGCGCTTTTATGTTTCACTACATTTATGCATACTATACTATGTGTATAAATGCTACAGTTCATATGCAGGGCTACACAAAAGAATTCGTAAGGGTTACTGAGTATGAGAGTAAATTGCTTAAAGGTGGTTTTTAAAGGAGTTATGCATTTTTACGCTGAACTGCATTTAGTTTACTAAGAAATGTTTGTAGAATATAGATAAAATGATATACAGGGTCACGCAAAGAATTGGATACATAACCGTCTATGGATGATAATATCTGGAAATGTTATTTCAGTAGTTTTAAGAATAGTTTAAATTAAATTTTGGCTAAATAGTGACATGTAATAACGATACTATTGGCTATGGACGGTAACTGCTGAAATCAATTTTGAAAATTTTTTTATGCGTTTTCTAAAATGTTTACTTAGTTATCTTATTTCCCCAAATAACGAAGTTTTGTTAAAGCATTCAGGATATGTTGGAAAGTGTTTCATATTTTATGCTTAACGCATGATTTTTCTTTTTTCTTTAGTCTTATTTTGCATTTATCTTATTCTAAATTTTTTAGTCTTATACTGCTTTATAGAAACTTTGGCACAGTTGTCATATACGCCAATTTGGCGAAAACATCAACAGCATAAACAACAACATCCGGGTTACCATATCAAGCAAAATAACGACACTTTGCCGCCAATTAAGTACCCGTTGTGTATATGACTTTGGCGTCAGAAAAAAATCGCACCAATATGACATTGTATATGACATCTGTGCCGAAACTTTAATATTTAATTTTTAAACTCTTCGCTTCATACCCCTTGCATATAGTACAAACTATAACACAGATAGTGCAAAATAATAGACAGTTTGGTACTTTTCCACTGTAGGAGCTTTGGCGTTTTTTTTTTAAAAAAGCTTGGTGTAATTAGGGCATCAGAAAGTGAGATTTGGGTTCTTTTCCGTTATACGGATACCTTTGTCGCCAAGCGTAATGGTTGGCACAAAATGAAAATCATGTGAACTGAAGCATTTGAAAAATAAAAGAAAAAAGATTGTCGATACTAAAGTGAGCATTTAAAAAATATAACATTTGAAAATTCCAGACTTTTACGAACTATTTCATTAAATCACAATTATATACTTAAAATAAGTGAACAAATAACTGTTATAAAATAAAGCAATAAAATAAAACTCATATTAAACTGCTGGCATAAAATTACAAATATCTTTTAGCATTTTGAAATAATTGGCGCATTAGCATACGTTTTGGCATGGTGTCCGTATAACGGAAAAATATCAAGATTTGTCGTCAAATCATATAAACAGCTATGAAAACAAACTTGATGAGCGTTTTTGTTTGTTTTATATGTTTATTTTATATGTATATTATTGATGTTTTTATATACAAATTACATCTGTTTCTTTATAAAATTAGAGAAACGGCTTTTTTATATTAAATAAATCGTATAAATATCGAAAAAAAATGTGTGCGTATATAAAATGAAACAGAGGATAGGTTCCCGGAAAATATGTTGCCAAATTTCCTTTTTCGCCAAGGCACCTATACTGGAAAAGTACCTAAAGCACATTAAAATCGCGCTGCTAGGAGCTCACACAGTACAGCATCGTCTATTGGCGGTTATTTTATTAGTAGCATCGGGAGGAAGATGTAAAGATGTACTTTAAATTCTCACTCATAGATTTTGAAAAATGTCTTAAAAGAACGGAGTTTAAATTAAATTTCGGTGACCTCCTTTATGAAAGATTAATGGTTTTAAATGGGAATTTCACCAAATTAGCCAGCTATCACCAAGTTGGCTAACATTTGGTGCTACTTTGGTAACCCTGCATTAGTTTTTTTAACAATTACTAATTTCAATGAGGCGGTCCTACCGGAAATGTGAGGGACACACAGAGACTTGGATTTTATATAAATAGATACTAGGGGGCTCTTCCCCCTATGAGCTACGCTCGCCAACCTCCGTTCAAACACTGCAAACTCTAAAAGCACACTAGTCTGATTGGCTTTAAAATGTATGGCTTAAATGTATCGTTTTAAATCTGGCGGAATTTTTACCAAACTTTTCTTTCCATTTTTAATATTCACGTGAAAATATTTTTGTTGTTAGAAAGGAAATATTATTTGCGTTGTCTTAGAATTCTCAACACAAGAGCAATGTGACTCTTGTAGTAGCTTCAATAACATCTGTATTGGTTCAAAATACCTCAATGTCAATATGTTGATTTTCTTTAAGCAAATGAACCCTATTGTTTTACAATGGAAGTCTATGGGAATTTGCGAAATATTAGAGATATCACCAAGTTGGCATCACTATTGGCGACTAATTTTGTTCACCAAATTTGGTGAAATATCGCCAAGTTGGCGACAACCTTGATGGCATTTGGCGACAGAATAGGGTCCCCCCTATGGTAACCCCCTTATAGGTATGGAATTGCATTAAATACTGCTCAATAACCAATGAGATTCATTTCATTGATAAGATAGCGCAATATATACAGGGTGTCTCAAAAGGTTGTTTACAAACTCAACATGCTGGTCTGTAATATCATGATAAACGAGATTTGCATAGGAACTTGTGTTCGAAAATCCAAACTGCGACCGCTAGAGGGCGATGAGCGCAGGCTTACGGGAAAGTGGAAAGCGTAATTATTTTAGGCGAGGACGTTGCAGGAGAAGGATGAACTGGATTAATAATGCAGAATTGGCTTATATGCATTACGTATATGGCACCGTGGATGGAAATGCACGAGCCGCGGTACATATGTACCTTTAGCGTTTCCTAAGCAGACGTCAGCAAAGTCATGTTTTATTTGGACAATTGCATCACAGATTGCATGAAGCGTGAGCTTTCCAAGTACGTAGCCACATCGGTTGAGAATGCACTACACGCACGCCTGCCGTAGAGGAAACCGTGCTATGGGAATTTGACAGGAACCCACAAACAACTCTCCGAGCAAGCGAATGCGTCTTGGGTGTACATCATTCCAGCGTTATGCGCATATTGCATGAGGACATACAATACCCCTACCACTTACAAAGAGTACAGGCATTGTGGGTCGACGATCATCCCCAACGAGTTGCATTCGCAAGCTGGTATTTGCAATAACGGGTCGCACAGCTGGATCTTTCACTGTGGATTTTGTTTTCGGAGGAATTCTTTTTCACAGGACTGTGTCCTGAACCTTCAAAACATGCACATATGGGCGAATGAAAATCCAAGGTCTACACGTGGCCATGCACGTTCGCCGTGAGCGTTTGGGCTGGTATTATCGATGATATGTTAATTAGCCCTTATTTACTACCTAAGCGGCTCGACGGGAATACATATCACATTTTCTTAGAAAGAGTGTTGCCGGATCTGATGGGTGACGTTCCAGCCGCTGCACGCCGAAACATCTGGTTTCAGCATGATGGAGCGCTTGCTCATTTTAGCTACACTCTGCGAGAATATCTTGATAAGCCATATCCTAATCGCAGGATTGGCAAAGGCGGACCAGTTGCATGGCCACCGCGATCCTGCATGAGGGAACACATTATTTCCATGGTGTATAAGATGCCCGTAACATCGGACATGGATCTCGTCGCCAGGATCGTGGAAGCAGCAGCAGGTGTCCATGACACACCTGCCATTTTGAACGAGTCCGTGAATCCATGCGTCGACTTTGTGAAGCATGCATTGCTGCAAATGGAAGGAATTTTGAACACCTTCTGTAAATTAAACCATGTTCTTTAATAAAAGTCATATTAATACCTCTTTGGACATCCTTTCTTTCTTCCCCTCCAAACCTGCACTCATCGTTCTCTAGCGGGTGCAGTTTACATTTTCGAACACAAGTTCCTATGTAAATCGTGTTCCTCATGATATGACGGACCAGCATGTTAAGTTTGTAAACGAACTTTTGAGACACTCTGTATATACAGATTAGTTTTAAAAGATTATCTCAAAATATGAAATAAATGTCTCATGCAAGTATATTTTAAAATTTAAACCGTTTAGCAATATTAAGGTTTGCAATTTTGATTAATAATGTAATAAACAATTATTAATTCCTGCTTTTAATACGTAATCATTTAATTCTCATTTGAAAGTTTTTTTCTGTTTATAATAGTCACGTGTAAATAAATTTTTAATTTGAAAGAAATATTATTCTTTGCACTGTTTTAAAATTTGGAAACAATATAAAATAAAAACCTTTTCTAAAAGTTGCAAAAAATATCTCTCAAAATGCTGAAAATTTGAATTTAAAATAGAAATAAAACCTCGAAAAGTGTTTCAAATTAAAAAGATAAATACTGTCTGCACACCGGGAACTTATAATGTATAAAATGATCTAAAAATGATTAAATTCCTGTGTATAGTTTTTGCTCCTATAAAACTTTTTTCATAGAAAGATTTTGGCTAACTTTGATATTAAATATCTCTTTAAATAATTCTTCGATTTGAAAATTATCTGCATCAGCGTGTTTGTCAAACATTTCTCTTTAATACCGTCGATTTTCATATTTTTGTATGCAATATTTTGCTTAATATTAACGAAGAAAGACTTCCGGTCTCAAAAAATTCAAAACCGGTGGCGGCGGTGACAGCGTTAGTTACTTTTTTTTTAGAATAGAGAGATACTATTGCAAAGAACGTTTTGTCTTTAAAACTGTATGTTAAACAATTAGAGTAACAAAACTTATGGAGAAAAAATACATATACATCATTAATTAAAGATTTTGATCAAAATTCTAAACACATGGTGAATAAAGTAAAACTGGCACCATATTTATTTATAAAGAAATGTTTTTTAGAATAGTTTTGCAGTACTCTCTGGTAGCTCTTATGCATTCTATTAAATGGAAATGCAACAAAAGAGGTTGCATTTATCTTCCTAAGTTATATCATGAATTAGTTATATCGAGTTACAAAAAAATATAAAATTCAAAATAATTAAAGCAGACTTATTAGACAAATAAAACTGCTACTTAAATTTAAGCAGACAGGGATTATATTGTACATCCAAGGCATGTATGATGTAACTCCATATTTGCTCAATAAGTTCCATCAACGAAAATTATTTTCTCACATTTTGAATTTATTTTAATCAAATTAGTGTTTCTCAATTGTATGTTTATTACTTTAATTGTCATTGCATAAGTGTAAGAAAGTAGTCAGCGTTGAAAAGAATGTGAACGGACCTCGGACGGGCATGCAGAATGCCGCGCTTCACTAATTCTGCGGCGGAGAGAGGTGTCTCCTCAGATTCACTCTCAAATAACAGAAAAACTTTTTTCGTGATGGTTGGTTGGTTGATTGAGGTTTACTGGCACAAAGACTCTTTAGGGACATGCTGCTCCAAGCCAAAGTTAAACTTAAAACAGAATAACATTTTACAAAGTCAAAGAAAATATAATAAGGTAGGAAAGACAATGTACTTAAATTAATAATGATATAAATGTAATTAAAACCATTCAATAAAGTCAAAGGCCACAGTTTAATGACACAAAAAAAATTCTTACGACTGAAAACTGTAACAATTACAAAGTAAGGAGTGTTTAAAAAAGGTATAAAATGTTGTACAAATACTGGATAAAAACAAGATTAAAATCCACAGATTAGTAAACAACAATATAAAATTATTTCGGTACAAGTGCTTCAAAAAACATATTTTCGTCATCTGCACTAGATTGGAACAGATGTCATAAGTTCCCCCCGGCCACCATCTTAGCAGAAAAACCCTTTTTCTGCCAAGTAGTAAATGTCGCCAAGCACCGGTTTATACGCATGTTTGGCTTAACAAAAATAAAGCATAAACAATAAACAAAATTCATTAAAATGGAAACCAGTAATCCTTGTATGTGCGCTTCACGCACATTTTTCGAAAAAAAAAATCACTGCATTCAGCACTTCTCTAGGTGTAGCATTCTCAAAATTCAGCAGTTCTCGCTTTCTAGCAATTTCAAAATGTAAAAAACTTTTAAAGCAAAAATACACCTAAAAAACAAAATTCGCTAAAATGGCAACCAGTAATCGTTATATGTGCGCTTCGCGCATATTTTCCGAAAAAAAACATCGCCGAATTCAGCATTTCTCTCGCGATATAGCATTCTCAAAATTCAGCAGTTCTCGCTTTCTAGCAATCACAAATTGTAAAAAACTCAAAAGCAGTAAAATATACATAAAATTATCAACATACCTTAACAGACATCTGCTTTCTTGAAAGATCCAGCTTGAAATATTATCGCTGACATTTTCCAAAATAGGCTTATCAATATGTATTCACAAACTATAAACAAACCTTCTTTTCTTGTCAAAATTTCCTCATATTTCCTAATTATTTCAGCAACAGCATTTAAACGGACTACAGAAAACATAGTCAATCAAATACGTTCAATAAATTTCACATAAAAATAAAAAGGCAGAACTATACAACACAATATCAAAATACATTCACAATATTCCAACATGAACTTCTGGGTTGCCAGAATGACACGTCACAACAACACGCCACACGGGATTCAACATATCGAGCTTGCCATATCCATAACCACCGTCAACACGGCAACAAAAAAATCGCCAAACATTTCAAAACAACAACGGCGGAGGGAAGATACGGCATCTGTTCCAAAATCAATTTCTACCCACCTTTTTTTTTTTTTATTTGCTGGAATAAATAAACACATGTTATGCTTCAAAAATCGTTTTAAAACTAAATTTTTAAAAAGCTTTATCATCTCTTTTTCTTACAAAGCTTAGATAAATTAAATATTATAAATCCAGTTTTGTGTCCAATAATGCATACGTTGTAATAGTAACTAGTTAGTTGCTGGTAGCAGAATGCGCCAAATCTAACACCAAGACAACAACAGCATCTATGACATGTGACTTATCACAGTGAATGAGAACGCAGCTCAAGCCGATAATACTAAAACGTGACTATCTGTTTGAATCTCGCCTACCGGAGCGTATCTGCAAAGCGAATAATTCATTGCATTAAGTATAATTCACGAGTCATTCAAATTGAATCGATCGTTTAGCGTTTCTTGTTTCTTTTCACTCTCCTATCAAACAACTTTTTCAAAAGTAATTTTTTCTTATTATGTACCTCAATTTTTGTAACGATTCATTAAACTTAAGTATTTTGTTAAGTTATTCAAACAATCTGTTTAGTCATGGGATCATTGCATGTGAAATAACCACATTGATTTTCCTGGCTATGAGTGTCATACATATATTTTAATGAAAAAGGTAAATATTTTATTGCATAAAATTATAGAGGAAGTTCACAAACAATAGTTTTTAAAGAAATATACTTGCCTTGAAATGAGGTGACCATATACAGTAGACTCCCACAAATCCGCGCAGCAAGAGACCCAGAGGTTGTGCGGATTTTAGAAATTTACAGATTTCTTGTCATTGCATTGTTTAGATTTTTTAAACAGTAATTTGAATGTCATAATGCTATCAAAATTATGATGAATGCTTAAAATATAGTAAAATATTAAAATAATATGGTAAAGTAATAAACTAAAATGATAAAAAGTAAGATAATTTAAAAAATTGTAAAAGTAAAGCTCAATTAAATAATTAATAATGTATAATAAAATATGCATAATGAAAAATGAGATACATTTCCTGGAATTATTCAATGAAACTTTCCTCATAAATGTGCCCTATTAATTGACATCAAAATCATAAAATAAAGAAGCTTAATTTTAGATTTAGCCAGTCTTACTAGCTGAAAAAGCTTGATTAATTATATATTATTATATAACATTATTATAATATATTATTAGTATAATATAACATAAATATATTTGCTAAAAAGATTGTGCTTACCATTGATATCATCAATATCTTAATTTTTTTCAGAAATAAATTTATACTTCTTTCATGAAAAACCCTGAGTTCAGTCATACTATCAAGAATCACCTATTAAAATGTATACAGAGTGATACATAAAACTAAAAAATTCTGAAATTTTCACATACATCTGAACTGAAAGTTTCATTGTTTACACCTGCGTTGATGTGATGATTTTAGAGTTGTAGATTTGATGGAGTCTACTGTATGTATCATTATCTTTTGGCCGTCGTGTCATTATAGTGTTTCGAAATCTGGAGTACATTATCATATACTTTTATAAACCAATTATTCTTTTACTTGATTAAATATCAGAATATGAATTATAACCTTTGCTCTGGAAAAATTTAACAGCTCAGTTGCATATACCGAACTCTGTAAGCCATATTAAACTATTTTTCTAATAAACCACTTTTTGGTCAAGAAAGGTTATCTTTAAAAAAAAAATTTCGATGTACAGAATTGAATTGTTACTCTTGTTGATGAGAAATAATCATTTTACCAAATTTTGTGCAAAACTTTGACTGCTGTTCCTTTAAGAGAAAAATATCCATAATCCTTAAGTTTAATGTCAGTACTTATTCCATACTTACAAAACTCGGTAGCTGTTTGTCTGATTAAACTTTTTTACATTTTTAACAAGACCTTGGCTTTTTTAGAAAAGGATACTTCTCCACTGTCCCATTGACTACTTTCGACATTTTTTTTTCTTTGGCAAACTATAGGATTTAATAGCAAAAATGCATGATCATTTATGTCAAACACATTGCACATGTTTGTTAAGTCATCAAGTGATTTTTAATTCAACGTTTATCTGTATTTTGAATAGTGTTTTACTGATTTGTTAAATAATTTGTTAATTAAAATGACAATTACCTTCTTAAATGGCAATGTCATGATATTAAAAGAAAAAAAATCTGAAAAAATGTTGCAATGAATAGTTACGTACAATAGATTTATTTAAACTGACATCGCAAACATTCACCTGTTGAAAGTGATAACTATAAAAAAATAATGTAAACAAATGACAATACAAGATTATTTTTCTTCTGGTTTCTTTAATATATTCTAAATTGTATTGCTTAAATTACTGATAGTTGATGTGAATGCGGCGAGTAAGTTAGTGTTGCTTTTCAGAATTCTTTGTATTTTTTGAGATTCTAATGACAAGTTTTGCCCTTTGTTTATTGGGCGTTACAATTTGGTGAATAGCTTTTCTTATGGAAAGTGCTTGACGGGATAATGGAGAAGTATCAAAAAAGGTTTCACACAGTTTGGATTTAAGAAAGTGAGATTTGTTACAGTAGCGCTCAAAAATATTTTGACAACCTTATATTCTCTCTTATTTTATTTAATATAAAAATGTAAAAGAAAATATATTCCCTATAATTGAGAACTCTATGACTGCAGTTATTCAAATGTATCAAGTTTCAACTTGACATACTACATTCGGCACCACCGAAGAAATATGACTCCTCCTTAGCTCAAAAGTATTTTGACAATTAGTTTGCATTTAATTGTTGAAGGTGTCAGTGGCGTTATAGCTTTGATTATTGTTTATATCGACTTATTGTGATTATTTTTAAATGCCGAAATGTAAAAAATACTGTAGTGATTCTAGAAAAGCCGCTGTAAATACACTTAAGAAAGGTTGACTGCAAGCAGAATTAGCTTGTTCTTTTAACAGGTCTGGGCAACTTGTTATTACATGGAATAAAGTTTTTAATAAACAGAAATACATCGAAAATAAGCCTCAAAGTGACCAATCGAAAAAAACAACTTGCAATGTTGACTGTACTATAAAAACGATATCTACAAGTGATTGTCGTAAGTCCGCTGTAATAATAAAAAATGAATTGAAAGAAAATTATGGCATAGAAATACACATTTCATCAGTCAAATGATGCCTAAACCTCTATGGTTTACATGGCAGAAGACCAGCAAAATCACGTTTGTTATCTACTAAGAATAGGAAGGCTAGAGTTGCATTTGTAAAACGGCGTAACCCTTTCAGGATCAAAGCAATTCCATTGCTAAAGTGTTGAAATTAATGATTGACACCGGAATTTTGGTTAAAAAAATTCGGTTTATTATGTGTGTGTAAATTTTATGTTATGTGTGTAAATTTGTTTTCAAATTCCGGTGTCAGTCATTAAATTCAATACTTTAGCAATGGAATTGTTTTGCCCTTGAAAGGGTTATGCCGTTTTACAAATGCAACTCTAGCCTTCCTATTCCTAGTAGATAACAAACGTATTTTTGCTGGTCTTCTGCCATGTAAACCATAGAGGTTTAGGCTTCGTTTGATTGATGAAACGTGTATTTCTATGCCATAATTTTCTTTCAATTCATTTTTTATTATTACAGCGGACTTACGACAGTCACTTGTAAATATCATTTTTATAATACAGTCAACATTGCAAGTTGTTTTTTTCGATTGGTCACTTTGAGGCTTATTTTCGATGTATTTCTGTTTATTAAAAACTTTATTCCATGTAATAACAAGTTGCCGAGACCCGTTAAAAGAACGAGCTAATTCTGCTTGCAGTCTACCTTTCTTAAGTGCATTTACAGCGGCTTTTCTACAATCACTTCAATATTTTTTACATTTCGGCATTTAAAAATAATCACTATAAGTCGATATAAACACTAATCAAAGCTATAACGCCACTGACACCTTCAACAATTAAATGCAAACTAATTGTCAAAATACTTTTGAGCTAAGGAGGAGTCATATTTCTTCGGTGGCGGCGAATGTAGTATGTCAAGTTAAAACTTGATACATTTGAATAACTGTAGTCATAGTGTTCTCAATTATAGGGAATATATTTTCTTTTACATTTTTATATTAAATAAAATAAGAGATAATATAACGTTGTCAAAATACTTTTCAGCGCTACTGTACTAAATGATAACTATTAGCCTGTATAATACAAGGCTGATACTATTCATCATTCTGTTGGTATCACAGCCCTAAATTGTGCAATGAAAGAAACCTTGTGTTGAATTTGGAGCTCAAAAGCAATAAAAATCTGTTATTGGTGAATACAGTTCTTTCGTTAAATTAATTTCAAAACAGGAATAATCTTTAATTAACAAATGATTTTTAAACATTATTGTACAAAGAAAAAACTTTTCTACTATAAGGGTCTTGGTATTTTATTTAAACGCTTGATGTAATTCAGGCTTCAGAAAGTTAGATTTGTTGCAAAGTATATGAAGGTATAAAAACAAACCTAAACAGCAGATTTGTAAAAAAAAAAAAAAAAAAGTGATACAGTACAGAACTATTTATCCGGAATGGTTGGGGTCAGATGTATTCCGGTTAACTGGTTGGTCATTAAAACAGCATCCATTTGATAAGTTTTGTGAAATATATGTGGTTGTGGCTTTATTTCTGATTTTAAAGTAATTATTAGATTACTTAGATTAAAAATCAGGTGCAAGCAATATCAAAAGTTAATCAGAGTTTGAAAGAAGGTAATTTATGGGAATCCCCCTTGGGAACAAAAATTTTTCCGTTTCCTCTGCATAAAAATTAAAACATCTAAAATACAACTAAATATGTTTCCATTTCAAAGACTAGGTGTTGTCATCAAATTATACAATTGTTTCAAGCAATGCATATGTCAAACTGGCAGTATATGACACCTTTTCTGCAAAGATTCTGAAATCAGTCTATTAGAAAGAGCATTGTGGATAACTGGTTTCCGGATAAATGGTTCCATACTGTTTGCACTATAGACAGAGGGTTTGCTCCAGCAAACATATGTTATAACTATAGATGGTATAAGAGTTAGCTTGAAAGTATGTGGCATATACCACCCTATGTTATCCACTACATCCCTGAATCTAATGTACTTTTATGCATGTTTATATATGAATTTTTGTAGATATAAACATTATATTTATATGTATATTACTGTTTTATTTATATACAATTTACTTCTGTTTGTACATAAAATTGGATAAATGGCATCTTTATATCAAATAAAGGTACTTTTTCAGCATAGTGCATTGGTGCGATAGAGGTAATGGGTTTAATGACAGAAGGAAATTTTCGTGCATATTTTCTGGCAACCTATTCATTGTTTCATATATGCAAGCAGTTTTTCAATATTTATACAATTCATTTAATGTAAACAAGCCATTTTCCTACTTTTATATGCAAAAAGAAGTAATTTGTGTATAAAAAAACAATAATAATATATATAAATAAAGTGAGTTGAGATATATAGATACTTAATACATATAAACAAGCCTAAAATTTAATTAAGTTTGTTTTCCTAGCTGTTTAAATCATTTCGCAACAAATCTTACTTTCTGAAGTCTAAATTGTACCAAACTTTTTAAAAAACTGCCAAGGTCCCTATACTGGAAATGTACCCAAATAAATTTTATTATTGAAAAAATTGCTTGTGCATATGAAAAAGTAATAAGTTGCCAAATTTCCTTCTTTCGCCAAGACCTTCTCAGTTTCTTCAAATCATACTGGAAAAATATCAAAAATTAAAAAATAAACTAGTTCAGAATGCAAAAAAAATCTTCTTAATGATATAGTAGACTCTCTGAAAATGTAAACAATGAAACTTACAGGTTAAGATTTTGTAGGAAAATTGCAGATTTTTTCATTTTTATATTATTCTGTACTCATTTTAATGTCATTCTGATTAATACAGTTTAAAATATGTTGAAAATTACATTAAAATGAGATATTTTTGGTTATATGCCTATACTTCCTCAGGATTCAGCATTTAAAATGATGTTAAGAACACCTTGTCCAATCTCACTAATAAAGGTGCCATTTCAAACACATTTTGGTTTTTGAAGTGAGACCTTTGTGATTGAGATATGGTCAAGTGGCATTCGTAATACTAGTTTAAATCCTGAATCCTGAGGAAGGGTACATAGATAGTCGAAAGTACCTGATTTAAATGTAATTTTTTAACATCTTTTAAACTTTTTTAATCATCTTTGAGGTAATGAATCGAATCATTTGTGTAATTTTATAGTGTACCAAAACTTGGATAAAACCAGGTTGTTAACGATTAAAATATTTTTCTCATTATTAAAAAATTTCAAACTTTACTTAATGTCATGACTCAAAATGGTAATTAGGATTCTTGATTCATGGTTCTATTTATTTCTGGTTAAATTGGATTTTAAAAGCATAGTTTATTAAAAACTGTCCATCTTTATTAAAATAAAAAAAATCTTTAAATCAGTTTAAACATACCTTTAAATAGTAACTAAAATCATTTGCTTAAAACAATCATTAATGAAATAAAAGTAGAATCATATTAAAGAACAAATAATAACTGAGATCCACTTAGCAAAGCTTAAATGAAGTAAAAAAGGAAATGAATTAAAGCAAGGCTGATACAAAGCTAAATACTTAAAACGTCTTTTATTATTCTAGAAAACAGAGTTGGGAAATTCCACTAGCATAAGAGGTTGCGTTCCCGAATAACTAATTACAGGCCGATTTGAGAAGAACAGTCAGCGCCATCTGTGAGACAGAAATTGAACTTCTCGGCAAATGAAAAATGTGTTATCTTATGAAATATTAAGTAAGTAAAGTAAGTTTTTCCTTGTGTACATTAATTTATATTTCAGCTAAACAGTTCATACTACAGTAGACTCCCTCAAATCCGCACAGCTTGGGACCAGAAGTTCTGCAGATTTTTAGAATTTTGTGGATTTCTGGTCACTGCTTTGTTTACATTTTTTAAACAGTAATTTCATGTAATCAAAATTATAATGAATGCTTGCAATATAGTAAAATATTGAAATTATTAAGTAAATTAATAAACAGGGGCGCCATTTCAGAAATTTCTTGGGGGGGGGAGGCAAACATTTTTTGAGGGATTATATATAGCTAAGGGTAGGATCCAGGGGTCTAACCCCCCCATATGAGAAACGTTTACAGACTTATGCTTACAATAACAGTAAAAATTCGAATACGGAAACTCAGAACCAATGAAATATTTCGTTTTAAACAGGTTTCTGTCTTAGAAGGTAAAATTTTAATATATTGGACATGATTTTTTTCTTTTTAGACAGGATTCTATTATAGACAGGTTTCATTTTTACAAGTATCCTCAATGACTGTTAAACCATCCGCTCTATAGTATAGCTCTGAAAAGAGATATATTAGAGTAAAACTTGTGAAAACAAAACCTGTCTATAACAGATTTCTTTCTAGAAGGAGAAAAAATAAAATTTCGTTGAAAAAACAATATACAGTTATACATGCTAAGACGGAGACCTGTTTAAAAGGAGCTTTTTTCTAGTCCCTTTCGAAATTTTACTTACAGGCGCGCCATTTCATGAATTTCCTGACGAAGAAGGAAAATTTTTCTTTGGGGAACAGGGAACGTGGAAAATTGCACAACTTGCAGAACTGCACAAATCACACAGAAAGAATATCCCGCACAATAAAATATGCTCTACGTGACTTTTTCTCCATAACTTCGTTCACAAGCATGTGATTATTCCACAATTTTTTTTTTAATTTTCGTGAAAGTCCGCGATTTTTCTTCCTTTCAAAATCCGCTAAATCAATTCGTCAATGGGTCGCAGAAAAAAATCGCAAATCTTGGAAATTTTGAAAAAAAAAAAGTCTCCAAAATGGTCGCTTAAAAAATCGCTAATTTCTTCAAACGACCGTGGAAGATATCGCTAATTTTATCAGAGATCGCTAAAAGAAATACAGATATCGTCAAATGATTGCACAAACAGAAATCATGAACTTCGTAAAAGGGTTGTGAAGAAAATCGTGAATTTCGTAAAAGGATTGCGCAAAAAATCGCGAATTTCGTCAAAAGATTCGCAAAAATATCACGAAAATTTACTCGAACAATCGAGCAATAAAATGGAGGAGAAATTCGTCAAACGATCGCGTAATAAGATCCAAAATTTTGTCTAAATCTCATGCAAAAAAATCATAAACATTATTAGTCGGTGGCAGAAACAAAATCACGAATTTCCATAAATGATAGTGATAAGGAATCATGAATTTTGTTAAAAAAATCATGAAAACAAATATTGAATTTCGTCAGTTGGTCATGGAACAATACTGTGAATTTCTGGAAGTGCTCGTGCGAAAAAAATCCATTTCGTATAATGCTTGCAGAAAAAAATCGTGAATTCCGTGAATCGATCGCGGAAAAAATTGCAAAATTCATCAGATGATTGCAAAAAAAAACATGAAATTCGATCAGTCATGAGATAATCAACCAACGAATGTCATGAATAGGTCACGAAATTTGCAAATTTTGTGATCAATAAGTTAGTGATTGATATGTTATTTGTAATCTATAAGTTAGTGATTTTCTGCAAGTAAAGGTAAAGCGTTAATTGTTTCAAATTGTGTTTTCTCTATTATGAGATGGTTTCATGTTAATCTGATTTTTCAATGAAAAACAAGTTTTTCTAAATATTTTTCAGATAAAAAAAAACTACATACTTGAACATTAATGAATACTATGTATATATCTTCATTTTTCTACAGAAAAGGTAAAATTTATAATTAATATTCATGTAAAAAACACAAATAAATGCACAAGAATTACTTTCGTGTACATGCTTATGATTTAAAATTATTTAAAATACATTAGAAAAACCCAGAACGTCTTAGTCATCACAAGATCATCATCAGCGGGATTTAAATGTTATTATTTTCTTTGCGCTTATTCGAGAACTGGCTAGAAGAAGATCATTGTGATTGTTGTGTCAATGATTTTGACGAGTTTTTCCATGATCAATTTGCACACAGCTGAGAAGCAACTGATAAAAAAAATTCTCACATGTATTTTTTAAATTAACCAAAGTACTCATTAAAGATATATGTCTCACCTTGAGGTAATTCCAATAGTAAAGCTTTAGGAAATTTTTTTGATAATTATTAATTTCTATGCATAAGCATTTATTTAATGCATATGTTTTCATTGCAGTCAAATCTGATAAGTCATTTTAGAGTTTGAGCAATACTCTAATGTTTGTTTGAGTCTGACATTTAATTAGGGATGCACCGAATATTTGGTATCTATTCGGTATTCGGCCATACTACCGAATATTTGGTTAGGCAAAATATCAAACTATTCGCCCAAATCGAATGCTTAAAAAACCTCTTAAAAATATTTTTTTAAACATTACACAACTTCTACTTTTAACTGTCAATTAATAAAGATATTCAGAATAATTAGAATCTTTAAATAAAAGAGAATAATTTTATATTATTTATTTGTTGTTTTAAAAATGTCACTTTAAAAAATTAGCCATTAATGACATGTCATTTTTTTCATGGGAATTATTAAATGTAGAAATGCAAGTTACTGAGCATTGTCTGGTAAATAATCCGTTTCTTGCTTTTTTGCTAACAGAGTGTTTCTAGACAAAATGGAAGAAAATTTCAGGGGTAATAATAGGCATCAAAACAGGCAATTTTTTGTCCAGTAAATCAGGATCGAAATTCACTTATTCAGTCAAAAATTCAGTGTATCCCCAAGTCAAACTTTAATTTTCTTTTGTTACTTTAACAATAATGAAGGTATATTGTCAACAGAGTTGCTTTAATTTCTGTGAAATATGATAACATGACGAGAAGTGCTGGAAATAGCAACCATTCATATCTAAACAGCACTGAGCTACACATTATTTTATTAAGAATGCATCTTACTTATACTGTACCACTGGCCAAAATCCAGTCTCTTCCAAGGATATCATCACATTCTATACAAGCAAATTAATGTGATGCAAATTTCGCTAAAATATGTTCATTTTTATACAGTTATAAATGAAAATTCTTCTACAGCTTGTACACCTTTCATTTTTGATGAAAGAAGTGGATTTGATATGTTGGTTCTTGTTCAATATAAGAGAATTCTTTTCATTTGTTTGAATTAATGGAAGAAGGCATGGAATTTAAGTTTTGTTATCTAAAAATTTTTTAAACCATAACTTTCTTAAATAATACCTCAAAACATACTTTTTTTAGTACAAAATTTGCTTACAAAAATAGTCTTGTTTGTCAAAATGGAAGTATCTGTGCTAAATATTATATAAAATTGTTTAAAATTTAACTTTTTAACGTTAAACACTAAGATAAAAAAGTATTTGGCCAACCGAATAGATACTATTCGGCTGGCCTAATATTTGGTATTCGGTTTACCTGCAGGCCAAATATTCAATATTCGGCCAAAATCACTATTCGGTGCATCCCTGCATTTGATAGTCGATAAATTTTCTGAAATATCAAATTCCTTGGGGGGGGGGGCTATTGCCCCCCCCCCCCAGTCCCCCTCAAATGGTGTCCCTGGTAATAAACTAAAATGATAAAAAGTAAGATAATTCCAAAAATGAATAAATTATTAAAAGTAAAGGTCGAGTAAATAATTAATAATGTATAATTAAATATGATGATAAAGATGAGACACATGTTCCTTGAATTATTCAATGAAGCTTTCCTCATAAAGGCAACCTATTAATTCACATCAAAATCATAAAGTAGGGAAGTTTTATTTCAGGTTTACTCAGTCTTAATAACAAACTAAGCTTGATTAATGCATAGATATATTTGGTAAAAAGATTATGATTACCAGTAACATCAGCAATATCTTGATTTTTTTTCATAAATAAATTTATATTTCCTTCATGGGAAACTGCGAGTTCAGTCATATTATTGAAAATGACATATTAAAATACATACAGAATAATATAAAACTGAAAATTTCTGTAATTTTGCCTCTTCATCTGACCTGGAAATTTCATTGTTTACATCGGTGATGATGTGTGGATTTTAGGCGTTTGTGGATTTTAGGGTTGTGGACTTGAGGGAGTCTACTGTATTACATTTTAAACAGAGAAATTACTTCTTCTGTAACAACAGATATGAAACATTGAATATATAATAGGGAATGTTTTTAAATCCAATATAAGCTATTAAACCATTTTAAGTTATTAGTGACTAGTAATGTAGGCTGATTAGATAACTATATAAAATGAGATGAAAACAAAAAACAAAACTGATAAACTTTTATGAGTGTTTAAATATGTATATATATATGTAAACATTTTATTCATATACATATACAGTATGGAACCGTTTATCCAGAAACCAGTTAGCCAGAATGATATTTCCAATAGGCTGATTTCAGAATCTTTGCAGAAAAATGTGCCATACTCTGCCAGTCTGACATATGCATCGCTTGAAACATTGATAAATATATTGTATAACTTGATCTAGGATTTGAAAGGGAAATATCTGAAATTAAATTTAGTACATATTAGATGTCTTGATTTTTATCCAGAGGAAACAGAATTTTTGTTTCCAAGGAATTCTTATAAATTATCTTCTTTAAAACTCTGATTAATCTTTGATCTTACTCTAGCTGATTTTTAATCTGAATAATCCAATAATTAATTTGAAATCAGAAATAATGCGGTAACCACATATTTTCTACAAAACTTATCAAATGGAAGTTGCTTTAATTCCTAACCAGTTATCTGGAATGCACCTGACTCCAACCATTCAAGATACTAAATGGTTCTATACCGTATTACTATTTTTTTATATACAAATTCTGTGTATAAAAAAATAGATAAATAACTTCTGTATATGTAATATAATTTTATAAATATTGAAAACAATTCCTTGTGTGTCTGTAACAGTGAATAGGTTGGTCAAAAATATGTACATAATTTTTTTTCCTCTTGTCAAGTTCATTTTCTCTATTTCGCCAAGCCTCTATAATAAACAAGTACCCGAAAATCCTTCTATGTAACTGTGTGCTTTATAATTCCAACAATGCTGTATTTTACTCTTGTGCATGTGCACAAATATGTGTGAAATATGTGATGAAAAACAACTTATGTTAAAAAGAGCTATATACTCTGGGTTTTCACAGTTCTGATAACTTTTTGTTTCTTCTAGAGCTGTAGAGAAAGCTATGACATTATGAGAATTTTCAAGGTATAGGTAGTGCATTATTTTTTCAGAGTAGATTAGTGACATTTTTCATATTTCTTTATGAGACTGGGATTTAATAGATTCTGATTTTTTTTATTTTATGAAACTAGTATTACATTTCCTTATAAAATGATGAATATTAGTCTTTTAAAAATAGCATAGAGCAGGGATGGCGAACCTATGGTACGCGTGCCAAGATTGGCACGTAAGAAAACATGTCTGGCATGCGAAAAAACTTCTTATAGATTATATTCAGTTTATGGAGAGCAATCCATTTTATTTTTTTTACAAAAAATATAGTTTTGTGTAACAGGTATATAATTTACTTTAAAATAATCCATTACTTTCGAATGAATTAAGATATTATAAACTCAATGAAAACACCCTGTAGTGTCATTTTCTCACCAAACCATTCATCATATACTTTTCCAAATCATTTTGCTTCTCTATCAAATTTTAAAGGTCTAATTTTTGAAAATTAATTTTAAGCGATAGTTTGCATAGTACTATACCTAATTGACACATTTCGAGTTCAGATTAGGTTTTATTTCATTAGGTTTAATATTTAAAATTGAATTTTAACTGTTAGTGTAAATGATTATGTATCTATTGAACCTGCTTCTACCTGAAAGTATACAATAATAGAAAAACTCATTTATAGATTATTAATACAAAATTTTATGCGACAAGGCTATATTATTGAGTAAATACAGCATAATAAATAAGTTAGGAATCGAATTTAGTTTAAGTGTTAAAGTATTTTAGTAAAAATTCTATAAAAAATAATTATTGATTTTCTCTAAGTTAAAATGTTTCTGGCACGTTAGAATGTTAGTGCATGCTAATTTTGAAATTTTTGGCACGCATATTCAAAAAGGTTCGCCATCCCTGGGATAGAGCAAAGGTATATTAAACTAAATATAAAAGTATTTCTATGTAATGTTTTGATATTGCGTTAATTGTTAATGGTTAAAATTGATTGCTAGCTTTCCATTTTTGAAGATCTCCTTGAAATTTTTGAGTACTTATATTTATTAATTAATCAAAGCTTATATAATTTACAATTTGTGAAGCCATAAAAAATTTAGAAGCCCTTTCTAATGATAGTTATAGAATTTTTTTAGAGAAATCTACAACTTTTTTATACAGTATAAAAATAATGACTGAAATTTTTTTCTGCTGCAACCACTGGATACAGTATTGGTTGAGTAATAATAATAATAAAATTATTTTTTGAAAGATTCAATATATAAAAATGAGATTATAACATGTTTCTTCTTACATGATTTATTCAAAAATATATATCTTACTCAAAAAACGTTTTATTTGATGTGGGCTGTAATTTTGACTGAGTGGTTTAAATTGATTTTAACTATCTAAAAACTGCTCAGTTTATTAGGTTAAAATTGGATTTAACCACTTAAAAACTATTGGAACTGTACTGTTAAATAACTTTAGCATGTATAAATTGCTCAAACTTTGTATATGTGTGACTATTTATCTCATACTAAATTTTAATAATATTATTGTTAACATTTTATAATTATTAAATTTAGATCGATTTTTTATGCCTTTTTTTACTAACATTCTGAACTTAAACATTGTTTGAATCTATTTAATTTTATGCCTATAGATAGTGCAATCTGTCCACTGTCTGTTTTTGTCCCTCTGAATACCTTATGAATGTACTGATTTTTTTTTTAGTAAGTTGAAGTTGAAAGTAAAAATTGTTTGTGTAGCTTAGCTTTGTCACAAGCTATTTCAAAATGAAATGTTGCATGTAATTATGTACATATTGTTCATAAAATAGTTAGTTTTTTATAAAGTTACATCTGTTATTGTATATAAATAAACACGGAGACATAAATGAATGGAAAAAAAAAAATAGAACTGATTGTCTTCAACTCAGAACATTAATTTGTGATTGTAACAAATTGAAAGTCAGAAAGGAAAGAATTTTATATGCTAAAATAAAGGAAGGTAATCAGATATATTTCCTATATTCTTCTTAAAACTTGGCTAATCCATTATAAAACTGCATGGGCAGTAATGAAAATATATATTTAAAATTTTGAAATTTCATGATACACCTGATGAATACTTGTGTAAATTCTTTATTTGTAGAAAGTTAGTTTTTTTCCAAGTTTGATTTGATCCAGAATAAACTGTGAAATTTACTTAGCTTAGCACAGCAGCAATTGTGACATGTAATCAATTTTTGAGTTCTAAATAAAATTTAAAAAAATCTCATATTTAATGTGATTCAGTTTCCTTCAGTTTTTACAAAACGTACTAGGTCAATAAATGTCGAATTTAAGAAAAACATCCCACATCAATTATTTATACAGATTGAACTTGTTCATATATCCAACTTTAATGTTTCAGATTAAAAACTTCTAAAGTACCAAATGAAACCATTTCTATTTTGCTACTGTTTTTAATATTATCTATTTAAGCAAAATACAATGATTTTTCAAATATTCTTTATAAAGTAATTAGAATTTTCTGAACTGAATTATATATCACTTGTTGTCTTTCTGTTACCAAAATAAATAAAAAATAATTTATATTAATTTATTTTGTTTAAAAGATCTAATTGTTTAATTAAGTATTTAAAAACTATGTTTCAGTTAGTTAAATTTCACTGCCATGAATAAATTAACTGAATTATTGAAACGACTATAACATTATCAAAAAGCATGTTGTAAAATGTACTTTCATTACCAGATTGAACAAATTATTGGTACAAATAACAGTGAATATATCTGAAGAAATATTTGTTTACTATTCTATTAATTGAGGACTTTTTAAAGATTAAGCAAAGATTTGCCAATTTCACATTAATTATTTCTTTAGAGAGCAGAAATAATTTAATGAAAATTAAAGTATACTATTCAGTAAAATATTTGGAAACCCTTCCAAATGTTGTACTATTAAATAAAATTAATTTTATTTTCACAATTCCTTTCAAATGTTGAGGTTGTATTAAATTTACTATTTAATTTAAAAAAAAATTAATTTCTTTTTCCATTTCAAAATAGTTTTGACCATTGTTAGTCGAACCTATTTTGACCAGAGCAGTAAAGCCATGTATTTCTATGTTTAAAACTACCTCTGATTAAAATCAATACAACTGTGATTTGATGTAATTTATAATTTAAGGTAGTTCTATGAAGATCTTTAATTAAATTTGAGAGCCCCTGCTTCTTTGAGAAATAGTAAATAATATTTTAAAAATTAGTGTTAATTTAGTACATTGTCTGTATGCTGTACAAAATATTTTGTACATAGAGTTTGCTCTAGATTTGAAAATTTCAGAGACAAATTTCTCTTATTACGAAAACCGTGAGTCAATTTTTAAAACTGCAAATTAATACTAATATAATGCTTTACTTTCGTAATTGTAAGCCAGAATTTGTATTTGTATATTTAATAACACTTTTCTTTAATTTGAGATCATTCCATTTCCTGCTCATTGAAATAGTGCAAATATGTCAAATATTACATGAAAAGTATGAATATGTATTCTGGAGGTCCATAAAAGAAATCCGGGGTTTTCATGCAAAATTTTTTTATTCAATCATAAAATTAGGTTAATGTTGTATGTAAAGGTAAATTTATCAAGATTTTTGCCATTTAGTAGGTTTCTATATGTGCCCCATTTGTGGCACGGCACACATACAAACAGCATTCAACCTCTTCAAATGTCATGGCCAACATACCTGGAGTGATGATTGCCACACATTTGATTATCCTTCCCCTACTCCATAAATGAAAAAAAGAATGTTGGCTACAAAGGTTACCAGAATTTTTACTTTAAAGAAAAAAAAGAGAAGATTTTTATCGATATAGTTCATTTTGGTTTCTTAAACATAATAAATGAATAAAAGTTGTTAAAACTGATAATAATAGAAATAAATAATAATAAAATTAATGAGAAGTGAACTTGCAGAAAATTAGAATGCTGTGAAACAATTGCCATGTAGCCCTGTATTTGTTCTATTGGCTATGCTAGGGTATATGAAAGGATTTTAATGGCAAGTAGTAAACAACACATATAAATGGGAACAGCGATCCCATAGAAGAAACGGTCAGTGTACCATGATTCCATATCTCATCTATATTATTATACTACAATTCTACTTCTGTGTTGTTATTAACTAAACACTGTGCAGCATTGTTATAAGGATAACAGCTTAACAAGAAATTAATGAAGAAATTTCCAATTGAATCTAAAACATGTTCTTAATGTGTTGTGTAAAAAAATAAATAATTTTTAAGTGAAAGAATTAAAATATCTGAAACTTTATTAAAAACAGATTTAAAATTAATATATGAAATGTTCCTAATAAGAAGTTTCCAAAGTGTATTCTGTAAAAAAAAAAAAATGTGTGTTATAAGTTACAAATTCTGTATAACTATTTTATAAAGAAATTGTATTTAATGTCATGTTTCATTTCATGTGATTTAACTTTTTGTTTTTATCTAAATGATAATTTACATTCATTATAGGTACAATTCTCTCTGCAAAACTTATTTTGTAAAAGGTTTAAAGAAGAGTGAAATCAAGTAATCTGAAATGATTTTGGATAAAAGTAAACATCTTGAACTTTAATAAATAATTGTACGTAAACATTTCTAAATCAAAGTTTGTATAAATTGTATGATTTTTATCTTTCATTGTTTTTCATTACTACTTAGCAAAAAAATGTAATTACTTCAATTAATCTCTATGTTGAATTGTGTTGTAATAGTACCTCTTGAAAAATACTATCATTGCATGCTGATGTTTAAACATAGTATTCGTTGAAAATTTTTTGTTGTATTCAAGCACAATTTTTGCGCAACTTAAAAATTTTTGGATTTATAGTGTTTATAAAAAAACATAACACTATGAAGGGTCTGTTATGCAAGATAATAAGGCATTGCATTCATTATACATAATGTTTTGTAAAATAATTTTTCCTTTACCCTGTTTTAATGATTTTTTTTCTTTGCCTTATTTAGATAAATGCTTGAGATTTAGATTCAGGTAGACTCCAGAAAATTACCTTTGAATGAGGCGTATTCTTATTAGGTCAACTGCATTAAATACATTTAAAGTTTTCTTGTTTCTTGGCATCTATTTAGGAAACTGTGTTTTGATGACATTAAACAGTGATGTACCATACCTATAATCAAGTTCTCATATACTATTAGTAAGCTGTTTGTTAGGAATAAAGGATAGGATTATTGAAGCTTTCTTGTAAATAAATAAGTTTTTACAAAATATATGGTTTAAAGTAATGCTTCTAACAGATGTTGAAGAAATTTTTCTGCATTAAGGAGAGTTAATTTTAAAATTATTTATCTTCATTATTAATTAAATTTTAATAATTTTTTTTTAATTTTGAATTTAAAAGAAAAGAAGTAACGTTAAATTTCAATGTCTTTTTGATTGATTGATCTTATCTTTCAATAGTAAATAATATGGTTGCTGTTAATTTTTGTTTTCTGATGTTTCTAAAATTTGTGATTTAATAATCCCATTTATTTTATGTTGTTTATATGTAATTTATTTGGGGGAAAAAATAACAATAAGTTGCATTAACAAATCTCTAAAAAGAAAACATTTTACACATGTTGTTCTGTCAATGCCACAGGAATTGATTTGTTTTCAAGATTTTGATACTTTTTTTTTTGTACCTGTTTCTCTGTGATTTGTCGATTATTTTCGTATTTTTGTTCGATTGTTTTACAACTATAAAATTAATAGGATGAAATCGATAAAAATAATACATGTTATTTTTTTATTAATATCAAATTTTTTTAAATTTGTTTTCTAGTTGGTAATGCTTTTAAAGACTTTCCAAATGAGCTGAAAGGAAATTTGGGAAAGTAAAATTAATTAATGTTCTAAAATTTTGTTTCTCTGTCTTTTGCAAATAAAAATTAGATTCAAAGAGTCACTGTGTTTTATTTTATTAGATTTTTTTATTTAATAGAATTCTTCCAAATGTTTTGTATTATCGCCCTACTGTTAATTAACAGTATTTTGTCGTTAAATTATTTAGATATTTTTTATTTTGTTTTATTAGTTATGTATGATTGTAAGTACAAGAATTGTTTATATAAGTTATTCTCATAGTCACATTTACTTATTTTTAATTGTTATTGATAAATATTTTGCCTGTTTAAAAGTCTATACAACTCTACTTCAATTAAGTCTAAACTGAGGCATAATTACTTTGTTTGTATACTTTTGGGTTTTCATTAATTTTTAAACAATCAAAACCATCTTTACATTAAAAAGAATAATTTAAATAAAAATAATTTATTTACATCCTGATTTTTAAATATGTGTAAAGAAGTACAGTGAACTCCTGCTGATGTGGACCTCTAAGGGTTTTTTGCATACACTAATCAAAGTCTGCATTAAACAGTGTAATTTAAATGGTGTATTTTTTTTTTTTTTTGTTTAATAAATTGATTTCAAATGAGTCAATTTAAATGTATTACCAACTTAGTGCTAAAATAAACAAATTTTCCTTGATTTAGTAATTTTAGTTAAAATACGCATTTTTAAAAATCTGTAAATACAAAAGAATAAATCATTTATGACAAGAAATTGTCACATATTGATTGGTAATATCTGTGAACAGCTAGTTTATATAGATTCCAAAACTTTAATATAGATTCCAAACTAGCAAGTTTGGAATCTATAGCCTTTTTTAGTGGTATAAATGCTTCATTCTCATATATGTATAGTTTCAATTTATTTTTTAGTGAATTGAGAAATTAATTAAAATCATACATATATGTGTTCACCTATGCTAGGCTTTATTTCGTCTCATGTTTCATCGCAGGTTTGTGTGCTCATGAAGACATTTCCATCTTGTGTTCCAGTTGCAACTTTTCCAACATATCTGACTGATTAGATGCCAGGCTGGGTATTGTCCTAGTAGATCAAATTGTAGAGCATTGAAGCATTATTACAAAGATCCAGATTCGATTCCTGGCTTTGGTATTTTTCTCTCTGTCAGTTTTTATTCTGTCCCTCGGGATTACACACTCTCTAAAGCGTGAGCTGAGTTCCCGAGGTGGTCATCCCTCTCGGTTTAATGCTTAGTTAGCAATGTGAACATTCATGTATTTAATATTTAATTTCATTTTCTTCATTATTGTCAGTGAGCATTTCTTGATATCTCAATAATCAAAGTTACATCAAAGTTGCTTTTTCAATTCTGCTGACAATTTTCAAAAAAAAAATGTATTATTTGAAGGGTAGTGTATTTAAACGATGTCTTAAATATTAATTACAAATAGGAATTAATGGGGAAAATAAAATTGGCATCATTAACCAGAACTTAACAGAATTAATTTATGACTTAAACAAACACATTAATGAGAGCCTACTGCCAATATTATGAATTCTCAGTCTTCAATAATCAGTTAGTACAGAATGTGTTACCTTATTAATCTTAATCATGTGTTTCTACTTGCCTTCTTCGAGCAGAGGGTAAGAAGAAAGAAGTTCTGGGAAGAAATTTTTCTTATTCTGTATAACAGACACATAATATAAATCATATCCTACCTGTCGAAAAGATTCTCCCCTGTCTAGCTACATTTTTCCTTGGATGAAAATTTATTGTTGACTACTTCTACTGATGAAGTTTTATCCTTTTTTATGACCCATTCACACAAATTCTTTCTTCCTTGACTTGTCCAGTTAGTCATTTGCTGATCATTTCCAACTTGAAAAGCCACCAAACAAGAATAACATTCATCCAATTGATTTCCTGATATCACACCATTTTATATATTTTTTTTCAATATGTTTTTAATGAGATATTTATGATATTTTTCATGAGATTTGTTCAAGTTTTTATTTTGTAGAGCAATTTTGGCATCTGCAGTTCTGAAAATTCTATGTATATATAATATATATATTGTGTTTGATTTTAATAAATATATGTATTATTAATTAGATAAATGTAATTTTAAATATTGATTTAGAAAAAAAAATACTTGGGTTTTATCGAGGGTTTTTTCAATTTTTAAAACCCACCCGGGTTTTTTTGCATTGGGACAAAATCAAGCCAATCCTGAAATTAATCGTTAACCATGAATTTGTAATACCTGTCAAAACATGCATACACATAAATACATAGTAATGATAAATCAACACTGATAATTATAAGTATAAAACATATAATGAATTCTATTGCAATTAATGCCCCCTCCAAATGAAATGTGTGGCCAGGGCACAAAGGGTAGGCATGTAGCTTCCCTTTCACAAAGTACCTGAAGGGTGGAAGTCTCACTTTGTCTTTAATATAATATTTTCCTTAATTGTAATCCTAGCTGAAAGGAGATATAGTGCACCTTTGTACGAGTACCTTTCTTCCTCCAAATATCTCCCAACAAGAGGATTCACTACAGTAGTTCTTAAAGTAAGCGGGAGGGTACCTTAGCATGTGAAAAACAAGACCGGTGCCTCTGTTTACATGCAATGATATTAAACATTCAGCAATATTACTTCACTATAGTATTGGCAGCAATTCACCCACGTCTACACGATACACATAACTCTCACAGTGGCTGCCATGAGACAGTAAATTTGGCCAGTGGTGACCACCCCCCCCCAAACCCAATGACGCAAATTTCCCCCCCCCCCCCAAAAAAAAAAAAAAAAAATCCTCACACATTAACAATGAGTCCCCCCCTAAACAGAAAATCAATTGTAAAATATATTCTTATTATTAAATTATTTAATAATAGTATTCTTACGTACTGTCATACAAACATAAAATAAAAGTTTTAACAGCGTAATAAATAATACTAAAAGATACATTTTTTATTATTAGCAATCTGATTGTTTTCACATTTATAAGTCCTGACTGACAAGCCCGTGTTCACTATATACGTTTTAATAAATAAAGCTACTTTTTATGAAAATAAATATTTACTTACAAGTATTTAAAATAAAAATCTTTTAAATTATTACAAAATAAATCTTAAATACAAAAAATGCATATCGTTTTAAGAAAACTAAAATATTAAAGACGAGTCATTTATATCAAACGCATATCAAATACATTTGCATGTACATGCGCCTTGTTTAAGATTAAATCTTAACGCTTAAGATTTCCCAATCATTTTTTTTATACTATCTAGTCATACAGTTTAATCTCACCCTCCCAAAAAAATTCTCTAAATCATCCCCCCCCACCCACTCTAAAATAAACTGTGGATTGAAGCGTTTATTTCAGTACAAGTGTTGCTTTATACTGCTTTAACAACATACAATATACTCTTATACATTATAATCATTAATTTAATTTCTCCTTTTTTTAGTTTCTTTTTCTCTCCTTTTCCGGTAGATGTCGCTACTTGCCCGCCCAGTCGTTTCCACTGCTTCTCTCTCATTGGTTGTTTTTGACACCTTCACTACCAGCATCAGGTATATAAGCCAGTCCGTCTCTGTCTATGATTTTGCTCAGCCTTGCTTTTTCTAGCACGCTGTTTCTTTTTCCTTATCTTGCACTGAAGAAGAATCTCGCTAGTAGATTCGAAACAGCTGTTTGCAGCTTTTCATGTATTTTTTGTGCATTTTTAAACGTTGGTTTTTCTGTTTTTTAATACTGTTGCACAAAGGCGTTATTTGCTATTTTTATAACTTTTTAAGTCTTTATTTTCTTACATTAAATTCCTAAGTTTAGGGCAGCTCTCAAAAAAAAATATTTTTCAATGTAAAACTTTTTGACACTTTCATGGACTTGTTTCTAAACATAAAAGCATGAAATTGAGCATTGGAGTGTTTTAGAAATAAATAGTATTTTACATTTTCCAATAAATGTCTTAAATCTTAAGTCATAAAGGATTGTTGTCTAATAATGATCATTTTTGGTCATTCACATTCTGAAAATCAGTTCAGTACATATACTTTTTAATAGCATTCTCTTTGAAAGATCCTTTACCTTTATTCAAAAATAGAAAATGCTATTTGATTTCATAGTATTTAATAAGATCACCTTCCGAATTAATGAGTCTAAGATTAAAAGTGACTTTGCAAATGTGTCAAAAAATTGCAAATCGGGATTTGAAAACTGCCTTAGCAGATATTTAAAAAAATTCTGTTTCTGGAATTTCTAAAATATATTTCCATCTAGAAAAAATATAACAGTATATATCTTATAGTCCAGGCAATAGAGACTGTATAGGAGCTCTACCTAGCAAAATTCATGGTAGTTCTGGAAAAAAGCTTATTATATGTTTTTTGGATCACTGAATCAGAATTTGTAACTGCTCACCAAAATTTTCCCCGGCAACCCCAAACCCAAATCTTAGTAAAATGCTCCCCAAAATAGGTTTTTACTAAAAAGCTAAATTTTTTTTATTATTTTAGGGAAAAAAGTATCTATAAATTCAGAAAGTAGATAAAATTTGCAACAAATACAATATACGACATTGACGTATTTTAAGATGAACGGGGAGGCGGGGGCCTGCCTCGGAACATGCATGGCGGTGCTGCGTGCACTAAGTTGGGCAATTCCGCTTAACCACTCACATCGTTTACGCTCGCTCTCCCGTCTCCCTTCCGAACTTTCCCTATAAGGTTTACTTTATGTTCTTTGGGTCGCTGAATTTGAATTTTTTAACTTCCTACAAAAATTTCCCTGGCAACCTCCCAAATTATGGTAAAATACCCCCAAAATAGTTTTTTAATTCAAATGTTTATTTTTTTAGGGAAAAAGTACCTATAAATTCAGAAATAGACAAAATTTGCAACAAATAAGATATATGACATTATGACACACGATTAACAGGGAGGGGGAGGGGCTGTTTCGGAACATGCGGCGCGGATATTCCGAGATGGCTGCATCAGGATAAATGGACGCAAACACTCAATTGATTGTGCATTTGACTTTTTTGTGGTTAAGAAAAGCACTTTTGGCATACTAGCAGAATTGCCAGAATCTGATTCCATCTCTTCATTGTATTTTTCGGGAATTGTTTCAACAATTTCTTCCGCAGTTTAGGGTCTAGATACATCTAAACTATTGTCAGCTGCTACATATTCTGCAAAAATAATATCACACTCGAATTTTTCAGAAAAGTTTGGAAAATCTATTTCTTCGAAAGGTCTGTCGTTTTCGTAATTTGCATTGCAACCACTCTTTTAGATGGATGGATAAAGCCAGTATTTCGAAAGTATTTTTCTATTATTTCAAGTCGTACGGCTTTCCCACGCCGCATATAAATCGTTAATGACCGTGAGTAATGTTATGTCGTAGCTTTTTTTAAGATCAATAGAAAATAAAATTTGTTCTAGAACCCTTTTACGATAATGAGTTTTTAAATTTTGGATTATATCTTGGTCCATCGGTTGCAGTTGTGCTATAGTATTAGAGGGTAAATCTTCTATATTTATAGAGCTCAGTGTTGGTAGTTTCCAATGACTCTGTACATTATCTAGAAGCAATAGAATTTTTCTGTTTTGACGAGAAAATTTTTTATCCAGTTCTTTTGACCAACTGATGAAGATTTCACGTGTCATCCAGGCTTTGGCATTTGCCACATAATCGACATTAGTATTTTAACACCTTTAAAGTAACGTGGCTTAGTTGATTTACCAATAACTAACAATTTTAACTTCTCACTTCCATCTATATTGGCACTTACTGTCAGTTATCCTTTCTTTTTTAAGTTTGTCACTTAATCACTGCATAAGTAGAAATGAGTTCGGGTAGCTTTTCGCAGAATTCATTGCAAACATCGAGGTCTACAGCACCACTTTCACCACCCACAGTTTTATGTACCATGTTATTTCGGTGCTTAAAACGTGTCAGCCATCTTTCGCTGAAATTGAAATTTTTAATATCTATGAGTAGTGCAAGTTCTTTCGCTTTATTTACCAATATAGGTCCACTCAAAAATACATTTCTTGCCAATGCATCTTTTGTCCATAACAGTAAAGCTTACTCTGAATCCTCATGGGTTGCTGCCCTCATACATTTTCGTCCTTGAGAAAACCTTTCAACTTCCACATGGAGCCATATTTTAAAGAAATAAAATCTTTTATTTCTCAAAAAAAAAAAAAAAAAAAAAAAAACTTTGGCAGTAAGTAAAACCACTGACTGAAAAATTCAATCTCAACACTGCAGATAGAGTGCAGTGATAAAACAGGTTTCCCCTATCTTTAACAGATGTCCACCCTGTGGATTTCTCGGTGTGTCACTCGGTCAAATGCTAGGGAAGGGATTAGGAATAAGCACAATGGAAGAAGGAGTAGTGGTGTCATTGATAGGCAGACGGGACCTTAAGAAAGTGGATATTAAATGCATAGGGTTATATGCATACTAGTTCAGAACAATTCTGACAAAATTGAAAGAAATAAATTTATTTTAAAGATCTGAAAACCGTGATAAAGTAAGGAAAAATGAAAAATAGGAATTATCGTTAGTTCGAATTAAACGAAGTTAAGAGAAAATGAGTTTGAATAAATGAAAATTTTTAATGTTATTTTGCCATTGAAAATTTTGGGACTTCATGTTTAGTTCGAATTAAGCGAAGATTCGATTTATCCGATTTCGAATTAACGTGAGCCGACTGTAATTTGTTTCAAGTCGAGTTTTTAAAGTGGACTGATTGATCGATAAACCAATCGATTTTAATTGTGTATAGTTAGCCAAATCTTGCTGGAAAAAATAGGTGAATTATGTTCAGAAACTACTAGTTTGAAACCTCCCGCTCCACCAAAGCTTCTAAAGCTTATCTCTTGCAGGTGTAGAAAAGGCTGCCGCGGCGCATGTAGCTGCAAGAAAAGCGGGTTGAAATGTTCTACTTTATGCCTCGAGTGGATGTGAGAATTCATGTGAGAATAACCCTGAAGTTATCCTCGAGAACCTGGATGAAGATGATCCACAAGAAGTGGAACTGGAACTGTTGAACTAGAAGATCGATCAGGCTGACGAAAACGTTTTGGAGGAATCCTGTGAACCTGAAGATCCAACTTCTACAGAGCCTCAAAACACGAATGATTTGTTATGTTAGTCGATTTTTATACTTTTTTCTTCTACTCTCCTTTCTAAACATTTTTCGAACATAATTCACCTATTTTTTTCTGGCAAGATTTGGCTAACTATACACAATTAAAATAGATTGGTTTATCGATCAATCAATCCACTTTAAAAACTCGACTTGAAACAAATTATATATTTGCAATGCATGAAATTAATTTTCAACTTCAATAACAAATATTTTCGTATATTTCAGACTTGGGTGAAACCCACGGAGTAACATTTGACGGATCTAATAATGATGAAATTGACAAAAATGAAACTGTGTCCTCGGCTGCAGTCAAGCGAAGAAGAAGAATTTAAAATTATTCTGTAACTTGGTGCACGCAGCGCCGCGACGCATCTTCCGAGGCAGCCCCTTTTCACGTTAATCCTACGTCATAATGACATATATCTTATTTGTTGCAAATTTTGTCTACTTTTGAATTTATAGATACTTTTTTCCTAAAACATTATAAAAAACTTTTTTTGGGGGAAAGGGCACTTTACCAAAATTTGAGGGGGGGGGGGGGGTGCGGTGGGAAATTTTACTGGGAAGTTAAAAATTCAGATTCAGCGATCCAAAAAACATAAAGTAAGCCGTATAGGGAAAGTTTGGAGGGGAGGCGGGAGAGCGAACATAAACGATGCGAGTAGTTAAGCGGAATTGCTCAACTTAGTGCACACAGCACCGTAGCACATGTTCCGCGGCAGGGCCCCGCCTCCCCGTTCATCCTACGTCATAATGTAATGTATCTTATTTGTTGCAAATTTTGTCTACTTTCTGAATTTCTAGATACTTTTTTCGTAAAATAATAAAAAAATTGAGTTATTTAATAAAAGCCTATTTTGGGGGGCATTTTGCCAAAATTTGGAGGACAGGTTGCCGGAGGTAATTTTGGCGGGAAGTTTCAAATTCGGATTCAGCGATCCAAAAAACATAAAATAAGTCGATTTCCAGAACTACCATTAATTTTGCCAGGTAAAATCCCCTATTGCCTGGACTATTAAACAGTTTATAATTTGTAGCATTTTATACGTGTTTATTTTCACTTGGCTGTGTTCAAGTATGTAAAGATGGAAATTTCTAGTCATATTTTCAGGCACTTCCTGATATGCAAAAATTATAAAATAGCAATATAGTTACACAATAAAAGAAGGACGAAAATTAGAACAATATCTCTTTAATTGATTGTTTCATTATTTTGTTTGACACAAGTTTTTGAAAAGTGCTGAGAAAAGATCTTATTTTAAAAAAGGGTGGGAATTATGAATATCGAACCATAAAAACAATATTTGAATCAAGGCATCTTATTTATAATTTCGATATTATATAAAAAATTAAATTAAAAAAATGTTAGTAAATTGCATGTTTTGCATTACCTCTCTTGCAATAGAAAAACAGTCTAACACACATACAAAAAACAGATTTTTACTTGTGAACATACTTGGTATAAATATAAACTTAGTGTTAACTCTTGAACAAAAGGGCCGCCGGGAGTGAATTTTGTTAAAAAGGCACATTGTTTTCAAAAAGAGCAGTCTTGTGTCCTATTCTAAAAACATATTTTGTACTGGTTTGTCCACTGTTGTCAGTAGAATTTTATAATACTTCCACAAACAATTGGCAAATTTTTTGATATATTTTTGCAACTAATTGACGACTTTCATGATATTTTCCCGTAGCTGATCGATGAACTTTGTGATTTTTTTTTCACACAGTTGGCAACACGGTGACTTTTTCCATTTGTCCCTGCAATTTTTTAACGAAACTCTCAGAGTTTTTTGTGCAATTGTTGGATGAATTAATTTTTTTCCACCCGACCGATTGACAAATTTCACGATATTTTCCTGTTACTGAATGACTAAATTTACACACCGCCCTCCTCAAAATATACTGACAAATTTCACGATTTTTTACTTGTGATTGATCATAAAACTTTGTATTCTTTTTCATGACCGAATGGCAAAAATCTTGCCATTTAAACTTGCGACTGATTGACACAATCCGCGATATTTTTCCCAGAAGCAATTGAAATTTTCATAATTTTTTTCTATGATGGATAGACGGATTTTAAGATGTCTTTCTAGCAATTGTCAACGAATTTTGCATTTTTTTTCTTGCAGGCGATCCACAAGTTTCTTATTTTTTTTTCCCTGCAAGTAATCGACCAATTTTACATTCCCAAATCCACCTCGACCAATCGACGAATTTTTTTTCTTCTTAACTGATGGAGAAAATTCACAATTTTGTTTCTTACAGCCGACTGACGTATTTTACGAGGAAATTAACAAAATTGGTGCTACAAAACGAGCGGTAAAGGATCACATAAAATAATCAAAAGGGGCTGCTGGGCGCATAAAGTAGTCAAAACGGGCTTGTGGACGCTGCGCCCTGCCAAATCGGCCTAGAATCGATACTATAATCTTGAACCAAAAGTTATAAATTTTGAATATTTGTGCAAAATACTGCTTAAAACAAAAATTATGCCAGAAGTATTTCGTCTAAAGTCTGTATTTCTTATTTTGAAGTTTCTGTTCTCTTGTCAGTTTTCAATGCATAACTATGCATTTCTAGATGAATATTTTCTTCTGCAGGTAATTTTAGAGGATTTGATTATGTTTTACTAAAAAAGTTTTCTTTTTTTAACAGATAAATTTATTGAAGATTCTGAATGGCTGAAAGATTTAACTAGTGCTTATTAAAAAAAAATACTATATTTTAGGATGCACCTGTAAAAGGGAAAAGACATTCTTAAAAAAAATTAGCTTGTTTTTAGTATCTATTCAATATTGTGTTTTGATCTTTTAGTTTTATGTAATTAAATCTATTAATTATAACTGGGGGAAAATACTCTCCTAGTATCTGTGTATACTTTTGTACTTTTTCTTTTAAGTGATGAAATATAATTTAAACTTAATAGTTATAAGATTTAGTTGTATGGTGTAAAGAAATTTCCTTAATTTTAAACTCTATATGCAAAGTATGAATGCTCAACTGATTGACACAACCACAAATTCTTTCATCTGTAAAATATGCAATAAAGGCTTTTCTAACAAATATAATTTTAAAAAGCACATGTTTGTTCACACTGGAGAGAAGCCTCACATTTGTGAAGTATGTAATAAAGAATTTTCTAGCAAACAAAAATTACAGATCCACACCTTTGTTCATACTGGGGAGAAGCCTCACATTTCTGAAGTATGCAATAAAGGATTTTCTAGCAAACATAATTTACAGAACCACACTATTATTCATACTGGGGAGAAGCCTCACGTTTGTGAAGTATGCAATAAAGGATTTTCTAGAAAACATAATTTACAAAACCACACCATTATTCATACTGGGGAGAAGCCTCACGTTTGTGAAGTATGCAATAAAGGATTTTCTAACAAATATCGTTTACAGGACCACACCTTTGTTCATACTGGGGAGAAGCCTCACATTTGTGAAGTATGCAATAAAGGATTTTCTAATAAATATCGTTTACAGAACCACACCTTTGTTCATACTGGGGAGAAGCCTCACGTTTGTGAAGTATGCAATAAAGGATTTTCTAACAAATATCGTTTACAGAACCACACCTTTCTTCATACTGGGGAGAAACCTCACATTTGTAAAGTATGCAGTAAAGGGTTTTCTAACAAATATCTTTTACAGAACCACACCATTATTCATACTGGGGAGAAGCCTCACGTTTGTGAAATATGCAATAAAGGATTTTCTAGCAAACAAAAATTACAGATCCACACCTTTGTTCATACTGGGGAGAAACCTCACGTTTGTGAAGTATACAATAAAGGATTTTCTAGTAAACATAATTTACAGAACCACACCTTTCTTCATACTGGGGAGAAACCTCACATTTGTGAAGTATGCAATAAAGAATTTTCAAATAAAACAAAATTAAAAGGGCACACTTGCATTCATACTAGAAAGAAGCTTTATTTTTGTGGTGTATGCAGTAAAGGATTTTCTATTAAATATGAATTTAGCAAACATCAGCTTATTCATACCGATAAAAAGCCTCATATTTGTGAGGTGTGCAAAAAAGCATTTTCTAGTGAATCACATTTAAATGAGCATTCCTTGATTCATACAAGGGAAAAGCCTCATATTTCTGTGGTATGCAATAAAGGATTTTCTAGTAAATCTCACCTAGATAGTCAAATCTTTGTTCATACTGAGAAAAAACCCCACATTTGTGAGATATGCAATAAAGGATATTCAATATTGGAGAGAAGCGACTCTACTTTAAAGTGGGAAGAAGATTTTCTAAAAATTATACTTAAATGAGCACTACACCATACGGAGATTAGAAACTCACCATTTATAAAGTATGCCATAAAGGATTTTTCAATTAAAACTTGTTTAAATATGCACTATAATATTCAAGTTGTTGTTTGTGAAAAAAGTAACAAAATACTTCCTCAAAAAGGAATAACGTATGGCATCTTTTTACTAATTTTAATGAAAATTTATATTTCTTAGATATACAATAAGATTTTTTTACAATTCTTATTTAAATATTAATTTTTTATCGGTATGTAAATGTACTTGGGATACGGTA
Organism: Maratus speciosus; assembly: GCA_963932465.1. Taxonomy (NCBI): domain Eukaryota; kingdom Metazoa; phylum Arthropoda; class Arachnida; order Araneae; family Salticidae; genus Maratus; species Maratus speciosus. The sequence continues at coordinate 42,813,164 of OZ010797.1, read as the reverse complement.
ATAAAAGACTTATTTTACCATTGGAAAAACTGTAATTCTTACTTTATGACATATTGTAATTAAGGATTATTCTACAAAATTGTTGACCAGGAAGTCATTCTTTGTAGTCATGACTGTACACAATTTTTTCATATTTCAAATATCCAAAAACTGAAATTGATCAGAAATCATATTTAAACGAATACCTTTTAATTAATGCCAAGAAAATCTTCTTCTTTAACACTAAATATACCAACAAGTGGTCAATTGACCAATACCAAATGAAAATATTTTGATTTAAACCAGAAAATTCTTCATAACATAAATAAAATATAAATCTCATAGAAATGAGTTAAATAGTTTCAAGTAAAGTTCTTGTGTGAAATATTTTTATTAATCTTGAATAAAATTTCTGGTATGTTTAGTGTTAACATGTTTGAAATGCAACGTTTTCGTTTGAAATCTCATTTCAGAGGAATACTTTTGTATTTTATAAAACATTTCTTGAAAGTCATCATGAAGAGAAATTGAAATTCTTCATATATAACATTTATGCTCTTGCATATTTCTGGAGATTCATTCATATGGAATCATCAAACTGCTTATACTAAAGTGATGTATTTCATTTATAAGTTATTGTTATAATTAAGCTGTGCCTTTTAACTATTCATTTTGGAAATATTTATAAAACTTTTTTATGACAACCATATCGCACTTAATATAGTGCGATAACTTAATATAGTAAATTTAAGAATTTTTTTTTTCTTAAATATTTTTTAATATTTTAGAAATATTTTTTTACTTAAATCTGTATACATCATACCTTAAAGTGCCCTCTGCTGGTTGTTCTTGTAATTTTATAAGAATATGCATTTCATTGAAAAAACGCAGAATAAGCAAAGAATGTAAATAAAGTTTAAACATAAGTTTTACCGATATTCTGAATGTATTATCTTTAAACTTGTCGAGTTTTTCTAGTTATATAGTGTTAAATATGATTTAATTAATTGTTACTTAAAAATACTGCCTTGGCGATGATGACATTCCGATCTTCTTAATACAACTTAGTGCCAAACACCTAATTTAAAAAAAATCAAGAAATCAAACCTCTACATCTACACAACAAGGAATATCAAGAATGTTTCAGTTAACTTTGAAGAAGTTAAAAGTATTTCTGGCCAAAGCAAAAATAAAGAATCAGTGTTTCAATCAACAGTTTGACTGTCAGTGAATTAGCAGTTTTGTAACAGAATACGTATAACGTTGAAAAGTGTTTCATAAGCTACTTGTGATGCAGTATTTTCCGTTATTTTTCATAATTAAAAAAGGCATGAAAGAAGAGAATCTATTGCTAAGTTATTTGAATTCTACCATTGAATGAATCATGTTGTTGCACTGTTTGTTTCGTGCTAGTGTTTCTTAAACTGTGAACGGTTTTGCAGTACATTTTCAGAGGGTCCTTGGAAGAACAATGTAAATATTTTTGTTATCTGGAATTTGACAGCAGTGATGGCAAAGAAAGGATAAGGAAAGCTAAGATTACTGTTGAGTTTAATTACTTTATATATTTCTATTACTTTATACATCATGTATTTGATACAGTAGGAGAGTAAAGATCTTTACATTAAACTCCGATATTTTGGAACAGTAATTTTTGCCTTTCATAATCACAAAAAATTTTACAACTTCTATCATTATGCAAGATGATTACTATTCAGAAAAACCAATGCTTGAAAGTAAGAGTCTCTGTATACTTTCAAGCTTGAAAGTATATACTCTGGATATATTAATGGATATTAGTAACTTCTAAATTGTGGAGGTCCAGGAACACACAGGAGACACAAAAAGGGGTCTGCGGTCATCAACAGTTTATGAAACTGTTATATACCTTTAAAACTGGGTCTATCTGAATTTAAAGGACTTTTATTTTGAATCATTCTGTTTGTTCGAGTATTTGCTTTACTTTGCGTCAATATTTAGAAAATCCTTTTACTATATCAGTTTTGTTCTGGTCTTTTTGTTATAATTTTATTTTCAAACAAATTTTTTTTAAATGTGTAATAATACTGTATAGTATGAAAATGTATTCGGTAATTTTATTTAGAAGATTTTTGAAAATATTTCCCTCTCAAGGATTCAAAAGACTAAAACCCTCATGGAAATACTGAATGTCTAATGTATTACTTCTTAAAGAGATATTAAAATGTCTAAGTATCAGTTTCCACAAATGTAATTTTTGATACAAAGTATTTTCCTTTTGCTTAGCTTAGATAAATATACATAATAAGTCTTTGAAGATCTCAAATATATCTGAAATCTGAATGAAAACCCAACATGCCTGTAGATTAACCTAATACATTCTTAAGTTCTTTGCTTTTTTATAATAGCAGAAAAGTCAAATAACTATTGATTTGCCATCCTTTATACATTTTTAAAAGAAATTCATTATATTATAAATTGATTATTTCATTTTCCATTCATATTAAGTATAGCCATAAATAATAATGCCACGTTCAGGTATATTATTCATAAGTGCCTGTCTTTAGGATTGCTTAAATTAGAATAGAAAACTGCAGTTACAGAAACTGACAGTAACTAACCTAATTCATTGCTGCTCTCCAATATACAATAAACACACATTTTCCTCCAAAGTAAATGACAGTATTTATGATTTCCACTAGAATTCTTATGCTGCTCATTCAAAGACAAAAAAATATCTGGATTTTCAATTGAATGCAAAAAATAAGATTTTAAAATAGCTTCAAGCCATGTCATAGAAATATATTTTATACAAAATAATTTTCAAATAATAGCCACGTAGTCAACTAAAATAATAATGATATACTTTTGAGCTTATTGTTATTTTTTTCTCAGTTTTTCCATGATTGCTAAAAATAAATTTTCTCTGGATAGTGTAACCAGCCTATGAAAAATTTTATATGAGCATTTTTTAAATATAAAATTTAAAAAAAAACAGATGGTTTCTAATTTATTTTTTTAATTCTAATTATTTTTTTATATACATTTTATAATTTATGTATGTAAAATGAAATTTTTAGAAAGTTTCTTCTATACTTGTATTCCTTTAATTATTATTTTATTTATTTATTTATTTTTATGTGTAAATTGGTTCATTTCTATTCCAAAAGGATAGTCATGAATATTTGATGTTTTGATAGCCCTTTTAAGAGCCCAAAACATGTAAGTACATGAATAAAACAACTGGAGATTTAGTAGAAAAAATAATGACTAATATCAGTTTTATGTTTCCCATTTTCATAAGACTGTCATATATAGTTCAGATGTGCGACTTTTCTTTTATACAAGTGTACTGATTTATGGACTACTGATTCTATTTTCGGTGATATGTTGTGAAGGTAGATAACGCATTTTTAAAAAAAGATTTTAATCATTATAAATCATTTTGTTTATTGCTGAAACTAAACATAAGCAATTTTATAACAGTACCTTCAGTTGTAAAATTTTATTTTTAAAATAAAGATTTTTATCTTTTAAAAATTTGTCGAGTTTCTTTTTTTCTTGATATACATACCATATGATTATACATATCTTGATATACCCTTTGAGTTCTGGTGGTTGAATTTTTTCCCACTTAATTTTAATTCCCAAATGTTACAATGGCACCGGAATATTCGACCAAATTTATTTGAAAAAAAGTTTCAAGTATTTTTTCGTGTATATTTTAAACCGAATTTTTTAGTTTTCAAAACACTGTTGCCGATGTGCCATTTGGGAATTTTGAAGAAGTTCACCCACCAAAGCTCAAAGGGTTAAAAGTGCACTTATCAACAAACATAGAAATTTTCTTTTTTCCTCATTAATGATATAGCTTATATTATTGGTAAAGCATATACTATAATAGGATCAAATCTTGTGTCCCTGTGTGTATATGTGAATTTTATCTAAAAAATGGCTCTAATGATTTCAACTAAATTTTATATCCTACCATTTTGTGATACGAGAAGTTCATTGGGTCTAGGACTAAAAATGTACAGGAGGAAACCGGAGCAATATTCCGATTTGTGAAATTATGGCAAATATTACTCCGTTTGGTAAAATTACAATAAATATTGCTGTGGTTTATTCAATAATTAAAACACATTATTACAATTTTATATGTACTATAGCTTATTGTGCTCTGAGTAATTTTTTATTATTATTTAGAATTTTGAAGGCATTTATTAATGTTTTTATGTTGTTAGATATATTTTCTCTATACCTCCAAAAAATGTTTTTGGTGAACTTAAATTTTGAAATATCATTCCAGTTCATCTATTTTTCCATTTCGGACCCTGGAGGTCACATGTTCGAGAAAATTTTATTAGGGGGTCATTTTGGGGTCACTAAGTGTCAAAGCATTTCAATGAGAATGAAGGTTGAACAGTTATTAAATTGTTGAACAGCTGGTAGTAAACGAAGTTGCAAATTCGGCGAAAAAATTAACTTTCAGGATTACCAATGCGTCAAAACACATGCTTCGCGCCAAATGAAATAATAACGTCAAATTTATCGACATTTCGCGAAAAAAAAATTGGCTTTTAGTATCTGAAGGAATTTTCTAGAAATTTTCAAATGTAGCCGACATACATGATTCAACCAATCAGATTCCTTGGAACGTTTTCGAAAACAGAATAAAATCTATCACATTACATAGTTTCTCAACACATGCTTGACTTCAAATGAATGAATATCGTCAAATCTGACGAAAAAATTGGTATGCAATGAACTAAAGAAGGTAGGATGGACTTTTACTGTAAATGTGTAACGAAAGTAAAATTTAGGAATATATACATAGTTTTAATACTGATTGTTTCTGCAAATACTGTTATAAAATAAAATGCTTTACAGCAATAATACAGCGAGAATTTACCGTTATATTGAGGTGAACACAAATCTAAATATCGGTCTTTCTCTCTGGAAGATATTCAAATTCCGTTTCATTTACAGTAAATTTTAATAGTTGTTTATGTGTAATTGGTCTTGATGGGCCTATTTAGCAGGGCGCAGCGCCCGGTGATCCTTATTTCCTGTTTTGACGCAAGCTTTTGGTTCAGGAAAAAATGTTCATCGGTCTTCGTGAAAACCCCGTTAATATCATTGATTGGTCGTGGGAAAATGCCGTGAAATTTGCCAAGAGAAAAAAATCTTAAAATTCGTCGGTCGATTGCTGGGGAAAAAAATCACCAAATTCGTGTATCAGTTGAGGGAAACCGAACAGTTTCTCAATCAGTTGCGAGAAAAAAAAATCCCGTAATCTGTCGATCAACTACGGAGAAAAATTATAAATTTTGTCCATTAATCCCATGAAAGCTGCCACAAATTTTATCAGTTTGACGTAAGAAAAAAGCGCAAATTCAGCAATCTATCTCAGAAAAATACCGCAAAATTCGTCAATCGATCGCGGTAAAATTTATGAAATTTTTCAGTGGATAAAAAATCGCTATATTCGCCAGAAGAAAATAGCAAAATTCATCATTCGATCGCTGAAATAAAATTGAAATTCATCAATCGATCATAGGAAAAAAATCGTGAATTTGTCTAATTTCTCACGAAAAAAAAAATCGCGGTAATCATTAATTTGCCGTATGAAGAAATTGTGATATCCGTCAATCGATTACGAAATTTTAAGTAATTATATTGATCACAGATTTTTCAGTCCACAAAAAAATTACTAATCATTTATTAATTTCTTTATCAATTCAAAAATTAACGATATATGTATGACGTGACGAGGTGTACACTACTTTCAATCTTTCTGTCTTTCAACAACATGAATGGTAAACAAAAATTTTGTTTCATTCATTTTAATAAAACCATAAACCTTGAAAAAGATTCTAAAATCTCCATATTTCTCGTATATACATATATATATATATTAATTTTCTTTACAGACATTTTTTTACCATGGCAATAAATGCTAAATTTCATTAATGCTAAATTTCATTGCTGAACTCGTTAAATCTTGAGTCGAAATAACTTGTTTGAAATTGCCTGATTTAAGAATAAGAGACCGCTTCATGTTCCAACAAAACATACACAAATAACTAAAGAGTTTTTATAGTAAATATTACAAGAATTATATTTTCATTTTATATGAAATAAAAAATATTGAAATAAAAACTTACTATTATTTTAATACATATGTATTTTTAGTATGAATAACTGCCAATTGATATTTGTATATTAAGTTATACTACACACACATTAATTAAAATAATAAAACTTTGTAAAAAAACAAAGTTTTTTACAAAGTTTTATTATTTTAATTGCTTCATATCGCCAGTTTTCGGTGCTGTTTCGCTGTACACACACATTAATTCATATGCTGGAAAAATTTAGTAATAACCATTATTTCTTAAACCAGGGATACTTGTGTGTTTTAAGATAGTCACTGTTTGGAAAATGACATTCTATTTGTAAAAAGTCCTTTTTAAAAAAAAACGAAAAAGTTACTTCTCCAAATTTTTTTCTATTTAAAGAACACACATGGAGCAATGTTTTTAGCAAGTTTCAGAAAAATTCATGATGGTCCATTTTTTTAATGGGCCAATACAATGTCTTTTTTTGAGGGTGATTTTTTTAATTTGTATGTAATAAAAAGTATTAAAATAATGATTTACTATTGTTTTGATATTATACATGCATTCCTTGTACAAATAGCTTCAAATAGGTACCAGAAATATAGAATCTGTGCCATTAGTTGTCACGTTATGGTCATTTATAAACATTGGGATAGAATCCAAGATGGCCACCATTTGGTAAAAATGACCAATTTGAAAAAGGCTATATCTCAGTCAATATTGCTCAAATTATTTTAAAATCTCAGATTCGATAGTTTCACTACTATGTCTGTCTGTGATAAAAATTTAAAAGAAAAAATCTGTGACGATGGTGCAACAACTTTTCTTTAAATTAGTTGATTTCACATGGAATAAACACATTAAGTAATGGAATAAACACACATAATAAAAGTTATTTCGAAAATATGGCAAAATTGGATAGACAACATATAGCATACATAAAAAAACATGAACAATAATTTGCCATCACTTTTTATGTTTTAGAAACTAGAAATTACACTTTTATACAGAAATGAATAATAAAAATTAGTAAAAGACTACACAATATTCGATGTGTAAACTAAAAAAAAAAGAGTATAATTGTGTAGAAATTGATAATAAATTTTTGTCGTTACTCTAATACAGTAGTAATGTCGAAAAAATTGCTGAGTGGAGCGAGGCTTCGTTTATCACGTAGTAGTATATATTTAAATGTCTATTCAAAAATAAATGACTTCCATTGAAACTATATGGAAAATATTCGAATACCATACTATGTGAAAAAAAAAGAAAACTAAATAAAATGACTAAAATATCTTAAAATTATATATTAGTCTTTTAGAGACATTTATTTTTTGTCAATTTACAACATAACTTTGAAAATTAAATTTTACATTTTTTTGGCATCATTGCTTTCATAATTACAAGTTTGCAACCTTAAAAACCTCCCATAAAAATTCAAATTCTCTAACACTTCTGTAAGCTATTGCTAATGTACACTAAGAATTACTGCAGATTATCTTAAATCCACGACCAACTAAAATCTTCTCATAATTGCAAATGTAAAGTGATTCTTACAGTTAAGCCATAGGAAGAAATTTCAAAATAGCACTAACATTCACGACAGTCGAATATTTTTACCATTTAAAATAATAATAATAATGATGCAGTTTTGACTAGTATAGCTGGGTAACTACAAATTAAATTTTCCTTACTTACGATTCTGACGTAAATTAGCTTATCTAAAACAAAAACTGTACAAATCATAGATTCTGCACAATATTAGATGTGTAACTCTAACCAAATTGTTTGGTTACTCTTCTCGAGTTTGCTTGCTCGTATTTTAATATTTAATCATTTGTACGTTTATATTATTTTGTACATTTTAATATGTAATTCTGATTAAATATTACAGACCTCAAACTTTCTCATGGAGGAAGTATGAAATTATTTCCGAAAAAAATATTAAGATGGGGCTGATATTATCGATGATTACAATCTTTTTTTTAATTGATCAAGCTTTGTTTATTATTAAGTTTGACTGAACACATAGTAAAAAAATTTCAATTTACGATTCGAATGTAAATTATTAGTGTACCTTTAAGAGTGGAAAAGAGAGAAAAATGTATTTCATCATTATTATGTATAGTATTTAGAATTTTATTATTAATTCTATACCTGCTCTTTATTTTTAATATTTTAATCATTTTTTAAAATTTCTTAATTTCTAATATTTTACATAATTATTTTATTTTACTTTATTCTAAGCATTCAATAAAATTTTCAGTGTATTGTTACATTGAAATTACTGCTAAAAAAAAAAAAAAAAAAAAAAAAAAAAAAGAGAGAGAGAGAGAGAAATTTGCTCAACTTCTGGTCCCAATCTGTGTGAAATTGAGTAAGTCTACAGTATTTATTTTTTTAAATATAGTCTTATAAAATGGTATTCTATATTAGTTTGCTCACTTTTAAACAATTTATGCAAGCAAGGCTTTCTTTTTGCGATGTTATATAACTGTAATGTGTAGCATTAATTGGAACACAGTATTAAATGTGTTCAAAACTGACCCCATTCTTATTTTCTGGCAACAAATATCATGACAGCTCATTTAAAAATTATCACAAGCTTCAAGAACTACCTCAGTAATTCGTTTTTTTATTACATTGTGCGACTCATTTTTGAGTTCATAAAAAATTATATTAATGTAAAAATTACCTTTATATAACAATATATATTTGTTTGATTAAAAAAAAATTGCGTTTTTACCACCTTCACAGTTGTTACTCATTCACTTAAAAAAAAAAAAAAAAGAAAAAGAAAAAAAACATGATCAAAAAATAGGCAGACACATTGATTTTATTCGCATTTTCAAAACCTTCTTTATAAATTATTTTTCAACTTTATTATGTTTTACTACAAATTAAAAAAGCAAGACCTAAATTTTTAGATATGATTTTTTTTGCTTAAAAATATCTAATATATAATCTTTTACACTTAAAATTGAAAACTTCTAATTCACCAATTTATAGTATAGCACAAAGGAACTTTCACTGAATACTCAAAAATATTTTATGTTTATTAATCTAAGATAAGTTCAAGAAAGAAAGGTGAGGGATTACCAAACTTCACAAATGAAGACATATTTTCCTATATGGGTACTATAGAGAAATGCCCCTTTTAAAAAAATTCTCTGTAAAATGAATAATCTTTTGTATCATGGGGAGAAAGGCTTTTCCTTTTTGTCAAAACGAAATTGGTACTTATCGACTATACCAACACCATTGTCGCCAAGTGTAATACTTACCACAAAATGAAATTCACGTGCAAAAATCATCCCTGTTGGCATGAAAATGATCATTTAAAAATTTAGAATTTGAAAATTAGGAACTTTCACAAACTATTTTATTAAATGAAGACAAATATAAACTTAAAATAAAAGAACAAATAAATATCATGCAGCAAAGTAATAAAATTAAACTCAATTTAAACTGCATACATGAAATTGTAAATATATCTTAGCATTTGAGCAAAAATTTTAAATATAGACATTTATAGTTTTTAGAACAAAACTTTTTTATGAATAATTAACAATTTTATTTCAGCTTCCTTTCCAACATGTAAAATCTATCTCGGCATTAGTAATAAATGTAAGTTATAAAATTATTTTTGAATCAAAAAATAGTAAATTATTTTACAAGATTCAGGTAAAATAATAATAATAAATATTTATGTTCAATAAATAGCAAATCCGAATGTTTGCAATAAAAATTATTTGCATGGTCACATTTTGAAGTAACTGGTGCATTAGCACATATTTTCGTATGGTTATTGCATAATAGTACCCAAAGTTTGTTATAAACATTCTTCATATGACATATTCTTTTACATAACATAAAACTCATTTTTCATTTTCATGATTAAGCATAATTTATAACACATTAACCACTGTACAAAATGTATACAACTGACGCTGGAATTGTTCACTGAGCCACATGAATCTTATTTGCTTCAAACAAGGAAATCAGTTATGAAAAAGATTCATGGCAGAAATCTGAATTAGTAAACAATATTAAATAAATATTATTTGGAGAATTTTAATAAATAAAACTTCTTGTTTTAACAAAATAATATTTTTGCATTTATAAAAAAAAAAAAAAAAAAAAAAAAAAAAAAAAAAAAAAAAAAGCATATATTAATTTCAAATATCATTGAGAAAATAGTCTAGAATCCAATTCAACAACAAATTTTTTTTGTGTGTGTGAACATGCAGATATCCTTTTATATGGTCAATTTGGGAAAATTCATCTGAGCATATATCATAAACAAGAGAACTTTCAATTCATAAGGGTAAGATAATGTGAGGATTCTGTTGTTGATATGCAAGTGCTTTATAGATTAACTAGTTTGTGAAAATTTTTCCATTATATTTCACAAACGGGGTTTCCCTTTTTATGGGCATGCAAATGTCTTTTAAGATTGTTCCTCACTGCAAATCCTTTTGAACATAATTCACAAACGAAAGGTTTTTCATTAGAATGGATGCATAAGTGTCATTTCAGTGCACCACTTTCTGAAAATCGTTTCGAACATACTTCACAAACAAAAGGTTTTTCCTTTGTATGGATACGTAAGTGATTTTTCAGATTACCACTTTGTGAAAATCCTTTGGAACATATTTCACAAACATAAGGTCTCTCATTTGTATGGGTACGTAAGTGTTCCTTCAGTTTACTACTTTGTACAAATCCTTTGGAACAAATTTCCCAAACATAAGGTCTTTCATTTGTATGGGTACGTAAATGTTCTCTCAGATTACCCCTTTGTGAAAATCCTTTGAAACATATTTCACAAACAAAAGGTTTTTCCTTTGTATGGGAACGTAAGTGTCTTTTCAGATCATCAGAATGTGAAAATCCTTTGGAACATCTTTCACAAATAAAAGGTTTTTCTTTTGTATGAGTATGCAAGTGTTTCATCAGATGACAACTTTGTAAAAATTTTTTGGAACAAATTTCACAAACAAATGACTTTTCCGTTGTATGGATGCGCAAGTGTACTTTCAGAGTAGCATATTTTAAAAATACTTTGGAACATATTTCACAAATATAAGGTTTTTCATTTGTATGGTTATGCAAGTGTTTTTTCAAATTACCACTTTGTGGAAATTCTTTGGAACATACTTCACAAACAAATGGATTTTCTTTTGTGTGGGTGTGCAAATGTTCCTTTAGATGACTACTTTCTGAAAATTGTTTGTAGCATATTTCACAAAACAAAGTTTTTCCTTTGTATGTGTATGCAAGTGTGTTTTGAGATTACCAGGAGAGGAAAATCCTTTGGAACATATTTTACAAACAAATGGTTTTTCCTTTGAATCGGTGCACAAGTTTACTTTTACATTACTACTTTGAGAAAATCCTTTGGAATATATTTTAGAAAGAAAAGGAGTTTTCTTTTTATGGCCATCCATAGCTTCCTTTAGGGGACAACACCATGAAAATATTTTGTAATGTCTTTCACAATTTTTTTCTGTTGACGGTAATTTTGAATTGATATTTTTTTAGAGAAAAAATTATTTTTATAGAACACAGAAGGAAAGATATCTGCAAAAAGACACTTTGTTTAAACACTCCAAGAAAATGTTTTAAATACTTTAAAAAGAAGTATGTCAGTTGTCTACCTATTAATTGAAATGTTGAAAAAAAAATTAATGAAACCTCTTCACTTGCAGATTTAAATTATTAATTTTCAAAATATTTAATAATTTAAACAGCCACAAAAGGAAAATAAGGATTATTTGTAGAAAAAGCTTGCTTACATAGTAATTTTTAAGAACATAGATGGTTTGTAATAGCAAAAGGAACATCATCAGCTTTTTTTGCAGTTTAACATATCTTCAAATCCTAAATATCATCTTTAAATGATATTCTTAAACAATGTACAGTCAAGTAGTAGTTTAAAAGTAATAAACTAAAATCTAAATACACTAATTTATTAGAGATAATATTAACAAAACACTATAAAAATTCTGGTCGACAGTTTGTAGCATTACAAATTTGAAACAAAAACAAATAAATTTAAAATGACAAAAATAATTATAGTCACTAGGACAAGTCATTGGACTTTACTGAACAATTATGACTGCTCTCACACATGTCCTTAGATATTTTGTCCTTAGTCATTTGTGCAGGACTTAATTTCTAACGAAAAAAGTACCGGAGGCCTAATATTCTGCAGTTATAAAACCGTAGCTTCTCCCCCCCCCCCCCACCTTCCACCGACGTCACTTCAATAAATATATTTTATTTCATACATTGTTTCCAAAATTTGAAGCGACTTTTTTTTCGTTATTAAAATTAAAGTTTTAAATATATCTAGCTGCATATGTGCTTAACTGTCAACTATTCCACTTTTTAGTTTATCACTCCTTCCGAATAGAAATCTTTACATAATTTTAATGTTAGTTAGTTGTAGAATTCTGCAATTAAAAAAAGGTAAGGATTATGATTAGGAAACAGGGTTAATACCAAGCAGGAATTGCTCGCAGCATGCATATATATATAATATATAATGAATGAAGAACTAGCAAAAACATTTACAAGAAAACATTTCAAAAAATCATACGCGCCGTTTCATGTCCATCTGCTATGTGCGGCTTTATTATTCTAGATTAAATTGGTTTCATATATGTTTTTTATGTTCTGTTATTCTTTTTTTTTTCAATTAACCCGTTTTGCTGTTATTTTTTGCAGCTGGTTATTTAATTTAAAATACATTCATTTTTTGAGTGTCAAATGATGATTTTAAAACACTTCAAAAAAGAGATGTAATATATCATATTTTTTACATATATACCTCATCCCTAAGATAAGAGTGTAAGATTTTTACCTTCATATTTAATTATTCTGTTTCAGGGGAAAAAAATAAAACATTTCAAGCAATATTTGCTTAGTTAATACTAAAATTATTTAAATTATTCACAATGTATTGTTTCATGGTTTTGCAAATTTAGGTACAACATTTGCCGCCAAACAATTTTACCTAACGATCAATGAATCTGTAAAATGTCATGAAAATTCTAAATACTGGTATATCATGTACACCTCAATACAGTAGAATCCCGATTATCAGAGTCCAGCTTAACCGAGTTATTTTCTTCTAATGGACTGATGTATTCCATTATTATGAAGTAGCCCTTATAAATGAAGTGTTAGGTGAATATGAAAGAGCAACGTTAAAAAGTTAGAACTCTGATTTTCTGGTCAGAATTTAAAAAAATGGCCATTTTTTGGGGGGGGAGGGGGAAATTATGGCCGTTTTTCTTAAAAGTAACGGAAATGTACATCAAAGAAATGTTACTAGTACCATACAAATTAATGAATCAGGTGAAAATTTATATTTCATCTCTTTAGTTGGTGACTATTTGTCTAAATCCGGTTTATCCGAGTGTTTTGCTTATCCGAGGTGAGCTTGGTCCATATTAACTCAGATAATCGAAACTCTACTGTATTTTAAATACATTTTAGATAAAAAAAAACTGCGAATCATACATGAAGTATATTTTATTTTTGTGGTGTTAATAGTTACATTTTATATAAGTGACTTGAATTCTTATTGAAAACTGTGTATCATGGATTTGTTTCATTCCTTTATTTTTGAAATCTTCAAAACAGATAGTTATGGAAAAGCAAAAATTTCTTCATTATTTAACCCTTTTAGTGCGGGAGTCAACAGAAGTCGACATAAGGGTCCAAGTGCGGGAATCGACTAATGTCGACATCTAGGAGTTGGGTGCTGTAGATTACAGTAAGCGTCAACAAAAGTCGCCTAGGCGTTCACGGCGTGTATTGTGCTCACTGTAGTGCGTCATGGGCTTAGCAGTGATGACGTATTACGCCTGCGTAGTGCAGGGCATTAACTCCCCGAAAAAAATTCCGAGACACAAAAAAAGGGGGACAAAAAAATGTTTCTATTTTTTGCAGTTTGACTGTTCTCACCTCTGTATTGATTGCATAAATACATAAAACTATTAAGAAAAAAGTCACATCTTTGTTTATGTAATCTTCTGTAAACATAATTATAAATGTTATTTTTATTATGAATTTTTATGTAATTAAAAAATATAAAACATATGTTTAAAATAATGCTACTTTACTTCTTCATTTATTGGTGCTCTATTTACTCTATTTTAATTCCTATTTTGTAAAATGTTTTAAGAATTTATTTTTCTTTTAAAATAACTAATTTCGCAGTAAACAGTAATACTATTTAAAAGAGAAATTTCTTTAGTCCATTTTAATGACCTACAACTAATTTTGCAGTAAACAGTAATACTATTTAAAAGAGAAATTTCTTTAGTCCATTTTAATGAGCTACTAAAGTCTCATAAAATGAAACAAGATAATGGGGATATCCCATACTTTATGTAATTTTTACGATTCGGCACTGTAATGGTGGTGATATTTTATGCATTTTTAAAAATTAAAAATTAATATTTTGTTAATAAAAATACATTATACATTTTTGTCAGAAGCATTACAGAAAAATCTAAATATTAAAGACTTATGCGAACGGCATATATTTAAATTTGTGGATGCATGGGGCCCCAGATTCTGATTATCGGTTATGTACAAATACTAGGGTTCCTGAGATTAAAAACAAATGGTATTAATATTAATGCAACCATGTTAAAGTTTTACATAAAGATACATAATAGATATTATCATTTTCGAGGCGCAAGACTTTTCTTTTTTCCAAAATTTAATAAATCAAAATACATAATTTTTCGATTTTTGAAAAAATACCATTATCTGCATATATATCAGGAAGTAGAAATTTAGTGGCTATTTGTAGCCCCTTTTCCATTTTCCATTTTAAAAAACAGGCCCTTCAAAAAGGTACTCATTATAAAATAGATCTATTCATAATATTCCTCTTAATGAAATGGGACTCTTCACAAAATTATATTCCATGAAACCGTACTCTACGTTAACTATTTTAATTTTGTTAAGTTTTAAAAAGAAAATTTTGTTAACAAAACAAGTTTACCAAATAGGAAAACTTTATTAGAAGAAGCTAAAAAATTAATGATTGCCTGGCTCGAAATTGACATTTGAGTAACTGGATTTCATCTTTCGTTATCAAATGTTATTTTTCACAAAAATGTAATACATTTCAAGAAAATAACTTTTGATTTTTACAATTTGGAATC
Organism: Maratus speciosus; assembly: GCA_963932465.1. NCBI lineage: Eukaryota > Metazoa > Arthropoda > Arachnida > Araneae > Salticidae > Maratus > Maratus speciosus. Next base: position 42,797,893 of record OZ010797.1, on the reverse strand, counting down.
CAAGAAAAGATCCTGCATTGGCTACTGTATAGTATATATATTATTTTAAAATAATTTAAATTTATTAAAAGATAATGTATAATTTTTCATTTTTTGAAAAAATATCTTTTGTTTAAATGCCTGTGTCAATTTTTAACTGAAAAAGCTTTTTTTAATGGAAAAATCAGTCTACACGTATAGAAACTTTCTCTGAAATAAAACTGTTTCATTAATCAATCTAAATCGCGTTACACATTTTTTTAAAGCTCTGTCAAATGTATTAATACATACAGATTTCTGTATCTAATAAATACATATATTACATTAATTTTAGAAATCAACTAATTAAAAAACCAGTGCATATTTATTAGTTCGATGTTTTTGAAAATGTCACCTAAATTGGTACTTTTAACCAATTTTAAGATGACATACTGCAGTTATGCAACAGTAGTCATGAAATAGCAAACAAATATAATGAAAAATGTGTAACATTCTTTTGATTAAAATCATTCAATTTATTGCATGTGAATACCATTGGCCCAAAACTATTATTGGTGTAAGTGCGGTAGCATTGACTAAAATTTCTGAAAAAGACAAAATCTGCTACAGAGGTGAGATTGAGGACTGCACTTGCACTGTTTAAGACATAATCCCAAAAGAAAAGTGACAACTCAAAAATACTACATTTCGCAGGAGAAGCAAACAAGATTGACTTCTTCTTTTACTGAAACATAAAACTATAGCACTTACCCTGAATACAGCTGTGAAACTCTTATGAATAAAGATGTAGAAGAAATAAGAAGGATTGAGTGCATTTATACAGTCCCTTCATCCTTTGCCCCCTTTCTCTAGTGGCAAAGTGACAGAGAATAATCTAGTCCTTTTTCGGATAGCTACACTTACGACACTTTTCCGGTAGCAAGATGCAGTAAGTCAGACAGACGTAAAATGAAATTTTTTGGAGTTGTGTCACATTTTCTTGCAAGTGAGCAATATCTACCCTATATATAAAAAATCCTAATGAAACGAATTTATGAAACGACTAAAATGTAATGAATTTATGAAACGATTCTTTGAAACGACTGATTAAACAACTGATTATGTTTCAAGGCGATTTCTCCTAAAGTATGGAATACTTTACGATGAAATTAGCATAAAAAATCTGTAATGATCCGTAGATCTCAAAACAGGTATTAAAATTTTTAAATTCGAATTAGTTTTCGAAATATTATTTTTTTTCTAATTTTAAATACTTTTTTCTAATGATGGCAACTCAAATTTTAAACATAACAGATATTTTTTTTCATATTATAGAAAAGGTTATTATTTTAAACTAATTTGGCGACCAGTTTGGCCTCCGTTAAATGTATGCTAAGAAAAATGGCTTTTTTTTTTTTTTTGTATTTCATTATCATTTTATTTAATACAAAACTTTCATTTAAAACTGAAAAATTTTAAATCAATGGCTTTCACTTCTTTCTTTTTTTTAAACAAAACAAAAAGAAAAATATTAATTGCAGATGTCATATACACACCGGGGTACCTATATAGCGCCAAAAGGGCGTTATTTTGCTTGACATGGTAACCCGGCTATTGTTGCTTATTTATTAATAAATGTTTATTTACCTTTATTTTATTTTTATCAAAAAAAATGTTATAAATTGTTTTGTTCTATAGTTATTAATTAATTTTTTATTTATTTATTCTTATTACATTTTAAAAATAATAGAAAATAATTTAAAAATACATATGTAACTGGTATTCGAAAACGAGGTTTTCGTCAAATTGTCGTAAAAACAAATCACGCCAAACCCGATTAAATATTGCAACAAATCCTGACATTTAATTTCAAATTCAAAGCAATGTTTTAATGGTACTACTTAGTTATCCTGTCGACCAATTTCGCCAAATTATATAAATCGCCAAAGCACTCACCAAATTATACAAATTGACGTAATTTTTATTTTAAATAACGAAAGAACAAATAAAGGCACAGATGTCATATTGGCGCGATTGTTTTCTGACGCCAATGTCGTATACGCAACGGGTACTTAACTGGCGCCGAAGTATCATTATTTTGCTTGATATGGTAATCCGGATGTTGTTGTTTATGCTGTTGATGTTTTCGCCAAAATGGCGTCGGAAAATCGCGCCAAGCATCTGTGCCCAAATAAATTAGTATAGCATTAATAAAAATAAAACGTCGTAATATAAATCACATGATGGCGTAAACACGTGTAACTTCATTGCAGTCAAGTGAATCTGACATTTACGATAAACCATTATTGGCATTTAATCTTATAGTCTGGAGATAGATTTTTGGTCGGTGGGATAACCAAGTAGAACCGTTTTAATTTACCACTCAAAAAATTAAAAAATGCTAACTGGCGAGTTAAAAAAAAAGCTATTGGCGAGATTTGCACCCGGCTAACATAAAAGTATCAAAATGGAAACCGTTCTTATGAAAAGCGAAGGGTTGTAATTGTTTATGGCAGTTACATGAATTGGACAATTATAATATAAGTAAAATGATGGCGATAGAATAATATTTGGCGACTTATCACCTGTGGCTGGCTAACATTAAAGTACCAAAATGGCTGCCTGGAATATAAAAAGCGAAGGAATGCGCCCGGAACTATTGATAATAGTCACATGACTTAGGCTATTATTATAGAGATTGTTTTCAATTCTAAAAACAGCCCAAAGAATAATATTTCCTAACGATTAAAAATTTATTTACATGTGACTATTAAAAACAGAAAAAAAACTTTAAAATTACGATTAAATGAGTACGTGTTAAAAGAAGGAAAATATTGAAAATTATGTTTTGAAAATTGTATTTGCACCTAAATATTAAAAGAGAAAGGAAACTTTAAAATAATAAATACATTAATATGCGTTTAACCCTTTCAGGGGCAAGGCACTACTATTCGTAAAATGTTGAAATCAGTGAATGGCACCAGAATTTACAAACAAATTTCGAAATGCGAAAATGCTTTTGTTCACTTACTTAATAAAAGGGAAATTTTCATTCCAATATTCTGGTGCCAATGTGGCATTTAAGAATTAAAATTAAGTTGTCCAAAAATGAACCACCACCCTTGAAGTGGTTAAAGCGGTAAATTGTAATAATTGTAGTAAATTGTTTTATGTCAATCGTTTTATAACGCTGTAAAAAAATACCGGGAAGCAAAGACTCTGTTTACTTAATTCAGTTTATTTTAGCTTCCTTTCAAGTGCTTAACTGGTCTTCTTTAATCAAACACGAAAACAACCATTGGATGGCTTAAAGGCAACTGATTCGGCCTTAAATTTTCGCAATCAAAGGGAACTGAATGGAAACCCGTTTACATGAAGATCGCTATAGGTTTTTTCGTTATAATTCAATCTTCTCTAATCGTTTTAAAACCGATCAAATTAGCGTGCTTTTAGATTGTGCGGTGTATGAACGGGGGTTGGCGAGCGTAGCTTGCAGGGGGCAGAGCCCCCTAGTATCCATATATTATGATGAATTGTTCATACTAATTATCAGTACATATATTTTAATTTCAACAATGTTAACAATTAATATTGCTTGTATGGTATATAGTACCTTTAGAAATAAGGAAATTTATCAAAGTGAGATGATAGACATACAATATTTCACTTTGGTACTGGATTTGTTTTATTGGAATAATACGCATAGAAGTCAAGTCTGTTTTTATTGCATTGTATTGTATTGTTTTGTTTTGAGGTCTGATACAGATCTTGAAAACAATAGTAAACTCCTTCAAACAATTACAAAATACATATATATCTATATTTTGTATAATTTTAAATTACAGTAGAACCTCTTTTATCCGAAACTCTTTTAACCGAAATCCATTTTTTTGGATCACATTCCTTGTGTGCAAATCCATTTAAAAAGCATTTTTTTTTTTTACTGTTACATTCCTTGTGTGCAAATCCATTTTGAAAGTTTTTTATTCTTTTTTTTTAACTATTACAATGCTTGTGTGCAAGCGGTCCTTTTCGAACAACGAGTATATATGGATATTTTCGATCCTTTTTCTTAGAGTTCCTTTCAATCTAACTTGAGCTCTCATAAGCTGCGGAATGGAACGAAGAAAACTAACAAATTAGCAATTCTGAAGCTTTTGAATGTTTTGCAAAAGGTTTGGCATGGTTGGAGCAGCAGAAAGATTTTGATACTGGTGAACAAATAATATTAAAAAACTCCGTGATAGAGTTTCAAAGCAAAGGCAATCGAAACTGCGACAAACAAAATATTTTTTTGAAAACCTTGTGATATATGTAAAATGTACTTAATTTCAAAATTTAAATTCAGGTAATTTATTCTTGTTTCTATTTTGCTATTGTTTTATTTTTATTAAGCACTTGTTCCATAATGAAAAATATTGCATATATTTCTCCTTAACCCTAAAATGGAAGCATTCTCGATTATCTGAAAATTTCGATTTTCCGAAAGAGGGTCGGTCCCAATTACTTCGGATAATCGAGGTTCTACTGTACTTATTTAATTAAGAGAACTATAAAAAGAGAAATATATTTACATTTAGAGAACTATACTGAGAACATTAATTGAAATGAAATTTTATTTTATACTGATATTTACTTTGTATTTAAAGGTACTCCAATTATAATTACATGTATAACTGATTATGATTATATTAAGTTTTATGATAAAAAAAATAATTAATGTGCAAATTATTGGCTTAACTTTGATTTGTGATCTTTTTTTTTCAGGGTTTATTAATTTAGTGTTTTACAGTACTTCTTTTGTAATCTTCAAACTGCCATAAACTGTTTACAGACCCATTTGTTTACACATATATTTTAAAATTGAATATTGCTGTAAGGATACTCCTCTAAAGCAACACACTCATTTTATGGACAAATTCTGATTCCCAGCAACTGATAAAAATGTATATTCACTCAATAAATTAAACATTTTTTTTAACTCCGTATATATTTTATTCAGGTTTTAGTATATTTTTATAAATTCAGAAATAAATTATTATGATTGTCTATTTTACGTACATATATTGTATTTCATATATTTTTACTAAATCATTTCAACCCTTTCAGGTGCAAGGCATTTCTGCTACAAAAATGTTCAAATAATCAATTCACGCCGCAATTTGCGAACAAATTTAATTGAAAATAATCAAAAAAATTTCCTCACGTATATTATGAGATGGAAACTGTACTAACTAAAAATTTACTGGTGCCATTTGGTAGTTTGTGCATTAAAATTAAGCGTTTGCAGATGGCAAACGGCGCCCCTGAAAGGGTTAAAAAAATATTATTTGTATCGTTGTATATAACGAGAAGACTAATCTAATGTTCTTGACAGACCTGCCAACCTTTGAAATTGAAAAACAGTAGCGCACAAAAATTAAAATTAATTTGGAAGTTGGTTGGTTGTTTGCTGCTTTTTATGCTGCAAATCAGGTTAACTCTTAATTGTTTTCCGTTTCAGACTGAGTTAGATTTCAATAGGCTGAGTTCGGGTTAACCTGTTTTTTGAAAAGTTTGCTCTACATATTCTTTCCGATTAAAAACTATATTGTTATGATAATAAACAAAGAAGCTTGTCTATGGCTGATGTTTCCTGTAGAGAGCACAGAGCTGCAAGATTTGGCAGGAAGGTACCTCCATATCTGAAGTTATGTACCTAGAAGCCAGTGTTAGGATTTTTTTTACTTTGACAGTTTTTTTAATTTTTCATGAGTCAGTTTTTTTTTCGCATTTCGCGGCGAATTTTCTACATTTGTGAAATGAGTCTGGAATTCTTATAACTATTTTTGAATTATTTACAAATTTTTTATGCGATTTTTAGTCTTTTTTCATGTTTCGCAGCAATTTTTTGACATTCATAAAAGGAATCCGGTTTCAATCTTTCAGCTTAATATAACAAATTTTTTCCCCTGAAATTTTTACACGATTTTTAAAGTTTCTTCTCGTTTTGTTGCGTTTGTTCTTTTGACGTTTGTAAAAGGGACCGGGAATCAACCTTTTAGCTAAATACAGTAAATTTGACGAAATTTGCGATTTTTTGCGATCATTTTACAAGTTTTTTCCAAAATTGTTTAACAAAATTCCCATTTTTTTACGGCGATCCTTTGACGAAATTTGCGTTTCCTTTCCGCGAACTTACAACTAAATTCGCGTTTACTTTTCGCGATCTTTCAACGAAATTTGAGGTTTCTTTCAGCGACCTTTCAACGAAATTCGTGCTTTCTTTCTACGATCTTTCAACAATATTCGTGTTTCTTTTCCGCCACCTCTCTACGATATTTGCGTTCTTTCCGCGATCATTTGATGAAATTAACATTTTCTGTCCGCGATCCTTTGACGAAATTCGTGTTTCTACTGCGAATCTTTGACGAAATTTATTTTCTTCTGCAAACGATTAATGAAATTGATTTTTTACGCGGTCATTTGCGAAATTGGCCATGTTTCATCACGATCGATAGACAACATTGACGTCATCGTTCCGTGACTGATAAACAAATTTCGCTGCTTGTTTCCGCGACATCCTGATATAATTTGCAATATTTATCCTCGATCGCTTATCGAAATTCGTTTTTTTTTAGCAATCTTTTGACGAAATTTGCGATTTCTTTCTGCAATCTTTTGAGGAAATTTAAGATTTTTTTTCAGCGACCAATTGAAAAAATAGCCATTTCTTTCTGAGACCTTTGACGAAATTCACGATATTTTTCCACGATCGTTTGAAGAAATTCTTAATTTTTTCGAGACTGATTCACGAATTGATTTTGAGAAATTCCATTAAAGAAAAAAATCGCTAACTTCAATAAATGAAAAAAATACTCGCTAGAAGAATCACAGACTTGTACAAGAATTTGGAGGTGGAAATATAGCACAGCATTTTTTATTAAGCGGGATTTTCTTTTGCTGTGTGCAAATCGCGCACGCTATTTAAAACCCTGTCCCTCAAGAAATTTTTAAAATGGTGCTCCTGCTTCTAAGGAAGAGAATTCCTGATATAAATATTTACAGAAACACGATTCTCTTGTGGTTAATATCCATTAAGAGGTTTTTGTGTTAAGAAGTTGTTTTCCAGCCCAGATTGTTTTTTCCTTGCACATTTTTATTTCCGAATTTTCGGACTAATGACCGATTTTTTAAATTTTTGGAACAGAATCACCACTGTAGAATATGCTGCACGGACTAAAAAAATGTGTATTTTTTGCAGAAAACTAGTTTTAGACGTATTTTCGTACCAACGTAATTTTTAGCTCCAAATCGTAGAAACTACGACTTTTTCGTAGTAGATGGCAGCTCTGGTTCTTGAACAAACGGTGTTTGAACTAGGGCTGCAGAGAATAGTGATTCTGGCCGTATACCGAATATTCGACCTACAGGCGAACCAAATACCGAATATTCGGCCGAATACTTTTACATTTCAAAGTTTAAAGGCGATTCTGGTTAAGTTAGGCGATTCTGATTACATTTCAAGGTTTAAAGGTGATTCTATATTAAAATGCTAAATTTGAAAACCATTTTACATAATATTTACTACAGAAACTTACATTTTGATAAACAAGAGCTTTTTACAACTTCATACTGAAAAAAAATCTGCTTTAAGATATTTAAGACGAGAATAGTTATAATACGGTTTCACTAAAGTGAAAATAAATAAATAATACAATCTATTAAACTGGTGACAGCTCAGCAAGAATAACTTTTCTACTCCCTTTGATTTAGCAAAGAAGTTCTTAAATGCAGCCTAGATCAGTGTCTGGACCATGCGATCATTTTTAGAGATTGTAAACATACAGGTTGTTCTTAAAATCTTTCAATAAACAACATCTCAATTTATTTATTCCATCAAAATCACAATACATTCAATCAAAAATACTGGTTATGTAACTACAAGCCGAAACTGAATTTTCGTTCAGAACTTTATCAGCAATGAAGATATTTTAGTGAGATTTGTTACACATTAAGTTTGCTTGAATTAAATGTGATGACTGAAACTGAGTGAATTTTGACCAGTGACACAGTATAATTACTGTCACCTGTATTCTGAATACATGAATGTCTAGTTCATAGTTGTTTAAGTATGAATGTGGCAATTTTCAGCACTTAATATCATATCCTATTTCATAGTCTGTTGAAAATATAGTTATGATATCTTCATTATTGTTAAAATAAGAACCGAAAATCCATGTTTGACTTCGAGTGAAATGAGATACACTGTATTTATAACTGAATAAGTGGATTGTGATTTTGGTTTCTTGAACAAAAATTGTGTGTCTTGATGTCTATTATCAAAACTCTGAATGTTTTTTCTATTTTGTTTAGAAACACACTTTTTTGTGAAAAAGTAAGAAACGGATTATTTACTAGACCAGCGGTTTCTAATCTGGGGTACGTGGCGAACCTGCTGGGGGTACGTGAAAATAATATCGGTAATGGCGGAAATCAGAAAAGTTGTTTGAAAATTTCACGCAAATGTTAGAAATGTCAATGTAATTTGTCACGAAGAAAGAGGTACGTGAAAGAAAAAAGATTGGGAAGAGCTGTAATAGACAATGCTCAAGAACTTGCATTGGTAGATCATTAACGTCTATGAAAATCCTCATTAATGGTTGACTTTCTGAAGTGATACTTTACAAATAGCAAATAAATAATGTAAGAGAATTCTCTTTTATTTAAATATGATTCTGAATATTTTTATAAGTTGACAGTTAAAAGTAGAAGTTTGGTAAGGTTTCTGAAAATATGTTTAAAAATTTTTTTTAAGTATTCGGCTTGGGGAATATTTTGATATTCGGCAGACCGAATAGTTTGATATTCGGCCTAACCGAATATTCGGTAACATGGCCGAATACCGAATAGATACCGAATATTAGGTGCATCCTCAGTTTGAACTTTTAACCCTAAATCTAGGAACATAAATCTAAAAAAACAATCAGGATTTAACTCTTTGCACTCGAGAGGTTGACTCTCACTCACCACTGGTGTTGCCAGGTGTCACGCGTAAATCCGGACTCCAAATTCTCTCCTTAAATCTTATTTCGCTATCTTTAATCGCAAATAATTCTGCCATTAGATAAGACTAAGAAAATTTCTTTAAAACCCTCAGACTGTCTTGCAAAAGGGCAAAATCGTAATGTTGTTTTCTCTGCATTTTGTTTTAAATGCTAAAAAAATTTGATTGTTTCAACATTATATGAAAAAAACTTTTAAAAATATGAATGTAAGCCTTGAGAGTATTAATCATTATTGAGTGTATTAAAAATCCATTAAATGAACAGAATTATATTATTTTAAATATTGCTGATATTGCCGTGAAACCTGGAGCTTAGTAAACGTATTAATACGAGCTTGTCAGTGAGAGGGTTAAAATACTGGTGTCCAGAGCATTTGGAGCTCAAATTTACGCAAGACTCCTGGCAGCACTAGTGATGAGTTGAGAATCACATCTCGAGTGCAAAGGGTTAAATAATTTATAGTGAGGATAAAAATTATGCCTTTCGGCCTGAAAACCAATAACAGCAGTTTACAAACCCTTACTCTTATTTAATATTCTAATGTTATTTTGACATTGTACATTTGTGTTATATTGTACATTTGTTAGTCGTGTTTGTTTCTTCCCTTTGTTGTTTTGCACGTTGATTCATAAATTAGCGTCTTCCCGAAAAACTCACTACTTTTATTTAATATAAAACTCAATTTTCATTTCCATGGGTAAGAATGTTAGTTTTCCGCACATTGTCCACTTCATGAATTGAACACAATCACACTAGCAATGTTCACTGAACCCCATGAACGATATTTGCTTTCCACAAGTAATATCGTTCCGAAAATGTTTCACTGCAAAAATCTAAATTATTCAAAACTATGAAAAAATAATTACTCGGAGGTAAGATGCATGTTCATAAATAAAATGTCTAGTTAAGATAGGCAACTGGTAAAGACGTCTTGAAAATTACAACAATAAAACAGATTGGAACTTTTTATTAACATTGCAGCAGTCAAAATGTTAAAAGTATCATCTTTGAAAAATTGTATAAAGCATATAGAACAATGAATGGCCCTTTTTTTTTTTAATCTGAGATGAATGATGTCCTTATAAGAGATTGTTTCAAACTATTATCTAGAAAATACTTCACAAAAGATTGTTTTTGCATTTGTGAGAATATGAAAATGCATAAGATCCTCTAATTTATATTAATAAACGGTCAAGTGCGAGCATTACTCGCGCACAGAGGGTTCCGTAGAATAAATATATAAATTTGTAATTGTATTATAAAAAATAAATAAATAAAACCACGTTGCTAAAAGAATACTAAGACTTTGTAAAAAACTATACAACGTAGGGTTGGGTATAACTGTCTATATTAGAAAAGTGTAAATGGGTATACCATAAAAGTTAAAAGAGATATGGAACCTAAATAATATCAAATATAGCTATTCGTATAACTCATTTTTTAATATTATCCTAATCTGTTTATGATGAACTTAATTTGGTACTAACAATAAAAGCAGTGCATAGTTAAATTTCATTTGGCATTTCATGAAACTAAATTCAGCGTAATAACCTTTATTTCTACAGTGTAGCTAAAACAAAACCTTTGTTCAAAGTTTAAATTTGACATTGTGCTAAGCGTGCTTCGAATTGAGGTCTCAAAGTTGCAACGCCGCCCTGGTCAGTGCCCGCGTTTTTCCAGATAGGTGTTTAATTAACTTTTAAAGTCACTCGAGGCGTATTGAGAGATACAATCAATGCAAACTATCGCGAATCCCACAGTATTTATGCGATTCATTCTAATTAAATCTTTCGAGGGCGATGCCCTTAAAAAACGGACACCTAATTTTAATTCCAAAACAGACAAACGGCACCAAGAATATTTAATTAGAATTTTCCTTTTATAATGTACGTGAAAATAAGCAAGTTCGCATTTTCTAATAAATTCGTTTATAAATTCTGGTGTCAGTTCATTATTTCATAAGTTTATAAATAGAATTACTCCGTGCCGGAAAGGATTAAGTGGTCGGAAGACTCTTAAAGCTTCAAAATTTAAGAAATTTTAATCTTTTTAGATGTTAAACTCTTATCTTTTCTGAATATTTTGATATAATTGTTTCCTTGAAATTCCGATTAGAACAGAAGTTTTGGCTTTTAGAATTATACCCGTTCAATAGCTGAAGCGGCGTTTCCGAAACTTTAAAGTCATTATTTTCCAAATGGCGTTTTTGGGGCAAAACGCGCAGGATACCTCAAAAACTTCTGAATCTTTTTTTTATGAAATTTTCAAAACATATATTTCATGTTGTCTGTATAAACTGAACCTAAAATTTCCTTTTTATTGTTCAAAAAAATATTTTTTTCGGTGATTTTACTGTTGAAATTTTCAAAATTTTGTATTAGCAAAATGCAACATTGCATTAAAAATATAAAAATGCTTTAAATGCAAATTTATTTAAGTTCAGGGAAATTATTACAATCTGAAGTATAAGTAAGCACCAAAATTTTCATTCTAGATGCAATACTTATTTTGTAATCCTGCGCGTAAACTGTTATGCCAGTTTTTTGTTTGACAAATGTCTAAAAGTTTCGAACCCCCTATAAATACTAATTCTGTATCTTGCCATTTTTTAAATACATGAAACGAAAGAACATACTTATATCTTTCATCCCAATTAAAATTGCGTTTTAAAATCATCTACATTTTAAGAAATTAAAAGTTGAAAATGGTCTTGTTTTCATTTTTTCCACTTTTTAGAGTCCCGAGACTCCATAAATTAGTATGTTTTTAACAATTTGACGTTTATTGCTTTTATACTGTTACTGGACATTACATTACACATATATATCATTAAAAGTTCTCAACTAGGCATAGAGTATGCCGCCCCTATCCGTGTGTATGTCCAAACTGACCGTACCTTTAAGGGTTAATTTCTCGGCTAATTACCGATGATTTTTTTCGAAATTCATTATCAACAATGCTTTTTTACTTCTTCTACGATAGGTACATCCAGCGATGCTGACAATTTTTCTGAATGCCCATAAATCGAAATTTGTGTGTAACAGAAAAATGCAATTTTCTCAAAAACTATGTGACCTATGGTGATCGCTATAATTTTCCGGCAAGGTTTAAATTAACGTCTACTACCTCCAATTTTTTCATAATTTTAGTTTCAGTAGATTCAGAATTAGATGGGGGTAACATATTTTTGCGCTACATTTTCGACAATATCTTTGAAAATATAATACCTAAAATTGAAAAGAATGTATTTTTGAGTTCAGTGTTACAAAAGCTTTCACAGGATATTCAAACATGATATACAAAGAAAAGATTTTTTTTTAAAGTAGCATAATTAGCCCCTCTACTTTTTTACTAAATATATTTATGAATGTTTATTAATCTGAAAATATGTGGGTCAATGGTCTTTATTACTTCCCCAAATTTGAACTTTCCACGTTCCATAGTTTACGAGTAAAATATCTGTGACAGACAGACAGACGGACAGACACAGGAGTAATCTTATAATGGTTCCGTTTTTACTTTTTAAGTACGGAACCCTAAAAAATGAATATTCAGAACCGAACATTTTTAGGTAGCTTTCTTTACAAAAAAGCTACCTATTGCAGCCGTTCGGAGGAAAGCGATTTCAAAAAATTTTGGTATATTTTCATCGATCATGACCCCCAGACCCCGAAACCACCCTCCGTTCAAAATTGATATATATATATATATATATATATATATATATATGACCTATGTCACACTGTAACTCCCGTAATTATAAACCGATTTCGATGTAATTCGGTGTGTACATAGTACATACCAATGTCTCGACCGAGTTCGTTGGCCAGCTTCATCCGCCGTTTTGTTTCAAAAAGGCGGCCATTTAAAATTTTTAAAAAAAGTTAAAACTTGAAATGTGGTACCAAAAAATTAAAAATGGAAAAATATTTTTTTCTTATGTATTTGACCTTTATACAAAGATTCCGGAGCAGTTTTTGTTTCGTCTATATCTTAAAAAATGGCTGAGTTATAGCATTTTGAATTTCTAGCGTGGCTGACATTTTGAAACGTCCTGAATTTTGTCACGCGATAAAAGGCGTATTTATGAACCGATTTGGATGTAATTCGGTGTGTACATAGTACATACCAATCTCTCGACCGAGTTCGTTGGCCAGCTTCATCCGCCATTTTGTTTCAAAATGGCGGCCATTTAAAATTTTTTTAAAATTTTAAAATTTGAAATGTGGTACCAAAAAATTGAAAATGGAAAAATATTTTTTTCTTATGTATTTGACCTTTATACAAAGATTTCGGAGCAGTTTTTGTTTCGTCTATATCTTAAAAAATGGCTGAGTTATAGCATTTTGAATTTCTAGCGTGGCTGACATTTTGAAACGTCCTGAATTTTGTCACGCGATGAAAGGCGTATTTATGAACCGATTTGGATGTAACTTCGTTTTTACATAGTACATACCAATGTCTCGACCGGGTTCGTTGGTCAGCTTCACCCGCCATCTTGTTTAAAAATGGCGGCCATTTAAATTTTTAAGAAAAATTTAAATTTGAAATGTGGTACCAAAAATTGAAAATTGAAAAAATATTTTCTTCTTATGTGTTTGACCTTGATAAAAAGATTCGGGAGCAGTTTTTGTTTCGTCTATATCTTAAGAAATGGCTGAGTTATAGCATTTTGAATTTCTAGCGTGGCGGACATTTTGAAACGTCCTGATTTTTCTCACGTAATAACAGGCGTATTTATGAACCGACTTGGATGTACCTTGGTGTGTACATAGTACATACAAATATCTCGACCGAGTTCGTTGGCCAGCTTCATCCGCCATCTTGTTTCAAAATGGCGGCCATTTAAAAAAATTAAAAAATAAAAAAATTTAAATGAGATACCAAAAAATTGGAAAATGAAAAAGATTTTTTTTTGTATGTGTTTGACCTTAATACAAAGATTCCGGAACAGTTTTTCTTTCGTCTATATCTAAAAAAAAAATGGCTGAGTAATAGCATTTTGAATTTCTCTTGTGGCTGACATTTTAAAACGACCTGATTTTTGTCACGCGATAACAGGCGTATTTATGAACCTATTTGGATGTAACTTGGTCTGTACATAGTACATACCAATGTCTCGACCGAGTTCGTTGGCCAGCTCCATTCGCCATCTTGTTTCAAAAGGGTTGCCATTTAAAAAAAATTAAATTTAAAATTCAAAATGAGGTATTAAAAAATTGGAAAATGAAAAAGATTTTTTTTATGTGTTTGGCCTTGATACAAAGATTCCGGAGCAGTTTTTGTTTCTGAAAATTTGTTCTTTTGTTGATATCTTAAAAAATGGTTGATTTATAGCACTTTGAATTTCTAGCATGGCTAACATTTTGAAACGATCTTGTATTTGTCACGCGATAACACACGTATTCGCCTATTTCGATGTAAGAAGGCATGTGGATAGTATACATCAACACCTCGACCAAGTTCGCTGGCCAGATTCATCAGCCATCTTGTTTCAAAATGGCGGCCATTAAATTAAAAAATATATATATATTTAAAGTGAGGTGCAAAAAAATTAGAAATTGAAAAAGGTTTCTTTCTTAAGTATTTGATCTTGATATAAGGATTCAGGAGCATTTTTTGTTTGTCTTTACCTTAAAAAATGGCTCAGATATAGCAGTTTCAATTTCTATTGTGGGTGACATTTTGAAAATCTGATTTTTTGCATGCGACAGCACTCCTATATATTAACCGATTCCGATGTGAGTGAGCATGTGCACAGCAATTACTAAGGTCTCGACCAAGTTCACTGCTTAGCCTCATCCACCATGTTGTCTTAAAATGACAGGCACTTTAAGAAATTGCCGAATTTGGCAGCCAAATATAAGTTACTTTAAAGAAAAGCAGCTTGGATAAAGCTGACTAATTTCGCGAAATTCTCATTCATTATATTGATAAAAATTAGTATTGAATCTCCTATATTCGGTTTCCACTAAATTGAGCTTCGTGTGTTTGCATGATATAAGTTGGCTTTTTTAAATAAGGATTATGAAAGCTACCTCTTCCTCCCGGCACTGGCCGGAAGGACTTTTTTCATTTGTGCTAACATGCAAATGTGTTTTTAGATGGCCAAGTTGTGACTAGAGATGTAAACTTTACGGAAAATTTAAAGTGGCGGAAAAAACCCGATTTTTCCAGTTTTCTTTCTGGAAAAATGATTTTTCATAAATGTTTCTTAAAAATAAGTTATATTTTCTTAAAAAATATAAAATTATAAACTTTTTTAATATTTATGCACACTAAAAAAATGATTTTCCCGTTACATGATTATATTATATAAAATAAACGAACAAGTGCGAGTATTACTCGCGCACAGAGGGTTCCGTAGAATAAATATATGAATTTGTAATTGTATTATTAAAAAAACCGTTTCTAAAAGAATACTAACACTTTGTAAAAAAATATACAACTTAGATCTGGGTATAACTGTATGTACTAGAAAAATGTAAATGGATATACCATAAAAGTTCAAAGATATATGGAACCTAAATAATATCAAATATAGCTATTCTGTGTAACTCATTTTTAATATTATCCTAATCTGTTTATGATGAACTTAATTCGATACTGATAATAAAAGCAGTGCATATCTAAACTTAATTTGGCATTTCATAAAGCTAAATTCAGCGTAGCAATATTTTTCTTTCTACAGTGTAGCTAAAACAAAACCTTTGTTCAAAGTTTAAATTTGACATTGTGCTAAGCGCGCTTCGAAAGGACTTCGCAAAGTTGCATCGACGCCTTGATCCGTGCCGCGTTTTCCAGATAGGTTTTTAATTAACTTTTAAAGTCACTCGAGGCGTATTGTGAGATCCACTCAATGCAAACTAGTCGCGAATCCACAATTATTCATTCTAATTAAGGGGTCTCAAGACTCTTAAAGCTTCAAAATTTTAGAAATTTAAAATTTTTTAGATGTTAAACTCCAATCTTTTCTGAACATTTTGATATAATTGTTTCCTTGAAATTCCCATTAGAACAGACGGTACAGCTTTTAGAATTATAACCGCTCAATAGCTGGTGCGGCATTTCCGAAGGTTTGAAGTCATTTTTCTCAAAATGACGTTTTTGGGCATAACGCGCAGGATACCTCAAATACTTCTGAATATTTTTTTCATAAAAATTTAAACCTTTATTTCCTGTCAGTCTGTGTAAACTGAACCTAAAATTTCCTTTTTATAGTTCAAAAAAATATTTCCTTAGGAGATTATACTGTTGAAATTTTCAAAATTTTGTATTAGCTAAATACAACTTTGCATTAAAAACATAAAAATGCTTTATATACATATTTATTTAGATTCAGGGTAATTACTATAATCTGAAGTATAAGCCGGTACCAAAATTTTCATTCTAGTTGCAATATTTATTTTGTAATCCTGCGCGTAAGCTGTTATACCAATTTTCTGCTCGACAAATATCTGACAGTTTCCAGCCCCCTATAAATACTAATTCTGCATCTTGCAGTTTTTTAAATACAAGAAATGAAAGAACATACTTATATCTTTCACCTAAAAAAATTGTGCTTTTAAATCATGTGCATTTTAAGACATTAAATGTTGAAAATTGTCTCTTTTTTCTGAATTTTAAGAGTCCTGAGACCCCTTAAATTAGTCTTTTTTTTAACAATTTGACGTTTACTGCTTTTATAATGCTACTGGACATTGTATTACACATATATATCAATAAACGTTGTTAACTAGGCTTTAAATGTCGACGGTACATAGAGAACACCGCCACTGTTACTATGTATGTCCAAACCATCCGTATCTTTAAGGGTTAATATCTCGGCTAATTACTGACGATTTTTTTTCGAAAATCATTATCAACAATGCTTTTATACATCTGCTACGACAGGTAACTCCAGCGCTACTCAATAATTTTGCTGAATGCCCGTAAATCGAAATTTGTGTGTAACGGAAAAAAGCGATTTTGTCAAAAACTACGTGACCTATAATTTTCCTATAATCGCTATAATTTTCCTTCAAGGTTCAAATTAACATCTACTACCTCTAATTTTTTCATAATTTTAGTTTCAGTAGATACGGAATTAGATGGGCGGGAACATATTTTTGCGCCACATTTTCGACGATATCTTTCAAAATATAATAACCTAAAATTAAAAGGAATATATTTTTGAGTTCAGCGTTACGACAGCTTTCACGCGATACCCGTACGGTATATAAAGAAGAGAGTTTTTTTTTCAAGTAGCTTAATTACCCCCTTTACATTTTTACTAAATATATTTATGAATGTTTAATAATCTGAAAATATGTGGGTCAATAGTCTTTATTACTTCCCCCAATTTGAACTTTCCACGTTCCAAAGTTTAGGAGTAAAATGGCTATGACAGACAGACACTGGAGTGATCTTATAATGGTTCCGTTTTTACTTTTTAAGTACGGAACCCTAAAAAGAGGAAAAGAAAACAAGCCAGCTTTTAAAAGTTTATCCTTTCAGTCTCAGAATTCTGTCAGTAGCTTTTCTTGCTTAATTTAACACCAGTGTTTGTAATATATCATGTGTCTGTTGAAATGATTTTTCAGTAACATTTTTTTAATTACGTTAGTAGAGCTAATTTAAGAATAACAACAAAAATATCTTAAGTTTCAACCAATATCACTGCAGATTGAAAGCAATTTTAAACTGCATTGTATATCCCATCTACATGGTACTGGTTTTGAAATATATAAAGTATGCTAGTTTAAAAGAAACAAATTATTGTAGTTCTGGTATTATTATAAATACCACATATTATCATTTTCAAATATTTCATTGTTCAAAAATTAGTATTATTTTACAATATTACATTTTTTTTCCCCTTACAGTTATAATTTTCATTTCCTGTATATTTAGTTTTGATACAGCTTCCCAGTCTAAACCCAAACTATGGTTTAGTAAGTTTTAGATTCTTAATATTGAAAGCCGTATTTTTTTATGAAACTGTAAAACTGGTGGATTTTTCCATGTTTAAAAATTGTTTTCAACTAGATTTTTCACAGAGATTTGTTTACAATTTCTTTACAAAGTTTGTATGGATTTATATTTTTTTAAAATACATTTTAGAAACTCTAAGAATCTATATTTCAGGAAAAGAAAAAAATATAATTTCAACTACATGTTATTATCAAAAGAAAATTTTCTGACAATAGTGAAAAATTACAGCTATGCTAATAAAAATAAATGCATGTTTCAAATTTTACGTTAAATTTTCTACCATACCATTTTCATGAATTGGTATAATATTGAAATAATTCTGCACTTGAATTTTCCTTTTTACCAAGAGAAGTTGCATTTAATTATGTTACCAGGGATTTACTTGTTTTCTTTTTTTTTTTTTTTTTCAAGCGATCATTTTTTGCGAAATTTTAAAAAAATACGAATGAATGTAAAAAATTGTGAATTTGTATATAATGTAATCGGAATTTTGTAAATTAGAAATTATCATATTTAAAATCTTATTTAGACATGACTGAGAAGGTCTTTACTTTTGTACATATATAGCTAGATAATAGATCTATTGGTGATTGCAGCTATTATACAACAGGTTTTTTTAATTCTAAGATCATTACATTTGTGAAGGATTTAATTTGGGGATTGAAAAAAATTTATGAAATGTCAATTTTTAAGAGAAAGAATTTTATTTTATGGTGAAAAAACTGTGGAGAATCTTTTGAGGGACTCAAGTTCTTTCTAACGAGATCCCTGCTTACAGATAAGATGTTAGATGTTAAGGTTTTCAGAGGGACACTAAATATGAAATAATATAAATAAAAGTATCAGAATGTAGCAATTATAAAATTTTGACTACATTATTTTATATATGAAATTTTTTATATATGAAAAATAGACCTTCGGAAAATACCTGAAAAAAATCCGTCCCCCCCCTCCCCCAAAGTCTCCGGGTTTTTTTCCGAGCATTCCCATCTCTAGTTGTGACAATTCATTAGAGCATCATTATCACAAACGAAAGGTCTTCCAGTTTGCACCGGTAAGATATAATTTTTTCTTATACTTACACAATATCCTTTAAAACATATTTCACAAGAACAAGGGCTTTTCTTGTGAATATAAAAAAGATTTTTTTTATATCGCCACACTCTTATTATTACTAACCACTAAGGAAGAATGCATAACTATAAGATTATTTATAGTTTATTTTACATATTTACAAGAGCCGCTCAAGTGCAGCTATTCTAAAACAAGTCATTCTTACAACTGCAGCGATAAATCTGGTTGCATGCGAAACCTTACAAATCAGACTGTGTGGTGCTGCCATCTCTTAATAGAGATCTCAACTATTCGGATTCTGGTTGGGAAGAGACCCCCTCCCCTGTAGTTCTTTTGAACTACAGGAAATCTTGCTCTTTGAATTCTTCGAACTGGAGCACTTTTCTTACAGTCCTCGTCATAAGTTCTAGTAAAATTGTCTTTCCCAGTTTTATCTGTCGTAACATCGTTTTTATTACTCACAACTGTGCCTGTTACAATATCATGCGAAGGTTGAGATTGGCTTGGTTCCATAGTATCATCATTATTAAGCTGTTCTTTTATTTTGCCATTAATTCCAGAAAAACGGTTTTGGTTAACCCTTTCATACCTATCATAATTACTGTAGTTTTTACCACTATGTCCCATTTTTTCAACTTTGCCTGACATTAGTTTATCATTTCGTTTCGTCTCAATAACTCTCTCTGGTATTTCATAACTTATCTCTTTATTGCGTCTCAACTGATCAACGTGACGCTTACACATTATTCCGTCACATCTATTTACTAAAACCCATCTACTCTCCAATATTTTCATATTTTTTCCTTTTACCCATTTCTCCCCTTTTCTAAAATTTTTAACAAAAACTAAATCATGAAGTTTATATTTGTGCAGGGGTTGCTGTATTTTAGGTTTTGATGGTAATACCAAGTGAAGGGCTGTTCGAACTGGTCTTCCAAACATTAATTCAGCAGGAGTTTTACCAGTCACAGAATGAGGAGTGGAATGATTTTCTAACAAAAATTGTGAAATTGCCAATGTTATGTCACTTTTATCTAGCTTTTTAAGACAATTTTTCACAGTGTGCACATATCTTTTCGCTTGTCCATTTGAAGACGGATGATATGGTGGAATAGGTGTATGCTTAATTCCATTATTTTTAAGAAATTCATCACTTGTGAACGCGGGACCATTATCACTGACCAATTCAACAGGTAATCCAAATGTAGCAAAAATTCTCCTTAATACCTTAATTGTAGTTTTACTATCAGACCTGGGTACTACTTCTACTTCCAACCATTTAGTATAAGAATCGACTACTATTAAAAATATTTTACCTTCGAAAGGACCGGCATGATCTATATGGATCCTTTCCCAGGGTAGTTCAGATTTCCATTTCAAGGGTTCCATTTTGGGACCATCCCTCGCAAACATCTGACATCTATTACAAGAATTTGCCATTTGTTCAATTTCTTTATCCATATTTGGCCACCAAACTACCCCCCTAGCTTTCGCGTTCATCCTCCATATACCCTGATGAACGAAATGCAGTAATTTTAATATATATTCATGGCCTTCCTCTGGTATACTCTATGTCCCCACAATAGACAATTTTCTAGACAGGAAATTTCCTCCCTTCTACGAAAATATGGTTGTTATTATTCTGGTTTAATCTTTCGCGGCCACCCATGTAACACCCACTCTAAAATTTGTTCAGTTACAGGATTTTCAGTTGTCCACTTTGCAATAGTTTTAGAAGTAACAGGCCAATTATCATTATTTGAATCGAACATTATTTCAGCAGGATTACTTACTATATTTACAGTTTCTGGGAGAGGTAATCTACTTAATGCGTCAGCATTTTTATTATATTTACCCTCGCGATACTCAATAGTATAATCATACCCAGCTAACATTAACGACTATCTCGGCATTCTAGGTGATAATGTATCAGGTACCTTTTTAACAGGATCAAATAATCTAATTAAAGTTTTATGATGTGTTATAATTTTAAATTGTTTCCCAGCTAAATATTGGTGAAATTTAGTGACCCCAAACATTACAGATAAAGATTCTTTATCAATCATTGCATAATTTCTTTCAGTTTTATTTGAAGTTCTCGAAGCATAAGCAATAGGTTTCTCTTTATCCTCAAATATGTGGCTTAAAACTGATCCTATACCATATTCAGAAGCATCACAGTTTAAAACTATATCTTTGTTAACATCATATAATTCTAAAACAGGAGATGTACATAATAATTGTTTAACTTTTTGAAAAGCTTTTTCATGCTTTTCTGATCATGTGTTGTTTACATTATTATCTAATAATCTATATAAAGGTTTTAAAACATCTGAAATATTAGGCAGGAAGTTTCTATAATAAGAAATTAAGCCTAAAAATGAACGCAATTGTGATACATTATTTGGAATAGGAGCATTTAAAATAGCATTAACTTTTTCTGGAATAGGTCTAATTACTTCCTGAGATATTTTATGTCCTAAATAAAAAACTTCCGAAACCATAAATTTTAATTTGTCCTTATTTAATCTTATACCATGTTCAGAAAAGCATTTCAGAACACTTTCAACTCTTTCAGAATGTTCTGATTCATTATTAGCACTAATGATAACATCATCTAAAAATACACCAATATATTCAATTTTTTTAAAAATATGTTCAATTTTTCTTTGGAACATACCAGGAGCAGATTTTACTCCAAATGCTAATCGTAATACATTAAATAATCCTTTATGTGTATTTATAGTCAAAATTTTACTACTTTCGTTATCTACAGGTTGTTGTAAATACGCATCTTTTAAATCAAAAACAGTAAAAAATTTTCCACCTGATAATTTAGGAAATAATTCTTCCATCCTAGGAAGAAGATAATTATCATTTTCAGTATTAATACACATCTTTTAAATCAAAAACAGTAAAAAATTTTCCACCTGATAATTTAGGAAATAATTCTTCCATCCTAGGAAGAGGATAATTATCATTTTCAGTATTAGCATTAACTGGTGCTCTATAATCACCACATATTCTAACAGAACCATTAGGCTTAAGAACAATTACTATAGGAATATAGCCCATTCTGAATGATCAACAGGTTTCAAAATACCCTTATTAGTTAATCGTTCCAATTCTACATCAGTAGCTTTTCTTAAAGCAAAAGGAACAGGTCGAGACTTAAGAGAAACTGGTTTTGCATCTTTTTTATAATTTATTGACAAGGGAGGACCCTTGATTGTCCCGATCCCGTCACCAAAACATTAGGAAAATTTCTAATTAAATCATCTTTCGAAATGCTTTTAATCATATTTACATTAGGCCAAAATAATTTTGATGCTTATAACCAAGTTTTTCCAATAAGACTCGGTCCCTCCTCTTTAATAACTAATATTATTAAATCAGGAATACAATAATCATCAACAACAGCATTTACTTTTAATACCCCCCCCCCCCCCCCCAAACAGTTAGAGAATCTTTAGTATAAGTTTGTAGCTTAATTTTAGATTTAATTAAAGGCAGCTTCACTGAGAACAATTTATGAGCAACACTTTTACTTACAATAGTATGAGCCGCAACACTATCAATTTCAAATTATATATTTACACCATTTATTTTAACCGATTTTACCCACGATACATTATTGGAGTTGTCGTCCATGAAATTTAAACAATATTCTTCCTGAACAGTTTTAAGTTTTCTGTTCTTAAACTGTTTCTCACTTTTCATTCCAAATTTTCGATTTCTACAGCAAATTTTTAAATGACTTAATCGATGACAAAAATAGCATTCTGTAGATTTAAAAGGGCAGAATTTTGGATTATGATTTTTAGAACATCTGTAACACGGTTTCTCAGGCGCGAATTTATCTTCTTTAGGCTTAGGTGCATGAGCGAACTTCTCTAATTTCGGTTTCTCTTTCTCCACTTTCGAAACACGCACTTGATTGACTGTCGTACTTTCTCCAATGTGTAGGGATTTTACTCCAGCCTCCGCTGTTTCAAACGACTCTGCAGTTTTCACCGCAGTTTGGAACGTTAAATCTTTAGAATTCAGTAATTTTTGTTGTATCTTTTCATCCTGGATCCCAAACACAAATTGATCATGCAGGCGGTCATTAAGAGTGTTTCCCAAGTTGCAATATTCGGATAAACGACGTAAATCTCTAATTAAATCTGCTACACTCTTTCCTTGCTTCCTTAGTCTCTTTTGGAACTTAAATCGCTCTACTATTTCAGTAGGGCGAGGTGAAAAATGATCCTTTGCTTTCTTTAAGAGATCTTCGTAACTGATCTCGTTCAGAGTATTCGGAACAACAATATCTCGTAAAATGGCAAACGTCGATGTTCCAACAGAGCTTAGCAAAATATCCTTCTTCATCTCATTATTTTTATGCTATTCGCTGAGAAATGAAAATCAATTTTCTCGACGTAAATAGTCCAAGGGGCATTCGCATTATATTCGTCCAAGCGTCCCAGAGAAATTATTTCTTTATCGGCCATTTTCCGTTCCCTTTTTCTTTTTCTCTTTCGAAAAATTTTTTTTCACAACATTTCAATTTGGGTTAAATCCCATTGCGTCACCATTTTTATATCGCCACACTCTTATTATTACTAACCACTAAGGAAGAAGGCATAACTATAAGATTACTTATAGTTTATTTTACATATTTACAAGAGCCGCTCAAGTGCAGCTATTCTAAAACAAGTCATTCTTACAACTGCATCGATAATTCTGGTTGCATGCGAAACTTTACAAATCAGACTGTGTGGTGCTGCCATCTCTTAATAGAGATCTCAACTATTTGGATTCTGGTTGGGATATGACAATTTTTAGACGACTATTTCGTGAAAAACATTCAATTATATGTCGTAAATGGAAAGTTTTGAATTTGTCTGGGTAAGAAAGTGTACTTTTGAATTATACATTATTGAAAACGCTCTAGAGTCTAGAGCAGGGTTGGCGAACCTATGGCACGCGTGCAAAAGTTCGCACACAAAACAATTTCTCTGGCACGTGAAATTTTTTTTTTTCGATTTTAATTTGATAACTTGCTTTTCCTGTGATGCTTTGTAATGTTTTAGACATGCGCTTTGCCTTTCTATATGGATTTTAAATCTGTACTTTTCAGATGAATAAAGTTAGATAGCCGCTACAATAAAATGACAAATGGACCCAATTTTGATGTGCATATTAACAAAAATAACAAAATATGAACAAGGTATAAAGCATTTTCCATCGAATGTATAATAGCAAAAATCTCACCATTACATTATCAATACATTGTTTAAAACAACTTGGATAATTATAATTTAGATGTTGCCTACTAAGTCATAAATTACTAAAATAAAAATTAGCATTTTTTTTGCCTGATTACAGTACGTACTCCATAAATAAATCATATTTACGAATTAAAATGTCATTAATTTAATTGCTGATTCTATTATTAGAGAAAAACCGCATTTCGGTTTTGAATATTTCTTAATTATTAATGCATGAAAGCAAACTGATTTTATAAACAGTGTTTCGTATAAACAATGTACGCTGCACAAAAGTTTGGAACGTGACATTTGTTAATAGATATCGTTTGTTAAA
Organism: Maratus speciosus; assembly: GCA_963932465.1. Lineage (NCBI taxonomy): Eukaryota > Metazoa > Arthropoda > Arachnida > Araneae > Salticidae > Maratus > Maratus speciosus. The sequence goes on along the minus strand of OZ010797.1, from coordinate 42,773,255 downwards.
ATTTGGCACACGTACGCAAGAAGGTTCGCCGTGTCTGGTCTCAAGCATATTTCAGAAACAAAAGGTTTGTCCTTTTTATGGGTACATGAATGCGACTTTGTGAAAATCATTGACAATGACATTGTAGATACCTTTGAGAAAATCCTTTGGAACATATTTGAAGAGCTGAGTGGAAGAACATGTTATGCTACATTTTCTTAAAAATTGTTTTATCTTTTTGACGGTGGTGTTATCAGGTATTCTATCACATGGTAAAGCTAAAATACCAAAGTTCTATTTAGCCTTGAAGATTTAAGACATTATTCATTACTATATAATATTTTAATATTTAATAATGCATATAATGTTAATATTTTTTGATATTTATAAATTAAACATGAATAAGATTTTTTGATAGGGTTTAGTGCCACACCTGTTAATATTTTAAACACATAGTATCAAACAGAGAATAAATCATTAAAATTGACAACAAAAACTTTCACATCAAATTTCTTCAAATGTAATTTTTGTTACTTAACATGTTCTTCCACTTAGCTCTTCATTTCATAAACAAAATGTTTTTCGTTTGTATGGATATGTAAATGTCTTTTCAGATTACCATTTTGAGAAAATCTTTTGGAACATATTTCACAAACAAATGGTTTTTCTTTTGCATGCGTGCGCAGGTGTACTTTTAGACTATCATTCCGTACAAATCGTTTAGAACATATTTCACAAACAAAAGGTTTTTCCTTTGTATGAGTGCGCAAATGTTTTGTCAAATCACCACTTTGTAAAAACCCTTTGGAACATATTTCACAAACAAAAGGTTTTTCTGTTGAATGGGTGTGCAAATGTACTATCAGGTGTACTTTTTGTGAAAATCCTTTGGAACATATTCCACAAATAAAAGGTTTTTCGTTTGTATGGGTACGCAAGTGTTTTTTCAGAGTGTCATTTCGTGGAAATCTTTTGGAACATATTTCACAAACAAAAGGTTTTTCGTTTGTATGGGTACGCATGTGTTTTTTAAGAGTTACATTTTGTGAAAATCCTTTGTAACATATTTCACAAACAAACGGTTTTTCCCCTGTATGCGTACGCAAATGTGCTATCAGATGTTCATTTTGTGAAAATCTTTTGGAACACATTTCGCAAAAAAAAGGTTTTTCGTTTGTATGGATACGCACATGTTTACTCAGATTACCACTTTGTGAAAATCCTCTGAAACATATTTCACAAAAAAAGGTTTTATCAGTTTCTTGAGAGTGAGTCTGAGGCACTGACATTCTCTTCAGAAAAAATATTAATGTTCATAAAACACAAAAGATAAAATACCTGCATAAAATGATACTTTGGTCGAACTTATCCAAGAAAATTCTTAAATTCCTTAAAAAAGAGTATGTCAGCTCTTCAACTTTTAATCTAAAATGTTAAAAAAAATTAATTATATCTTCTCTATCTGCAGATTTGAAAACATATTAATTATCATTTTAAAAATAATTCAATAATACAAACAATCATAATATGAAAATGAGAGATGTTTTTAGAAACTATTTATTTGATAACTTTTAAGAACATGGATGATATCTAATAGCGAAAAAAACACCAGCAGCATCTTCTATAAGCCAATAAACTTTTAAATCCCAATACCAACTTTAAATGATATTCTTGATTAAAAGAAAGTCATGTAGTAATATAAAAGTAATATACATAAAATTGAAAAATACTAATTTGAGTATCAATAATGTAACGAAATACTATAAAAAATATGGTAGACAATTTATAGCATTACAAATTTAGAAACAATATTCAAAATATCAAAAAGAATTTTTGTCACTCGGACAAGTAATTGGGCGATTTTGAACGAGCATAGCTGCTCTTACAGATGTGCTTAGATATCTTAGTATGTGCTTTGCATGGGAAAATGCAATAACCAGGTGACATAATACTGCACTACAGTGCTGGCTTTTCAATCAAAATAATCTAAAATAGTGTGAAATATTGAAAATTCAAAATTTAAATACTGGTTTAATGTCAAAGGATTATTGGGAAGCGGTATATATTAAGATTTTTTGTAACAATAAAGTAAAATTGAGGCAATAACAATAAACATCTCTCTCTAGTTACATTTTTAAACTCCACAGAAAATGCTCAAAAAGTTCCATATTAAGGAATTTTAATCAGCACCATTGTTACTAATTGTTTAGTAGATATTAATAACAGTTGATAACATTAGAAAAGCACATTTGAATTTATCGCTATTCTCTTAGCACTGATTCGAAAAAAATATATAATGTTTCCCCTTTATTAAAGAGCAGATTTATTTGTAGTGGAAAGCATTTTTATTAGATCAGTCGAGTAGATTACATAATTGAAACATTCGGCAAAGCTCCATAGAGTATTTCAGTATTTTCACTACTTAAATTTTAGTTGTTAGCCATCGTGAACTACATTTTGAAACGGTGCATAGTGGGACGTTTTAACGATCTAGATGGACAAAATTATTTCGTTGAAGTTTAATTAGTTTTTGCTGTTTTTTTTAAT